>JAHLJS010000007.1:74726148-75418648 GCA_038502445.1 Eremochloa ophiuroides
ACCCCAACCCCTAAACCCTAAACCCCCAAACCCCAAACCCCCAACCCCAAACCCCAAACCCCAAACCCCAAACCCAAACCCCAAACCCCAAACCCCAAACCCCAAACCCCAACCCTAAACCCTAAACCCTAAACCCTAAACCCTAAACCCTAAACCCTAAACCCTCAACCCTAAACCCGAAACCCCGAACCGCGAACCCCGAACCCGAAACCCTAAAACCCCGAACCGCGAAGCCCGAACCCTAGACCCTAAACCTTAAACCCCAAAACCCTAGACCCCCGACCCTAGACCCTAGACCCTAGACCCCCGACCCACGAACCCCGAACCCCGAACCGCAAACCCTCAACCCTAAACCCGAAACCGCGAAACGCGAACCCCGGACCCCGAACCCCGAACCACGAACCCCGAACCCCGAACCGCAAACCCTCAACCCTAAACCCGAAACCCCGAACCGCGAACCCCGAACCCTAAATCCTAAAACACCAAACCGCGAACCCCGAACCCCGAACCGCGAACCGCGAACCCCGGACCCCGAACCCCGAACCGCGAACCCCGAACCCCGAACCTGAACCCCAAACCGTGAACCCCGAACCCCGAACCCCGAATCCCAAACCCTAAACCCTAAAAAGGCAATAACTCACCAAATTAAATAGGCATGGTACAAGACAAAAGATAATAGGGTTAATTTCCTTCCTTGTGTCTCTTCTACTCTTTTAGTATCTAGCATCTCAGCATCTTATATCATCTCCTTTCTTTTCCACCACCAACTCTTACTCTCGAGTGTCATTACTACCATTATATCTTATGTTACCATTATTATGATTTTAGTCCTCCATAGCTAACCTTTCGGTGCTCCTGTTTCACTGTAGAACCAATATCTGTCTACCATCTATGACAAATAGTGCACCCTAGACCCTAGACCCTAGACCCTAGACCCCCGACCCTAGACCCCCGAACCCGAACCCCCGACCCCGAACCGCGAACCGCGAACCCCGGACCCCGAACCCCGAACCACGAACCCCGAACCCCGAACCGCAAACCCTCAACCCTAAACCCGAAACCCCGAACCGCGAACCCCGAACCCTAAATCCTAAAACCCCAAACCGCGAACCCCGAACCCCGAACCGTGAACCGCGAACCCCGGACCCCGAACCCCGAACCACGAACCCCGAACCCCGAACCTGAACCCCAAACCGTGAACCCCGAACCCCGAACCCCGAACCCCGAATCCCAAACCCTAAACCCTAAAAAGGCAATAACTCACCAAATTAAATAGGCATGGTACAAGACAAAAGATAATAGGGTTAATTTCCTTCCTTGTGTCTCTTCTACTCTTTTAGTATCTAGCATCTCAGCATCTTATATCATCTCCTTTCTTTTCCACCACCAACTCTTACTCTCGAGTGTCATTACTACCATTATATCTTATGTTACCATTATATGATTTTAGTCCTCCATGGCTAACCTTTCGGTGCTCCTGTTTCACTGTAGAACCAATATCTGTCTACCATCTATGACAAATAGCGGGAGCTTCAAATGAATTAGGGCAACGGGAGCTTCACATGGATATACAACTTTAAGTAGCTAAAGATTGTCACGGTTGGGATTCCCTAGAAGAAACCCATCTATTTGAGATCAAATGTTTAACTCATCCTAGAACTTTGTTGTCCGGACAGGGAATCGAGCTAGTTTTTTCATGACTGTAGAACTATAGGCCTCACCCTAGAGAACCTAAATTTGCAAAAGAGGCCCCTTGGTGATTTTTCTAAAAATCTCTTAACATAGGCCACAAAACAGCCACCGTTTGGTGAAATCATGCAATTCCGTCAAAGACGTCAAGGTCCAACCGTTTTCCTAAACTAGCAATTTTGACATGATGGGACATAAGAAGTTAGAGTGGATAGTATAGATGATGTGACTATCAGTTATGTTGTGCAACCCCGCCATTGAGTTACCCCCGATGGCAGTGACCCTGAGGAATGTCGATGTGGGTCTCATGGCGAACGTAAAACCTTGAGAACTTTGTCGTTTGGACATGGAATTGAGCTAAATTTTTTCATAACTGTAGAACTATAGGCTTCACCCTAGAGAACCTAAATTGGCAAAAGTTTCCCTTGGTGATTTTTATAAAAATCCCTTAACATAGGCCACAAAGCAGTGACCATTTCAGTGAAATCTTGCAATTCCGTCGAAGACGTCTAGGTCCAACCGTTTTCCAAAATGAGCGTTGTGACATGATGGGACATAATAAGTTAGGGTTGACAGTTTAGATGATGTTTGTATCAGTTACGTTGCGACATGATGGGACATAAGAAGTTAGGATGTGGTTCGGTACCATTTTCCATTTTTCCATGCAATTATGTTGCTGCGGTCCCTTTTTATTCCTATCCGCCAGCAAAAAGCATCTAGGTCCCCTGCCCCTAGGACACAGGCTTCGACCTGGACCCCATCCGTCATCTTCGACATCCCGTTATCCATCCCCGAGGGCCACCGCCCCTCTGCTTCTGTGGCCTAGGATTCATTTTTTTTCACGCAATTATGCTACTGCAGCCCCTTTTTCTTCCCATCCGCCGGTAAAAAGCCTCTAGGTCCTCAACCCCTAGGCCACAGGCTTTGGCATAGACCCCATCCATCCTCTTTGCCATCCCGTTAGCCATCCCTGGGGCCCACCGCCCCTCCGCCTATGCGGCCTTGGGTACTATTTTCATTTTTTACGCAATTATGCTGCCGTAGTCCCTTTTTCTTCCTATCCGCCCGCAAAAAGCCTTCGGGTCCTTTGCCCCTTGGCCATAGGATTTGGCTCGAGCCCTATCCGTCCTCTTCCCCATCCTATTTGCCATTCTTAGGGCCCACCGCCCCTCCGCTTCTGTGACCTTGAGTACCAATTTTCATTTTTATGCAATTATGCTGTCGCAGCTCCTTTTTCTTCTCATCCGCCCGCAAAAAGCCTCCGGGTCCTCTGCCCCTAGGCCACAAGTGAAAAGCCCTAGCTTGTTTTTGACTAATTGATGACACCTATGTACTAACCACATGCTTAAGTATTGTGATTACAAGGGTGGTTAGTTAAGCCAAGTGAGGAGCTATGACGGCATCCATGCAAGTGGTGTAAGCCCATCAACATGTTGGATCAAGTGCTTCTCAGCTTAGATTTTGAAAAAGAGCTCAAGGCAAAGGTATATCCAATAGGGCTCTTTTCTTTTGGTGATCAAGACACTGTAGAGAGTGTGATCACGTTTAGGATAGATAGTCATACTATAAAGAGGGGACTTAATCCATAATCAAAATAGTCATCAAGTGCCACTAGTTGATTTAGATCATGCATTGCGTTTAGATCTAGTGATTAACTCAAAACCTTTGCAAAATTCTTTGAAAATGGCTAACAATCCTAGCAAAATGTTTTACATAACTTAAGTGTTAGCACACACAAGCAATGGAACAAACATGGGCTCAATTCCACTAAAAATAGAGCGTCAGACGCTAAGGTGCATTGAGCACCGGACCAATGCTCAGCATCCGACGGCTAACTCAGCCTACAAGTTGAGAGTGTCGGACGATCAGAAGCTGACCATCGGACCAAAATCTCTCGATCCAACGAGTAGTTCCAAAATACGCGAAACTTGTTTCAAAGCATCGCACGCTCAGGCGTAGTTTGAGGGCCGCCGTCCGACGCCGTCAGACGGAGTACGACGCTATTTTTGCTCTTGGGAGCTCTCTGGTTGTTTTCTGGAGCCATCGGACGGTGGTTTTCTTTGGTTCGACACCTGCGCTGTTCCAGTCCGATGCCTCTATCCGATGAGCAGTTCTTAGCGCCAACGGTCGATTTTAGATGGTAACGAACAGCGTGGCGCACGCTAATTCGACTCTGATAAGAGTGTCGAACCTTTGTCTTTAGTCCGATGCCCCCTGACCCAGGGTCCGACGATTAGAGTCCGACAGTGCGCAAAGGAGGATAACGACTATGTTTGTTTGAGGAGGCTTATAAATAGCACATGGTCGGCTCTTGCTCACTTTCTTGGCCCTCCAACTTGTTGATACATCTAGTGAGCATCCTCCAAACACTCGAACTCATCTTGATCACATCAATCTCATTCATGGTGAGCTAGAGATCGATCCAAGTGCATTGCATTGATTCATTTCATCTCTTGGCACTAGTTGATTGTGTTGGCTGTGGATTTCTCTTATTTCTCTTGGTGATTGTCATCACCTAGATGGCTTGGAGCAGCGGAGAAGGATTGGCAGAGTTGGTGATTATCTCTGGCCATCCTTGGTGGATTTGTGAGGGGTTTGGTACCTTCCCGGCGGAGAGCCGAAGGTAACCTTATCGGATTGCTCGTGTCATTGAGTTACTTTGCTCGTGGTAGGTTCTTGTGTCGCTCATTTGTTGAGCTTGGCATTGGTTGTCAATTAGTCACCGAACCACTGAGTAGTGATCGACACAATGAGAACGTAGCGTCCGGCAAGCACGTGAACCTCGGGGATAAATCTTGATCTTCATTGTATTGATCTCTGGATTTCTTGTAACCATCTCTTCGAGTGTATTGGTATATTCATTGGGTGATTAGGCATCTACTCTACTCGGCGTTATAAATCACTTCACCGCTCTCTTTACATTTGTGCACTTACTTTTGTAGTGGTAGTTTTTTGGCTTGTTTCTCCTAGGCTTAGTTAGTTGTAGTGACCTAGTCTTGTTGTGTGAAACTAGAGATTAGCTAAAACGGTTAGGAGGCTTGTGTCACAAAACCGACCAATTTGTACGAGCACAAGTGCAATGATCGCATTTTTAATAGCAATCAAGTCGCACTTGAGCCAATATAAACCCGGTAGTCTGGAAATCTCGAAGGATTTCAAACATTTCATACCCCAAGGATCATTCATTCAGCAACACCCGATCACATGACACATAAGTTCGCAACTGAATTTAAACATCAGAGTGTAACATAATCTTTTACACAAATACAGAAGTAGCGGAAGTCAACATAGTTTTACACCACATAGTTCAAATACGAGTACCATCAAGTGACCATGTCACAGCATTCTTACAACAACTAAGGATAGATAATGACCCTGCCCTCGGGTTTAGTCTTCTTCGCCCGCAGGGGTGAAGCAATTCTTGCAATACGCGTAGTAGACTACACCATCTGCAAGCAATGGGAATAAAACCCTGAGTACTCAATTGTACTCAGCTAGACTTACCCGATAGGGAGTAAATAAAAAGACTCTCAAGGATATGCAGACTTATTTGGTGGAGCTCAGAGGATAGCAACATTTTGCATAAAAGGCATTACTACAGTAGTTCCTCAACTTAAACATTTTAATGTGGTTCAGCTTCAATTTCAGTTGAGTTATTTAAGCTAAGATTTGCCACTATACTAAGCATTCACTGAATATTATAGCAGTCAATAAAATCATATGATTTCCGATATCCACAGATATCAACCTCATCTCACCATAATCATTCTGTTCAAGTTATTAGCCTCTACCTCACCAGAAGATCAGTTTAATTTCTCACTAACCAGGAGAGATGGCGATTCGAATTGATTGTACCAGCTGACAAATATGCCAATCACAAACCCTGTCAGCCGAGCCACTGGCTTCTTGGGCCACTGTTAAATCTTTCTGAGACGTAATATGTATCGCGGGTTTGGGAGGGGGGCCATATTCTCAGAGACGAACCCACTTCCAGGAAGCCTCAGGTCCTTGACCTGCCCTTGGTAAGATGGTGTCTCTGCACATACTTCCTACCTCCAGAATATGTCTACCTTATCAGCCCCAATTCCCTGGCTCAGAAAGAAATGCTCGGCTTCACGGTCAGAACGACTTATCTGGCCAGCTATGTGACGACGTCCTTCAATCTCAACTGATGTTTGGTGGCCTCAGTCCTAGTCGGCCGCAAGCAGCACCGAAGACGGCATGACCTCAACCATGTCATGCGGCTCCCCGCTACCTAGCCTTGATTCTCTCATTAGACACTGTGGCATGGTGGCACATATAGTCCATCATGTGGAATCCATCCCAACCATCATTAGTAACCACCTATGCTCGCGAAGGACAGGAAATTCCTCGACTTCTACCGGTCTAAGCATGGCTAAGCATAAGATCGAACCCATCCCCTTGTCTAGTAATAACTTCAGGATCAAGTATAAGTGGACAAGGTATAAATGTAGCAATGGTATCATATCAACTCCTATACTTAAGTGCACAATCATACGATTTAATAAAGACCAGTGCATTTGTAAAAAGAGTAGGTGGAGACCTAGGAATGCTCCGGGGCTTGCCTTTCACAAAGTTAGTAGGTTGGTGATCGGGGCACTTAGGAAGTTCAACCTCCTCATCCTGGCCTTCGGGAACCTCTGGCACCTCAATCTCCGGCGGAACTCCCTCCTCCGGTGGATCGAACTGCAATAACGTCACGCCTCCCGGCGATCCTGTATGCATGATATGCGTATATGAGAACTGAGAATGTACATGAAATGCAAGATAGAGATGCACAAATTTACCCATGATATGCAATCAGTTTAACAATCCACACTTATTTACTGAGTACGTGCATATTTCTTCTCTAGACAACCAACTCATACTCACCCTTCTTAAGCAAAGCATAGAACAATTTCTCATCCCGGGTGAGAGGTCTACAACCTGCACTTAATAATTAACATGCATCAACTAACCTACCACAATCAACTTATAATTAACAAGCGCGAGCAACATCATATAAACAAAACATTAACCTTGCTGCCCTAAGCTCAAATGAGGATCAACTCCACTATTTTAAACAAGTGATAATGCTGAAACATCACAGAAATGCATAAAAACACTTCCCAACCAAAAGATACTTGCTTAAAACAATTAAACAAACCCTAACTTATAACTGGACCTATTGTTTGCTGTGCCCAGAAAAATCCAGAAAAATTACAGTAGCTATTACACATCCAGATTAGCCTACTGATAAAATTTCAAGTCATTTGGACAAGTATAACAGGCTACACAAAAATAATAAATAACCAACCTTTTAAGCAATGGAAAATACTTAACACAGTGAAAAGTATCAAACAACAGGATTTCCCATTTTTATTAGCTTTTTCACAACATAACATGGTTCAAGAAAATATTCATGACCTTATCCTTAACACATTAAGCATGGTGATTTTTGCAAGATTAAAGCATAAAAGGCACATTATACAAGACATCATATAAATAACAGTGCAACACTAGCAAACATATTTTCTTAGATTCTACTTCCCTAAACAAGATTAATGCAAGTGGATTCACATTTTTAGCACATTCCTACAATTAATTATAAATTTATCAAGTTTGCAAGCAATTAACAATTTAAATATAACTGCACAGAAAAAGTATTCCAAAAATACATTTTATATTTTTTCTTGATAGAGCTCAAAAATACAAACACAACAAAATTTGGTTCACCCCAATTGGACACTCCTAGCTCCAGATATGAATTTTGGAAGATTTTACACATTTTCTGAAATCCATTTTATAAATCATAAAATCCAAAACCGGCTTTAACTGCTACGTGCACCCGGCTAAGTGAACCAGAGGCGCACCCAGCCAGCTGACCAGCGGGCCCCGGGGTCAACCCGACCCCACGCGTCAGAGAGAGGGGCAGAGCCGCCGGCGCTGATCGGCGAGAGCTCGCCGACGGCGAGGTCTCCGGCGACACCACGAGCACCAACGGACTCCTGACGACGAGACGAACCCAGCGCACCAACTCTCGAGGTCTAACTATCACTGGAGCAAGCTCAACGGCGGCAATGGCGGACGGCGGCGGTCCGGCGAACTTGCGCCGGCCGATTCCGGCCGTTACTCGCGCGGCTAATCTTCGTTCCGAGACTCTGGAACCCTAGCGGACCTATACGCACGACGAATCGACCTTTGGTGCACGCTAGCTTGATGACCGCGCGCGCATGGCGGCTCGGCGGCGAGCAGATTCACGGCGAGCTCGGGTTTCCGGCGAACCTACGGCGAGACCGACCCAACCAGCGACTTAGGCTAGATCTATGACTCACGAGGACACCCAAACAATCAAGAGAGAGGGAAGCCGGCCTCGGCAGTGTGCTCGACACGGCGAGCAGAGAGCTCGGCGGCGCTCCGGCAATGGCGCGGCGGCGAGAAAGGTCAAAACCGTTATACCTTAGCTCGGCTGGTTCAAGAAACCTGACGCGGAGGTAGAGTGGAGTGCGGTGAGGCTAAGGCCGAGATGGAGCGGTCGGAGACGGCTCGGTGGTGGCGGATTTCACCGCGGAGCTGGCTCGGCGGAAATGGCGACGGCGGAGGGGAAAGCGGTGAGCAGAGAGGCGAGAGCGAGCGAGAGTGCGAATGAATCGGCCAGGGGACCGGGTGGAGTGCCACTTTTGCAAACCCCACCGGCACGGTGGCCAACGGCGGCGTACGACACCACCTAGCGCGCGGCGTCTGACGGCGCGGCCAGCTGTTCAGCTGAATGCAGATTTGAATCGGCCTGATTCAGTTGTAGAAACCGACTGAAACTCGACTTTTGATCGATCTCTAGCTCGTGATCTAGGGCGTTTCAACGAAAACTTCACTAATATGGATCAAAGAGCTACATGAGTAGATCATTTGGTATTAGAACACTTTACTCTAGATCGGTCTGGATTGAGAGATATGGATCGAAGAACATGGGTACACCGAAACTGAAAACCAGTTTTAGAGTAAGGAAAATTTTGAAAACTCAAAACAGCTCCAAATCTACACTAATTCAACTTTTTGACCACCTTCCACCCATTTTCATGAGTTGACCCAAAAATAAAGTTTGTTGCTTATAAAATTATACACAACTTTGATTAAGGGTGCACTGACATGCAAAGTCTCTAAAATGCCCTTCTTGTTTGGTCAAACAGAATAGCTTTTAGAGGGTTCTCTAGTCAACTATGAGCTAGAGGGGTATTTTGGGGATTTCACCAACATGAACATTGTTCAAAATGTTATCCCAAACATGTCTAAAGCATCTAGAATAGTAAACAAGCATCACATTTGCATGTCAACACATTTAGCATGTTATGGACATATAAACAAACATATAGCAATTAAAGGAAATCAATTCAAATGAAATGATGATGATGCATGAAATGTCATGATCTATGCTTGATGACATGCAAATGCAAGTGTGAAAATAGTAACTAACACTAGGGTGTTACAGCTTGCACTTTTGAGTAGGCTAGCGAAAAACTCATCTCGCCTTTTATTGTACTAATCCATTGGTGGTCAAGTGTTTTTTGTAGAATTGTAATTAGGTTATTCACCCCTCTCTAACCTCCTTGGACCTTTCAACAGGCTTTGGCCCACACTTGGGTACCATTTTCCATTTTCACACAATTATGCTTCCACAGCCCCTTTTTCTTCCCATCTGTCACAAAAAGCCTTCAGGTCCTCTATCCCTAGACCTCATGCTTTGGCCCGAACCCTATCTGTCCTCTTCGCCATCCTGTTAGCCATCCCCGGTGCCCACCGCCCCTTTGCTTCTACCATTTTTCGCGCAATTATGCTGCTGTATCCCCTTTTTCTTCCCATTGGCCCACAAAAAACCTCCGGGTCCTCCACCCCTAGGCCGAGGCTTTGGCCCGGACCCCATCCGTCCTCTTTGCCATCATGTTATCCATCTCTAGGGCCTGCCGCCCCTCCACTTCTGCGGCCTTAGGTACCATTTTCAGGTACCATTTTCTATTTTTTCACATAATTATGCTGCCGTAGCCCCTTTTTCTTCCCATCCGCCCGCAAAAAGCCTTCGGGTCCTCTGCCCTTAGGCCGCAGGCTTCGGCCTGGACCCCATCTGTCCTCTTTCTCCATCCCGTTAGCCATTCCCAGAGCCCACCGCATCTCCGCTTCTACGTCCTTGGGTACTATTTTCCATTTTTTATGCAATTATGCTGCCGCACCCATTTTTCTTCCCATCCGCCCAAAAAAGCCTCTGGGTCCTCTGCCCCTCGGCTGCAAGCTTTGGCCTAGACCCCATCTGTCCTCTTCTCCATCCCGTTAGCCATCCTCGGGGCCCACCTCCGCTCTGCTTTTGCGGCCTTGGGTACCATTTTCTATTTTTTACGTAATTATGCTTCCGCATCCCGTTTTTCTTTCCATCCGCTCGCAAAAAGTCCCCGGGTCCTCCGTCCCTAGGCCGCAAGCTTTAGCCCAAAACCCATCTGTCCTCTTTGCTATCCTGTTAGCCATCTCAGGGGCCTACCGTCCCTCCGCTTCTGCGGCCCTAGGTACCATTTTCTATTTTTTTTCACGCAATTATGCTGCCGCAGGCCCTTTTTCTTCCCATCCACCTACAAAAAGCCTCCGGGGTCCTCCGCCCCTAGGTCACAGGCTTCGGCCTGGACACCATCCGTCCTATTCACCATCCCGTTAGCCATCCCCGAGGCCCACCGCCCCTCCACTCCTGCGTTCTTCAGTACCATTTTCTATTTTTTTTCACGCAATTATGCTGCCGCAGCCCCTTTTTCTTCCCATCCATCCGCAAAAAGCCTCTGGGTCCTCCATCCCTCGGCCGCAGGCTTCAGCCTGGACCCTGTCCGTCCTCTTCGCCATCCCGTTAGCCATCACCAGGGCCCACCACACCTCCACCTCTGCGGCCTTGGGTACTATTTTCTATTTTTTCACGCAATTATGCTGTCACAGCCCCTTTTTCTTCACAGCCGCCCGCTAAAAGCCTCTGGGTCCTCCGCCCCTAGGACGCAGGTTTTGGCCCGGACCCCATCCATTCTCTTCTCCATCCCGTTATCCATCCTCAGGGCCCACCACCCCTCCGCTTTTACGACCTTGGGTACCATTTCCATTTTTTTCACGTAATTGTGCTACCGCAATGACTTTTCTTCCCATCCACCTGCAAAAAGGCTCCGAGTCCTCCGTCCCTATGCTACGGGCTTCGGCCCGGACCCCATCCGTCCTCTTCGCCATCTCCGGTGCCCACCGCTACTCCGCATCCATGGCCTTGGGTAACATTTTCCATTGTTTCACACAATTTTCTGCTGCAGCCTCTTTTTCTTCTCATCCGTCCGCAAAAAGCCTCTGGGTCCTCCGCACCTAGGCCGCAGGCTTCGGCTCGGACCCCATCAGTCCTCTTCGCCATCCCCGGGCCCACCGCCCCTCCGCTCCTGCGGCCTTCAATACTATTTTTCATTTTTTCATGCAATTAAGCTGCCGCAACCCTTTTTCTTCCCATTCACCCGCAAAAAGCCTTTGGGTCCTCCGCCTCTAGGCCACAAGCTTCGGTCCGAACCCCATCCGTCCTCTTCACCGTCCCGTTAGCCATTCTGGGGCCCACCGTCCCTCCACTTCTGCTGCCGCCAGGGTAACTTGATGGCGTGGTTGCACAATGTAACTAATACGGACATCATCTAAGCTATCCACCCTAACTTCCTATGTCCCATCATGTCGCAACTGTTCGTTTCGTGCAACACCCCAAATTTTGCTACTTTTGAAATAAAGGTAAAATGCTTTAATTTTGTATTCTGTAGCTCATGAAAACATAGGGAAATTAAAATTTTTCATTATTTGACTAGGGTTTAGCAACATGGTTGTGCACTCATGCTCTTGCATATGATTTCTTTTGGTTGATTGGTCTTTGCCAAAACTCAAAATGATTCAAAATCATTTGTAAATGACTTTATGATGTGAGTGAATAAAGTTTTAAAACGCGTTTAGTACAACGATCGTTTGTACGACATGTCTCTATCTTTTTTCTATGATCAAATTCCGTGTTTCCCAACTCCATCCATTCAATTGGAGTTTATTAGAACTTTTTCTTTAGCTCTAAATCACTATTTGGTGCTCATCATTCAACAAATTCTCTCTAAAAACCTCTCTGGAATTTTTCCCCTTTTTTCCATACCTTTTTCCTAATTTTCTATGAGTAAAATCTGTTTTTTAGATGCTCCAGAATATCTTTTCACGAGCTCCAAATGCTTTTTTCGGGTTCATCATGTTCCAAAATATCCCTAAAGATTTTTCATAATTTTGGGAGTCTTTGGTATATTTTTCGAGATCCAAATATCAATTCTGATTTTTTTGAATTATTTTATTTGGGATATTTAATGGCTCAGTTAATCCTCTATTAACAGAGGCCGACGGCTAATGGAGCCAGCCTACATTAATGCATTAATGAAGGTGGCCACCTCTGTTAATGGAAGCTTAACGAAGATGGACTCGTAATGTCGCCTATCTCCATTAAAACTTAACTAAGACGTCCGCTGGACCAATGTCCCTGCTACCCATTAATAGAGACGGCTGCTTTAACTGTCCGCCTTTGAAAATAAAAAGAGTGTCTCGCAAAAATATGTGTAGTAGCGTAAAATTTTGTTTTTTATTTTGGTGGTATGCGTCTGTGTAAGTCGAAGATGCATTGCAACTGTACACAGTAATGTTTATTGTCACTTCATTAGTTTTGTCTTTACCCGGGGAAACAATGATGAGAGTATGTCGGGGAAGATAAATATATATTTCCATTGCTTAGGGAGAAAAGAAGAAAAAGAAAGCGTGGATTTGCGTGATCACCTGGACCGGGCCGGCCGGGGGCCCTCTACACTCTCTAGAGTCGCTTTCAGCTGTGCCTGCGCTGTGGTCGTGACTAGCAAAGCAAAGGAGTAGCTAGGAGTATCCCTGGACCATGGACGATGGATCCTTCTTGGATCTGCTAAGTGGTGCGTGCGCCTCGGTCCAATGCAAACGCCTTTCCTTTTCTCTTTTCCTTTTTCTGTATGCTATTGCCTTTAGTTTGTTTCTTTCAATTCCCGAGCAAGGCAAATGCAAGAACCTTGAATTTGAAGAATGTGGCAGGCATATACCGTATTCAAATATTTTAGTTTCTTGAAGAATGCACAGAAAAAACTAGTAGAGGATTGAGCTGCCTGCCGACGGATCGACACGACGACAAACTATACATACTATATTATTATTAAAGCAAAGGTTTATAGTTGCCATTGCTTAGACGGGAGTAAAATAGGTTAGATGGTACATTGCAATTGCAGTTGTGATGTGTCTCCCAAAAGCCGCGTTGATTCATTCCGATCCTAGGCCGGGTAGAAATAATCAATCTGCTTAGCGGCTTAGTAATTTCTAGATAGATTGACGGGTACATCTGATGTGAAATACTAGAGCTGTATTATTTGTAACCAATGCTTCATGCTTGGTTCTAAATGGGATATGGGACCGACCAATGCAAGCAAACTACAGTAGTAGTAACAAATAGAAAGTTAACCCTTGGAAATGGTGCAAATAAAGCACAGGCGATCGCCAAAGCAGACCCGCAGTATTCCGTCATGAGCTTCTATCAGCTATGCTTGTTGCCATGCCCTGGCCGGCCCCCTGCCTGTGTAGTAGTATACTATAGCACAGTGCATGCGTGGTCAAGTTTGAGACACACACACAAGCAGATGCAGACATCCAGTGTTGTGTGTTGCGATCTATTCTTTCTATACGCACGCACGTTACACACACACTATAGATACTCCGTCCGTCCCTTAATGAGTTGTTACGGGATATGTACATGTTAAACCTTCTTAATTGTGACTAGATTTATAAAAAATATATACAATATTTATATCTTTAAATAAGTTTATTATAAAATTATATTCAATGATCTATCTGGTGATACTAATTGTATATTATAAATATTAATTATTTTTAATTATAATTGGTCAAAGTTAAAAATGTTAACTTCTCAGAAAGCGAGAACAACTTCTATTTTGGGACGGAGAAAGTACTAACTATGGTACCTAAGGATGGCAGCGGATCGGGTTCGTGATGGATATCCGTGGGTTTCGGATTCAGGTCCGATTTTTCGCCCACAGTTTTTGGATTCGAGTACCCGAAACTTATTGGGTTTGGCTTCGGGTTTTGGTTTTCACCCGCAGAACCTAATAGATGTCCGAAATATAACATTCTAAATAAAAACTCATGTATTCTTATTAATAAATTATTTATGTAAGCTATTAATTTGTTCTAAGTTGAGTCATGAAATTGTATTGCCTCTTGTTTATCATTTGGATATGTAATATATATATATCATACATATGTTGCTAAAAATTCCTTATTAATTTTTATTACTATATAATGATGGGTTTTCGGGTTTTAGTTAACCATTCGGTTTTCAGGAATCCACCGGGTTTGTTTTCGGGTTTGGATTATCACTTGAACTGGTGTTTGGGGCGGTTTCGGGTTTTGAATTTGGGTTTCGGGTTTTTTTTTCGGGTTTCCATCTCGCCAAGTACTTTGAGGACATCATCAACGCCGATGGTTTGCCTCTTTGATTCCTTGCATATATCATTGGTTGATTATATTGACACTGTAAGTTCGTTTTCCACCTGCAAAAATCAGGAGCCTCTAAATTACAATATGCAAGACATACAATAAAACTGTGTATCCGCCTAAAATAAAACGTGGTTATACACACCTAAATCAGAATTTTAGAACCGACAGAGTAAGCTCGATGAAGAACATGGATCAAACATACAGTGGAGCTTAAAATAAAGAAGACTATAATATCCATCGAGTGAGTGTTTGATTCAAAAACTAAAATTCTTCACATTAAGCATTATGGTAGCAAACGAAAAAAATAACAGACCATGTAAAATAACAAAGGGATCAATATCTTATTAAAAGCTAAAATTCCTTCACACCTCATAATTTCGGTAATAATTAGAGATATGTATAGCCTAGAGATATATATACCTTACATGTAGTACAAGTTGTATCCTGCTGACTATATATATATAAAAGTCACCCCTCCCTAATGGGTGTGAGGTGTTCCCTAATTCTCTGCATAATTAACAACAAGAATGAATTGCATGTCTTAGTTCTGCAGGAAATGTCAGAGCACATTACATCCGAACCACGTCCTTCCAAACTCCCTCCTATGCATGTTTGAACAACACTTATCGTCCTTGGTATAGTGGCATCCATACAACACTATAAGAAAATGGCACCTAGCTAGACAATTAAGTGATTTTAGTGATTGAGTGAAAATATGATCACTGAAACTTATATTGTGCACTATATGAATGCAATGATGGACTTGGACAAGGCAACATGAAGACCAAGTGATCAACACCTCAAGCAAGGTCAAGGAGTTGTATTGAAGACCCTAAAAGACATGCAAGAAGTCCAAGACATCAAGTAGAAGAAGCCCATATGAGAAGATGCGAAGAAACTAATGCAATTGTGCACTAGACAATCAACAGAATTCTCCGATGGTATACTAGAATGAAGCACAAGAGAAAAGGATAACGCATGAATCGAATCGGTCCACTCATCCTATATTCACTAGAAAACTCCGACAAAGCGCTGGAGCTTGGCTGGTTTTAGCGGTTAATATTGACCAAATTCAACCGCCAATTTAAGTCCAAAAAGGAGGAAACTAGTATTGTTTATACACATATACCTTTACTATTGGGGTAATTTCACTTGTATTCGAGATCTATCACTTTGCAGAGCACAAACTTGGAAATAAGGGAATTATAGTCAAAATAGCCTTCGGACAAAGCGTAAAGCTAATTCTACACAAAGAATGAGACAAAGGCCCAACCAAACATCACATCTGGGCAACCACCAGCGTGGAAGCACTCTAGCCTAGCCAAGAGCCCACTAGAGAAAGGTGGTGGCAAATAGGGCAAGGCCAGGGGCTGTTGCCCCCAGGTGCGCCCACCCGCTAGGCACCGCCTCTCAGGCCCAGCCTCCTCTAGCGGTTGCATGGAGGCATCTAGAGGTGGTTTCAGGATGTTACCATGTTTACCTCTACTGAAACCAACTTTAGTTGCTATAAAGAGAGGGGAAGAGCTCCCTCTCTCTCTCTCTCTCTCACACACACACACACACCACATTTGAGCTATCTCCTCCACTTTTGTACTTTATTCCTTAGCAGTTTGGAGCTAGAGAAGGCTACCTTGGAGGGCTTGACTCCTAGAAGAATTTGGGTATGAATAAGAAAAAATCTTTTCTCCAAAGTCTTGTCTTTATTTGATCAATATAGTTATGCTTATGAATTAGATTCTCCAAGTCCTTCACCTGTTGATCCGTAGGGTCGGGGACCTGGAGGGGACTTGGGTAGATTCTTTGTATGTAGGCATGGTGCCTGGGTACATAGAATCAGGTTAATGCATTTCATACTCCACGGTTGAGGGTAGGCGGCAGGTGGTGATTGCCTAGTCCATTGTTGGCATTTCTTAGCGTCATCGCATGAAATAGACTTTTGGTGTATCCCAGGCGATGCCACCAAGGAATGCCTATTGGCATTTCTTAGCACCTCTATTAGAATTGGAATATCCTAGTAGCAATACTAAGGATGACCAACCGATAGGTCTTAACATTTATACATGTTATCCGTAAGCGCACGGATCTATCGTTGTAGCATTTCACCCGCAAGTATTATCAGGGTATCATTATTTATATTTTTTTTAAGGGAATGCAATGGTAATAAGAAACTAGCCTGAATATGCATCAATACCTTTATGTATACAAGATAAGCAGAGTCTACTGCAGGGATAAACAATGATCTGCAAGATAGTGGACACACACTCTTAGGCTACGTCTAAGGAATAAAGTAAATAAAGAATAATCCTAATGAGCAGGTTATTGTTCTAATATAGCCATGCAATGAATAGTTAATCATCAATCTATTTGGTTAGGACCAAGACTTTTTCTAGGATGGATGGGGTGGTCTCAGGGCCTAGTCTGCCAGGCCATGGGGGTTTTACGAACTCCTACATGGATACCCGAAGGTTACGAGGGACGAACATGTCGACGGAATATCGTCGATAGTCTACCGAGGGGTATGCCCAAGGTACTAGATGATCGGTGAAGGTGCACCTGAGACAAGCAAGCGTAACACAGAAAACGTGGGACACATGGTTTATACAGGTTCAGGCCGTCGCGAGGCGTAATACCCTACGTCCTGTGTTCTTGTGGATTGTATTGCAATGAGTTGATGTGTTTTAAGGGGATCCCCTGTCTGCCATATATAGTCTGGGGGCAGGGTTACAAGTCGGTTTTACCATGTATATCAGATTACAATCCTAGCCGAACAAAGAAACTAATCGGCTAGATACTAGGAAAGCTATTTCCTTGGTTGCCAAGACTTCTAAGCCGACAGATATACGTGATCCTCTGAAGAACATGTAGACGACGCGTCCTTGGCAGTTCGGGCCTGATCGGATGAATTGGCCTATGTAGCGCCATGCGGGTATATGGGCTTATACCCCCACAGATAGTCCTCGAGCACCTTGCATTCGTCAGGGATCTTCAGAGTTGCTTGACCAGATGGATGTAAGGAGCTAAGAAAAATTTTGAAAAGTGCTTTCTTTTTGGTGAAGTGTATCCACTTTTGGCTCGTCAGAACCAATGCCTTCACAGCCAGGTGAAGTGTATCCACTTAGTCCCCGAGCCTGATAGTAGGTGACGCAGTCACGTGGTGTCAGGGTCAAAGTCTTTAAATCTGTTGATCAAGTCTCCCGAGCACAGCAAGTGCGTGGGACAATCTTCCGAGCAGGCGAGGTGATGTCATAGTCCCCGAGCACAGCAAGTGATTGGAAAACTGATGACGAAGTTTCTGAGCACAGCAAGTGATCAAGAAAATATTCCGAGCAGTAAAGGAGAAGACGAAATCCATGAGCACAGTAAGTGATCGGGAAACTATTCCGAGCAGGCGAAGCAATGACGAAGTCCCTGAGCACAGCAAGTGATCGGGAAACTATTCTGAGCAGGCGAGGCAACTGTTTGCATTTCTTAACGTCGTTACAAAAGATAGACTAAAAGTCCATCCCCGACAATGGCGCTAGAAATGCTTGTTGGCGTTTCTTAGCATTACTACTAAAGATAGACTAAATGTCCGTCCTTAATAATAATACTTAGAAACATAGGTTGACATTCCCAATCACCATTACTTCAGAAAGATAATCCGTGGCCCTTAGTGGCGTCGGCCTAGGTAATGCAGTCTGATAATAGCAGTTAGAAGTGCCAGATTGGCCTTCCTAACCGTCATTACTTACGATATGCAAAACTGTGGCATGGCGCCGTGGGGTGCAACAAGAATTATAATCCTTAAGTAACGGTACTTAGGTACGCCAATCGATAGATCAGTAAGGAATAAGATTACTCTGCAAGCGCATAGAACTATCATTGTAGCATTTCAACTCGTGAGTAGGATGTCGTATTTATAATTTCCCGTAGGAGGGCAATATGCATCAAGCGTGGTGTAAACATGATCACTTATTGAGTGCAATGGTAGGCATAGAGTAAACAGGAATAAAACATGATTTCAAGATAGTGGACACACATATGGATCAACCTCAAGGATAAAAGGAAAATAAAGAATTAAAGAATATATCTAACTGAGCAGGCATTGGTCATATATAATTATGCAAAGAACTGTTAGCATATCATCTAATTAGTAGTTCTAGTATCAGGACTAAGTCTGGGGTGATAGGGAGATCCCCGCAGCTGGTCTGCCAGCCGATAGAGACTTTACGAACTCCTACTCAATATCCGAACGTGGGGGAATGCTAGGGATGGACAGGACTGTCATCACCTGTGCACCTACCCCTCTGCCCGTGGGATACCGACATATCCACCGATCTCCGCATACCCAAGCTCCATGCTTGCATACATGGAAACAACTCCTAACCCCCGCGGACCCCAACCCTTCGGATTGACAGGCTAGGTTAAGAGGAACCATGACAGCACAACGAACCATCACCTCATTCCTAGTTCTTCCTCTATTCATACTAATTAGATGAACAATGAAGAACGATGATGAACAAGTCAAGAATATGATACATAAACTATATTCTAGCTCATGTACTATGCTCATAGCAAGATCATAACTAGATTCTAATTCATATGCATAATCATATAAGTATGATAAGAACTTGCTCATGGAAGAAGACCGAATTGTATTCATACCAAGATGATCCTTTTCTTCCAAGGAGACAAGCTCTCTTTGATAGCTCTTGTCTTCCTCACAAACTACTAATACTACTCTAAAGATACAAGTGAGAAGTGTGAGGTAGATGACTCCAAAATGATGTGTGTATTGAAGGGGATGGAGCACCATCTATTTATAGTGGTACTATGACGGTTTGGCGCATCTAAACATGGAAGGAGGTGAAACCGCCATCAGCAAACCGCCATCAGCACCGTCTCCGAAGATGGGCCCGAGAGGCCCCACCTGGGGGCCGGTCGCCCCCGGGGGCGGTCGGTCCCTGGGGAGCGCCATCTGGCCACCGCCTTCAGGTGGTCGGTTGCTCCCTGGGTCTGGGCCTCTCCTATGGTTGCGGATGGATCCAATTACGCTTTGAAGGTGTGCTTCTTTAGTATTCTTTGTTTGCGCATTTGTCGGATTCGTCATTTGACTTTGCGCTTTCTCCATGTTGATACTTATTTCCACTTGTTATGCCATAAAACCTGTAAAACATGAATGCTAGGGGTACAAGTGGAACTTGTTCGTAGTAAAAGCATATATGCTAGAATATGATTGTTAATCCTCTTTTTAGTCTAAATTGGTGGTATAAAATTTATCCATAAGGACCACCAACAAACGTGTGTTAGTTCATCGCCTATCATAGGGTGTTCTAATTGTTGGTACGCAGTTAGAATAGTGAGACTTAGTGTAAGCGTGGTGCTTAGACTAGATCTTGCCTTTGATTACCGCTTGTCGCACGGATTGTTTGTGGGTGCTAGGAGGTGGTGACAGCCCTATCTAGTCTTAGCATCCCTCCACGTGTTTTTGGCAAGTTCTTAAAAGGTAGGCTCCCATAAGAGTGTAGGTGCTTCGGGTAGAGGTTTTGTCCTCTATTGTCTCGCACTACCCCCTGCACACCGGTAGTAAGGTAACTATCTTAGTATAAGTCATCTATTTGATAGGGTAAGTCACAAGAGTAAAGTAAGTGTTATAGGAGTCTTATACTCACTCGTTGTCCTCCCACCTAACTATACTCTACTAGTTATCTTTTAGTTATCTTAATACTTATTGTGTGTTGGTGTCATTGCCTTTTCCTCTACCTATCGATTTACCCCCCTACCACTAGCTGGTACTAAGTTGGTATAGACTTAAGGATCTCTCTCTCTTTTTATTAATTATTCCTAGCAACCGCTTTCCCTTGGGATAAAAATCAATAACGATACCTTGGAATACTCTCGAGTGAAGTGCTACAGCGGTATATTCTGTGCGCATGCGGAATTATCCAATAGACATAAGAAATACCTCTCAGGCACTTCTGGCGCCGTTATCCGAGATAGCCTAACACCCTGTCTTTGGTAGTTGCGCTAAGAAGTGTCAACACTCGCCTGCTCGAAATAGTTTCCCGATCACTTGCTGTGCTCGGGGACTTTGTCGTCGCCTCGCCTGCTCGGAATAGTTTCCCGATCACTTGCTGTGCTCGGGGACTTCGTCGTTGCTGTTGGTGGTCCTTATGGATAAATTTTATACCACCAACTTAGACTAAAAAGAGGATTAACAATCATATTCTAGCGCATATGCCTTTACTACGAACAAGTTCCACTTGTACCCCTAGCATTCATGTTTTACAGGTTTTATGGCATAACAAGTGGAAATAAGTATCAACATGGAGAAAGCGCAAAGTCAAATGACGAATTCGACAAATATGTAAACAAAGAATACTAAAGAAGCACACCTTCAAAGCGTAATTGGATCCATCCGCAACCATGGGAGAGGCCCAGGCCCAGGGAGCAACCGACCACCCGAAGGCGGTGGCCAGATGGCGTTCCTCAGGGATCGACTGCCCCCGGGGGCGACCGCCCCCCAGGTGGGGCCTCTCGGGCCCATCTTCGGAGACGGTGCTGATGGCGGTTTGCTGATGGCGGTTTCACCTCCTTCCATGTTTAGATGCGCCAAACCGTCATAGTACCACTATAAATAGATGGTGCTCCATCCCCTTCAACACACACATCATTTTGGAGTCATCTACCTCACACTTCTCACTTGTATCTTTAGAGTAGTATTAGTAGTTTGTGAGGAAGACAAGAGCTATCAAGGAGAGCTTGTCTCCTTGGAAGAAAAGGATCATCTTGGTATGAATACAATTCGGTCTTCTTCCATGAGCAAGTTCTTATCATACTTATATGATTATGCATATGAACTAGAATCTAGTTATGATCTTGCTATGAGCATAGTACATGAGTTAGAACATAGTTTATGTATCATATTCTTGACTTGTTCATCATCGTTCTTCATTGTTCATCTAATTAGTATGAATAGAGGAAGAACTAGGAATGAGGTGATGGTTCGTCGTGCTGTCATGGTTCCTCTTGACCTAGCCTGTCAATCCGAAGGGTTGGGGTCCGCGGGGGTTAGGAGTTGTTTCCATGTATGCAAGCATGGAGCTTGGGTATGCGGAGATCGGTGGATATGTCGGTATCCCACGGGCAGAGGGGTAGGTGGACAGGTGGTGACAGTCCTGTCCATCCCTAGCATTCCCCCACGTTCAGATATTGAGTAGGAGTTCGAAAAGTCTCTATCGGCTGGCAGACCAGCTGCGGGGATCTCCCTATCACCCCAGACTTAGTCCTGATACTAGAACTACTAATTAGATGATATGCTAACAGTTCTTTGCATAATTATATATGACCAATGCCTGCTCAGTTAGATATATTATTTTATTCTTTATTTTCCTTTTATCCTTGAGGTTGATCCATATGTGTGTCCACTATCTTGAAATCATGTTTTATTCTTGTTTACTCTATGCCTACCATTGCACTCAATAAGTGATCATGTTTACACCACGCTTGATGCATATTGCCCTCCTACAGGAAATTATAAATACGACACCCTACTCACGGGTTGAAATGCTACAATGATAGTTCTGTGCGCTTACAGAGTAATCTTATTCCTTACTGAGCTATCGATTGGCGTACCTAAGTACCGTTACTTAAGGATTGTAATTCTTGTTGCACCCCACGGCGCCGTGCCACAGTTTTGCATATCGTAAGTAATGACGGTTAGGAAGGCCAATCTGGCACTTCTAACTGCTATTATCAGACTGCATTACCTAGGCTGACGCCACTAAGGGCCAAGAATTACCTTTCTGAAATAATGGTGGTTGGGAATGTCAACTTATGTTTCCAAGTATTATTATTAAGGACGGACCTTTAGTCTATCTTTAGTAGTAATGCTAAGAAACGCCAACAAGCATTTCTATCGCCGTTGCCAGGGATGGACTTTTAGTCTATCTTTTGTAACGACGTTAAGAAATGCCAACAAGCATTTCTGGCGCCATTGCCGAGGATGGACATGCATTTATGGCGCCGTTGCCGGGGAGGGCAAAAACATCTAAGCTGGCATAAACATTGATTACAAAATAAGCATTGGTAGACGTAGTTTAAATAGGCTAATTTCGCTGTTTTCTTCCTCTTTTTTTATTGGAATGAAAACAGGATAGTGTATGAGCAGTTTTGCTCTGCTGGACAATTTCGTCAGCAATCCGGAAGCACTCCTAAGGAAGAAAAGGTCTCGTACCGTTTCTTCTTCTGCTACTCCGTCGGCAGACACATCGTTCATTCCCGCACCATCCGCCACTACCATCATGGCCAAGACACTCCGTGACTACTCCATCCCCGCTGTTGCCAACGTGCCCGTTGGGCCCGCTGTCAACATCGAAAATGAAAATTTCGAGATCCGTACAGGCCTTATCTCGATGGTGCAGGCAAGCCAATTCTGTGGCTTGCCAAGCGAGGATGCAAACGCTCATTTGCAGCACTTCCTTGAGCTGTGCGACACCATTGTCATCAAAGACGTCACACAAGACAGTATCAAGCTCCGCTTGTTTCCTTTCTCCCTCACGGGGAAAGCGAAACAATGGTTCTATCAAAATAAGGAAGCCGTCAACACATGGGACAAGTGTTCCACAGCATTTCTCACCATGTTCTTCCCCATGAGCAAGACCAGCGCTCTAAGGGGAAGATCTCAAACTTTCAGTAATCTTCCCTTGAATCTATCCCCGAAGCTTGGGAAAGGCTTCAAGAGTACATCCGAGCCTGCCCTCATCATGGAATGGAAGATTGGCTCGTGCTCCAAAACTTTTATGAAGGTCTCACGGCCATGTCAAAGGGGCACGTAGATGCCGCAGCTGGAGGTGCATTCCTCTCTCTCACCATCGCGGATGCAACTGCACTCATTGAGAAGATGGTGGCCAATCAGAGTTGGGGAGAAGGAAGAAAAACACAAAAATGCTCGCATACTGTGAAGGAGACGGACTTGCTTGCCGCAAAATTAGACTTGCTGATGCAAAAGCTGGACGATCGTGCTACCAACCCTATCATGAGTACCGTCCAGACCATGAACTCACACATGACGTGTGAAGTCTGTGGGAACGTTGGCCACTCAGGGAATAACTGTCCCGAAACCCAAGAAGAAGCTTCATATGTCAACAATGGGTTTCGCCAACCTCAGCAAGGTAATAACGGGTGGAACAACCAACACCGCCCGCAAGGTAATAATTTCAATTCAAATTACAATTCAAACCAACCTTCCTTAAAAGATCTCGTTCTAGGACAAGCTAAAATCAATTAAAATTTGACCAAAAAGTTATCTTTCAATGATAAAATGTTTGAAAATATAAATGCCAAGCTTGAAACTTTGTCTTCTTCTATTCAAAATAAAGCAAGTTTTAACAAAATGATAGAAACACAAATGACACAAATAACTGGTTCTATTCCTGTCAACAATACGGGAAAATTTCTGGGGCAACCCGAGACTTCTCCCGAGTTTGTTCATTCAGGTACAGATCAATAAAGGAAGGAAAGTCTGGCCAACAGACTATAAACGTTGAGCCCTTGCTGAAGGTCATCGGTAATTATCTAAAAATAAATATAAATAAATAAATAAATAATTATCTGAAGGGGCCCACACCATCATTCAAGCTTGGGGGAGGTGTCCCCAATCAGGTATTATAACTTATCTTTTTGAAAAAAATATAATAAATGAATATTTATATACATATTTATATAATAAATATATATATTTCATAAACTTATTTTCTTGCATTCAAAAAGGGTTTCCCTCTTTTATAAAATTTAGTCCAAAATAAATTCTTCTCCAAAAAAATTCTATAAAAAAAATAATTTTTAAAAGAATAAATTTTGTTGAGTCTAAATATTATTTTTAGAATAATTTTGAAAATCAAAAAGTTTCAAATAAAACTTGTGGAAAATAAAAAACTGGAGCAAAAATTTCGAATGGAGTCATTCGTAACCGGCTACACATTAGAAATAGCCGTTAGAGGGAGCTGTAAAAAATCTAGACCAAACCGGCCCTGTCAGGGGACCGGCCGGTCCCAGGGGCGACCTTCCCCTGGCCAACGGCTCCGAGGCGTGTCCTTCTGCCACCAGCTACTAGCCGTTGCAAGGAGAACTCTCCCGCCTGCATTCAGCTCTATAAATACAAGGATCCCGGGTGGAGCTCCTCACCCCTCTCATTCTCACATTTTTCATTCCCTCCATCACTCTCTTGCTCCACCATTCTCCAAGCATTTTTCCACAAAGTTCAAGTGCAAGGAAACCCTGCACAAACTTCTTCCACTCCCATCACAAGTCAAGTTCTTGTGCCAAGCTCACCATGAGTGGGATCGGAGGTCGGATTTTCGGCATGTTCTGGAAAGGCCGTCGCTCTCGTGGGGAATCTAGCCAAGACCCTCCCACATGTGAGGAGAGCCCGCTGCATGAAGAAGAGGAGGCGCCAAGAGGCCATGCCATCGACGAGGCCGACGCTCCCTTCATCGACTTGGAGAGCGAGCGGGAGATGCAAGCATACAACCTCCTCAAGGGACGTGAATTCCTGCATACACCGGCCTTCGACCCATACTTTCTCCAGCAGACAGGTATGAACGTCGAATTTAATACCATTTTTAAAAATGTTGGTTGGAGCCAAGTTGCCCCCGTGCTCGAACTTGGGTCTCGTCTCTTGACCATCCAAATCTTGGGTACTTTACAAGTTGTCGACTATGGTATTACCTTTCGCTGCTTTGGGAAAGAACATAGCCTTTACTGGAAAGATTTTGCTACACACTTGGGTTTTCATGAGCGATGCTCTGTTGATTTGGGTTTTACTCTTTCGGGATATCAGCGTCATACTTTTTGGCACTTGATAACCGGATAGAATGTGACTGGAAAATTCCAACCCAACATCAACACCATCCACCATCCTTCCCTAAGGCTTATGTATAAATGGATTGCTAATTCTTTCTTTCCTAGAGAGGACACTCACCATGCTTATGATATTGAGTTGAAGTTGCTTTATGCCGTGCTTAAAAAGATTAAAGTCGCTCCTGTCTATGACATTGTTAAGCACTGGTTAAACTCTTTTAAAACTTCCACACCAATTATGTGCACTTCACTCATCACACATCTTGCTGCTAGTGTTGATCCTCATGGTGCTAGGTGAGTCTATTATAACCATTCTATCTTGCAACCGCCCAAGAAATTGGAGAAACTACAAAGCCCCATAAAGAAATCAAGGTAAAGAGTGGATAGAATACCAACTTATTTAAATTACGAATGAATGTTATGTTATAGGTATGACACTTATGAATTATGTGAGCATTGTAGCAACTCCTGATCAACAACCATGCTTGGCTATTTGCTCAGGACGAGCAAAGGTTAAGCTTGGGGGTCTTGTTGGTGGTCCTTATGGATAAATTTTATACCACTAACTTAGACTAAAAAGAGGATTAACAATCATATTCTAGCACATATGCCTTTACTACTAACAAGTTCCACTTGTACCCCTAACATTCATGTTTTACATGTTTTATGGCATAACAAGTGGAAATACGCATCAACATGGAGAAAGCGCAAAGTCAACTGATGAATCCGACAAATGCGCAAACAAAGAATACTAAAGAAGCCCACCTTCAAAGCGTAATGGGATCCATCCGCAACCACGGGAGAGGCTCAGGCCCAGGGAGCAACCGACCACCCGAAGGCGGTGGCCAGATGGCGCTCCACACGGACTGACCGCCCCCGGGGGTGACCCCCCAGGTGGGCCCTCTCGGGCCCATCTTCGGAGGCGGTGCTGATGGCGGTTTGCTGATGGCGGTTTCACCTCCTTCCATGTTTAGATGCGCCAAACCGTCATAGTACCACTATAAATAGATGGAGCTCCATCCCCTTCGACACACATCATTTTGGAGTCATCTACCTCACACTTCTCACTTGTATCTTTAGAGTAGTATTAGTAGTTTGTGAGCAAGGCAAGAGCTATCAAGGAGAGCTTGTCTCCTTGGAAGAAAAGGATCATCTTTGTATGAATACAATTCGGTCTTCTTCCATGAGCAAGTTCTTATCATACTTATATGATTATGCATATGAACTAGAGTCTAGTTATGATCTTGCTATGAGTATAGTACATGAGCTAGAACATAGTTTATGTATCATGTTCTTGACTTGTTCATCATCGTTCTTCATTGTTCATCGAATTAGTATGAATAGAGGAAGAACTAGGAATGATGTGATGGTTCGTCGTGCTGTCATGGTTGCTCTTAACCTAGCCTATCAATCCGAAGGGTTGGGGTCCATGGGGGTTAGGAGTTGTTTTCAAGTATGCAAGCATGGAGCTTGGGTATGCGGAGATCGGCAGATATGTTGGTATCCCACGGGCAGAGGGGTAGGTGGACAAATGGTGACAGCCCTGTCCATCCCTAGCATTCCCCCACGTTTGGATATTGAGTAGGAGTTCGTAAAGTCTATCGGCTGGCAGACCAGCTGCGGGGATCTCCCTATCACCCCAGACTTAGTCCTGATACTAGAACTACTAATTAGATGATTTGCTAACAGTTCTTTGCATAATTATATATGACCAATGCCTGCTCAGTTAGATATATTATTTTATTCTTTATTTTCCTTTTATCCTTGAGGTTGATCCATATGTGTGTCCACTATCTTAAAATCATGTCTTATTCCTGTTTACTCTATGCCTACCATTGCACTCAATAAGTGATCATGTTTACACCACGCTTGATGCATATTGCCCTCCTACAGGAAATTATAAATACGACACCCTACTCACGGTTTGAAATGCTACAATGATAGTTCTATGCGCTTGCAGAGTAATCTTATTCCTTACTGAGCTATCGATTGGCGTACCTAAGTACCGTTACTTAAGGATTGTAATTCTTGTTGCACCCTACGGCGCCGTGCCACAGTTTTGCATATTGTAAGTAATGACGGTTAGGAAGTCCAATCCGGCACTTCTAACTACTATTACTAGACTGCATTACCTAGGCCGGCGCCACTAAGGGCCAAGGATTACCTTTCTGAAGTAATGGTGGTTGGAAATGTCAACTTATGTTTCTAAGTATTATTATTAAGGACGGACCTTTAGTCTATCTTTAGTAGTAATGCTAAGAAACGCAAACAAGCATTTCTAGCGCCGTTGCCGGGGATGGACTTTTAGTCTATCTTTTGTAACGACGTTAAGAAATGCCAACAATCATTTCTGGCGCCGTTGCCGGGGATGGACTTTTAGTCTATCTTTTGTAACGACGTTAAGAAATGCCAACAAGCATTTCTGGCGCCGTTGCCAGGGATGGACTTTTAGTCTATCTTTTGTAACGACGTTAAGAAATGCCAACAACGTTGAGTTGGGACAAGATCACTATCAAGTATAAGACAACTATAGAAGAAGACAAGACACAACAATACTATAAAGAATAGTAAAGACTAAGTAAGAACTTAGTGAAGTAAAGTAAAGATAATATATTGATAAAGATAAAGTCTTACAGAAGGAAAGGTACAAGAGCTATACTAGACTCTCCAGTAGACGACTCCGGAGACTTAGAGCGTAGATCGACTCGACTCTAACTCCCACACTAGACTAATACTACTACTAAAGAGTAGAACTTCACTCTAGCTTGCTTCTTATGTTGTATGGTGTGTCTTGAAGAGGAGTGGGCAGCCTCTATTTATAGTGGAGGATGAGGGGGTGCCACGTAAGCGATCCGTGTGCTCCTTGCCTCTCCACCCTTGGATCCACCGCCTCAAGATGGACGGCTTTGGTGATTTGAGCACATGGGAAACATGCTTGGAGTCGGTGGAGGCCAACCGACCTGGCTGGGCACCAGGGGGGTCCGGCCGACCCCCCTATGACTGGTGGGCCCAGCCAGGGTCTTCTAGAAGGAGTCCCCACTTGTCACTGAGTGTGTAGGTAGCTTGGTTCCACTTTTGGCAGTTCGGCCGACCCACCCCTTGTGGGTGGGGCCCACCACCGTGGTCCCCATCTGTCATAGACTCTTCCTATGTGTTGGTTCTGTCTTGATTGCTTCGTTTCATGCCTCAATCCGTGTGCCTTTTATCTCCACCGTTGAATAAAAGCACAAGTTGATCCAATGGATGAAATGACTTGGTTGGAGTGTCACACGAATCCTGCCACACCACCAGAGCCAAGTGGGCCCCATGGGCATTTCGGTCGACCCATGGGTGGGCCCACCCTTGGCTCTGATCTCTTCCATTTGATGTTGTATGCACTGTGTTTAAAGGTGGTGGCCTGGGGCAACATGACATGGTTCGGCCGAAACATGTAGTTGGCCCCTAGCTGCTCATTTTTGCACTATTTTGGTGTTCCCTGCAATCAGAAGCTTAAGAGTACATGTGGAACTAATTATTGATAAAATATGCTCATGATATGTTTATCTTCCCTTGAATCCGAGGCCTGTTGATGGTGTTTGAATGTAGAATTTTAGGGTATATCCACCATCAACAGCTAGGTGACGACAAAGTCCCCGAGCACAATAAGTGATCAAAAAACTATTCCGAGCAGGCGAGGCGACGACAAAGTCCCCGAGCATAGCAAGTGATCGGGAAATTATTCCGAGCAGTCAAGGTGAAGACGAAGTCCCCGAGCACAGCAAGTGATCGGGAAACTATTCCGAGCAGGCGAGGCGACGATGAAGTCCCTGTGCACAGCAAGTGATCGTGAAACTATTCTGATCAGTCGAGGCGAAGACGAAGTCCCCAAGCACAGCAAGTGATCGGAAAACTATTCCGAACAGGTGAGACGACGATGAAGTCCCCGAGCACAGCAAGTGATCGGAAAACTATTCCGAGCAGGCGAGGCGACGACGAAGTCCCCAAGCACAGCAGGTGATCGAGAAACTATTCCGAGCAGGCAAGGCGACGACGAAGTCTCCGAGCACAACAAGTGATCGGGAAACTATTCCGAGCAGTCAAGACGAAGACAAAGACCCCAAGCATAGCAACTGATCGGGAAACTATTCTGAGCAGGTGAGGCAACGACGAAGTCCTCGAGCACAGCAAGTGATGGGGAAACTATTCTGAGCAAGCGAGGCGATGACGAATTCCCCAAGCACAGCAAGTGATTGGGAAACTATTCCGATCAGTCGAGGCGAAGATGAAGTCCCCGAGCACAACAAGTGCGCGAAACTGTCAGTCCGTATGCGAGAAGTCAAACCGTCACGCTTCCCTTTATAATTGACCGGATGATGAAGAAAACGGTTCGCTCCGCATTTGCGCAACACTCAGTAGCCACTTGATGAAAAGAAAACTGCCGCTGTTTACCCTAGCCGCCATCTAGGGTTTCCGCAATCTCAAACCAAAATCTGATTCCACTCGGATTTCTTTAATTCAACCTTCCAACAACATAATCCTGTGTGCAATTTGTTGAAATGGCCCCCCAAGGAAGAGCACACGCGTGCCTCTGAAAAAGAAGAAAGAGCCACAGCCTGGAGAGCTCCGCTTAGATCAGGAGTGGCAGCGATCGTCGGTGATGGAAAGGACGATTGAGCAACTGGTGGTCAAGGGAATATTGCCAAATCGAGCCACCACCGGATGGCGGCCCTCATCTGGTGAGCCATATCCTATGCCCAATACTAATGAGATGGTCGTCTTCGCCGACTACTTTCTTCACGGATTTGGCGTCCCCTGCCACCCTTTTCTTCACAAACTACTAGATTACTATGAGATTTCTTTATGCCATCTTCATCCGAATTCTATCTTACACGTTTCCATCTTTATTCATCTTTGCGAAGCCTTTATTGGAATTCTTCCTCATTTCAACCTGTTTCGTCACTTATTCATGCTTGTGAAATCGAGCGGTGGGGGTTCCTGAATAGCCGGAGGAGTGTATCTGAAGCTCCGAGATGGGATATCTGCCCACTATCTCTTCATCCCTCTCAATACGAGCCTTAGGGATTGGAACAAAAGATGGTTCTATCTTTCGAATCAAGAGCCACAAGTCCGCTGTGCCGTTGATCAAGTTCCAGAGAGGAAGGTCACCTAGTCGAAAAACCCAGATCAGAGGACATGACTCAAGTCAATGAGCTGTTGGAGATCTTGAAGAGCTACACTCTTGGTAGAGTTGGAGTTGCGGCCAGCTTTGTAAGGAGAGGATCCATCCTGCTTATGAATGGCGAGGAGTGAATGACCCGACCAGGAAGGTGTCGGATCTCAGGTCAGCTTCTGAAGCAACAGTGAGATTGAGAGAACTCTTTGAAAAGGGAATAACGATCAACACCCATGGCCAGCAGAAAGCCTTGCACGTGGAGAATCCACCGCCGGAGGTATGTTATGAACTAGTCTTCATGCATTTTCTCATTTGGCATTACTTCTGTCGTTCTTACTTGTATGGCATAAGATCAATGGTCAGGAGCAAAAACTGTTCTTCTCGGATGTGCCTTCTATTGATTGGCCTCAAGGCGTGGATCCTCGTCACAGTTACCAGCCTGATGACGAGGATGAGGATTTTGAAGAGCTGGATGCTGATGAAGAGGACGACGCAGAGGAGGAAGAAGACGAGGAAGAGCGTGCTCGCCGAGCAGCTCGCAGCAAACAAATGGTCAGCGAGAAGACCGCTTCATCAAAAGGCGGTGGTCGGAGGCCAGAGAAATTGGTGAAGATATTCGAAGATCAGCATCGTCGTGAGGCGGTGATTGATTCTTCGAGCGATGAAGAGGAGCCACCGCCGAAACGCCAAAAGGCGGGGGTCCCCCCAACCAGGATACCTGACTCTGATGAAGGGACGACTGGTCAGAAGAAACAGTTTGGACGCTAACGCTATAGGTCAGAGATGTAAGTGATCTGCTTTATTCCTGGTATACCTGCCTTTCCTTCTTATTGGTGATCATAACTGGCACGCATACTTGTTCAAGGGTCCTTCAAATGAAGACGTCGAAGGATCGGCTAGCGGTGGAGTGAATGGAGGCAGGTCGGCGAAAAATGGAGCTGATGGTGGCATCTCTGCATCATGGCCCTCTGATCACGAGTCTCTGAGGAGATCGAAGGAGCCTCAGCCGGATCCTGCTGTGGATCAAGTTCCCCCCGAAGATTCTGCAGCCGGCCATCGATCTCCATCGCCAGAGCAGTCGCCGCATCTTGCTCCGACGCCCCCGGCTTCACCGCCGGGCCGAGGCGCAGAGCAGCCAATGGAGGACACCAAAGGAGGTCGCCAAACAGAGGCTGAGCCTCACGGCTTGACACCACCAGCAGGCTTCGGTCAGGAAGCAGACGCGCACGCCGGCAATTCCTCACGAGAAGGTGTCCCGGGGTCGAGCCAGGGGCACCAGGGCTAGCCATCTTCAAGCGCAGCTCCTCCTGAGGAGGATGTTGAGGAGATCACTCAAGAAGCCGCTGGAGAGGATCCGGTGGTGCTTCGTACGTGGCAGCGAGTCAGAAACACCTATTCCGTGGCGGTGGAGGAGAGAATGGCGGACGAGGAGCTAGATGCCTTAAAAGCCGATATCAATGAGACCCGTACCGACCTTAGGAAGGTGCTTCGCCAGCTAGGCCATCTGTCTTCACGTGTGCAGGTAACAGATCTTTCCTCCGGGGCTGCTTTTGGTGTTTCTGCTTGTTATTTTGACTGTCTCTTTGTGGTCGACCAGGTGGTTTGTGATACGGTGGAAGACCGCCGGCAGACCATCCATCGCCTGGCCGGAGCTGGTATGAAGAAAGATGAACTTGAAGCAGAGGTGAAACATCTTGGCGAGGCGATGAGTGATCTCCGTGAGCAACGCGACTTGCTTCAAGGACACATTGCTGATCTAGAGGATTCTGAGTGGCGATTACTATGGGAGAAGAAAGGTCGGTAACTGTTCGGTTGTGTTGTATTTTCTTCTTGAACTGATCTCCCTGCTAAGTATTGGTGACGTCGTGTGCAGAGCTGCAATCTTCGTATCAGAGCGCCGTCAGTCGAGGTTTATGTCCCACCATCTTTGCCTTGTCATTTCTTTGTGCTAAAAGTACTTAGCTCATGTGCCTTTTGTTGCAGTGAAAGAATTTGAGACCGAAGTGGCGACCCTACGAGAAGCAGCTTGGAGGAATGAGGAGCTCCACCAAGGTGTGCCTTCGGAGTTGTAGTGCCGAATCTGTTGTTTGTTCCTGCTAACTTCCTATTTGTAGAAACCCAGGCGAGGACACAAGCACAGCTACAAGACTTGTCGGGTCGTCTTGGGGCTTCACAGGAGCGGTATGAGGCGATGGCGGAGGGCATAAAGCCTATGCTTGACATCATAGAGTATGCGCCAGCCAATCCGCTTGCTGGAGTGCTCGGTGATGAAGATGCGCGCCCGTTTGCCATCATCCGGCGTAGTCAGCTTGCTCTGCAACATTTCTAGACCTTCTGCAAGGATGTAGCTGAAAATGTGGCCGCCCACATGCTCGGGGTCGTGCGCTCCCATTACCCTGGCATGAAGAATGACAGGGTGAGGGGAGGATACGCCCTCGAGACCACTGACGATCAAGAAGACCAGTTGGAGGAGGCACGGCCAGCGGTGGAGGACTGGGCGGCTGACATGTAGCTCTTTCCCACGGAGGGTACTTAGATGTCAAACCTGCAAAAGATTTGATAGCTGTCTGCATGTATCACAGATACTTAATTATGCATATAGCGTTGCTCCGAACTTAGTTGGAGTTTATGTAAATATGTTTGTAGTCTTCATATCAGCGACTTTGTTTCTGATCGTTGACGTTTTTTGTTAAGTATCGTCACGTTTTGCGAGGAGTTGTGTTGAAGAATGCCCGAGCATAGTCGGGTATTTCAGAGAGGTCGACGTGGAGCCTGAGCGTGGTCGGCATTTTCGGAGAGGTCGGCGACCGGTGTCCAGACGTTGTTGGGGCTTGTGGAGACGCTGCTAAAACTGCCCAAGCGTCCTCGGGGCTTACGTAGTAGCGAAGATTAACGGTCCAGGCATCCCCGGGGCTTACGTGGTGGCGTAGCTGCCTGCACGTTGTCAGGTCTTACGCTTATTGATAGCGAAGGCAACCCGAAGTAATCGGGGCTGGCGATGAAGCGATGACATTTGGTGGCCTGAACAGGTGCAGGACTTATGCACTGTTGGCGGTGAGACATAATCATTAGCTGCCTGAACGGTGCAGGACTTATGCATTGGCGAAGTTGTTAGTAATTTGCTGAACTGCATGTACTCATATATATGTATATGGAAAGCATGTAACTTTTATTGAAGTGAAAACAGAAATACACATATCTTGCCTTGACACTCTGTCAAGGATAGAAGTGCTGTAGGTGTTCGATGTGCCAGGAGTTTTGGATGTCGATGCCTTCGAGGTCGTACAGCCTGTGCGGTCCTGGCAGAGTTACGGCCTTGACCATGTATGCCCCTTCCCACGGGGAGGAGAGTTTGTGCATGCCCTCGTTACTCTGCTTACGACGCAGGATGAGGTCTCTGACCACGAAAAATCTGCCGTTGACGTTGCGGTTGTAGTATCGTCGCAATCCTTCTAGGTACTTGGCCGTACGCACGCAAGGGACGAGGTGCTCTTCCTGTAGCCTATCGATGTCTTCTGCTCAGACGTTGTCGAAGTTTTCTTCATTGTAGTTTTCAACTCTAGGAGCTCAGAAGGCGACATCAGCGGTGAGCACTGCTTCGGATCCGTAGACCATGAAGTAAGGAGATATGCCAGTGTTGCGGCTAGGTTGGGTGCGTAGGCCCCAGAGGGCTGCCGGCAATTCGAGGATCTAGTTTCCTGGGCTTCGTTCCACGACTTCATGTAGGCGTTTCTTGAGGGCTTCGAGCAGCATCCCATTTGCTATCTCCACCTGACCGTTGGCAAGAGGGTCAGCCACCGAAACATATTTCACCATGATGCTCCTTTCATCGCAGAAATCCCAGAAATTGCTTTCGGTAAATATGGAGCCAAGGTCGGTGATGATGCTGTTCGGGAGCCCGAAACGGTGGAAGATGTCGTTGAAGAATTCTACAGCTTTAGCCACTGTAACTTTCACCATTGGTTTGTATTCGATCCACTTGGAGAACTTGTCAATGGCGACATGGACGCAGCGGTATCCTCCTTTGGCCGCTTTGAAGGGTTCTATCATGTCAAGTCCCCATGTTGGGAAGGGCCAGGAAGCGGGGATAATTTGCAATTCCTGAGCTGGGACGTGAGTCTGCTTGGTGAATAATTGGCCCGGACAATCTTCTCAGCGTCTTGGACGGCCGTTGGCCAATAAAATCCTGCTCAGAAAGCTTTGCCGACCAAGGTGCATGAGGCTGCATGATTACCACACATGCCTCCGTGCACTTCTTGGAGTATCTTGACAACTTCGTCGCACATTACGCACTTCTGGAGGACTTCACATCTGGCGTTTTTGCGCATGAGCATGCCGTCGACCAGGACATAATGTTTGGAATGACAGATGACGTGCTTCATCTCAATCTTCTCTTCTAGAAGCTTGGCCTCGTGCAAGTAATTGATGAAGGGTGCTCGCTAGTCTTCCTCGTGGTTAGTGATGCATGCCACGGTCTGATCGGGCAGAGTAGCTTCCGCCTCTTCTTCTGTCTTGATGGAAGCCTTGATGAGGTCTCGAACAAAAATGCCTGGAGGGATGTTTGCCCGCGAGGAGCCGAGCTTTGACAACTTGTCGGCTGCTTGGTTCTCGGCGAGGACGACGTGATGAATCTCGATGCCCAGAAATTTGCCTTCTAATTTTCTGATTACTGCGATGTAAGCATCCATCTTCTCGCTGGAGCAATCCCAATCCATGTTGACTAGATTGATGACCAGGGTGGAGTCCCCGAATACCATGAGGCGCCAGATGCCGAGCTCGATAGCAATCTGTAGGCCATGAATGGCGGCTTCGTACTCGGCGGCGTTGTTGGAGGCTTGAAAATATATCCGCAACACATATCAGAGGTGCTCGCCGGATGGAGAGATGAGGAGAACCCAGCACCCGCTCCTCCGATGTTAAGGGAGCCATCGAAGTACATCGTCCAGTATTCCTCCTGCTCGGGGGTCACCGGCTCTTGCATCTCTGTCCACTCAGCGATGAAATCTGCCAGCACTTGTGACTTAATCGTTGTTAGACTGTGAAATTCTAGGAAATAAGTTCCCAATTCCACAGCCCACTTCATGATTCTTCCATTAGCGTCTTTGTTGCGGAGGATATCGCCGAGGGGATGCTGGGTAAGCACCGCAATTGTGTGTGCTTCAAAATGGTGACGGAGCTTGCGTGACGTGATGAGGATTACATATATCAACTTCTGCACTGTCGGGTAGCGAGCCTTAGACTCATTCAGGACTTCACTGATGAAGTAGACCGGTAGCTGGACTGGATATGCATGTCTGGCTTCTTCGCGCTCGACCACAATAGCCGTGCTGACCACCCTGTTGGTTGTGGCAATATAAAGCAGTAGTGTTTCTTCCTTCTCCGGTGCAGTGAGTAACGGAGGGTGGACCAGGAACTGTTTCAGCTCTTTGAAAGCTTGGTCCGCCTCCTCCGACCAGATGAATTTTTCGCCGGCTTTGAGTAGCTTAAAGAAAGGGAGCCCTTTTTCGCCTAATCTGGAGATGAAACGACTTAGGGCTGCCATACATCCGGTGAGCTTCTGGATGTCCTTTATGCTGGTCAGAGGTTTCATACGCATGACGGCTTCAACTTTCTCTGGATTGGGAAGAATGCCGTGTTTGCTGATGATTTTGCCGAGCAGTTATCGGAGGGGACGCCAAAGACGCACTTTGAAGGATTCAACTTCCACTGAAAAGCGGATAAAGCCTTAAAGACTTCTTCAAGGTTGGAGAGGAGATCTTCAGCCTTTCTAGTTTTGATGACGAAGTCATCGACGTAAGCTTCGACGATCTCTAGGATTTGGTCGTGGAGGCAGGCCTGGATGGCCCGTTGGTATGTAGCGCCCGTATTCTTCAGACCGAAGGACATAGTCTTGTAGCAGTAAGCCCCGAAGGGGGTGATGAAGGATGTCTTCTCCTGGTCTTCTTCATTCAAGGTGATCTGGTGATATCCAGAGTAATAGTCAAGTAAGCTAAGCAGCTCGCAACCGGCGGTAGAGTCGACGACTTCATCGATGCGGGGGAGGCCGAAGGGGTCTTTAGGGTAGTGTTTGTTGAGATCAGTGTAATCAACGCACATTCTCCATTCGTTATTCTTTTTTCGTATAAGGACCGGATTGCCTAGCCAATCGGGATGATACACCTCTTTTATGAAGCCGGCAGCTAAGAGCCGGGCTAGCTCTACCCTAATAGCCTCCTTCTTATCTGGAGAGAATCGTCGGAGCTTCTGCTTGATGGGCTTGGCGGTCTTCGAGACATTCAAGGAGTGCTCGATCATCTCCCTGGGAACACCGGGTTTGTCTGCAGGTTTCCATGCGAAAACGCTGACGTGCTCCCTAAGGAAGCTGATGAGCGCATCTTCCTATTTGGGGTCGAGGTCTGTCCCGATGTGAGTGATCTTACTCAGGTCATCGGGGACGAGGACCACCTCCTTGGTCTCCTTGTTCTTGGTCGCAGCCCTGGGCAAGGTCTTCTCTGAAATCTCCTGCTCTTCGGGAGGCAGCTTCTGTGTGTCTACCGCACATGTCTTCATCAGGATGGAGACGTCGATGGCTTCAGCCATGGCGATGGCCTCCTTGTCGTAGTCGTATGCGGATTGGAGGTTGGAGCGGACCATGAGTACGCCGGTCTCCGTTGGCATCTTCATGATGAGGTAGGTGTAGTTGGGGATGGCCCCGAACTTGGCCAGGGCTGGCCGGCCGAGGATGGCGTGGTACGCGGCGTCGAAGTCGGCGACCATGAAGTCAATGTGCACTACACGGAAGCACTGTGGTGTCCCAAACTGGAGGGGCAGATTGATCTGTCCCAGAGGCTGGCAGGATTGCCTTGGGACGATCCCCTAGAACGGAGCTTCGGTCGGCTCCAGGTCTTCCTTCCGTAGTCCAAGTTCTTTGACGGCTTCGGAGAAGAGGATGTTGAGGCCACTGCCGTCATCGATCAGTACCTTGCGAAAGTGTTTCTTGCATATGACAGGATCGAGGATGAGTGGGAATCGACCTAGATATGGGATATCCGTCCATTGATCGGCTCTGTTGAAGGTGATCGGCTTGTGCAACCAGGGGGGATACTTGGAGTCGGCGATGGGAGCGTTGTAGTTGGCGACGGAGTTGACACGCCTGGCGACTAGTTTTTGCTCCCTCTTGGATTCTATCGCGATTCATCCACCAATGATAGTGGATACTGTCCTGTGGGCGTCGGTGAAGCCAGGAGGTGGATTATCGTCAACCCCATGCTTGTGTTTGTCGGAGTCGTTGAGAGCCCACTTCTTTTCTTCTTCTTCTCTGTAAGCCTTGGAGATGCCATAGCAGTCTCTCATGGAGTGGTTATGATGCTTGTGAATGGGATAGGGGCTGTCGAGGAGTTTTTCATAAGCCTTATCATAGTTGCGCTTAGGGGCCGGCCGGGTGTTGTAGACTCTATAATGGCGGCGTCTTTCTCCTGCTCTAGAGGTCTCGGGCTCATCGTGGCGGTGCTGATCAAAGTGGCGGTAGCCGCGGTCGTCACGGCGAAAATCACACCGCGGGCCTCAGTCGTCAGGACGCCGCTCAGCTCGGCGGTCGCCGTCTTCATGGCGTGCTCGATCGGGGAAGCGGAGGCGGCTGTGAATGGAGTGATGAGCCACCTCATTGCCCTCGGCGTACTTATTGGCGACACGGAGCATCTCGGCAATAGAGGTTGGCCTGCTGCGGAAAAGCTTCCTCTGAAGTTCTTCGTCTGGTCGGAGGCTGTGTATGAAAGCGGAGATGGCTTCGGCGTCTGTGACGTTGGGGATGTTGTTTCTGGTCTCCGAGAAGCGTCGAATGAAATCTCGCAGGGTCTCACGTGATGCTTGCTGAAGCTTCTCGAGGTCATACTTCGTGCCTGGCTGGTTGCAAGTGGCACGGTAGTTGCTGATGAACTGCTTCTTCAATTGATCCCAAGTATCGATGGAGTTCGGCTTCAGACTGAGCAGCCAATTATTGGCAGATGAGTTAAGCATGATGGGCAAATAATTTGCCCTGACGTCTTTGTTTCCTCCGGTGGCTTTGACTGCAATCTCATAGATGGTGAGCCACTTCGTGGGATCGGCAGTGCCGTCATAGGTCTCGATGCCAACGACCTTGAAGTTTGGCGGCCAGCGTACTGCCTTGAGATCGGCTGTGAATGGCAGCTCGGAGGAATTCTTGTTGGTGATCGGAGGACCGTGAGCTTCATCGTACTCCCTTCGACGCTTAGTCTCTGTTGAGTGCCTGGCCTCCCTTCGATTGTTGATGCGACCACGGAGATCTTTATTTTTCAGGTGCTCGTGGAGATCAGACTGATCGACTCCTGGTCATCGTCTTGCCGATGGCGCCTTCGTCCGCCCCGGGAGTGACCGCCATCCTCTCGGTGGCGCTCGGTAGCTGATGCGGTGGAGTGCGACGGGGGAGGCTGTCGTTCTTCATTGATTTGGACTTGGGCCGCCTTGAGGAAGGCCGTGAGTGAAACGACCTCGATTTCCACGAAGGGAAATCCTCAGGCTCGAATTGTAATTCAACAGATTGCTTGGAACAATCCATGAAATTACCCATATCTCAGTTGCCACCAGGATCCATACAACGGTAAATAAGTCTTACATAAATATTTATTACATCGCCACACTGGCGGAATCAACAATCAGAGAAGCTTTGGAAGATGCGGAAGCGATTCATCCTTCACGGCCAACTTGAGTGTAGCATGTGACCCTATTCCTCGTCATCATCTCCCTCGAAGTCGTACTCATTCTCGTCACCTGACAGCAAATTTATCAGTACGATTTGTACTGGCCACGGAGCCCACCTATGCAGCATTTGCTTTGTGGAAAGTGGATGCAAGGCTATACAAGCAGACCTATAGGCTGAGGTTTTCCTATGCAGCTGTAATCAATGTTTAATTAGTCAAGTTTTATCACCAGTTAACACCATTTTCCCTTTTCCCATCACCACACCTCACATACACACACCTCGCTCTCATTCGACAGGCCCAACTCCCTCTCGGGCCTATCTCAGCGGCACACTACCACAACGGGTACACTGCCGGAACAATGTCATCCAGGGGGAGAAAAGAATATGCTCTCATCTAATAGTGGTTGCAGAAACATTAGGAAAGGTCCATAGCCAACGAGTTGACTTATGTATCGATCGATCAACCATACACTCTGCAGAGGTTTTACTACTCACAAGATTAGCCATCATCGATGCTGTACAATCATCTAGGCAGAATTCCGGGTGCTTGCTTGCCTAGGTCGGTACCACCCTACCACTCAGCCCTGGGATATTCCGGATCCAACACCGTCATGCTGAGACTGGGAGACGCAGCACCGGGCCCAACCAGTGGTACTGCGCATCTAGGACGGTACGGGAATCTCTCCATCCGTCACCGCCCACCCTTATCACCTTTCAACCTAGCAGTAGTGGTACCGCCCTACCAAGTAGTCCAGCCGTCTCCCGCCCATCAGAAGCGAGCGAGTAGCAAGGGAATCCAGATGTTTCCGGTCACTAGTCAGATCCTAGGTTGTGACCAAGCAGGCATCTCCACTTAGGGGATACTCTCCCCGTGCTATCACAGCACCTCCGTCCACGGGCTTCAAACCACCAAGGCTATCCCACCCGGAACCTCCTCAACAACTTTACCCGCCACAGGTATCTCGCTTGGGGATGCCCAGGTTGCACCCCCGGCACGACTTGCCCCATGGGCTTGTCTCACATCCCACTTGGTCGACATCAACCCTTACCACGCACCCAAGACGCACGCAGCACTCTCTCCCAGTGGTTATAATCAGTTATACACCGTCCCAATTCCACCACATAGCATATAGCAAGTAGAAAGTAGTGGAAGAGTAACAGTAAATTAAGCAGCAGCTAACCTAACAGCGGATAGCAGGGTAAAGTCTTATCAAGGCAGGGAATTCAAATATACTACCATGCAACCAATCCATACATAATCATAAAGCAATAGCAACAATGTCATTTGCAATGCGTAATAGGATCTAAGGATTTGGTGGGACGTGGCACCTTCGTAGTCGTCTCCTAGCTCTTGGAAGTACTCGTGGTCGTCTTCCTTAGTCAGATTCTCCTCCGGCTCTGAAATCGAACACGAAATAGTCGCGTCAGCGACTCCTATAGAGTATTTCAGAAAAATCCAATAAAATAAAGAGCCAAATGCACACAAACATAGTCTTAGATTGTAGATCTCATTTTCCTGAGAATTTTGATATATGGTGCGCAATTTTTGGATTTCGTATGAATAAGTTATGAATTTCCGAAGATTATCCTATTTTCTGAAAATGGGAAAACTGGTCGGTTAATCAGGGGCAGCTCGGGATGTGGCGCGCGGGTCCAGTAGTGCGGCGTGTGTCGCCTCATCAGAACACAAACCCGAGGGTCGCCCACCAGGTGTTCCATGCTGGTTCCCATAGAGTTGCCGGAGTTGGCGTAGCTCGGCGTGGCTCGGCGGTGGTCGGTGGTAGCTCGGCTGTGGTTGGGGTATCTCGGCGGAGCTCGGCATAGTTCGGTTTAGCTCGGCGGGGCTCGGGCGAATCGGAGATTCGGGGCGCCGAGGGTGCCGTTCTCCCGAGCTCTGCCGGGGAGGCTCGGGCGAATCGGAGATTTGGTGCGCCCGAGGGTGCCGTTCTCCCGAGGTCTCCCGCGGAGGCTCGGGCGAATCGGAAATTTGGGTGCCCGAGGATGCCGTTCTCCCGAGGTCTCCTGTGGAGGCTCGGGCGAATCGGAAATTTGGGCGCCTGAGGCTGCCGCTTTCCCGAGCTTTCCCGGTGAGGCTCGGGCGAATCGGAAATTTTGGGCGCCCGAGGGTGCCGCTCTCCCGAGGTCTCCCGCGGAGGCTCGGGCGAATCGGAAATGTGGGCGCCGAAGGGGCTGCTCTCCCGAGCTCTCCTGGGGAGGCTCGGGCGAATCGGAGATTTGGTGTGCCGAGGGTGCTGCTCTCCCGAGCTCTCCTGGGGAGGCTCGGGCGAATCAGACATTTGGTGCGCCGAGGGTGCTGCTCTCCCGAGCTCTCCTGGGGAGGCTCGGGCGAATCGGAGATTCGGTGCTAGCAGGGTTCCAGGGCGTCTGTTCAAGGCGGCGGCGTCTCTCCGGTGCGGCGGACGATGACAGGGCGGCGATGACCATATCTCGGCAAGGCAGGGCTCGGCTTTCTAGCGGCGGTGCCGAGGCAGACTTGGCGAACCTCGGCGGCCTTTCTCCGCAGCGCGAGGCGACCGGGGGTACTCGGAACGGATCTTAGGCGAGGCGGAACCTGTCGGCGGCGATGTCGTCGCGACGGTGAGGTTCCGGCTGGGGCTAAGGAGATCTTCTAGGAGATGTATACGCGTCCAGGGTCTAAGGCGATGGTATACCAACTACTAATTTTGGCTACCGAGCTTTCCAAGGTGCTCGGCCGTGGCGGCGGCGTGTCGCCGACGACGGCGGATGGCGGCATCGCGGCTACGAACAAGTATTGGTTCAATCGAGTGCGGTCTTGTCAAATTGGTGAGGCCAGAGAGGCATACAACACTCTTGTGGCGAACTTTAGCCATGGCATGACCTTCTTTTGGCTACGGCTCGCGGCGGCGCTCCGGTAAGGTCGCGGCGCACGCGGCCAAGGCGATTCAGGCTTCCTCTAGCGCTTAGATCCGCGTAGCTAGCTCAAGGGGGTCGTGGCCGTGCTCCACGACGCTCTAACCTATACGGTTGCTAGACGGATTGCTCGGAACGGGTGATTCGGCGTCGGAACGCGTCAGTGGTGAGCGCGCTCCGCCGAGAACGCGTCGTGCTGCGTTCTCGGTCTAGCAAGCTTGTAGTCCGGGGGTTTTGGCTGGTCGAGTGAGTGCATGGTGCAGGTGATCTTCCCGAGCCGGTATAGGCTCGTGCCTGCGCGTCCCGAGGGTGGAACGCCATGGCAAAAGCAGGGCAAGGTTCGGACATGGCGTGCGGTGGCTCACCGTGGTGTCGGTGAAGCTAGGATGGCGGTGCAGTGGCGAGTCGGAGCCGTGCAGAGCGATCGCAGTGCCGTGCCGCTCCTCGTCCGCAGCTCGGCTTCTCCTCCGTGTCCGGCTCCGGCGTGCTCCGCGGCGGCGGCGCTCCGGCAGCTTCTCCTCCTCTGCTCCGCCCTTCCCCTACGCTCTCTCTCTCGGCTTGGTGCGGTGTGCCGGTCTGTGCTGCGGTGGCGGCGAGGGGAAATGAGGGTAGGGCTTCGGGGTGCTCCAATTTATAGGCGAGCTTGGCCAGCTCCAATGGCGAACGGTCTCGATTGCGCTCGGCCGATCGAAGGGCCGTGGCTCGAGTGGATCTAGGGCTCCGGATGGCGCGGGTTCGCTTGGCGGCCAAGAAAGGAGGGGACAGGAGGGGGACAGCGGGGTCCAGGGCTCTGCCATGCTGTCGGCTGTGGGACCGGGGTCACGCCATTCGCGCGACACCCCCGGCTGGCGCGTCGCCTTCGTGAGGAAGAAGAACAGTGGAGGCGAGAGTGGCTGACAGGCGGGGCCGGGTTGGCAGCGAGCGCGAGCGCGAGCGCGTGTGTACCGGTCGTGCGCGTGCGCTGCCGAGCCACGACGTGGGCCGCGCGCGGTGAGATGAGGAGAGGAAGGTCGGGCGGGCTCGGGCTGGCTGGCTGGCCGAACTCTCTTTCTCCTTTTCTGTTTTCAGTTTAGTGTATATATACATATATTGCCCATTTAACATATTGAGTAAATACAAACATAAATTGCAATAAATCCCAAATGTGATGCATAAGTTATTATTCTATGTGATTGGAATTAAAATGCAAACTTCACTCCTTTATTTACCAATTTCATAATGAAACCTATATGCTTGCACAAGAAAAATGGGTTTTCTCAATAAATAAATGAAAAATTTTAATTGGTTGGGATTTTTAGATTGTGTGGATTTTTAGGGTTGTTACAGTGAGGCACGCAACCTCCGGTGTCTGGTTCATGTGCGCAACTTCTGTTATGGCGTAAGCGACATTCACGCTTAGGGTCTTGTAGACTGGGACGTCACCAACCAGATCGAAATCATGCTCGAGGTTTCGAGCAGCGGATGGGGCCTTCTTTCTCTCAACGCGTTGCTCGTGTCGTCGCTTCCTGTCGGCATTCCTCTGCTCACGAGCAACCCGGTGGTCGTTGTCTTCATGCGGATTCGGAGGGCTATTGTTAGTGACGACAAAGATGGGCCCACCGATGAATCGATTCGGAGGAGGAGGTATACGATTGCTCTCTCCAACGTCGTCGTGGTCAGAGTGATCGTTGTAGGCGACGATGAAGCCAGTGCCACCGCTGGCGCGGTCAGAGGTGACGTGATCGGGATGATGTAGGAGACGCGAGAAGCCGGCGGCTCTGTTCCGTAGGCCAAAAGGCATGCAGCCCCTCGGGAGGTCGTGGTCGGCAGCCCTTGGACCCGCGACTGATCGGGGCTGGAGCTCGACGGTGCATCCTTGCGGGGTGGCAGTGATGACCAGAGTCGTGTCCTGCCGATCCGGACGTGGAGAGGAACGTCGCGCCGCCGGTAGAGTTTGGAGGTGTCCTGCAATAGATCGATCCGAAACGGACTCCAAAATCTAGATGTTGTCGGATAAACCTCGGGTGACCCGATCTATAGATCCGATCAGGTTGCTGTTGTCGATGATCCTCCAGACGTAGCGTGGCAGCTATCTTGCCGGAGTGGAGGTCGTTGGTGAAGCCAGAGTAGATGCGATCTGAGCCGCATCCAAGATCTTCCCTTCGCCGTCAGAGCCGATGACCCAGGTGATGGAGCCCACCGTGAAGATCTGGCCCGGCGTCGGGAGCACTATGAAGCTTGAAAAATCACCATCTTGCTCGTCATGAGATCAGAGTGCACACCCCCTACCTAGCACGCCACTGTCGATGGAATATCGTCGATAGTCTACCGAGGGGTATGCCCAAGGTTGTAGATGATCGGTGAAGGTGCACTTGAGACAAGCAAGCGTAACTCAGAAAACGTGGGACACACGGTTTATACAGGTTTAGGCCGCCGCGAGGCGTAATACCCTACGTCCTGTGTTCTTGTAGATTGTGTTGCTATGAGTTGATGTGTTTTGAGGGGATCCTGTGCCCGCCTTATATAGTCTGGGGGGCAGGGTTACAAGTCGGTTTTACCATGTATATCAGATTACAATTCTAGCCGAACAAGGAAACTAATCGGCTAGATACTAGGAAAGCTATTTCCTTGGTCGCCAAGACTTCTAAGCCGGTGGATATACGTGATCTTCTGGAGAACGTGTAGACGACGCGTCCTTGGCAGTTCGGATCGGATGAATTGGCCCATGTAGTGCCGTGCTTGTATATGGGCTTATACCCCCATAGAACAGGACTGTTACCACTTGCTACCTACCCCTCAACCATGGAGCACCGTCATATCCACAGGCTCTTGTGCACCCGAGCGCCACACTCGCATACAAGAAAACTACCCATACTCCCCCAGGACTCCAACCCTATGGATTGACGAGCTAGAGTATAGGCAAACCCGTAGGAACAACGAACCACCAAACCCTAATCTTAACCCTTAAGTAAATCATATGAACGATGAAGAACAAGCATGAACATGTTATGAACATTTCATATGAACTACATGCTAGTTCAAAAAAGATGAAAATAATAAGAACATGACTATACTCTAAATCATATGTAAAGCTATATAAAAGATATGAGAACTTGATTAAGGAAGAAGGCATCATGGATTTTCACCAATTATCCCCTCCACCTTAGAGACAAGCTCTCCAAGTAGTTCAAGCGTTGCTCTACTACTCCTATTGGCTACTACTAAGACCCATGAGAAGGTATAGAGAGGAATAGCTCCAAGTGTGGTGTGTGTGAGAGAGGGAGCTGTCCCCTTCCTTATATAGGGGGCTTGAGGTCGGTTCTAGGGGAATATTCCCTGGATCCACCCCTAGCCGCCTTCACCACGAATGCCGAACCGTCATAAAAGCCTTCACCACTTGAATGCCAAACCGCTACAAATTTTATATATATATATATATATATACACACACACGTCTTTCAAGACCCTTTTTACTCTTTGTTTTCCTTGTAGAGATTCGATCGCATTCCTTGGTTCACTGCTCAATAGTACAGTAGAGTGTAGTGCATATATGTAGACCTGCTAAGAGTAAGACTAATAACACAGCTGACTTGCTGGCTATAAGGTTTCTTGCAGCCTTCTCTCAACCCACTCGTATAGTAGTCAGCCTTTTATAGCCAGTGCATGGCCCACTTGTCTCTATCACAGAGTTTTTTGGTTCTTGTGCCCAAACCGGCTATAAGTTTACAGCTCGCTTTCCCTCTCTCTCTTCCCTTCTATCGTCCACGTCAGCATTTAGCCGGCTTACAGCCTCTTATTATTCTTGTTCTAATTTTTTCACAAATCCCAATGACTAAGCGCGCTTTAGTTTAGTTTTATTAATATTTGCATCTAATTAAGAGACATTTCCCTAATGACTGGGATTGTATTGCTGCACCACCGTACCATCTATATTTATATCTTTTTATGCATGCTGAGTGATCCGGAGAGTCTGCGCTGCCAACTAGAGTGTCACTGCAGCACTGACGACGGAGGAGCTCCCATGCAACCATGATCAGGCGTACGTCTGACAGCGGTTGTGACATGCATCTGTGCTAACATGGTAGTACTAGCACCAGAATGATGATGATGCTCAACAGCAGTAAGGTGTGGGTCGACAACAACATTAGGTATATTGCTGGGTAAACCCTACGCTATATGCTAGTAATAGTCAAATAAAGCAAGCATGCTGCCTTTCTCTCTGCCTTGGTTGGAATAATAATTATCATCTTCGTTCATGATGCTTCCTGTTCTTGGGAGTATTATCATCACCAATTCACCATCATTATCTAGCATGCGTGCATGGTTGGCTTGGCCACCCCTTGCTAGCCACCGACCGGGTCCATCCATCCAGCTAATGCTGCTTATTGCCATGCCTGTGCCTCGATAATCGATCGGCACACATGCTTCGTCGATGACGTCATATTTCAGCTCAATATATGTTTTTGCCCCAAGTTGACATGACCAAATTCGTTCCAATATATATATATATATATATATATATATATATATATATATATATATATATATGTGTGTGTGTGTGTGTGTGTGTGTGTGTGTGTGTGTGTGTGTGTGTGTGTGTGTGTGTGGTTACATGGAACAATCCGGATATTATTGTAGTTGTAGGATAATATTTTTCAATTAGGATCAACTGGTTAAAAAAACGATCCCTCAAATAACCTCAATTGTCTCTAAGATTGTATGGGTCACCCCCTGTGCCCTATATAAATGAGCAAATGGCTCAGTATGTGTAACACCCCAAATTTTGCTAATCATCTCCCTATAATTGGATTTGCAAACAGAGCCTACCTCCATCGAAATCTACGGCTACGAGTGCATCTAACCATGATCCAAGTCGAAATCTACGGCCACGTCTTAATCCAATCTTGATCCAAGGGCTGTGATCCGAAGTTTGTCCAAAACTCACCATCGCACCTCCCTTCACCTCCCCCTCCAATCACGCTGTCTCCCCTCATGCACGCCGCTGCTCCCACGCGCAATCTCCTCGATCCCTTGCCTTCCCCTCCCCATCGCATCGCGCAGCCCCCCCTCTCCCCCGAGGCGGCGACGCGGCACCTTTGCGAGCGGAGACGACAACTGGCTCCGCGAAGACCACCCTGATTGGGCGATCGGATCGGCCTGCCCACTACTGACCGCCGCCCATCCTCTCCCCACTCCTCACGGCCGCGCCGCCGCCGCCTCGGCATCCACGACGCCGCTGCCCCGATGAGACGCAGCAGCGCCGCTCTTCCTCGCGCACCTTGGTCTCCTTCTCTCGGCGCCGCCCCGACGCTGCCGCCTCGGCATCTGTGTCCGTGACGCTGCTGCCCCGACGAGACGCAGCAGTGCCGCCGCGCCTTCTTCCTCGCGCACCTTGGCATCCTTCTCTCGGCGCCGCCCCGACGAGACGTAGCAGCGCCGCCGCGGCCTCCTCCTCGCGCACCTCGGCCTCCTCCTCTTAGCAGTGCCGCCGCCTCGTCCTCCACGATGCCGCCGCCCTGACGAGACGCAGCAGGGTCACCAAGTGTGCCAATCCCTCCCCATCCCTTCCAGCTGCCGTGTGAGTTTGCACTAGGATGCTTATGAGATCAGTATACCATGGTACCATTTTTGACAACCTAATTTGTGGCGTTCCCCTACAGCGATTATGCCGAGATTAAAGGTAACTGGTAGTTGTACACATCTTCCTCAATTCAGGAATTGTAATTGATAATAATTCCTGAGAAGATTTGGTAAGAATTATTTAGTTAATTCTTCACGTATTATATGGCGTTTATTTAGACCTAGTTTAGTTCAATTTTGGCATATATTACAATGCAGTCTGAAAGACTGAAACATTGAACAGGGTTGGAGACATGCTTAGGAAAAGTTCGCGACGTGGGATTTGAAAGAGCACCCGCACTCTACTGCTTGTGATACAGTCGGTGATCAATTGTTGTTAATACTATAACTTCTCAAAGGATAACTTCCATCTGAAAAGAGGGCATACCTATGTCAAAGTTGCTCCAATAATTTGGGGTTTGGTTAATCTAAAGTTTCTAGGATCCAAACATATAGAGATCATCCTGTAAGTCTGTTTGAATATTTCCTGCATGTAACCTAAAACCTATATGTTATGGTCTTCCAGTCACAAATTGTCAAAGAAGAGCAGGTTTTGTTGTCTTCAAATTATACTAGAAAAGAGTGCTCTTTGATCTAGAAAGTCTGAAACATATGGATGTGCTTCTTATTACTAAATTACTATAACAGGTGATGGTGGCATGGCGCTTCATATTTCCTGTCCTGGGCATGACAAGAACTTGAAGAGCTTGGAGGACAATAATTGGGATCAGAAATACACAGCACTGTTGCGAACCTGTATGCTACTTGCCCTTCTCATTGGCCTAACTGGGCATCAGGTACATCATGAATATTCTTCCACTAATGCTGCCTCATTTGACCAATTTTTTGGGTCTGCTTCATGAGAGGCGCCTTCACCTGCACCAATGTTGTCTGAGAACAAAATACTGTTGCGACATTCTCAATTACCAGGTACTATACATGCTATTGTCTCTCTTATATTGCTTAGTTACATGCTATTCTTATATTGCTTTGTATCACGTCTGTCACTTCAGGATAATTTTTTTCTTGTTTCTTTCACGTTTCTTTGCAGTTATGTGCTTCTATGATGGAATATTATAGTTAATCTCTACAAAAAGAAGCAACAATGGCAGCAACTACTTCAATGGTGGTAACTAAAAAAAGGTATTTGATTTTATAGTTAGTCTACTCAATAATTGTTAGGACTTAGGAGTAATAAAAATAATATATCTTAAATTGTTACTCAGCTTGTTTATAACTGGAATATATCTATGCTATAATTATATTTCTCACTTTAACTGTCAACTTATTTGTATAGTAGACCAATTATTTCTGAAATGCTTTCACTTTTGCATATAAAGTTATGTGGCTGTAGCTTTGAATATTCCTTTAACTACAAATAAACATTAGTAAATAATGTCTCTATTAAAGTGTGATCATCTTATGATTGTGTTCTTGCTGCAGGTTGTTCACCAGTGGCCTGGTTTTCCTAGAGGTGTAGAATTTGAGCAGATATTCATATTAATTATGGAGTAACATGTTGTGATAAAAAAAATTCAGATGATATTCTGTCTTTTAAGCTTTTGTTTTGTCAAGTCAAACCGATAGATCATGATGCTATGCGAAAGTGTTTCCCGGATTTTGTGCTTCTTTACAATAAAACTGTGGCGTTAGCACGGGCATGAGAGAACAGGTGATCGGGTGCCGTTACTTAACCATAGTGTTGCTTAAGGAGCATGACACTACTTATCCAGAGTTGACATTGCTGGTTATTTTATTGATCATGAAACATTTTCAGATTTGGCGGTGGAGCACCACGGCACAACATTGAGAGAACAGAGCTTTCTTGGGCCATGGCAGAGGAGTTTACTCCTTTTGTTCTGTGGATTACAAATATGTAAGCAGCATGATAGTTACAGGTTGGAAATTCATCATGAACTGAAAGGTTGTAAGCACAAGCTGTGGCTTTTGAAGTTAAGAAGAGCCGATTTTGATGGAAACAGGACTAGACTCAAAGGTGTTGCTGTTCTCTACTTGCTACCACGCTGCTGTTGCTGCTCTCTTCTTGGCGAGACAACCAAGGTGAGCTTGGAAAATATGGATATGGAATGCATTTCTAGATTTTCAGGAAACGAGTTTGCTTCACTTGTTTTCTTGAAATGATTTTCAGGTAGTAAAAGAAGGAGCTGCTCTATTGCAGTTCAATGTTCGAGCTCCAATTAGAGGGACCAGTGGTGGTGAGGATTCATCGATTCTTAGTAAATTTGGATTTTATGGGAATCTGTTTTGGGTTACAGTAGCATGAAAAAAATGCTACTGATTGTTACCTTTTATTTATCTTGTCATCTTTTGAACAATTTTACTAGAGTATATTTGTGCTATGTTGCTGGACTCAGTTTTTGGTTGGTTGTTTGCAGGACAAAATGTTTTGGGGGGCAAAAAAAATTCATGCATTACATCAAGAGAGAAAGATCAAGAGCTAACTACCTAACTCTTTTGAGATGAAATGAACTAGGGATTAGCTCTTATTTTATATCTATTATTCTCCGGCTACTACTGTTCAGGTCACAAGGAAACATCTAGCTAGGAGGATTGATCGTGTGGATATTATTTTATATGAAACCCAGCAGATTATTGAAGGCACAAGAGATGAGGTGGAACTTATTGTAGCGTAGCATTATTTATTTATTTGGTTTTAATGTATTTTGAAAGTGGATAATCATGCAAAGCTTACCCATTTTATCGAGTTAGGGAGAATGTAAATATGTCTTCTTATATGCAATATTGTTTCCCAAATTGTATATAAATTCAAATACACTTGTATAAAAATTAAATTCTTCCAAACAAATTGGTTGTTTTTTTACCGTATTCCTTTAAAAAACGTAGCGTTAAAACGGGCATTATACTAGTTTTGAAATAGAGCTAAATTGATTTGATTTTGTATTTTTGTGTTTATGAAAATATAGAGAAATTAAAAAAATTATTAAGTTAAAATTTAACTAGGATTTAGCAACATGTTTGTGCAATCATGTCTTTGTATATGATTTATTTTGGTTGAGTGGTCTTTGCCAAAACTAAAAATTATTCAAATTTTTTTGTAAATGATTTTATGACGTGAGTGAATAAAGTTTTAAAATGCGTTTAGTACAACGATCTTCTCTGCGGCATGTCTCTGTCTCTTTCTATAATCAAATTCCATGTTTTTCAACTACATCCCTTCAATTGAAGTTCATCAAAACATTTTCTTCAGCTCTAAATCACTCTTTGGTGCTCATCGTTCATCAACGTATTTCTAAAAACTTTCCGGAAATTTTTCTTGGCTTTTCCGGCCCTTTTTCCTATTTTCTTTGAGTAAAATCTAATTTTAAGATGCTCAAAAATACCTTTTCATGAGCTCCAAATGCTTTATTTGGGTTCATCGTGTTACAAAATGTCTCTGGGAAATTTTCCATATTTTTTGGAGCGTTTAGGATATTTTTCTAGGCTCAAATATCAATTCTGGACTTTTTTGCATTTATTTAATTCGGAATATTTAATAATTCCGAAAATAACAAAATATATCGTTTTTCCACCATCCTCAAACCCTACAACTATATATATCATCGCGTAGCTCTTGACACGCTGATTCCGAAAGTACGGTCCGTTTTCGCAGCCGCCTCTCGTAGCCTCGTAGATCTAAAGCCGAAGTTTGGAAAAGTTAGGTTTCTGGCGAACTCTTCGGCGAGTTTTTCCGGCCATGTCGACCGTCTCCGGCGAAAACCACCACCACCACAAGGTAGCCCTCTTCGTTCCCTACATCTTAATATATTTCTTTTGTCGAATCCACGTTCATTTGACCGATTTCCCGTTTATTTTTTCTTCTCCGGTAAACTTTTTCGACGAGGTCACCGTAGGAGCGCTTCCTGTTCTTCGTCTCCGACCACCCTGCACTTGCACTCAGCCCCACCAGTCACCGGGCCGGTTCTGCCACCAATCACCTGCACCCTCGGCACTTCCTGGCGTCCCTCCCTGCGCAGCAGCTGGCCGCCGGCCGTCGTCCCTCCCTGCGCCCCCTGTGCAGAACCAGCAGAAAGTAGCGGCAGCAACGGCCAACAGAACAACGCAGAGGCAGGGCAAAAGCAGCAGCAGCAAGTCAGGCCAAGCGGGCTCCACGTGGCCAAGTCCAGGCGCTGCCGTCCTGTCCTGGCCAAGATCCTCCTTGCCCTGTGACCGAAGCTTCCATCGGTGGCCATGTCCTGTACGAACAGGCAGCGAGGAAGAAGATGGACAATATGCAGTTATTTACAAGTTTGCCATCGATCATTTAATCTCCGTCGTTTCTCTTATTTAACTCCGAATTGACCCGTTTAAATTGCATTAGTTTCGTATTTTCAAATTCTACATGTTTATACTACTGTACAGTAATTTTTTCCCATATTTAAAATTCGAGTTAATATTAAAATAATATTTATTCTATAGTAAATCTTCGGAAAATCATAACTTCTATGTTTTAAATCCGTTTTCAGTGATTTTTATATCGATGTGATCGTTGGAATGAGTAGAATAGTTTTATGTCATTTTCAAACTGTTTTTACTCTGTTGGTGTACTGTTCTAATTATTTTTCCTTTGTTTGCTTCGTGAATGATTGCCGATGTTTGTGTGGTGATTGGATGATCGAGTATAGACGGTGAGTATTACGTTGGTGATCAAGATCAGTACTTCGATGACCCGGATCATCAGGAGTTTGCTGATCAAGGCAAAGTATTAGCATGGACCATCCTTATTGTCCTATTCACCAAATAATTAATTACATGTGCATGTGTCTACCTTGTTAACCATAGATACTTTCTAGTATTGTTATCTTGTACCTTGTCACCTATGGGATTATGCATATGGTAATTGATGCTAGCGCATTATTGGGATCATGATCATGTAAACTTGATTAATTGAATACGCAACAAGATTAAAAGATGTCTTTTTAGCAACATGGAACTAGGGGATTGGAGCATAGTTTTTGTGATGCTCTAAATCCTTTACTCTTGGTAATGATCTGTAAGTATGACACCGGGAATGACAGTGCAACTATGAGGGCTACATGGCTCTGGTTTTAGTCAAGTATGAGCACTTTTTCTAGCTTGTTAGAGGTTACCGAAAGCCGTGATGGGGCCTGCCGACTCGGGTATAGTGCGGCTCCTGTCCGAGTGTGTATAACCTGCGTGACCTTGTGCCACGAAGAAGGGGGGCTCTATATCTACTTACGGGGTCCCTAGCGGCCCTAACTTGTTAGACGGAGTACTTTGAATGACTTCATAGTGAAACCCTGCTCCTCACCTTGATAGTGTTATGGGAGTAATTAACCCGAGCAACTGGGAATCACGGCTCATAGTGAAAGTGCACAACCTCTGCAGAATGTAAAATTGGTATACTAGCCGAGCTCACGGTCAAGAGCAGCCTTGGACGTCTTATGGAATAGTTATCTTTCGGGGTGATGTTTACTTGTTGCTAATCTATTTTATTGCTACTCATTAATTATGTTTACTATGATCATGAGAATGGGCTTATTCACTTGTTGCTATTCAATTGCATAAAAGAAGATTAATTAAAAGCAACCTGCTGTTAAACCCGTGTCAACCTCTTGAGCCTCATGAACCGATGTTAGTCTTGTTGAGTACGACATGTACTTACACTTGTTTATTTTTTATTACTTGGTTAAAAATCTCAATTGGGTAACAGATGGTGATAATGATGAGGACTACCTAGAGGACTACTAGACTTGTGCTTCACCAGTCGACGTCCCTGTGCTATGGAGCTACCGCAAGAGTTATCTTTGTTTTCCGCTGTGTAATGACTTTGACATTATTCGCTATGTAATAAATATTGGTTATGATACAATTTATGCAATTTGTTGGCTTATGTGTGTGACTGATCTCTGAGCGCACATAAGTTTATGCATCCTATTTTATCCTTAAAATTGGGTGTGACAAATTGGTATCAAAGCAATGCTGACTGTAGGACGCAAGCCTAGTTAGTAATTCACCATCTTTAGCTTATAACATGCTATGGAATCCTTGTTCCATCTTCCTTGATAATTTCTGCTATATTATACTCCTTATCTTGCCCATCTTCTCCTTGTTACTATAAATATTTGTGCCTTATCTACTCCTTGTTTTACATTCTTTTAGAACCATCTCTTACCTCATTCTTTTATAACATGAAGTTGAAGCCTTAGAGATAAACCCTTGATAGAGATAGAACGCGCGATAGCATCGCAGGTTGAGTACCAATGATTGTTGTGCCTTGTCGAATTGTTATTATGAACTTGCTTGATTTGAATCTTTGTAATGAGTGCAATGATCTTGTGGTGTTTTCCATAATTTCACTTAGTTTATAGGACTAAGGTATAAGGATTAATGGAATAGATAGTTGGATTTTCTTTCTTTCTTGCTTCCTTTACTCTTTCTTCTCGGAGCAACCTATCTTCATCAGATTTTACCTCTATGTTTTGAAGATTAAAAATCATGGAAAAGTTTAGGACAAAAGTAGACTTCAAGATCGTTCTGTGGGCGTAAGAATCACCCTGATAGCTATTATGGTTTGGGAGTTATGAAAATCACAAGACGATGCAACTGTGCTGTCTGGAATCTAAAAATGTTTTGGTTGTGCACTGTTTTCGACCATTATAACTACAGAATCTGGAAAAGTGTTCTACAAGAAAGTTGTAGGAAATTTCAGCAGCTTTCCAACGGTATGTGCTGCGACTTATTTGGAATAACAGATCTGGAGTTATAACTGATTTACTGTGTTGTTGTTTTTCTGCTCGCGAATAACTTCAGATTACCTAACCTTACCTATGCTCATGGGTATTGTTGGGAGGTTAGAAGTACATGATGATAGTTAATTAAGCCACTCAGAAGAAGATGCAAGCTATCATTGGTGACCCAAGTTAATTTGTTTTAAGGAGGGTTGCCAAGCTAAGGAGTAACAAGATGAAGATTTCTGAGCTCCGGTGATTTTACTTGTAAAAATCAGACACCCCACATTTGGAGAGGACACTATCAAGCACAAGGTTCAAAAATATCGATTCATGTATGAAGTTGAGAGATATTGCTAGACTGGACACAAGTGTAGTGTTTAGATGGAATATCAGAGTAGCGCAACGGAAGCATGATGGACCCATAGACATTGGAATCACCTGATATATTGTGTGGAACCTTAGATGGGTATCACATATGCGATTGGATATATTATTTGTGAAGAAGGATCTTACCATACTGGGTACCCATCAATGTATGGAAACATTACCTGGAGTATTTATAGAGAGGTGGTGACAACAGGAAATGAGCATCAGAATTATTATCACAAAGGAGGAGGTACTCGAGAAAGCAAAGAAGATTCAAGGGTAGAGTATCTGAATCTCCTCAATCATCTAATCTTCATTCTTTTGATTTTCCTCTCACGAATCTCGGGATGAGATTTCTTTTAAGGGGTAGAATTGTAACACCCCAAATTTTGCTAATTTTGAAATAGAGCTAAATTGATTTGATTTTGTATTTCTGTGTTCATGAAAACATAGAGAAATTAAAAAAATTATTAAGTTAAAATTAAACTAGGGTTTAGCAACATGTTTGTGCACTCATGCCCTTGCATATGATTTATTTTGGTTGAGTGGTCTTTGCCAAAACTAAAAATTATTCAAATTCTTTTGTAAATAATTTTATGATGTGAATGAATAAAGTTTTAAAATGCGTTTAGTACAACGATCTTCTCTGCGGCATGTCTCTGTCTCTTTCTATAATCAAATTCCATGTTTCTCAACTCCATCCCTTCAATCGAAGTTCATCAAAACCTTTTCTTCAGCTCCAAATCATTCTTTGGTGCAACTATGAGGACTACATGGCTCTGGTTTTAGTCAAGTATGAGCACTTTTTTTAACTTGTTAGAGGTTACCGAAAGGCGTGATGGGGCCTGCCGACTCGGGTATAGTGCGGCTCCTGTCCGAGTGTGTATAACTTGCGTGACCTTGTGCCACGAAGAAGGGGGGCTCTACATCTGCTTGCCGGGTCCCTAGCGGCCCTAACTTGTTAGACGGAGTACTTTGAATGATTTCATAGTGAAACCCTACTCTCTCACCTTGGTAGTGTTAGGAGAGTAATTAACCTGAGCAACTGGGAATCATGGCTCATAGTGAAAGTGCACAACCTCTGCAGAGTGTAAAACTGGTATACTAGCCGAGCTCACGGTCAAGACCGGCCTTGGACGTCTTATGGAATAGTTATCTTTCAGGGTGATGTTTACTTGTTGCTAATCTATTTTATTGCTACTCATTAACTATGTTTACTATGATCATGAGAATGGGCTTATTCACTTGTTGCTATTCAATTGCATAAAAGAAGATTAATTAAAAGCAACCTGCTGTTAAACCCGTGTCAACCTCTTGAGCCTCATGAACCGATGTTAGTCTTGTTGAGTACGACATGTACTTACACTTGTTTATTTTTTATTACTTGGTTAAAAATCCCGGATGGGTAACAGATGGTGATAATGATGAGGACTACCCAGAGGACTACTAGACTTGTGCTTCACCAGTCGACGTCCCTGTGCTATTGAGATACCGCGAGAGTTATCTTTGTTTTCCGCTGTGTAATGACTTTGATATTATTCGCTATGTAATAAACATTGGTTATGATACAATTTATGCAATTTGTTGGCTTATGTGTGTGACTGATCTCTGGGCGCACATAAGTTTATACATCCCATTTTATCCTTAAAATTGGGTGTGACAGTATGGCAAAGTGACCACCATACTACTGCTATAGAAACATCATCACCGCCGGGTTAAAACTCCCCATCACTACAAGTTTTGACACCTGGCGATGATAATATGTCGTCGATGATGATAGAAATGGTTCTCACCGCTAGTTCAAAACTGGCGTTGCTTGGTAATGGCTTGTCATCGTTGGCTCGGTGTCTAATCCGTCATTGATGAGCACATGGTCACCACCGTTTTGTAGTTTTATCTGGCGGTTATGAGTGTTTGGTCACCACCAGTCAGTGGTGCAATCCGATGATGATGTGCATCATGGCTTCGTCCGGTGGCGATGAGACAACAAAGACAACCAGAGGTGATAACTATTACTTCAACGCTTGTAAAATTATTTGATCTGGCGTTGATGACCATGTCTTCACTACTGGAATGTTCTTTCAACAAGCGATGATAATGGATTTTCACAATATTTATCGAAATGAAGCTTAATAGTTAACGATTATTAAGATACATTAATCAAATCCATACATCCTATCTATGTCGGTGCTAGTTTTAGCGCGGCTAACACCGGCTAGTAAACTTGTGCTTTGCGGTTGAGGTTACGGGTGGTGTGCAAGGGGGAACACAGGATTTATACTGGTTCAGGCAATGAGTGCCCTACGTCCAGTGTGGGATCGAGTCGTGTTGCCTTGCACCGGGGTGCTCGTAGTAGGGGTTACAAGCTGAGCGAGAGAGGGAAGTGCTCCCAAGTCTCTTACGAGTGTCTAAGTGCGTACAGATTGCTTGTTGTAGTATGTTGTTGAGTGGCCGTGAGTGTGTGTGAGCTTGAGAGATTGTCTAAGGCTGACCTCTGCTCTCCCTTTTATAGTTATAAGGGAAGGGCTAGAGTTACATGTGTTGCCCTGTATTACAATACTCGGCATGGTGGAGTTGGTGATGACTGGTGGTGATCGTCAGCCACGCCTTTGTCTCGGCGCCTCAGCGGCATGCCATTAGTCATTCGGCTGATCTGCCACTGTTCCATTGGTGAGTTCCAAGGCGCCTCACAGTGCTGGTCATGGTTGGCTGCATGGCGATACGTCATGCCGTCGTGTCCGTCCTTGCACAGTGCAACGAGTAGATACGTTGACCTCCGGGTACAAGCTCCCGAGGCTCAGGAAGCCTTGGCGCCATCGGGGGCCTGATGGGACAGAGCGGGGGGAGTGTCCTCCCTCGGGCGCTTCTTTTTCCTTGTGAGGTACATTCTAGGGGATTGGCAAGACCGGTCGTAAGGCTCGCCCATTCCCCCTGGTTGGCCGGACGACCGTCGTCCCCCATTTCCTGGTGTCACACGTGTGGCCGGGGTATGACGGTCGCCGTCGTAGTTGGCGAATCCCCTCGTCAGCCCGGGGAGCCGTACGGTTGATTGTCCCTATAGCGGCATGGGAGGAGGAGGACCGTCAGATCGCCTGCCAGAGGAGATGGGACAGTTGGTACGGCGAACGTGCGCGTTCGGGGCGCTGTTGTGTCGAGGGGCCCATCCGATGGGACCATGCCTGTAAAGTGGTCAGAGAGGTCCCTTACGGTCCAAGATTGCTCTGCTGATGTCAACTATGCATGGGATGCCTTTGAAAGATTGCGCTCGAGGGGATGGTAAAGCTCGGGCGAATCGGAGAATGGGCGCCCGAGGGTGCCGCTTTCCCGAGCTCTCTCGGGGAGGCTCGGGCGAATCAGAGAATTGGCGCCCGAGGGCACCGCTTTCCTGAGCTCTCTCAGGGAGGCTCGGGCGAATCGGTGAATTGGCGCCCAAGGGTGCCGCTTTCCCGAGGGTAGGTTGTCGTTGACGCAGTATCGTCATGGACCTCCGTCGGCGCGGCCATCGCGTTCTTCCACTGGCCTTACCTGGGCCAGGCTGTGTTGGGAATGTATGTTTTCACATCAAACTTGGGTACCCCATACTTTGGTACCTGACAGTAGCCCCCGAGCCTATGGCGGAGTGAAGGCCCTCCTCCACAGGTTTACGCCGGTTCTTCCTGTCGAGGAGATGAAGTATGGGTTGTTTTTTCCGGTGGGTGCGCGCGAGCGCACCCGCCGGGTGTAGCCCCCGAGGCTTTGGAGGGATGTTATATCCCTCTAAAGGCTTAAAATCGTGATTATTAGTCCTCGGTTGTTATTTGATTTATTAGGGGGGTTGTTCCCTTGGAAACGGAGCCCCCGAGCCTCCCATCGTGTTACGGAGGTCGTTCGGTGGTCTTTCCAAGGTGCAGAGCAAGTTCCCGAGCCTCCGTTTTCGTATCGGAGATCGATCGGGCTCTTCCCTGTCTTTTTTAATTCGACCTTCATGCTCTTTTTTCGAGAAGAGGAAGGTTTGGTCCTGCTCGACTTCCCCGTTGGGGCACGAGTCGGCATTTCCAGTGAGCTACAAACGGGTTGGTCCAAGTGGAGGTCTGTGCCCCGTTCGTTGGGGGTCGGCTAGTGGCCTGAGCACACTCCAAATGTTTCCTCAGGGTCAATTAGTGGATGTCGGGTCCCTTCGATGGGTCCCGAGGGCCTGATGCCTCCCACGGAGGGATTCCACGTAATCGACTCACTACTGGGACTTGCACACAGCACGGGATGTCCCTTGTGATGCTCGGGCGTCGGGATACTGGCCGTTTTCGTGACCCATCCGCTAGCTGTCACTAACTCGGTTTCCCTGGGGCGACTGTTCGAGCCATTATAGGCCAGTCTTCGATCCCATGGGAACGTAACGGGCATCCGAGCCCGTGGTTACTTCGTCGAGAAGGGGAATGTATCGGCGGAATCGAAGCAGGCAGGCGTAATGATTTGGCTCACCTTTTGAGGCGCGCACCCTGATGGACGCGATGGTTTGGGGCAGTCGAGGCGGTTGCGTGCGCGAGGCCGGCGGCGACGTGGGGATCGTGGCGGGCTCCGCGCAGTTAATGCAGCGGATCCTCCGTATCTCCCTCGATCCGTCGCCCGGGTATATAAGAAAAACTCATGGTTTTTTCTTTCTTCCCTGGCCATTTGCTTGCGCAGCCATTCGCTTTATTGCCTTCGCCGTCCGCCCTTTCACCTTCGTTGCTCACTCGAGTGAGAAGTGCCGCCGCGACCGACGTTGTTGCCTTCCCACAGCTCCTCCCCTCTAGCTCGCCATGTCTTCCTCCCCGGTTCGCACCGACGCCGCTGCCACCGCCGCTGGCATTCTCAGGATGAAGCCGTGGCCTCGCAGCTTCCTGGTGGAGGCGGATTTGGATTGTCTCGTGGGGCTGGGGCTCCTACGCACCCGCACCAATGAGGAGCGCCCGGAGTGGGTCGTGCCGTCAGACGACCACTACGAGCCGAAGCCCGATGAGGGGTACGTGGTGAGCTTCATTGCTTACCACGAGCGCGGGCTCGGGTCGCCGCCGAGCCGCTTCTGCTGGGCGCTGCTCTTCACCAATGGGCTGGAGCTCCACAACCTCACCCCCAACTCCATCACGCAGTTATCGATCTACGCCGCCCTGTGCGACGGGTACCTCGGGGTACCCCCGCACTGGAATCTATGGCACCGTATCTCCCGCGTCGACTGGTACACCAAGATGGCCGGTTCGAAGAAGCCGCGGGAGATCCCGTGCGCGGGGTGATGCGGTTTCGTGATCCGCTCCGGCGAGTACATCCCCTGCAAGGCCCCCTTCTCCAACAAGGGCTGGCACCACGGCTGGTTCTACCTCCGCAATGACGAGGATGCCTTTCCTAAGTATACGGGAAGGGCGTTCGTCGCTCCCCTCCCTCAATGGGATTGGGGATGCCCGGCTAAGGAGGCCAAGCACCTCAACGCCTACTTCGATGCGCTCCAGACGCTGTGCGATCGGGGCCTTACGGGAGCCGCCGTGGCAGCGCAGTTCCACACGCGGATGGTGTTGCCGCTGATGGACCACCAACTGGCACTGAACCAGATGCTCATCGGGTCGTCGCGGGAGGGCACGGCGATGCTGCCCCAGGATATCTGCCAGCAAGAGATTATGCGCCGGGTTAAGTACACGGTGGGCGGTCACCATACCTGGGACGAGGTGAACCGGATACCCATGCGCCCCCGTACGGGCTTCATCGCGCTGGTGAGTGTTGTTTGCTTCATCGATTTTGCAGCACCTCGGTCTTTTCCTTGACTTCTTTCTTCGTTTGTCGCAGGTTCTTTCAAGGACCGGGAAGCCTTCCCTTCCGCCGGTCCTGGAGGACAAGGTTCAGCGAACCTAGAACCGCCTTTGGGACCAGCGGCGAAGGCGGAGAAGGACTGGAAGACTGCGCTAAAGCAGAAGAGGGCTCGGAAGGGCGGAGGAATCCTCCCAGCACCGTCGTCGCCGTCAGTAGGCGGGGGAGCCGGAGGAGGACACCCTCTCCGACAAAGATGACGAGGAGGATGAAGAAGAAGAAGAATATTTTGATTTCACAGTGTTGGACCGGCCCCTTGTGGCCACAGAGCCCGCGGTGGGTGCCGACGAGCCTGGGAAGGCTCCAATGTCGGCGTCCGCCGGCGGAAGTGCCGGGGCTCATGACCCGAGCCCCCAAGCAAAACTGCCGGGGACCACATCTGAAGGCAAGGCCTCTAGCAGCGTGACTACCGGAGCCACGGCTCCGCCTTCCAGCGGCCGCGAGGGCTCGCTGGAGAGGCCGGGAACGGGCCCTGACCCGACGCCCGAGCCAAGCCTGGCTGCTGCCGGCGGGACTGGGGAGGTCCTGTTTCCGCGCACCCTCCCCTCTGACGCGTCGTTGATCGGCGCAACGGCCGAAGGCGGGGGGAGCGGTGAGCGGAAACGGTCGAAGCCGGAGCCGGCCCGTGCCAAGACGCCGGAACTTGAGCTGGGGTCCTCCCAGACTCAAGCTTCCCCGCCGAGGGGCGGCGACATCGAGGTGACCCTTGGCGCCCAGGCAGGGCCCCCACCATAGGGCGGTGCCGGCCTGGACGCCGCGGCGGCGCCCACTCCTCCGCTGCCAATGCAGCCCACGCCGTCCGTCGTTTCGCCGAGCGCGGGGGCAGCGAAGAAGAGGAGGGTGGTGCCGAAGACGAGGTAGGTGTCTTTACCTGTTATTCCTTTCGTCAGAGATCTTGTTTGGCGCTCTGAACGTTACTTTCTTTCTTCTCTGCTTCAGGAAATGCTCGGGGTCGGACCTCCAGGTGTCGCACCTGAAGGTCTTGAAGGTGCAGGGCCACGACATGGCTGGGGGAAGCGCCCGATCAACGAACGAGGAAGTCCGTCCCCCCACGGGTCTGGCCGTGGCGTCCGAGGTTCCTCCTTCGGGAGGGGCCGTTCCGACTGTGGCCGTCGTCGTCGCGCCCGTCATCGACCTGGAGGCAGCGCCAGCGCGGGCTCCCGAGGCCTCGGTCGTTAGTTCTGGAGGCGCCTCGGGAGCGCCAGCCGACGCCGCCCCCACGGAGCTTGCCGCCGCGGGGTCGTCGGTCGTGGATGTCAGCGCAGGAGCTCCCCCCACCCGTGAGGAGGGTCCCTGGGCGTTGGCATTGAGGGAGCCTTGGCCTCGGGAGCTAACCGCCTCCCGGATCGAGTGGGCGGACCGAGCGGATCCTCAGGCGCTGCCCGTCTTCTCGCTCCGGGACGACCTCGAGGCTCCCAAACGGGACGCCGTTCAGGAGCTCGGGTTCAGCTCGACGGGGTCTCCGCGCGATTGCCGATGTCCTCGAGAAGGATCTCCTGACCCAGCTTCAGGTGAGTCCCCATGTCTTGTAACTTTTCCTGCGTATGAGCATTGTTTTTACCGCCTCCGCTCCTCCCTCCTTTCTAGGACCTGATGCATACCTCCCGGGACAAGTCCCGCTTCCTTCGCGGCGGGCTCGGGCTCCTGGCTTCCCTGACGCCCACAGGACAGTATCCACTATCATTGGTGGATGAATCGCGATAGAATCCAAGAGGAAGCAGAAACTAGTCGCCAGGCTCGGGTAAGGGCTCGCGGTCCTCGTCCGAGTCGTAGCGCCCGCCCCGATAGACATGGTAGCCTCGTGCGGCTCCATCGGTCTTTCGTCGACCGCGGGCTTGAAGGATGGCTCAGACGTCGACGTCCTTGCCCAGCCGTTGATGAACCGATGGGGCCCTTGGGACCTCGGGGCGTACCGAGGCATCGCGCTCGTGGCGTGCTGCGCCGCCACGTTGGTTGCTTTCAGCGCCACGATGGCGTGACGCTGAACTTTCCTCCTGGAGGACGGCTGCATCCTCCAGGAGGTCCTTGAGCTGGTTCCGGAGCTGCCGTGCCTCCTCGATGGAGGGCTCAGGCAGGCTCCGGAGCAGCATTGCCGTCTTCGTGAGCTTACGGCTTGCTTCGAGGCAGGGCTCCTGGTGTTCTAGCTCCATCGTTGGCGATGATACGAGCCTGAACATCCTGGGCCCGGCGACGAGCTGCTCCGCCGGTGCCCTGCTGCTCCTCGCGCTCGAGCGTGGCTCGCAGCTGGGTGAGGCATAGGCGGTCCTCGTCCATCCGCGCCTCGAGTTCCCGGAGCTGCTCTAGCTCCGGAGACTGGTGCGCGGGGCGAGATGTCCCAGCCCCCGGGTCCTGCGGCGGAGCTGATCGCGCAGGCCAGGAGTCACCGGAGGCGGGGTGTGTCACGGCTAAGGCGGGGTAGGTACGTCGTTGTCGTCCCCTGAATGGACGTCCTCCACCCGTCCATCTTCGGGGTGCACCAAGTGGTAGCGTTCCCGAGCGGGGTCGATGTAGGACTGGTCGGAGTCGGTGGCAACGCTCGGGGCATCCTCCCTTGAGTCGTTAGGGTGGACAGTGAAGTCCACGCTCGTCGAGAACTCATCGTCGTCGTCACTGAGGCCCCGTCGTGAGGGCGAGGTCCAACCGCGACGATCCCATTCCTCCGAGTATTCTCGGGGAGTGAGGCTATCAGTGGAGTCCGTCTCCCCCGCCATACGCCCTGGGATTGCTCTCGGGAGAAGACGGTGGGGAGGCCATGTGGTCGCCCACGAGGTCATCTAGACGCTCGAGGCGGTGGACAGGTGTCTCCACCAAATCGTGCCACAGAACGCGAACCGCGTGGATGAGGGCGTCCACAGCACTCTGGAGCTCGAATAGAGATGATGGCGCTGTCCCCCTCCTGCCATGAGGGCAGAGAGAGACTCATTGACGCCGCGATCCCGCCCCCGCCCGGCCTTTGGGCAGTTGACGGGTGTGGAGCTGCCGGCGCCGGAGGTGTCAGGGTGGCGGCCGGTGCCGGGTTGGCGTCCCCTGCTGGGGGCACCTGGTTGGCCGCGTCTTCCGCGACCAGGGGCAGGTTGGCGCGGTTGCGCCTCCTCCTCCTGGTCCACCAGGAAGCGCGGCGTGCGGTGTTCCCCTCGTCCTCTGGGACAGGAGGAAGCGTCGCCGTGGTCCTTTCCCCGGCCGCCTGATGGGCCGAAGTTAGGATGATGATGGTGCGGGGCTCAGTTGGGCGCGGTTCATCTCGAGCCCATGGCCGGTGGCCACAAACTCAAGACTCCCAAATCGGAGCACCGCGCCAGCAGAAAGCGTCATGGAGATGTTTGCCATCCGTAACCTGAGTCAACACAAAAAAGCCCCTACCTGACGCGCCAACTGTCGGTGCTAATTTTAGCGCGGCTAACACCGGCTAGTAAACTTGTGCTTTGCGGTTGAGGTTACGGGTGGTGTGCAAGGGGGAACACAGGATTTATACTGGTTCAGGCAATGAGTGCCCTACGTCCAGTGTGGGATCGAGTCGTGTTGCCATGCACCGTGGTGCTCGTAGTAGGGGTTACAAGCTGAGCGAGAGGGGAAAATGCTCCCAAGTCTCTTACGAGTGTCTAAGTGCGTACAGATTGCTTGTTGTAGTATGTTGTTGAGTGGCCATGAGTGTGTGTGAGCTTGAGAGATTGTCTAAGGCTGACCTCTGCTCTCCCTTTTATAGTTACAAGGGAAGGGCTAGAGTTACATGTGTTGCCCTGTGTTACAGTACTCGGCATGGCGGAGTTGGTGATGACTGGTGGCGATCGTCAGCCACGCCTTCGTCTTGGTGCCTCGACGGCATGGCATTAGTCATTCGGCTGATCTGCCACTGTTCCATTGGTGAGTTCCAAGGCGCCTCACAATGCTGGTCGTTGGCTGCATGGCGATACGTCATGCCATCGTGTCCGTCCCTGCACAGTGCAACGAGTAGATAGGTTGACCTTCGGGTACAAGCTCCCGAGGCTCGGGAAGCCTTGGCGCCATCGGGGGCCTGATGGGACAGAGCGGGGGGAGTGTCTGTTGATAGTCGTTATGGATAAATTTTATACCACCAACTTAGACTAAAAAGAGGATTAACATTCATATTCTAGCACATATGCCTTTACTACTAACAAGCTCCACTTGTACCCCTAGCATTCATGTTTTACAGGTTTTATGGCATAACAAGTGGAAATGCGCATCAACATGGAGAAAGCGCAAAGTCAAATGACGAATCCGACAAATGCGCAAACAAAGAATACTAAAGAAGCCCACCTTCAAAGCGTAATTGGATCCATACGCAACCACGGGAGAGGCCCAGGCCCAGGGAGCAACCGACCACCCGAAGGCAGTGGCCAGATGGCGCTCCCCATGGACCGATCGCCCCCGGGGGCGATCGCCCCCCAGGTGGGGCCTCTCGGGCCCATCTTCGGAGGCGGTGCTGATGGCGGTTTGCTGATGGCGTTTTCAACTCCTTCCATGTTTAGATGCGCCAAACCGTCATAGTTCCACTATAAATAGATGGTGCTCCATCCCCTTCAACACACACATCATTTTAGAGTCATCTACCTCACACTTCTCACTTGTATCTTTAGAGTAGTATTAGTAGTTTGTGAGCAAGGCAAGAGCTATCAAGGAGAGCTTGTCTCCTTGGAAGAAAAGGATCATCTTGGTATGAATACAATTCGGTCTTCTTCCATGAGCAAGTTCTTATCATACTTATATGATTATGCATATGAACTAGAGTCTAGTTATGATCTTGTTATGAGCATAGTATATGAGCTAGAACATAGTTTATGTATCATGTTCTTGACTTGTTCATCATCGTTCTTCATTGTTCATCGAATTAGTATGAATAGAGGAAGAACTAGGAATGAGGTGATGGTTCGTCGTGCTGTCATGGTTGCTCTTAACCTAGCCTGTCAATCCGAGGGGTTGGGGTCCACAGGGGTTAGGAGTTGTTTCCAAGTATGCAAGCATGGAGCTTGGGTATGCGGAGATCGGCGGATATGTCGGTATCCCACGGGCAGAGGGGTAGGTGGACAGGTGGTGAAAGCCCTGTCCATCCCTAGCATTCCCCCACGTTCGGATATTGAGTAGGAATTCGTAAAGTCTCTATCGGCTGGCAGACCAGCTGCGGGGATCTCCCTATCACCCCAGACTTAGTCCTGATACTAAAACTACTAATTAGATGATTTGGTAACAGTTCTTTGCATAATTATATATGACCAATGCCTGCTCAGTTAGATATATTCTTTTATTATTTATTTTCCTTTTATCATTGAGATTGATCCATATGTGTGTCCACTATCTTGAAATCATGTCTTATTCCTGTTTACTCTATACCTACCATTGCACTCAATAAGTGATCATGTTTACACCACGCTTGATGCATATTGCCCTCCTATGGGAAATTATAAATACGACACCCTACTCACGGGTTGAAATGCTTCAATGATAGTTCTGTGCGCTTGCAGAGTAATCTTATTCCTTACTGAGCTATCGATTGGCGTACCTAAGTACCGTTACTTAAGGATTGTAATTCTTGTTGCACCCCACGGCGCCGTGCCACAGTTTTGCATATCGTAAGTAATGACGGTTAGGAAGGCCAATCCGGCACTTCTAACTGCTATTACCAGACTGCATTACCTAGGCCGGGGCCACTAAGGGCCAAGGATTACCTTTCTGAAGTAATGGTGGTTGGGAATGTCAACTTATGTTTCTAAGTATTATTATTAAGGACGGGCCTTTAGTCTATCTTTAGTAGTAATGCTAAGAAACGCTAACAAGCATTTCTAGTGCCGTTGCCGGGGATGGACTTTTAGTCTATCTTTTGTAACGATGTTAAGAAATGCCAACAAGCATTTCTGGCGCCGTTGCCAGAGATGGACTTTTAGTCTATCTTTTGTAACGACGTTAAGAAATGCCAACAGTGTCCTCCCTTGGGCGCTTCTTTTTTCTTATGAGGTACATTCCAGGGGGTTGGCAAGACCGGTCGTAAGGCTCGCCCATTCCCCCTGGTTGGCCGGACGACCGTCGTCCCCCATTTCCTAGTGTCACACGTGTGGCCGGGGTATGGCGGTCGCCGTCGTAGTTGGCGAATCCCCTCGTCAGCCCAGGGAGCCGTACGGTTGACTGTCCTTGTAGCGGCGTGGGAGGAGGAGGACCATCAGATCGCCTGCCAGAGGAGATGGGGAAGTTGGTACGGCGAACGTGCGCGTTCGGGGAGCTGTTGTGTCGAGGGGCCCATCCGATGGGACCATGCTTGTAAAGTGGTCAGAGAGGTCCCTTGCGGTCCAAGATTGCTCTGCTGACGTCAACTATGCATGGGATGCCTTTGAAAGATTGCGCTCGAGGGGGATGGTGAAGCTCGGGCGAATTGGAGAATTGGCGCCCGAGGGTGCCGCTTTCCCGAGCTCTCTCAGGGAGGCTCGAGCGAATCGGAGAATTGGCGCCCGAGGGCGCCGCTTTCCCGAGGTCTCTCGGAGAGGCTCGGGCAAATCGGAGAATTGGCGCCCGAGGGTGCCGCTTTCCTGAGGGTAGGTTGTCGTTGATGCAGCATCGTCATGGGCCTCCGTACGCGGCCTTCGCGGGCTTCCGCTGGCCTTACCTGGGCCAAGCCGTGTTGGGAATGTATGTTTTCGCATCGAAGTTGGGTACCCCATACTTTGGTACCCGACAGTCTGGGAACATGCTTAAGTTTTAGAAGAGCAATCCAAGCTAACATAATTTAGCAAGGCAAGACCAGTATGAACAGTTGTACTACCCAAGCTGCCCCTTGATTACATAACGTACTGCTCTTCGCATAGACTTACATAATGAAAGGTAGTTGTTCTTCATCAGACAGCTCTATGTAATATGGGCCACAACTCCCTAATATGTGCCTCTAGGAAAAAAAAGTATTTCACAAAGTTTCCATCCTACACTAGGCAAGAGAGTTTCATATAATAAGGTCGGTAGGTGTCGATTGACATACGAACTTATTACTTCCGTAGTCCCTATGTGTCATTGTGAAGAGTGAATATAATTAGATCCAAACTAAAATAAATAAAAATAAATGATATCAATTATACTGATTTGCTTTTTCAAATACCTCGTCAATGTTGGTCAAAGCTAAGAACGAGGTCACGAGATTCCCTTGAAATATTTCTGATAAAATGATAAAAAGTGATCATAGTCAAGGATTGTATTTACGGGCGAAAGTTCCTATGAATTTTGGGAGAGGAGCATCACTTGTGTATCCCTTGAGAAGTATCATCAGTATGAATGTACAAGTCATGGAAATCCAGAGATCATAGAGCACCATATAAGTAACAAAGCCTTTAGTAAATGCACACATGCACATAGGCCCAACTTTCTACTAAGGAATCATACTCACAAGTGGAGTTAGAATGAGTTGCCTACCTTATGTGTAGTTGAGCCGGAGGGGGCGTGGAGATAGGACGCACAGTTGTTCATGCTAGTAAAACCGAGGCTTGCATGGGGCTTGACATATGCTGCACAGATGGGACCATGGATACCACCATCGGTGATGGAAATTAAGCATATATGCAAGATATGTTAGTTTAAAACATATATGTGGGTTATGTTAGTTTAAAACATATGCTATATGTTAGTTTAAAACATATATGCAGACAATTCCTATGTTGGTGATGGAAATTAAGCATATATGCAGGATATGTTGATGTTTTATGATGAACGTTAACGACCGTTAAGCATATATGCAAGATATGTTGATGGTTTATGATGAACGTTAACGACCGTGTTGGCGTTTTACGACCGATAGCTTGTCACGGGTGTACCCGGGACAGTTGTTCGGGCTTCGGTGAACTTCGGAACTCGGTGGTGAATGCGAAGACAAACGATTTATACTGGTTCAGGCTCTCGTAATCGAGTAATTGCCCAACGTCTAGTCGGCGTTTAGTCTTTGCGTTGGATCGTATTATCTGTTGGTTTTTGTTGCGTTACAGAATAACTGTAGACTATCTCTCGCCCCTTGGGGCGCTCTTGGCCCATCTTTTATAGTTACAAGAGGACCGAGAGTCACTTCTAATCCTAGTCAGGTTCAAGAAAGAGTCTCCTATTCTAGTTTACAGGAGGCACTTTCCATCAAAATCTGCCTAGGTTGTTCGATTCCGAATCTTCTTTGGTCTTTCCTGGGAGTTGCGGTCCTGGATAGGGTCTGAATCCCGTCAGGAGTGCTGGTGAGGACCCTGGTCGGTTCCATATCGACAAGCCCCCGAGCACTTCAATTTTGAGTGAGTTATTATATGTTGGTCCGAGTTCTTCAAGAGAAATCTTAAAGTGGTCTTCTTTCTTGGATATCATGCGTCCTTCGTGCGCTTTTTCTCTTTAAAAAGTGCACTCAAAGTGTAGCCCCCGAGCCTCTTGTTTCTTTGGAACAGAGAAGTTGGAGGATCTTTTCTTGTGAGAATTTTGACGGTATGGGTACCCTGCAGGCCCGAGCCTGTTCCTGGGTTCTTCTTGATGAACCGGGGGATTGGGTTCGAAGTACCCATACTCGTTTTCCTGGGTCTTTTATTGCTGTTGTCCTTTGTCTGGTAAGGTTGGTTGGCGATCTTTTATTGACTCTTGTACCTGACTTGGATATTCCTTTGGATATGCTATCCTTCTTGAATTATTGCCTTGTCCTGGTTGTCCTTTGCTGTTCTCTTTGTGGCCATATGAAGCCGCCCTGGTGAGCCTGTCTTCATATTACATCTTGCTTGTGTAACTTCCTGTAGCTATGCTTGTATTGTATCACTTTGATCAGCCTCCGGGTTCTTTCCTCTATCTTCGTGAGATGTAGTTTGAAGAGATCTTGTGATCTTTTGGTGTCTTTGGGCCCTGTAGCCGTTGCAAACTCCATGGTGTAGGCTAGTGCCAGCTCTAAGATTAGTACTGGACAACCTTGTCCCGCGGGCTGTTGAACTTATGCTTGGAGCTGAATTTCTTCCCCGGGTGCATGTTCTTCTTTGCGCGCTGCGTAGCTTTGTGAAGTCAGGACTGTGGCTGCCCGAATTGCTTCTTCCGAATCGTCTTTGATCTTTCCTGGGAGTTGCGGTCCTCGACAGGGTCTGAATCCCGTCAGGAGTCCCGGTGAGGACCCTGGTGGGTTCCGTATCGACAGACCGTCAACAAGTATTTAGCGGAGTGGTCTGCTCAACTACTATAGCACCGCTATAGACCACTATTTAATATAACAACAGTGTTGTAGCAGCAACTGGGGTGAGCTACTATAGCCTGTTATTTAGAACATTGGCTACTACTAGTCAATTCCATATTGAGCTCCCCTTCGGCCTCGCCCTTAGATCCCAGTCATGATCCAACAATGGGAGTTGTGGAAGGTAAAGAAAAAGTTTCACCAAATGATTGACATTTGGGGCAATAGATTCTTCACAAGTTATTGATGCAGGAAGCTACACAAGCTAACTTTTCATAAGTTTAAGGGGAGCCAAACAAGGCGTATATAATCCACGACAATAGAATGAATACTACAAACGACAGATGCCACCAAGGAGGAAAACAATGCCCAAAGGGTGTTGCCATTGTTGGCCTCATAGCAAGGCTTTTGCCAAGCACTGAACTCTCTCCTGAACCAGAGCATGCATTAGCACCAAACCATGTTGATGCAGATTCGCGCACCGCTCAATTCAGCCATAGACACCGCACGACAAAATGGTGCATCGGTATGAATGCCACAGACGGAAAGGTGGCGGCTATTACCGCATCCCTCTGAGAGCACGTTCGGCATAGGGGGCGCAGTCCACAAATGGAGAGGCAGCATCAACGTCAACCATTCCTTGAGCACTAGCACTCGTGGGGAGCCCACAAACAATAGTGGGAGGCCTACCTATGTCAGATCCGATAGTGAGCGGCCACTCGCTCGCATCTCTTGTAGGATACCCCGAGGGGTGCCATGCTAACAACACCATGGATAGGGAACAAGTTAGGCACATTATATCACATGGGGTCAACCTCGAGCAGATGCTCGAAGCAGCCACATTTACACGGATGTCCTTTGGGTTCCGCTAATCCTTGGTAGTCCAACCAGAACCGAGTGCAGTGGACGTAGTTGGTATCCCCCTGTCCACCAGCCACATCGTGGCGTCATCATCCAACACGAAGGGCTCCATCTCCATGGCCTCCTTGCAGTCCACGGGTGAGCAGAAACGCATCTCGTCTAGTCAGAGCCAAAACATGCACGTGGGGCCGTGACATGGAAGGTGCGATGGGCCACTGTGCGTTTTTCTAAAGTCCTTTCCAAACCAATATATGTTCTACGTAGCGGGCTAAGCCCCTTATTGCTGCCTTACCCAAAGGCTAAAAAACGCTTTAGCGCACTAAGCCATTTGGCGGCTAACCTAAACAGAGGAAAGCACAAAGGAAATATGAAAAGAGTTTGAAGAATCTTGACTTCTGGCTCAGAGATTGCAATGCATCAATAGCAACAGGCATTGTCAATTGGACTACCGCGTGCTGCTCGCTTGTCGCTGCCCTTTGCAGATGCAGTAACAGGAGCAGCTGCCGCTGCCGCTCACGTGGTTTGGCCGCCGCCACTTGCCACCAACCCTCGCAGCAATAGCATAGCTGGTGCCGCAGATCACCGCCATACGCACTCTCACCACCCCTCACGGTCTTCTGACCCCTCGCGCTGATTTGGGGTGACGAAAATGAAAGCCGACACAGAAACTTCCAGATAGTGTTGCTAAACCTACTCCGATTTAGCGGCAATAGCGCTATTAGTCACTAATAGCGAAAAATATCATGTAGCGCGAAATGTGGTATAGCTTAGCGTCCGACCTCCCCAAACGCTATAGCCCGCTAAATCTACCACTAAATCCCGCTATTTAGAACATTGTTCCAAACCTGCTCACAAAAGCAAGGAAGCCCTCACTGTCGCTGCTGCCGTCGCTGCAGGCATGGAAGCTCTAGGTTCAACAAAGCCATTGTAAGCCTGCTAACGGGGCGGGGCAAAACAGCTTCTTCGGGACAGGTTTCAATACGGAGTGTGTGTATAGGGGAACATGTTTTCCTACCTTCCGAGTCGGGACGGGTTGGATTCACAGAGAAAACAGGTTGGAGCGGGTTGGTGTCCTCACCTTCTCTGGGGACTCTCTCAAGCCCGTGCTCCCCATCTCAGAGAGAGTGGGTCGAGTTAGGTTGAGACGGGACGAGGCGGGTTGGCCACGTATTTATTTGGATAGTGTCAGATTGTGTACTTTCTCTCTTGATGTATGGAATGGGGCAAGTTTGGGAGGGTTTGCCCCCCCATTAGCAGGGCTAAGCCGTTGCACAGCTTCAGAAAGGAAGGAAGGGCCCCACCGCCACCTTCATAGCTCTCGCATGCACTCGGAAAAGTGCTCCAGGGACGGCAAGGAGATTTTTGAAATATAGAGATAACATATAGATATATAAAGAAGCTAGGGAAAAGAAAAAGTGGAGAGAGGACAAGATCAGAAGCAACGGAAACCGGCCGTGTAGACAAGACAAATGTTGTTAGCTAAGCTAGCATATACTCCTATATACTGTATGTAGCAGTAGCAGGGTAGGGATGTATATGGACTCCTGTGAATCTGAATGAATGAAGATGGAGACGGAGGAGAGATCGTCGGGAGTAGCAGTAAAGCAAAAGTGAAAGCATAAAGAAGGCAGAGGCAGGGGAAAAAGGAAAAGGGGACAACGGCAGGAGGAGGAAGAGCTGAGCGAGCCGGCCTTTACGTGTCTCTAGCAGCTACTCTGTGCGTGTGCGCGCGTGTGTCCGGCTCAGCTGCCTGTCTCTCTATAGCATCCATCGATGATCGATCCTCAGTCATCTGTCAGGCAGTGTCTCTCTCACTCTCTTCTCTTGCCTTGCCTGCTGTCCAGTGCCTACTCAAGTCGTCGTAGCACAGCACAGTTTCCTTGTGCTTCTTGCTGCCTGCCTGTGCCTGTGCCTTCCTTCATCAGGATTCAAGATTCATTCTATTCTTCACCAGGCCATCTTCTTCCTTAGCTTGTTCCTTCCCCTCGTTCCATTTCCATGTGGTTCCATTCTCTTCCTAGTAGCTGGAAGGAGAAGAAGACAGGGTAGTGAGACAGAGTGAGAGCACAGAGCAGCTTGTATTTGGCGTCCTCATTCATTTCCATTGCACTGCACATACAGTCACACACACACACACACCTCACTCATTTATGTTTTGTGCCAAATCGGAGGAAGCTTGTGATATGATGGAAGCTTGACAGCAGCACATGGATCCTTCCGTTTCCGTTTCCGTGTGCCGCCTCCACCCGGGCGTCGCCGTCACCGGCTTCTGCCCGGCCTGCCTCCGTGATCGCCTCGCCGGCCTCCAGCCTCCCTCCGCCGCCGACCTACGCCGCTGCAAGTCCTTCTCCTACGCGCGCTCCGCAGCCGCGGTGGAGCCGCAGCGCCGCTCCTGCGACCTCTTCCGCCACGGTCAGCCCATCGCGGCGGCGGTGCCGGAGGAGGAGGACCGTCACCACCAGGAGCGCGGCCGTTCACAGAGTCAGCAACCCAAAAAGTCGTCGTCCTTGGGCGGCCTCCTGGGCAAGAAGCTGCAGCAATGGCGCCGCAAGAACAAGAAAGAGTCCGAGCCCATTCCTTCCATGCCGCTGCCGGAGATGGAGGTGCCCGCTTGGCACCGTCCCTCCTGCGACGCGGACCCTGGCCGCGCTTCGTGGGACGCCCGGTCGGGACCCGTGCCGGCGCTGGGTCGCCTGCCGGCCTCGATACTGTCCCTTCCCGTGGAAGAGGACGACGACGTCGATGACAGCATGACAGCGCCGGCGGTCCCGCGCTCCGATGGGCAAATCCCAGTGGAGGAAGACTACCGCTGCTACTACGACAACCATATCAATGCTGCGGCCGTCCCCGGCGGCTCCGTGCAGACGAGGGACTACTACCTGGACTCGTCCAGCTCCAGCAGGAGGCGCCGAAGCGTCGACCGCTCCACCACCTCTGGGCGCAACTCCTTCTCCGACGCCAACAGCAGCGAGGCGACGTGCAGGATGATGATGATGAATGCCGCTGTCAATGGTAATGCCAGGGTGTCACCAGCGGGCATCACCGCAGAGAGGCTGTACCACTACCACGAGGCCCATCATCATCAGAGCGTGCTTGTCCATCATCAGTACTGCAGGGAAGATGAGGAGCAGCTGCAGCAGGGGCCCAACAATCTCCGTGCCGGCGACTTCTTTGGGTCGTTCCGGGATGGTGCCAGCAATGGTGTCCCGGCAAGCAAGCCTAGTAAGAAGGGGATCAAGGGGTGGAGCATCTGGGGCCTCATAAGCAAGAAGGGCAGCAGCAGCAGCAGCAGGAAGTACTCTGCAGCTGGGGGAGCAGCAGCAGCAGCAGGAGGAGGAGAGTACGAGTACCCATGGCCGGAGCTCCGGGCAAGGGGGTACAACGGGCAGATGCTCCGGTGCAACAGCAGCATAAGCGCGAGAAGCTCCTTCAGCGGCACTGGGACCGGGAATTTGAGTGGGAGGAGGAGCATCTCTGGCGTGGACATGCGTGATGCCGCCGCCAAGTATAATAATAACAATGGCGGCTTTAGGACGAGGAGGGACGAGGTCCTGCTGGAGAGGAATCCCTCGTCTTCTTACTCGAGATCAGGGTATCATGATCTCGATCCAGCAATGGTGCCACATATGGGAGCGGGAATGGGAATGCAATACCAGCAGCAGTTCAGCAGCCGGCCGCCCAACATCCCCAGGCGCTCCTCCTCTTCCAATTCCAAGCATGGATTCAGCACGTTGCCTGCTAAGGCCAAGACTGGCTGGAGCACGCTTGGACTCTAGCTGCCTGCTACTTTGCTGATCCATCCATCAAATTCAATGTGAATAGCAGCCAGCCCGTAGCATAGCAATATAGCATTCATTCCTTCAGCATCACATCGTCCAAAACACGTAGTTTCTTCTGGCTGACAAGGTGGGGCATAGCTACTGGTGAACTGCAACTGCTAGTCCTTGTGTTGGGTTGTACTACTGTACTGTACTCTCTAGCAGTTAGTCTGTTACATACACGCTCTACAACAGGGCTTTATTCTTCTTGGTGGGAGGGCACTATAAACAACTTATTATTAGCACTGTAGTTTTAAATCACCGACTAAGACGTTTAGCGGTAGGGCTACCGTGAGAGTATTTAGCAGGCTATAGCCGGCTTTAGCAGGCTAAATGACATATCGGTTGCCTTTTCTATCAGCTATAGCCGGCTATTTAAAAACATGATTAGCACTACTAGCACCTTATTTATCACAGGCACAACCTTTCTTTCTCCAAGATTAGCATGATTTAACTAACAAGAAAGCGATCCAAAAAGGGAAAACATGGCTCCCGCTCCTTCCTCTCCCGATGCCTCGCCTACCCTTGCTCGGTGCCGGAGATCATCCTGATACCAGCGGCCACCTCTTGCCACCCCCTCCCCCCCAACAAACTCCTTGCCTCTTCATGCCGCTCGTGACCGCTCAAAGCAGGAGCGCTAGATTGATATAGGAGGCCATCTTGAGGTTAGTTTCGCTCGACGTGTCGGGAGATGCCGGCAGGTTCGGCTACCTCGATGGCGGCTAGTGTTGTGCCTGCTGAGATGGCCGGGAACACCATGGCGGTGACTGTGGCCTGCAACGGTACCAGGATTGTCCTCTTCTGCCGAGCTCTAGGGCATCGTGGTTCCGGTGGACCGCACGTCGCTTGCCACATGATTCGGATGGCTGGCAGATGTCATGTTGGAATCGCTGAGCTTTACCACTAAGCATTATATAAAATAAATTCATATGAATACCAGACTTAGAATTAGGGCTTATAACTTACAAATTCCATGAGTTTTAGTAATTTAATATTTTGTAGGACTTAAACTCAAATATGAGAGAAAAGCAATTGAAGTACGCCATCAGAGAAAGCGTAATGCACACCAATATAAGCCAAAGGGGGAAAAGGCCCAATAACAATGAAATCAGGGCCCAGAAAAGAGGGATAAAGAGGCCAAACATTACCCAAACTCTCCCTAAATGGGCATTAACCCATGCAGGGGTTATCCATGCACTCCTAGAAGCCCACGGAAAAAGGAATAGGCCAAGAGAAGCCCCGCAGGGCACGGTCGAGCCAGGGGCGCAACCGAGCCCTTCCTGGTGCCTCTCGGGCCCATTTTTCGCGTGTCAGTTCATGCCACCTCTCCAATGTCGATTGCATGGGTGATGGTTGTAACTCAATGCGGAGAAAGGCGGTTTTCTCTAATTATGGAAGGCAAAATCAGGATTCCTTGATTATTGCTACTCATTCTCTTTCTTGACGCTTATTCCACCTCCTCTTCTCCTCATTAAAAAACCACCACAAGGAACAACTTTTCATATTATTTCAAGATGTACTAGTAGAATAGTTCTAGTTGGGAGTTAGGGAGAGAATTTGAGTTCCGGAAAAGTCTTCAAAGGCTCGGCCTTATATCGCTCCTTTGTAAGATTCAATTACTTTAATATATTTATCTTTTCTCATTACTAATTTGTCCCCATTTGGTTATATAGCTTAATACCTTAATTGATTAGCAAAGAATGATTAGTTTAGTATCCGCACCTTAGATATGGGATCTTCATTCGACGGAATGCTCTAGTTAACATATGTAGCTAGAGTTGTAAATACTAGATTAGACGTGGTGTCTAGGCTATTGTTTACCTGAGATTGCGCACAATCCAACGGATAATTGTGGTAGTCCCGACGGTGACAGCTCCGACCATGCCATTGCTTTCCATCTCGTTTGAGTTGGTGTTTCGTAGGAGCTTTTGGCAGCTTTCTCCCGATTACCCTTTCCCATTGTTTTCGTAGAGCTTTCTGATTGGCTACTCCAAAGTGTTAAGATGTGATTGCTATTTCTGACCTTACTTAGTTATCTTCTTTGGTATGAACTAGAATAGAATCATAGTAATACAGAAGTACATAGGGTTCTTGATCTCTAACTCCTTGTCCTCCCAGCTTAGCTTACCTACTATTTTATCTTATTATGGAGTTCTCCTGTGTATAGTTTATACAATCACTCCTATTTTTTTACTTACCCCCACTTGAATTTAGTTGGTACACTAATTAGTAGATACATGGAGGTTAATTATCAATTTCTCAAAACCATTGTTTCCCTGCGGTAAAATACAAATAACAATACCTGCAATACTTTCAGGTGAAACCTACAATAGTATCTTTGCGCTTGCATAATTATTATTCATGAGCATAAGAAATACCAAAACTGCGCAAGGCGGTTAATTCTAGATGTCCAGTTATCACCGACCTTGTTGCCAAATATTTGAACTGCTTCTCCACCACGCACACTGCTGCCCTGTGCCACCAGAAGACCCACTGCTTCCTCTACCACACCTTAGGCTATCCGCACCGCTGTCCTGTATCCCAATCGCAACGCCAAATTTGACGCGTGAGCTCCCGCACCGCAGTACGCTACCGGAGCGTTCGCTATAGGAAAGCTGGAAGCCCAGAGGCGCGCTGTAGAGCCTCTTTCCTCTGCGGGCCCCACGCCACTGGCCGGAGGGAGGAGCATGGAGGAGGGCGCACAGAGGCCGGAGGTGGAAAAGGGAGGATAGCCGCCGGCCGCCGGCGAGCTCCGCGCCGCGCTCCATGGCTGCCCGCTGCCGGACGGAGGGAGGAGCGCGGAGGAGGGCGCGCGGAGGCCAGAGGTGGAGGGAGGACAGCCGCCGGCGAGCTCCGTGCCGCGCTCCATGGCCGCCCGCGCCGCGCCTCCATAGCTGGCCACGTGGGCGAGCGAGCGCCGGGGGAGCTCCGCGTGGCTGCGCTCTAGGCGGCGGGGGAGCTCCACGCGGGCGAGCGGGCGGCGCCCCAGCGAGCTCCGTGCCGCACCTCCATGGCTGCCTACTTCTCCATGGGCTCCGTGCGCGATTTGGGGATTTTTTTTTTTTTTTTTTTTTTTTTTGGTGCCTCGTTCATTTGGGGACTCGATAGAGGTGGACAACGGCAGCGTTTTTCTCCGTTCATACAAGTGCCCGAGCGTGGTTGGTGGTTCCTGCTTACTATAGAAATGTGAAAATGCCGTCTTTGTTGCGTTCAATTTGGCCTTTTGGCTTGCTGACTAAATCTCAAAATATATTTTTTCTGGTTGTGCAGTGGGAAGGAAATGACAGAGTTTGCAATCAAAACAGAGATAACCCTGGAGCTGGTGATGGCTGCAAACTAACATAACAAACAAGCTTGCATCGGCTGAGTTCTGTTTGCAGTTTGCAGATGGAACGAAGTGGAAACAGAGGTTGCAGTCCGAAAAAGTCAAGTCAGAGTTTGGCGGCAACGGTTCGTCCGCCGTCGATGCAGATGACCTGACCAGTTATGTAGGAGGCGGCGGGCATGCAGAGGAAGGCGACGAGCGCGGCCACCTCCTCCGGCGTGCCGAAGCGGCACATGGGCACCCGCGACATCTCCATCTCCGCCAGCCTCCGCGCCCTGCCGGCGTCGCCCAGCGTCGTGCCGGAGATGCCCGTACTGTCGATGACCCCCGGCGCGACGCAGTTGACGCGGACGCCGTGCGGGGCCCACTCGGCGGCGAGGCTCCTGGTGAGCGGCTGCAAGGCGCCCTTGCTGACCGAGTAGGCGGACAGCGCCGGGTACGCGACGAAGGCCGCCACGGAGGACATGTGCACCACCGCGGCGCCGCCGTCCGCCGCCGCACGACGCAGGAGCGGGTGGGCGAGGCGGCTGAGGTGGAAGCACGAGTCGAGGTTGGTGGCCATGACGCGGGCGTACTCGTCGGGCATGGTGGCAGCCGCCGGCCTGTACAGGGACCTGCCGGCGTTGTTGACGAGGATGTGGAGGCTGCCGTGGAAGAGGTTGCGCACGGTGGCCACCAGGCTCTCCCTGTCGCGCTCCGAGGACACGTCACAGACGGAGGTGGTGATCACGTCGCCGGCGCCCTTGTCGGCCCAGCGGCGCCGGCATGCGTCCAGGTCGCCGGCAGTGCGGGAGCAGGTGTGCACCCTGGCGCCAAGGCTCGCCAGCTCCTCCACGATCGCCAGCCTACACCAGTATATGCATGCGTCGATCGAAATGAGCATGAACTCGATCTACATGCATGGATGATTGATAGGCACGTACTCGGTACACTCCTCCTACCCGATCCCTTTGGTTCCTCCGGTGACGAGTGCCGTCTTGCCGGCCAGACTCCACCGCCGTCTTGGCTCCTCATTCTGTCTGCCGCCGCCGGCGCTGCCTGATCCAGTCGCCGCCATGAATGAATCGGAGGAGTTACCCAACTGTAATGTCACTTGATCTGGTGAGTGGGAGATTTAATTTGTTTGTTGCGGCATATTATTAATTATCACATACGCCTACTACAGCATAGGCATCGATTCTTCCTTCCATGCCTGTCCGTATTTGTCTTCGGGCACCACGATTATCGTCTCTTCTCACTCTGCATGCACGGGAACCTTGGTATTGATGATGATTTTGTCACCGTTCCGTTCTAAAACAAATCAATTTTTTGACTTGTTCCGAGCTAAATTATTTTAAGATTGACCAAATTTATAATAATAAACATCAATATTTATAACATCATCACTAGCTACATCAAAAAATATATTTGCACAATCTACTTATTAGTGTAAAAAATGTTGCTATTCTTTGTTATAAAACTTGGTAAATGTCTATGCGTTGTAACAGGAATCTCATATTTTACTAAATATATTATTTCTACATAATCTTGTCATGATTTACTACTCTCATATTTTACCACACAATAGCTTTACTGTTCACAGTTTAGGTCATCAAACCAGTAGAACTTCCTCCCACTATTACCGAGGCCATGGTGTCTTCCACTATCACAAGTTAGTTAGACCCATGTAATGGTATCAACAATCCATCTGCGTGTCGACTCCAAGACTCATGTCAGGATTAACATATTATGCTTCAAACTGCACGCTATGTAATCGTACTTTGTATTAATAGTTCATGTAGTTGTTCCTTATTTTTGGACTCCCAGACTTACATTGATTACTCTGTGAATTCCACGATTCCTATCTACAACCGATTCCATTTTCACTTGTTTTATAGAAATATTTAATTTTTCATGAAACAAAATTATCTCAAACAGCAAAACGGAGTACACCATTGTAAAGAGCTCGTCGAGACGATCAAAATTGATATAGTATTTGCTATATTTGAAACTCTGAATAAAAGGATATCAATTTCGTAAATTAAAAAGTAGTGCTAACATCATCGCTGATGTCAGCACTGCAACAGGCCATACAAAACCGTCTGAAAAACCGGCCAGGGTCCTAAAGTGAACTTTTTTAAAAGTTGGAGGGTCAATGTTATCCGGTTTTGAAGTTAGAGGTTAAAACTCAAACTTTTGCGATAGTTAGAGGTTCTAAAGTGGACTTAACCCATTCCTATGAACCCAACAGATCAGATCCCTCCATACCAGCCACGAATCAGGGTGAGAGAAGAGAAGGAAAGGCTAACCTGCATATCCACCGATGTGCGGATCCCATTCTTAACTACAACGGAAACAAAGATCTTTGTTTTTGTCAAAGATCATGCCCACCATACCTCATGGTTTCATCACAAATATGGATTTGAGATCTAAAAATATCAAGGAAATTAAATCAAGTTTTACATCACCACTGGAAGTGAAGTTTACGGTCTTGGTTCATGATCTCCATCAATTTTTTACACAGATAAAAAAAATAAGAGACGGGACAAGGGGAGAAGACTAACCACAGATCACAGGGGAGCTAGGTGCGTGGGGGAAGGAGCGACGTGAGCAGTTCGATGTCCTCCAGAGTCCACATCGAGTCTCTGGTAGCGCTCCTTCATTCATGCATCAACGACGGGAGGAGGGACGCCGGTGTTGCAACGGGCACTGTGCTGGAGAGGATTCGAACTGCCACCATCTCGCTGACGCCAGGTCACCAGCGTGGTGCTTGAGGTTGAAACAGTGGCCACCGGCAATCCACCGTGCGCCATGGGATTGTAATCTGTTTTCTCTTTTTCTTTTTCTTTTCCGAAATTGTTGCTTTTTGTTATGCAATTTGTAATTTGGGCTGCGTGTATAGATGTCTTTGACTTCCGGACGTTCATCCGGCGATAGTAGCTGGATTCTGGCCAGCAGGTGGCCACGGCGTAGCAGCAACACCTCGTCGCCGCGCCGCCGAAGTTGGGGATCTGGTCCCGACATGCTCGGCAGCTATAGGATGGAGGAACCAAGAAGAGGCGCCGCCGGACGCCGTGCCCCGGCAAGAAGCGCCAGCCCTCGCCCGCCCAAGGTACCTGATGATTTCTGCCCAAAGAAAAATACTTTTTTCATTCAAATCTCATCTCAAATATAAAATTCTATCTAATAATTCTAAATACACAACTTTAAAGCTTTTTTTTTTAAGATGGAAGATTAATCCTTTCTTTCACCAGTTGGAGAATCACTTTATTTGTCGAATACACATCACAAGCTGTAGGTTTTGTTTGCATCCTAGATTTTCCCCTTCCAACTTATTCAGAACCACCCAGCACGGGGAACACTGAAAAAAGAACATGTCGAACTCAACTACAGACAAATGTCCATTCATTTTCTAGGTACATAGATGAATAACAGAGAATGCCCATCCATTATCCACAGACCACTGCTGAGGATATGTGAATCAATTTGTAGACCATAAAAATATCATATCGCTCCCCACGCGGAGCGACTCGGGTGGCCCTCCCGCGTGCCGCCGTCTCCCACACCCCGGCCCCTCTCCCACCTTGCCGCCGCCAGAGTCGGCTGCCGGCATGGCTATCCGGCCGGCCAGGATGGTGGCGGTGGGGCTCTCCTTTCCTTGGTGGGCGGCGAGCGCTGCAGCGCCAGTGGTTCTCCGACCCGCGAACTGCGTGGAGCTATGACAGCGCTAGTGGACGCGGCTGCGGCGGCGTTGGCCTGTGCCCGCGTGGGCGCCAGGGAGGGCAGCGGAGGCCTTCGCCTAGGTTATTCGCTCTTCCCCCTCCTACCCTTGATGACGGCGCCGGCGCCTGCAGGGGTCGCATGTCCGGTGCCCGGGAGGAGATCCAGTGCCTGGACGGCCGGATCCGCTAGGCCGGTGCCCGAACCGGCACATGGGATGGCGGCGGAGCTTCTCCTCCACGCACCTTCCTCCTCTCTCAGCGTCGATGGCCGCGCTGGCTGGGCTCACCAGTCCGGGGCCTGGGCTACTGGATCTGGGCCCCAAGTGGCCGGATCTAGCCGGGCAGGACGGCGCTGGGCGGGTTGGCGGCTGAAGGCGGTGAGGCAGCGGCGGCAGTGGCCAGGCTCGTGCTGGCGTTGGGGGGCGGCGCTCTTCTCTCTGCCTGCCCCTCCCCGCACGGCCTGGCCTGCTACATCGGCAGCTGGGCCACCCCTGGGGCTGGTTGTGGCCGGGCGGCAAACTTCAAGACGGAGGTGACGACGTTGGCATGGGCGTCGGGTCGCATCCGGACGGCTGGATTCGGCGCCCACGGGGCAAGGGGCAGCGCCCACATGGCTGTTGACTTCTTGGTCGGCATCGGCGATGGTGGGTGCCCAAGTAGGTGGCGGTGGCCAGCGGCCTCGACGTGGGGCGATATTACGCGTGCAACGGGCCAAGGTCCGGCTCCGCGTGCCCTGGTTGGAGGGGGTGGCGACCGACGCAGCTGCAGTTGCTGCAGGCAACCGGCGCGTTGTTGCCCCTCTGATGGGGCTTCAGGGGGCGGCAGGACAGCGACGATGACAGTGCCAGCAGGGAGGAGGTCCATCTTCAAAGTCCGGCATCTGTGTCTGAAGGTTGGTAAGTGAATGCCTTGGCGACGCGACACCTGTGGGCGTCGTTTCCCTGTTGGGGGCGTCGTTCTTCTACCTCAACACTGTCATCTAAGGGTGTAAGCCCAATCCATTGGACATGCGGCGGTGGCGCCATCGGCGCCACTCCCTTGTTGAAGACATCGCATTTGGATTATCATCACGGCTTAGAAGCTTCCTTCGGTAGCTGCTCTTCTTCTCAGCGCTTGGTCGAAGTGTGGAGGCGGGGCTCGCTGTGTGAAGACGGAGCTGCTGCATCGGGGACGTGGCTCGGCAACGATGACACGCGGCGCACCTTTCTTTCGTTCTCAGGTCCAGGTTCTGCCGAGGGTTTTCAACTCCTGGGGGCGAGACACGTGATCTTGATGGAGAGTCAGAGCTGCTCTTCGTGGGTTTGAGCTTGGCAACGATGACTTTTGCGGTCGTCCACTTCAGGACAATCAGTGGATGACTTGTGTGTAGCCTGCCATGGGAAGTCGGAGCTGCTGGTTGCTTTGCATCCATGCTCGGCAACGATGAGCCATGGCAGTGCGTCGTGTTTGTGCCTAGCCGCGTCGCGTGGGTTGATTAGCCCCTCGAGTGTCTATTGGTATTTCGTTTGGCTAATCTTCTTGTACATAAAATTCTTTTGTCTTAATTGAGCAACAGAGCTCCTGCCTTTGTTAAAAAAAAAATTGTAGACGATCCACATTCTGTCGGCTGACCATTCATTTTGTGTGCTCCAGGCAATGCGTTTGCTGGTTCAGCTAGAACGAGCTTCACTCTGCACATCATGACGGCATCTCCTTCAGAGGTACGTGCTCCGGCAAAGCGCATCTCTGAAACTGAATGTTCCAAGAAACAGGATTCAGCTTTTTTTTTAAAAATGGAAATAGGATGCAGCTTCGGTTTGGGCAGGCAGGGCAGTGTTCGTCCTCTGAGCGATGGGTTCCGTCGCCGATCCAGAGCCGTCCTCCACCACCCATCATCGTCCATGATAGTGCCCGTACGTGCTAAGCAGTAAGCAGTGATCAAATGAAAACTTTTTTGTGTGGTTCAAGCCATGTATAGTGGCAATGTTTTTTTGTTTTCAGATAAGGAAGATGGATCTCCAAGCAAGGAACCTCCAACCAAGCATTAGAGTGGGCTGAGATCTTAATAATCTCTAGGGAGTGCTGAAAAGGATTACCAGTGGCAATGCACAGCAGGGGGCGAGGGAGGAGTTGCTGGACTCAGGAATGGCAGATGCATTGCGGGTATGTATCCCTCTCTGGATTCATGAAATCTTGCTTTTTTTGTTTGTCAACAAGGTTGTGCAAGGCATGTGTGTATTACTCCCTCCATCCCAAATTGTAAGTCATTCCAAGAATCTTAGAGAGTCAAAGCATCTCAACTTTAACTAAATTTATATAATAAAATATTAGTATTTATAATATCAACTAAGTATCATTAAATTCATCTATTATATTTTCGTAGTACACTTATTTAGTGATATAAGTCTTCGTATTTTTCTTTATAATTTTGGTCAAACATGAAATAGTTTGACTGTCAAGATTTTTGGAATGACTTACAATTTGGAATGGAGGAAGTAATGTTTATATAAACCATAATTTTCTATTGGTTACTTCTTACTTGTCAGGAATGACACAAAAACATACCTGTTTGCTTGGTGTTAATTTGGCTTAAGTTCAGGATTTTTACCCCTATGATTAGGATAGTGTCTGTGGCTCCTTTCAGTACTGTAATGAGTGAAAGTATTGAACCCTCCAAATTGGAGATGTGGAGCAAAAAAGACGGTCATTGTGGCCTGTCATGATCCGTTTTTCCCAGAGCTCCCACCTGGCGATTGTGGAAGCGACTCCGATCCCGACCCCGATCTAGATTGCCTCCCCGGCGATCTGGTCTTGCTCCGCCGGTGACGATCCCCGTTCACCGTTGGCCACGCCACGTCTCACGAAGTTCTGTCGGAGACGGCCACGTACCGCATATCGACGGTTAGCCGCTCCGGCGCCGTCGACCACAGAATTCTCCTAGTTCGCGCCGCATAGGTTTCGACTAGTCGGGATCGTGTCTTGGGACATATAGAGCAACGATCCTAGTTTTTCGTCTGCTCCTATTACCCATTCTGTTCGCGACAGATTCTCCTGTCTGCGATTCAATTTCCCACCTAGCATTTGGCTAGGGGTGGGATCCGGCCGAAGTGCCTCTTATTCTGGGCATTGTTTGATCGTCAGACCAAGGTGCCCAGATGGAGTCTGGGGACGGAAGCGATGACCGGGCGGAAGTCTCTGATCTGCTCGGCCGCCTCAACCTGACAGCGGAGGAAGAAGACTTCATCATTGACAGTGATGATGAGGGGATGGGGATGCGCATCCCTCGGAGTGGTCGCTGATTGGGAAAGTGTTGTCACCAAAGACTGTGCATAGCTCGACCGTCTTAAGAGCCATGAAACCTGCATGGGGTAACCCTAAAGGCCTAGAGGTGAGATCAGTAGGTGACAAAAAGAAGAATCTCTTCATTGCAGATTTCGAAGGACAGATAGAGAAAGAGAGGGCACTGGAGGGCTCACCCTAGATGATTGGCAAGCACGCGGTGATCCTGCAAAATTATGATGAGAACCTACGGCCTTCAGATGTATGCTTTGATCGTATGAGCATCTGGGTACGTATTCTGGATTTACCTTTTGGTTGGATGAATGCCAAGAAGGGAGAGAAGGTGGCACGTTCTATAGGAGCTGTGGAAAAGATCGATGTCAATGAGAAAGGAAAAGCCAGTGGCTCGTTCCTTCGGGCTCGGGTTGCAATAGAGATTAATAAGCCCCTGAGAAGTGGTCTCTTCTTGCGGGATGAAGCAAAAAAGACCAATGTTTGGCATGTTATCCAGTATGAGAAGTTGCCTTTTTATTGTAAGTCTCGTGGTATTATGGGACACTCTGAATTGGAATGTGCTAGGCCGGCGCTTAGAGATACAGATGGCAAATTGCCATATGCTGGTGATCTTAGGGCGCCGGAAGAGAAAAGGAAGAAATGGGCGAGCTTTGGAGAAACGGCCTCTAAGATGTTCAGTGGAGGATCCTTCACTTCAAGGGGGAGCAGTCGGTCAAAAACAACTGGGAAAGAGAGGTTTACCTCCTCTGATAGCTCTTCCAACCAGGTAGAGAAGGGGGATGAAGTTTCCTCTCCTTTGAAGGTGGGAGAGGATTTTAAAAATGATGGGGACAATAGTAAAGGAAAAGCTGCCAAGAAATTGGACCTTGAGGGTGATGACGGTCTGCAGCAACGGAAGAGGAAACCACCGTCCAGCGAGGATGGATCAGGTTGTGGGGCACCTGATCTCAACCTGCCACCTGAAGTAAGCAATGCCATTGTCCCAGCTGGTCGCGTGCATTCTCTGCGAAACCAGTTTAGGGATGGAGAGGGAGTCCAGGGAAAGGATGGAGGAGTAAAGAAGCCATGGAGATCCAACCAAACTGCAAGATCGGCGGAGGCTGCTACATCGCAGCCCCGCCGGGCACAATGAATCTCCTAAGCGTGAACTGTCGTGGCTGTGGCCAGGCTGCGGCAGTTCAAGAGCTCCACCAGTTGGTGGAGGAGCGTAGGCCGTCGGTGGTGTTTTTGATGCAGACTAGAATGGGTGAGGAGCGGGCTCGTGGCTTGGAGCGTAGACTTGGCTTTCCAAATGCTATCGTGGTCAAATCGGAGGGTTTGAGTGGCGGACTCATGATGCTTTGGCGACATGATGTAACGATAGCCGAGATGAGTAAGTCCAGATCTCATATTGATGTTTTGCTGTCCTGTGATAGGTTACATATATCACAGTGGAGAATCACTGGGTTTTATGGCGAACCAAGAAGAGAAAGGCGACGGGAGAGCTGGTACTTGTTGAGGTTCCTGCGAGGCCAATCAGCAGCGCCGTGGCTGTGCATGGGGGACTTTAATGAGATCTTACTAGCGGAAGAACAGTTTGGTGGTAATGGTAGAGAGGCTTGGCAGATGGAGGCTTTCCAAAACGCTATCGAGGAGTGCCACTTGTCTGATCTCGGCTACCATGGATTACCTTACACTTGGGATAACAGGCAGGAGGGTGATCGGAATGTCAAGGTTCGACTCGATCGCGCTTTCGGGGATCACAGATTCTTGGATATGATGGGGGAGTCGGAGGTTTTCCACATTCTGCTAGCGAAGACAGATCACTGTGGAATCCTAGTATAGGTAAAAGAAAAGGTGCAGACTGCACGCAGATAGGAGCGTCGGAGGAAAAAGCTTTTTAGATATGAAGATATGTGGAAGAGCCATGGTGATTATATGAATTTTGTCAACCAGAACTGGGATCCGGGCCCTGGGGTCCATGATCTAGCGTCTGTGTCGTCGGCGCTGCTGTCCTTACAGCGCTTCCTGAAGGCGTGGGATAGGGAATTTTTGGCTCTGTTAAGAAGCAAGTGCACGATCTTCGGGCAGAGTTGGAGATAGAGAGAGGCAGTTCCCTCTACAGAGGACCGTCAGATAAGGAGAGAAGTCTAATGAGTCAGCTTGCGGTCGTGCTTGATCGAGAAGAAACTATGGAAAGGCAACGATCTAGAGTTGCATGGCTTCGTGAAGGGGATAGGAATACGGCCTTTTTCTAGGCCAAAGCGAAGGCAAGAGGTCGGACGAATAGGATCAAGGTTCTTACTGACCAAACTGGGCGAACGTTCACAGAGCAGCCGGACCTTGAGCGCTTAGCTTGTCAATTTTACAAGAATTTATTCACTGCCCAAGAAAATCTTGATCCGGATTTAGTCTGCAAATTCGTCCCAAGGAAAGTCACCCCGGAAATGGTGCAGGTTTGGAAAAGCCGTTCGAGGAGTGGGAGGTAGAGAAGGCATTATTTCAAATGGCTCCTGGAAAAGCCCCAGGGGTTGATGGTTTCAATGCCGGTTTTTTCCAAACTCATTGGCAGCTGATCTGAGGTAGTGTGGTACCAGCGGTGCTTGGTTTTTTGAACGGAGGAGAGCTACCAGAGGGGATAAATCAAACACTTTTGGTTCTTATTCCTAAAGTTAATAACCCTCAGGAGCTGTCGTAGTACCGACCGATCTCATTATGCAATGTGTTATATAAGATGTGTTCCAAGACAATGGCTAATCGTTTGAGACCTATTCTAGATGATATTATTTCGGAAGAACAAAGTGCTTTCGTGCCAGGGTGTCTGATTACGGATAATGTCCTTATTTCACAGGAGTGTATCCATTATTTAAAAAACAAGAAAGGGAAGACTGCAGCTTGCGCGATCAAGTTGGATATGATGAAGGCCTATGATAGGGTGGAGTGGAATTATTTGTTGGCGATTCTGGAGGCTCTTGGTTTCCCTGGAACCTGGCGCTCGTTGATTTTCAAATGTGTTTCGTCAGTCTCCTTCTCTATTCGGGTAAATGGTGCTTTGTCAGAGAACTTCACTCCTTCACGTGGCATTAGGCAAGGGGACCCTATTTCGCCTTTTCTTTTCTCGCTGTGTGCTGAGGGACTGTCCTGCATAATAAGGAGTATAGGCCCGCTGTATATTTCTAGGGGGATCCGGGTTGGCCGTAGCGCCCCGTGGATCTCACATCTTCTGTTTGCAGATGACTGCCTGATCTTCACGCAGGCTACAAGGAGGGGTGGTGAGCACATTGCATCCATCTTAGAGGACTACAACAAGGGCTCGGGCCAGCTAGTTAATAAGCAGAAGTCTGCTATTTTCTTCAGCCCCAACTGCAGCCAACAAGATAGAGAAGAAGTACACTCGAGTTTGCAGATTCATACAGAAGCACTTGGAGAGAAGTATTTGGGTCTTCCAACGGTATATGGTATTAATACCTTCAATTATGTGCCGACACGAGTGAGGGGCATGGTTGGAGGTTGGGCGGAAAAAAGCCTGAGCTGTGCCGCCAGGGAGGTATTGCTTAAAGCAAATGTTCAGTCAGTTCCAACGTACACTATGTCATGCTTCAAACTTCCACAAGGGGTCTGTACGAAGCTGAAGACATATGTATCTAATTTTTGGTGGGGGAGCTCATTAGATAATCATAAGATTCACTGGCAATGTTGGGAGAAACTTACTAGAGGGAAAAACCAAGGTGGAATGGGGTTTAGAGACTTTCAGTTGTTTAATCAAGCTTTGCATGGTAAGCAAGGCTGGAGACTGCTCATGCGCCCAGACTCTTTGTGTGCCAGGGTTCTGAAAGGGAAATATTTCCCAAGGTGTGACTTCCTTTCAGCTACTCGAAGAAAGAAGAGCTCGGCAACATGGAGAGCAGTCCTATATGGACGGGATGTGTCGAAGAAGGGTTTGATAAGAAGAGTGGGACTGGGAGAGATCAAGATTTGGGATGAAAACTGGATTCCGGGTCTGCCATCCCACCGGCCCCTGGTGCGATTGCCTGATACTGAAGCTGAAATGGTCTGTGACCTGTTTGTTCCAGGAACACGTGTGTGGGACGAAGGGACTGTGGCTAGAACTTTCATGGCGTATGAGGCAAAAGAGGTACTAAAAGTAAGACCAGGAATGGCTACTGATGCTGATATTCTAGCTTGGGCACCCGAGAAGCATGGGGTATATTCGGTACGATCAGCGTACAGGCTGCTTAAGGATGAACAGATGGCCTCAACTATGGCAGTAACGGGCGAAGCAGGTACTTCTGGGGCTCCATCTCCATGGAATTCAGTCTGGAAACTGAAAGTGCCACCAAAAGTGAGATGTTTCTGGTGGAGGGTGATACACGGTTACCTCCCCACGAAGGTGGAACTCAAGCGGCGACATGTAGAAAGGGAAAGCTTCTGTGAATTCTGTGGTGATCTGGAGGAGTCGCTATATCACATTGCCTTCGTGTGTCCAGCAGCAAGGCGTTTTTGGATAGAGGCGCACAAAGTTTGGGGAGTTAAAGTACCGAATCTGCATCCAAGTACGTGGACGACGGATGTGCTAGATGGGAAGAGGTGTGATCCCAGAGTGGCATCCTTGGTGGTGTGTGGAGTCTGGTCGTTATGGACTGGACGTAATGGCCGACGCCATGGACGGAAGGTCTGGGAACCAGGGGCTGCGGTTCGTCATATATCGGAGATGATCCAGGAACTAGCCGGTGTGAAAGCACCAGTGAAGGTGGCACCCCCCCATGTCAAGGTGGGATGGCAAAAGCCGGAGGAAGGCTGGGTCAAGATTAACACTGATGCAAGCTTTGATGCAGATACATGTGAAGGAGGGGCTGGCGCTGTCATCCATGATCACACGGGCAAAATACGGACGGCGGCGGCGAGATGGTTTGATAATATCCATGATGCTTTAACAGCTGAAGCTTTGGCTGCAAAAGAAGGAATTGAACTGGCGACGGAAATGGGCTTCGATAGAATCATCCTGGAAACGGACTGTTCTGTCTTAAAGAACATGCTAGAGGAACCGAAGGAGTTCAGAGCAATGATCGGAGGAATCTGCTATGACATCACAGAGTTAGCAAAGAATTTTAGCAAGTTCGGTGTTACGTGGGCGCGGAGAGACGCAAACTCCTTGGCCCATTGCTGTGCTGGTTTAGTGTCAGCTAGTAACCGTGCGCTGTTCTGGCTAGATTGTATCCCAGAATGGCTAGAACAGATGGCAGTAGCCGATTGTAATCTTGCAATTGAGTAACGAAAGTTTTCTGTGATGCTCAAAAAAAAATAAAAAAAATAAAAAAAATTGGAGATGTGGAGCTGATCGGGACAAAAGCAATGCCCAGTAAGAGAGTAGCTAATGTCAGCACCGTAGAGCAGCATATTCTACACTTATTGTTGAATGGAATATATATGAATTAGACACAACAGGTATCCAGTTTTCGGGCTGTGCTAGACAGTACAGGTGTCCATATTTTGTTTTTTCAGTTTCTTATTCCTGATGTTCATCAATATCTCTTAACGCACAACAATGCTTTGCTTAGCTATTTGGCAGGGATGTTCATTCAAGTCAACATTGTGTCTAGATGCTATTTTCTTTTTTCGGACATGTTTTGTTTCTCCAAATTGTCTAACTGATTTTTTTTGTGTGCGATGAATGACCAGTCTCTGCGAGACACTGACATATGTTTTCTGTTGTGGCATACAGCAATAGATGTTCTTCTTGGTTCAACACATTTTTGTCAGTTCATGTCAATTCATAGATTTTTCTCCTTTTCTTAGAGTTTACTGCCGATGACATCCGATTGTTCTTTTTGCTTGCAGGCTGGTTTTGAATGGTTTCAGCAAAGTAAATTTCAGTTGTGCTATTCCTGCATGCTATGAAAAGATACTGTTATCTTCCTTGAAGGCGTCCTTTTCAGGTGAAAACCTTCCCTAGGCGGGCTAGCTTGTCGACGCTCTTAGCGTCGGTTTCCTTCTTGAAGGCTTTGCTAGGCGATCCAATTTTCTGCTGTGGACCTCCTGCCGTCTGTCATGGCACTTCCCCAAGGTTGATGGTGCTCCTCGGTGCTCCATGGATGATGGTGCTCGGTCCTTCAAGTTGTCTTCTCCTTCTGAGGTGTTTTAGTTGTCTTTTATTTCTTCGGCCCGGTGGTTAATTGGGTCGTTGTTGTCAGTTGGGTCAGTTCGACCAAGTTGCACATGGTGGCTTGAGTTGTGAGCTGTAATTTGCAGGACGAGTGGGGCATTCTACTCAGTTGTATGGTTTTTCTGGCCCAGTTTCTATTAAAAAACTGGGCTGCCACTTGTATTTTTTTTTTGTCTAATAGAAATCACGGCAAAGTTTTTGCCGTCCTATCGAAAAAATGAAAAGATACTGTTTTTATTGACGAGGAGATCTTGCATTTGTTGGAACTATGTTTAGATTTTATTTTTCTTTTATTTACCTTGGTGTGGTGAAGATTGCGTATTTACGTCTTTTACCTTTGGTTTCAATGCAGTCTCCTATTAATTCCTCCCGTCTTTAATTGATGTGCAGGCTGCAGCTTCGGCTCTTGGAAACCTCCTTCAGTGTAAATAACAGTAGCTTCTACTTCCGATGGATCAAGTTTGTACATGGAAAATGTTATGATAGCTAGAACACCAAGACATGAGACTAACTCTAGCTATACACTACCAAAGTGGTGGACTTCTCTAGTGTTTTTATTTAGTAGTAAAACACTACCACTAGTTATAGCACATGAGATTCTCACTAGGAGACGTTTAGTAGGAAAAATTTATACTAAATTTTGAATAACAAAGCACTAGTAGAAGTCCACCTCACTAGGGAAAGTATAAAATTCTAGTTGTGATATATACCACAATATCAATGCCATTTGTTTGTGAATTAGTGTTTCCTTCATCAGTTGATTTATTTTTCTCATATGATTTATTTCTAGACATCACATAGTAGAGAGTATACTTTCGGTTTTAACCTTTAGTCTCAATCAGAATTCAGCCCGGGACTCAATGGAGAAAATAGTATCGGTTGCAACGACCAATCGGAACTCAATTCCCCTTCTCGCACGTCAGGCTTTTGCAGTAGGGACCTTTAGTTCCGGTTCAAGCCACAAACCGGGACTAAAGGTTACCATTTAATTTAGTCCCTATTGGTCGATCTAACCGGCACTAAATATTTTATTCTAGTTTGGGACTCCACCTAGGACCATTAGTTGACTAAATGTCCATCCTATATGTAGCAACTGTCACCCCAATCCAAGACATGCATCCACTCAAATTATTGCTCTCCTATTCTTGCTTCAAGCGAGGAAGCAAGTTTCTTGCTCTCGGCCGGCCAACTAGTTTTTGAGAAGACTTTATTCAATCCTCCCTCCATTCTACTTCGTACTTTCTAAAGGTTAGCATCTTCAACTGATAATCTTTGTTGTTAATAATGTAGCTCATTTCCTGGTCGAGAAATAAAAAGAGAAATTTGTAGTTTTTAGATTTGGTATAATAAAAGTGGGGTTTTTTTTTATTTATATGTGATTTCTCTATATATGTAATCATTTGTAAATCTTTTATAGCTAGCAACATAAGTTTTTGAGAACATCTTGATTCTTTCATCCATTGTACTTTGTACTTTCTAAAGGTTAGCATCTTCAACTTCTAATACTTTGTTCTTAATAATGTAGCTCATTTCATGGTTGACAAATAAAAAGAGAAATGTGTGGATTTTAGATTTCGTATAATAAAAGTGGGCTCTATTTTTATTTATATGTGATTTCTCTATGTATATCATTTGTAAATCTTGAATAGAAACATTAGTTGTTGATGAGAGTTAATAATCATTAAAATAAATTATGTTCAAAATGGTTGCAAAATTTTTAATTTTACTTGGCACACATGTATATATTGCACGGTACTTAGATGAGGTTTTATATTTATTTGGAAGTTTTTTAGGTACGATGAATGACAATGGACCTCCTGCTCCAGAGGAACCAAGTTTCCACCCTGGCACTCTACCATTCGCTCCACCACCAGATAGGGCCATTTCGTGGTACCCAGATCCATCTATAGTATGAAATATTTGCACCATCCAAATTTGCATGCTAATGATTCTCGCATATATAGATGCATTTATTCATAATATGATTATTGCATATGGCACATACTATATCTCCGATCAAGTGGCTGGAATCAGCACTATACTATCTGGGTGTGTGGCACATCTACGCAGACACGTCAAGGGTGGTTGTGAATGATCAAGGTGGTGAGTTATGGACTTGTAATGTTGCCTTTGAAATCCCTACTAGGTTTAGTTCATGGATTCACACCAACATCGTGCAAAGGGATGGCAAGAGATAAACTGGAGAGGCGCTGAGTTCTTTTCCGTGCAGTAGTGTTTAGAGGCACTTGAGCGAATTCACTGTCACCTGCTGATTACTCATACTTTAATAGTGCGTTTGGTTGGAAGTCAAGGTGGGGTGGGATGATCCCGACTCTGATTTGTGGGACAGGATGGATCTACTTTTCTGTTTGGTCAGTGGAACGGGATGGTCCCTGTTTTCTGTTTGGTTCAAAGGATAAAGTGGGACGAAGTGATCTTGTCTCATGTTTGGATGAAGGGATAGAGATAGGATATATAGATATGATTACCTTCCTCATAAGCCAGGTCAAGTTATCTCCTTTTGTATTGAAAACACAGTGACAATAATTAGAATGGCCGACCAATTTATCATTACCGTGACTAATAATTTTCTTACCATTGTATGGACTAAATAAGTCTTAAATTATATTTTAGCATCCACGCACATGTATTGCCATGAAAAAACAAAAACAAAAATATATGAAAAACAAAAACAATATTGCCATCTAAAATCCACAAATCACCACAAATAAATGAAAAACAACTACGAGGCGGTCGCGGTTGAGGTGGGTGTGGCAGGTGGCGGCATGGATGATGCAGGAGCCGAGGTCGAGGTAGGGGTGGGGCCAGGCCGCCGCACCGTCCGGTGGTGAGCCACCGCCGCGTGTCCGGTGCCGACGGGCCGCCGCGGCACCGCCGCACCCTTCTGCACCACCCGCCGTAGGAGCGCGGCCCTCTACAAGTCCTCCCTGGTGCCCCTCCGCGCGCCCTCCTGATGGCTCTCTGCACCGCCCGACCTGTGCCCATCTACTGCTGCTCCCGGCGAGGTGGGAAACGAGCCTTCTTTTTTTTTTGGCCGAGCGGTGAGGACAATCGAGAGAAACGAGTGGCCAGGGATGACAATGACTCCGTCTGTCTAAATAGGTGGGACGGGGGGCGAGGGAATCTATCGGGTATATTCCTATGTGGGATGGGTATGACTCTGCATGACTCCGAACCAAACATCCATGAAACCAGGTCCGTCCTGTCCAGTCCCTCTACATCCCACGAACCGAACACACTCTAGACTACGAACACGAGGTTGATAATGCCCTTGTGGTTCGGGTTTCTGATGAGTGATTGTCAATGGGAGTAGTTACGCGACATCTCTTGTCTTGTGGCGAGCAGGTATGGAGCCTGAAAGCGGTGGTCGACAAAGATGGTGAAGGTCAAGCAGGTTCATGCCGATGGATTGGGAGCAGTGAAGGATGGACGTTGAGGCTTGGACCGAGAGACTAGAGAAGCTGAGGGACCAGCTGTGGTGGCTAACACCTGGGGATATCGACGAGCAAAATTGCACATGGTGGTGGATCGTGGGCCGGCGCGGTCGTGGACTAGCCGGACATGGCCCATGACATGAGGGACGCATCGGAGGACACTACTCGCGTGCCAGTTTGGTGGTTTGGGCCAAGAAACCTGGGCAGAGCTTCCAACGAAGCTTGGCGGCACGTGGTGGAATCCTAGAGATTGCATCGAGGTGACGACAAGTCCAGGCAGGAAGCGGACCGTCAGTTCATATCAACAGAGAGAGTTTGTCGGTGTTTTACGACCGATAGCCTGCCACGGGGGTACTAGGGATAGTTTTTCAGGCTTCGGTGAACTCCGGAATTCGGCGGTAAACGCGAACACAAACGATTTATACTAGTTCAGGCCCTCGTAGTCGAGTAATATCCCTACGTCTAGTCAGTGTTAGCCTTTGCGTTAGATTGTATTATCTACTGGTTTAGTGCACAGAATAATCTGTGTGAACTTGTCTCCTCGTGGGGAGCTCTTGGCCCGGTTTTATAGTTACAAGGGGCCAAGAACGGCCTCTAATCCTAGTCAGACTCGATCAAAGGTGTCCCACTCTAACTTTACAAGAGAGACTTTGCCTTAAGGTCTGTCAAGGTTGCCTGACTCCTGGTCGTGCTCTTTGGTCCGATTCCTGTCGGGGGAGCCAGCTGTTGACGGTAATTATTGTATGATTTTACCCGTCAACTAAATATGAAATAAGGGTATAAAGGAAAACACCACCATAGAATAGGGTTTTAACTGACAGAATTCCACAGTTTTGGTGAATCAGTGTTTTGCAGGGTGCTAATCAGAAAAGAACCAAAGGAGAACTACATGTCAGACTAATACATCGAATTCCGCCGCGAAAATACATCAAGAACATTCTAAAGAACACCAGAGACTCACCGGCAGAAGCAGGACCCACATGGTAGAGAGAGGAGGTCGGCCGACCTCCCTGCCAGGTCGGCCGACCTGTCAGTGGGGAGTCTCCGCGTCTCCTTCGACGTTGACCCTCCACCGCCTTTGAGGATCAATCTCCACCACCCGTCAAAGTCGGTTTGATCAATGGGCTACGGTTCATTCCACCGGCCTATATATACAGCCCTAGACTCCTCAGGGTTTTATATCAGTTGATCAATATCAATAGAGCAGAGCCAGAAATTCTAGAATCATTAGAGCTTCAGCATCTAGAGCATAGCTATATAGGTTTAGAAGTAGAAGGAGGCAAGTTCTACTTGAATTCTAGATCTTATCTGGAGCGAGGCTTCCTGAAACCATTGTAAGCTCTCTCTTATATCTTATACCTCTTTTGAGTGTTTTGATAAAGTTGATTGGCATTGTTCTACTATTGATTATGTTCTCAATTATACTATTCATTGCTTATCTAGATTGTATATTTTGCATAGTTAGGATGCATTCATATTCATACATGGGTTTGTATAGCTCTCATTCATTGACATCATGGATGGGTGACCAATCGCATGTAAGCATGGTGCTTAGATGTAGTTTGTCTATAAATGCGCCTTATATTCTGGGTTCTGTGGTAGATCGTGGATGTGACACTCCCGTTGAGTCCTTTGTAGTCCACACCTCGAATGTAGGGAGAGTAGGAAGTTATTATTACTATAGAAGGCTGGCTATGATCTTGATCTTCCTTAGTAATATTCCCCTGAGTATGAGTATAAAGTGTCTTTTCTATGATTGCTAGTATAATTGCACCAATCTAATATGTCTTTAGTGGTATAGTTAGAATGACTTAGGATATTCTTATGCTTCTGCCTATTCCATGCTAGTGCCTAGATAGGAAGTGCTCTAAGTGATTACATCATTATATATTGATTGATTGATCATTATGCTTATCATATATATCATTATCATTATTGTGATATAACCCCTGTTTTAAGTAAGTGGATCATGCATGGTTATCTCCATATTTGCATGTGCATATGACATCTATCTACCTGTAACCCATTTATTGCCAACCCTTCCTAGTGGTAAAATATAAATCAACAACCCGGAATACTCTTGGGTAAAATGCTACAATGGTGTATATTTTATCTGTGCGCTTGCGGATATAATATAATATAATTTCAATCACTTGCTAGAAGAAGAGATCTTTTAGAATTATGCTGGGATGACAACCTAGTTATTTCTAAGAGATAGGGGTTAAGAGTTCAAGTGATCTGTATACTAATCAGGTGGCACATTAATTTATATCTCCCAGCATTTCGTTAAGAAATGTCAACACCGGCAGGTACCCTGGTTGGTACCGTATCGACAAGCCCCCGAGCATCTCATGGTTGAGTTGTAGAGAAACCATGAAATGGTCTTGAATTCTTCTGGTGACATGCGCTGAAAAGCGCACCCATTGGGTGCAGCCCCCATGCCTCTTACTTGTTTGGAACAAATAAATTGGAGGGTATGTATTCTGGAAAATTTTTGAGGGTATTTGTACCCTGCAGCCCCCGAGCATCTTGCTTGTTTGGAACAAAGAAGCCGGAGGGTCTTGAGTAGAGTTATCTTCCTTGAGGAAGTTTCGGGCGTAGCCCCCGAGCCTATCAAGTATTTTCTGATGAAGTTTCGGGCACAGCCCCCGAGCCTGTCGAGTACTTCCTGATGAAGTTTCGAGCGCAGCCCCCGAGCCTGTCGAGTACTTACTGATGAAGTTTCGGGCACAGCCCCCGAGCCTGTCGAGTACTTCCTGATGAAGTTTCGGGCGCAGCCCCCGAGCCTATCGAGTACTTCCTAATGAAGTTTAGGGTGCAGCCCCCGAGCCTGTCGAGTACTTCTTCATGAAGTTTGTTGTCAGGTTCTTTTTGTCCATGATGGTTTGATGTATCTGCTGTTCTAGGTTCTTTCTGGTATATTTTGATCTTCATGGGTCATCTGAGGCCACCATCCTGTGTCTGAAAAGGTTGTTGGTAATCTTTTATTGCCTTTTGTACTTGACTTGGATATTCCATTGGATATGCTATCCTTCTTGAATCATTTCTTTGTTCTGGTTGTCCTCTTTTTGAGTTATTGCTTTGTCCTGGTCGTCCTTCATGAATTATTACCCCGTCCTTGTTGTTTCTATCTATTCTCTTGAGCTGCCTATATAATGTTGAGCCCTTGCGAGTCTGTATTCTTATTGAATCCTGCTCGTTTATCTTCTCGCAGTCATGACTCCCTTGTGTCATCTTGATCAACCGCCTCCGGGTTCTCCTTTCTATCTCTATGAGAGATGTAGTTTGAAGAGGCCTTGTGATATTTTAGTGTCCTTGGGCCCTGTAGCTGCTGCAAACTCCTCGGTATCAACTAGCGCCAGCTCTAAGACTGGTGCCGGACAGCGTTGCCCCGTGAGTTGTTGAACTTTTGCTCGGAATTGAATTTCTTCCCCGGGCGCCTGTTCTTCTTTGGGCATTACGTAGCTTTGTGAAGTCAGGACTGAGGCTACTTCGGTATTTGCTTCCGAGTTCGTTGGGCCTTGGGATGCCGTTGTTTCTCGTAGTGTAGGTGCTTCTCGTCGAGTTGTCTTCGTTGAGCAGGGTTGTTGTATCCATGTATCTGTATTGGAATATTCCTTTTCTTGGAAACTGGACTTTGACTGGACTGTCTGCCTTCCTCATTTACTGCCTGGTTGGTGGTCAGTTTCTTCTTTGGATTTGATGTAAAATTTATTGCTCTATGTGCCCATTCGCATTGCTCTGTGAACCGGGTCTATTGGACTTCCCTTTTCGCCTATAAATACTCGAGCTTCCTCGTTTCCAATCTTCATACTCATCATACTTATCTGAGCTTCTTCTTTCTTCTTCCCTTTTTATCCATGGTTCTCTTGGTGAGTGAGGCTGAGCAGCCCCCGAGCGTCTCAACTATGCTTCAATGTACTTTCTGTAGTTTGAATAAATCTTGTGATAGGGACCCGTTGTAGGCCGGTCCTATTGTTAGTGGCGGATTTCTAGCTTGGTAGTACAGTTTCAAGAAACCTTGTGATGTAAAATCAATTTCATAGTCCCATGTAAGTTCTTCATAGGGCTCTTCTTCATTCTAGGTCATCCGGTTACTCTAGGGTTGGTTTTTTGCTAAAACCTTAGGTAGACTGATGGCCGATGTTACCCATCTGTCACCAAGGTGTGAGTTGTCTGCCACAGATCCCTTTCTCTCCAACCTCCTATCTATCCACAGCCTTGACCCGGGCTGTGCACTGTTGCTATCCAGGTTGTTCTTCATGCTTCTGTAGTGCTGCGATGTAGCTCAAGGCGATGACATCGGCGGGCTTCGCTGCCGACAAGCTCTGCTTCAATGCCAGCGACCTCTTCGTCCTCAACTCTGTTTAGCAGGCATGGAGCTAGAGATGGTAATGGAGGCTGGAGTAGAATGATGCTGAGTTCTTTCTTGGTTGATAGGAGAGGTTGTTTGTCGATCTTTCCTTCAGCTGCAAATATGTTATGTGGGTGGTTGAGTTGGGCTCAGTCTCTGTGTTGAGTTACTTCATTGTATTTTGTAATGTACTTTTGGAGTTATGTGCCTCCGAGTTGTTTGAAATGAGAAGTTGTAACTGATGTCATCCGAGTTGTTTGAAATGAGAAGTTGTAACTGGTGTCATTCGAGTTGATTGAAATGATATAAGAGTTCTTTTGTTGCTCTCCAGGTTGTAATCAGTGATGCTGATGACTCTGTCGTCTTCTTTCGAGTTGTTTTCTTACTATGTGAAGTCTTGGTTCCCTAGGATCTCGCGCCTTCCATAACTAACATCGAGCATTCTCGCTTTTGTTGGGTTGTTTTATTGGGCCTTTGTGTTTAATCAGGCTTTCTCCATCTCTCTATAAATATGCAATAAGCTCATCTTTTCTTCATTTGATCATTGCCTTTCATCAAAAAACCCTAGCTTTTGCGCCACCACGAGAAACCCTAGTTCTCGCGCCATTTCTGCTTAGTGTTTTTTGATCCTTTCTGCTCCTTCGTTTCGTGGTCCGTGCGAAGAAGGGTGCTTCAACATCTGAGGAGGAAGAGATAAACAACCCTGAATACCTCGCCATGGTTGCTGCAGAGAAGATCTGGCCTGAGCCAAAGGTTGATGAGTCTCATCTGAAAGAGTTGGAGGCTGATGGATGCATCCAATCTAAGGAGCTCTTTGGTTGGGTTGTCCCTGGTGAGCACCGGGTTCCTGTTGCACAGGGTCACCTGATTGTTCTCTTTACCCCTTTCATTCGCTGTGGTCTCTGTCTTCCTTCCTCTGATTTCTTCCGTAGTTTCCTTGACTACTATGGAATTACTTTGTACCACTGTCTCCCAATGGAGTTCTTCATCTTTCTATCTTTGCTCACTTTTGTGAGGCTTTTCTTGGGATTCCTCCCTCTCTTGCCCTTTTCCGTTACTTTTTCCGCTTGAGGCCAAATACTCAGGGTAGCATAATCCCTGTTATTGGTAGTTGCAGCCTTCAGTTTCGTCAAGTTCGGAAGAATAAATTTTTGAATACACCCTTCTCGAATCTGTTCGGGAGTGGTGTGCATTCTAGTTTTATTCTATCAACTTCCCTCCTATTTTGGCTGTTCACTCCAATACTGCTCCTGAGTCTAACCCTCGATGGGAAAAAGAGTTTCTTTCTGAGAGTGATCTGGCCAAACTGCAGCCCCTGCTGGATTGTTTCTGAGTTCTTAAGCAACAAGGGTTGACCGATTTTGGCATTGTGGCTAGCTTCCTTCGTCGCCGGGTTCAACCCCTCATGCAGAGGGAGAAGCTTGGTTTTGAATACACCAGGTTTGATGACCCGAGTTGTTTGGTTACTTCTGAGTTGTCTGATGACCAAGTTTTTGATCGTCTGAGAAAGATCCTCAAGGATGTGCTTGCTCTATCTGTTCGAGTTCCTGAGTACTCGGCCGTTAATCCTCCTCCAGCTGTAAGTTTTGCTTCTAATGGCTCTCGAACTTGATTTCTGAAGATTTATGATGACTATCTACTTGCTTTTTCTTTCTAGGAGCTTGGCCAAAATTTTGTTGACCCCTCCTTCAGAAAATGTAGCTGCTTCGGGTACGACTCCTATTCCTCGTGGTGCTTGGGTGCAATTTTCATTCTTGGGTTCTCTGTGAAAGCTGATGATGAATATGTGGAGTATACTCCGCGCATAGGGTCTTATTCTGGCCGTAGAAAGCGGTCAGCGACTGCTGAGCCTTCTGCCTCAGCTTCTGCTTCTGCTCCTAAGAAGCCTCGGGTTCCTGGTGCTCTTACAATAGGTAATATCCTTATAGGTGAGCTTTTCCTTTTCTCCCGACTGGGGAGTTGATTAAAATTCCTTACTGCCTTTCTATTTTCTGCTGATTAGGCTCTGAGGTCTATGCTCTTGAAGAGTCTAAGGATGAAGATGATACAATTCCTCCTGCGCGTCGGGTGTAAGTCTCTCCTCATTTTCTTTCGGGTTTGATTACTTTGTTGTATTCCTTCTCATGTCATTTTTTATTTTAGTAGGAAGACTTCTATTGCTCAGGGTCCTGTTAGCACCCCTCCTTCTACTGTCTCAAAGGTTCCTGACTTGTTTTCTGCTCGTCCACCTCCCGTCGCTTCCCTTCTTGGGTGATTTGGGAAGAAGTCGAACAAGTAAGTGTTCTTCTTTCTCTCGTGCTTCTGTTTTCTTTAAATTTTTCCTAAATTTTTTTCTATTTTGTAGGTCTTCTTCGCCTTCTTCTTCTTCAAATCCCTTGCTGGGCTCTTCTGCCGCCAAGGGTGATGCATCTGCCAAGGCGAGCTATTCTCACCCAGTTGACTCTAAGAAGACTATTAGTGCTGATATTGTTTGAGATTGTGAGACTAAACAGACCTCTCCTCATCAAATACTCGTTGCTATCCCTGTGCGAAGGACTTCAGGTTTGGACTCCACCCCTTCCCATGGGCACCGAGTTGAAGGTGATGCTTTACTGGAGTTTGATCCTCGTCATCGGGTGTCTGAGTTGATGGACTCCTGGGAGGATTTTGGGGAGAAGCTCAAGGTGAGTTCTCTTTATTTCTGGTTTGCTTTGTTCTTTTTTGGGCTGTCCTTACTGATCCAAAAATTCTTGTACAGCTTTTCTTGAGACCAAGATATTCTATTCCATTCAGGTGAGGCTGAGAAGAAGATGGCCCAAGAGATTGAAGAGTTGAAGAATACTCTTGCTGCTGAGACTCTTGCCAAGGGCAAGGCTAAAACTGCTCTGGCAGAGGCAAATACATCTCTTCGAAACGCAGCCGCTAACTTCAGCCAAATGCGATCGACATGTGAAGGTATTTCTGATTCAGTCTAGTTTTTCCTTTCTTTTGATGTTCCTTGCTGAGTTGACTTGCTGCTTTGTGTCAGAACTTACACAGTTGAAGGAGAAGTTGGTTGCTGAGGTTGAATCTTTGAAAACTTCACTTCATATTGAGCGCAATCATTCTGAAGAGGTAAAGTCTCAAGCTGAAGAAGAACTTGCGCTTGCTCGGTTGATTCGGCGAGGAGCTGATCGTGATCTTGTGCAGGCTTCGAAGACTGTTATTGACCTTAACAATCAGCTAGCGACTGCCAAGAGCAATTTTGACGTTCTCTGGAAGTCTTTTGTGAAGGTTGCCAATGTGGTTCGAATTGCTGCTGATGATCCGAACATGACCTGGGGTAGCCTAATTTCTGCTTTTCCTTCTCTCACTCGGAGCTTTATTATTATTGTTGCTCAGGGCAGCGTTGGTAGTGTCCTTGGTAGGATTCAGGTTCTCTTCCCGACTGTGCCTCTGGATAATATTGATACTGCGCTCCGTCCAAACCAGACAAGGGAAGCAGATGAAGCTGGGGATGCTCTTGAGGATGTTGCTGGTCGTAGCTGAACAACTTGAACTTCCTCTGCCCCCTGTTGATGATGACGCACCTGCTCCTTTTGATGCCCCTTAGTGGGTTGTAAGATACAAACTATTTAGTTTTTAATAGCTGACTTTAATCCTCTTTATTGAGATTTGTCTGTTCCGCTTCTGCCTTTGAGTTCTTTCATTTCTGATTTTTTGGAGAGTTGCTTTTTCTGTTCTTTGTTCGTTGTGACTCCGGGCGTGGTCTTCTGGCCGACTCAGTTATGGCCCTCGGCGTAAGCAAGTAGTCTATTACTCTCATCAGGTTTCGACCTAGAATAAGCTTGTAACTGGGGCGAGTAGTTATTTACTCTCATTGAGACTGCCATTGCAGCTCGGACATGGCTCTTTTAGGTGAGTAGTCTATTACTCTCATCAGACTCATGTTCCGGAATGAGCTCGTTCTTGAGGTGGTCTTCTTCATTTGAGACCTAGTTACGGCCCTTGGCATAGGCGAGTAGTCTATTACTCTCATCGGGCTCCAACCCAGAATGAGCTCGTAACTGGGACGAGTAGTTATTTACTCTCATCGAGACTGTCATTGCAGCCCGGACATGGCTCTTTTAGGAGAGTAGTCTATTACTCTCATCGAACTCATGATCCGGAATGAGCTCGTTTTTGAGGTGGTCTTCTTCAGTTGAGACCCAGTTATGGCCCTTGGCGTAGGCGAGTAGTCTATTACTCTCATCGAGCTCCAACCCCGAATGAGCTCGTAACTAGGGCGAGTAGTTTTTTACTCTCATCGAGACTACCATTGCTGCTCGGACACGGCTCTTTTAGGCGAGTAGTCTGTTACTCTCATCGGACTCATGATCCGGAATGAGCTCATTCTTGAGGTGGTCTTCTTCAGTTGAGACCCAGTTACGGCCCTTGGCGTAGGCAAGTAGTCTATTACTCTCATCGGGCTCTAACTCGGAATGAGCTCGTAACTGGGGTGAGAAGTTATTTACTCTCATCGAGACTGCCATTGCAGCTCGGACACGGCTCTTTACATGGGCGAGTAGTCTTTTACTGTCATCGGATTCATGATACGGAATGAGCTTGTGGCAAGTAGTTAGTTTGCATTACCTTTACTCTCATCGGTATTGCTATTGCAACCCGGAGGTGAGCTCGCGGCTCTTTTGCTGTGACCCAGTTACGGCCCTTCGCGCAGGCGAGTAGTCTTTTACTCTCATCGGGCTCCAACCCGGAAATGAGCTCGTAACTGGGGCGAGTAGTTATTTACTCTCATTGAGGCTGTCATTGCAGCCCGGACACGGCTCTTTACATGGGCGAGTAGTCTATTACTCTCATCGGATTCATGATCCGGAATGAGCTCGTGGCGAGTAGTTGGTCTGTATTACCTTTACTCTCATCGGTATTACTATTGCAACCCGGAAGTATACATCATGGCTCTTTTGTATGGATGAATAGCCTTTTACTCTCATCGGGCTTCGACCCGAAAATGAGCTTGTGGCCTTGTATTGATGGTTTGCGTCCTTCATCTTTGTCCTTCTTCTGATTTGTGAGAGGGTAATTTGAGAGTTCTTTGCTTCCAAGCTCTTTTGACATTTCCTTTCCTATGAATAGAACCTTTTGAGTTGGCTGACGTGCCAAGTGTTCTTGATTGTGTTGCCATCTTCATCCATAAGTTCGTAGGTTCCTGGTCCAAGTACTTTTGATATTATATGTGGGCCTTCCCATGGGCTGAGTAGTTTATGTCTTCCATCTGCTTTTTGTATTCTTCGTAGGACCAAATCTCCTTGTTGGAATTTTCTTGGGTGCGTGCTCTTGTCATAATATCGTCTTAGAACTTGCAGGTACCTTGCATTCTGGATTGTTGCATTTATCCTGACTTCTTCGCTGCTGTCGATTTCTAGCCTTCTTGTTTGTTCAGCCTCTCCCTCATCATATTGCTCTATTCTTGGCGATGTCCGGATTAAATCTGCTGGTATGACGGCTTCTGACCCTTAGACTAAACAGAAAGGAGAGTATCATGTAGCCCTGCTGGTTTGGAAACCACCTTTGGTAACTCTTCTATCCATTTGGCGCCATAATCTTTGAGTTCTTCGTACAACCTTGTTTTGAGTCCAGCTAATATAAGCCCATTGGCCCTTTCTACTTGTCCGTTTTCCTGTGGGTGGGCGACCGATGCGTAGTTGACACTAATTCCATAGTCTTGCACCCAACTATTGAATTCAGCTATTGTGAAGGGCGATCCGAGGTCCGTGATTAGTCTATTAGGCATTCCAAATCTGTGCATTATCTCCTGGATGAACTCTACAGCTTTGGTTGCGCTGTATTTGACCAGCGGCTTGTATTCTATCCATTTTGTAAATTTGTCAATTGCCACATAGATGTACTCGAATCCTTCTTTTGCTTTCTTTAATGGTCCCACCTGGTCTAGCCCCCAGCATGAAAAAGGCCAGGCTGGAGGTATGCATATTAAGTTGTAGGCTGGTACATGTGCCTGTCTTGCAAACATTTGACATCCTTTGCATTTTTTGACGAGTTCCTCTGCATCTTTTAGTGCTGTTGGCCAGTAGTATCCAGTCCGAAAAACTTTTCCGACCAAGGTTCTTAAAGCTGCATGATTGCCGCAACAACCCGCATGTATTTCTTCTAGGATTTCTTTCCCTTCTGCTGTTGCAACACATTTAAGCAATAATCTTGATGATGCTGCTCTTTTGTATAGCTTGTCTCCGACAAGCACATAGTTTCGACTTCTTATAATTTGTGTTGCTTCGTCTTTAACTTCTGGCAGCTTATGTTCTTTTAAATAGTCGATAAACACTTGTCTCCGTTCCTGGGTTGTTAGGATTTCTTGTTGTATTGTCATTACTTCCATGTCTGTTGAAGTTTTCTCTGAGCTTTGGCCGAGTTCATCTGTCTTCTCTTGTGGTTGCTCGGGTTGTTTTATTGAAGGGGCAGATAGCTCCTCTACGAATACTCCTGAGGATACTTTTGCCCTATCTGATCCCATCTTTGCAAGTATATCAGGCGCAACATTTAAGTCTCTTAGTACGTGGTGTACTTCTAACCCTTGGAAATTTTTCTCTAGCTTGCGTACTTTCATGCAATAAGCGTCCATGTTCTCTTTTGTGCAATCCCAATCTTTGTTGACTTGATTGACAACTACTGCTGAGTCTCCATAGATGAGTAGCCTTTTGATTCCCAATGTTGCAGCTATTTTTAGTCCATGGATGAGTGCTTCGTACTCGGCTTCGTTGTTGGTTGCTTGCCAAAGTATCTATAGGACGTATTTGAGTTGTCTTCCTTCTGCTGATATTAATAGAATTCCTGCTCCTGCTCCTCCTAGCTTTAGTGATCCATCAAAATACATTTTCCAATGATCGAGTATGATCTCGTTTGGATGTAGTTGGATCTCTCTCCATTCTGCCATGAAATCTGTTAAGGCCTGTGACTTGATTGCTTTTCTTGGAGTAAACTCTACGTTCAATGCTCCGAGTTCTCCTGCCCACTTTGATATTCAGCCTGTAGCATCCTTGTTTCGCAGTATGTCTCCCAGTGGTAGGTCGGTTACCACTGTGACTTTGTGTTCTTCAAAGTAGTGTCTGAGTTTCTTGAAGTGATTAGGAGTGCGTACAGTACCTTTTGCACATGTGGGTATCTTGTTTTTTATTCTGATAGAACTTCACTGAGGTAGTAGACTGGCCTTTGTACTTTGTATACCTTTTCTTCTTCTTCTCTTTCCACAATGATAGCTGTGCTGGCCACTTGGTTGGTTGCTGTTATATATAGCATGAGGTCTTCATGTCTCTTTGGAGGTGTAAGTACAGGTGACGAAGTGAGGTAACTTTTGAGTTCCTCAAACACCTTGTCGGCTTCTTCTGTCCATTCAAACTTCCCTGACTTCTTTAATAGCTTGAAGAATGGTAGTCCTCTTTCCCCTAGTCTTGATATGAATCTGTTTAGCGCTGCCATGCGTCCTGTCAATTTTTGAATGCCTTTGATGTTGTTTGGCGGTTTCATCTCTATTATTGCCCTTATTTGCTTCGTGCTTGCCTCAATCCCTCGGTTGCTTACTAGGAATCTGAGTAGTTGACCGGATGGTACTCCAAATACACATTTCTTTGGATTTAGCTTCCAGTTCTATTTTTTTAGATTTCTAAAAGTCTGCTCCAAGTTTTCAATTAGTGTTTCCGGGTCTTTGTTTTGACCATGACATCGTCAACGTAAGCTTATGCATTGTCGCCAATCTATTCTTCCAAACAAGTTTGTATTGCTCTTTGATAAGTCGCTCCTGCGTTCTTTAGTCCAAAAGGCATTGTTTTGTAACAGTATGCTCCAAATGGTGTGATAAATGAAGTCTTGCTATGATCTTCTTCTCTTAGAGATATCTGATGGTATCCTGAATAGCAATCAAGGAAGGATAGTAGTGATGACCCGGCTGTCGAGTCCACAATCTAATCAATTCGTGGAAGTCCAAAAGGATCTTTTGGACAGTGCTTGTTCAAGTCTATGTAATCGACGCACATGCGCCATTCTCTGGTTTCTTTCTTCTAGACGAGTACTGGGTTAGCTAGCCAATCTGGGTGTACAATCTCTTTGATGAATCCAGCTGCCATCAGCATTGTGATTTCCTTCTTTATTGCCACTTTCTTGTCGGGTGCAAATCTTCTTAGCCTTTGCTTCACTGGTTTCGTGCCTTTTATTATGTCTATATTGTGCTCAGCCAACTCTCTCGGGACACCAGGCATGTCTGCTGGTTTCCAGGCAAATATGTCTTTATTGTTCTTGAGAAAGTTGGTGAGCGCGAGTGAAAGCCCATGTTTGGTTTTGGGTAATTGATGAAACCTAGTTTGCTAATAGTGTGCTCTAAGTGTTTCATGAGAACAATTAGCAAACAAGATGGAGCAAAGGACCGTTCCGTGGAGGCCACAAGAAAAGGGTAATGACAGCATCCATGCAAATGGTATAAGTCCATCATCAAAGGTGTTCACAAGGTCCATTAAGAGATGAGAAGGAAGTTCATAAGAAACCGGGAGCTCAAGGCAAAGGTATAACCAATAGGAGCTCTTTTGGTTTTGGTGATCAAGACTCCATAGAGGGAGTGATTACATTTAGGATAGATAGCCGTACTATCAAGAGGGGCGAAATCATTGATGAAATGTGGTTATCAAGTGCCACTAGGTATTCATGTTCATTGCATATGCATGTAGATGCTAGTGTCACTAACAAAACCCATGGAAAACTCTTTGTAAAAGGCTAACACACGTGCACCTAAGTGAGAGACACTTTGGAGTGTTAACACACTTTGAGACGGGGTGAAGTTTGAGGGTTAGAGAGGGTTTGGACCATTGGCTTGGTCCGACGGCTAACACTATCGCGAGCGTGGGACTCTGTGTTTCTGAGCGTCGGACTACTGCGCCATAGTCCGACGGTGCTGTTCGTGCGAGAGCTGACACGTGGCAAGCTGTGAGTGCGTCGGACGCGCGCTGTTTGTCCGACGACGGGCGTCGGACGCGAGTCCGATGATTTTAAGCGCTCGGGGACCTCTCTGGAAGTGTCGGACGTTCGTGTTCCTTAGTCTGACGGCCTGTTCTTTTTTAGTCCAACGGTGCTCCGCTGTGAGCGTCGGACCGTGGACTTTAGTCCGACGGCGTAGGGGTCCGACGGTTGGGTTTGGCGCGAGTCGTAGCCGTTGTAATCTAACGTTCGACTTCAAACGGCTAGGGACACATGGCACGTATTGGGGGCGTCGGACCGAGTGCTTTGGTCCGACGGTGCGCGCGCGACTGTCCGATGGTTGCCGTCCGACGGTACACAGAAAGGCTCAAACGGTTATGTTTTTGTGAGGGGCTTATAAATAGCCCGTTGGCCGGTTTGGGAGGCTCTCTTGGCCACTCTAATCACTTCTACTTGCTTGTGAGCCTTTCCACTCCATTCTCACTCTTCCTACTTGATTGTGTTCATCATTTGGTGAGATTGGAGAGCATCAAGTGCATTGCATGAGTATGTTCATCTAGAGGCACTTGGTGAGTGGACTTCGCAACGGTTTCTCTTGTTGGTGATTGTCTCCGCCTCCAATCGGTGAAGTTGTGAGGGGTTCTTGAGCCTTCCCCGCGGGAGATCGCAAAAGGCTACTCTAGTGGATTGCTCATAGCTTATGGATCCCCATCTTGTGTTGGTTGTGCGGCACCCTTGAGAAGGGTTTGGCGTGTGATGCCAATTAGCGCGTGAACCTCCAAGTGGGTGTATCGCTACAACGAGGACGTAGCTTGCTGGCAAGCAAGTGAACCTCGGTAAAAATCTTGTGTCCTTCTCTTGCCGAGGATTTTTTGTATATTTTGATTGTTCTTATTGGTATTCATCACATCATCACACCGGCGGTATAAAAATCACTCTCTACTCTTTTACATTTGAGCACTTGCTTTTGTTCTAGTGTACTTGTTGTAGTTGCTCACCTAGAAGTAGAGTTAAGTAGTGACTTAGATTCTTGTGTGTGAAATTAGAGACTATAACCTAGAACGGTTAGGTGGCTTGCATATTTTAGTAGGCTAGAGCAAAATTCGCTTCACCTCATTATTGTCTAACCACCTTGCTTAAGTGTTGCTTGAACAAATTTTTATACGTTATTCACCCCCCTCTAGCCATTTAGGACCTTTCAGCGAGTTCCTATTTTTCGCTGAGGTGGGCACTTATGATGTCAGTCTTTGTGGGGTCTCCTGTTGCAAGATCGATATGCTTGATATCTGCTTCTTTTGGTGTTGTTAGGATGGATTGTTTCTTTGCTGATATCTCGAGTTCTTCTTGATTGATCTTTTCTACACCTTTTGAGATTTCTTGTCTTTCTTCAGCTTCCTTAGCCTTTGCTGCGATTTGAATTGCTTGGACGTCGCAGTCAAATGCCTTTTTCAAATATCCTCTTAGAGTTAATACTCCGTACAGTCCAGGCATTTTGAGTAGCAAATATGGGTAGTGTGCTATGGCCATGAACTCGGCGATTGCCGGTCTTCCTAGGATAGCATGATAGGAAGACTCAAAGTCGGCTACTTCGAACTTGATGAGCTCTATTCTGTAGTTTGTCAGGCTGCCAAAAGTTACGGGCAAAGTGACTTGTCCCAGAGGTAGTGCTGCTTTTCTAGGTACTATGCCATAAAATGGTACGCTTGTTGGTGTTATCAACCCTGTGAGATTTAAACCCATCTTTTTCAGAGTTTCTGAGAAAATTATATTGAGGCCTGCTCCGCCATCTATCGACACTTTGGTTATTGTTAATCCGGCAATTGTTGGGTTCAACACTAGAAGGTAGTGTCCTGCGTTTCCCACACTTATCCATTGATCTTCCATGGTGAATTGAATTGGGTATTGAGACCAGTTAAGGTATCTTGGCGTGGCAGGTTCTGCTGCCATTATTTGTCTGAGAGCCAATTTGTTTTGCCGCTTGCTCCTTGATCCGGGTACTCCTGAAAAAATGACTGCTACTGTTCCTTTAGATTCTTGGAACCCTTTTTTGTGTGACTTGTCATTGTATTTCTTGTCTTCATCTTCTTTCTTTGTGCTCCTTGTGTTCTTCTTCATGTAATAAGTATAACAATCTCCCATGATGTGTCTTGAATTTGGGTGCATTGCACTGTTTCGATATCTTTCGCTCTTTTTGCATCGTCGTATCTCTTCGGTCTATATGCCTTTTTGCTCTTATCTGCCATGGCTATCATGTTGTCTGACCCTCGTTTTATTTTGTATTGATCATCATGGTTATGCCGCCTGTGTTCCATACTGTGATGCCTATTATCCAAGTTCTTGAATTCTACGTTTGTGCGCGGGTTCTCTTTGCAGAAGTCATGAAATTGCCACCTTGCCAATATTCCATATGAAAAGGCTTCTATTACTTCTCTTTCTGTGATATCGTGGACATGGGCTCTTAGTTCTCCGAATCGTAGGTAGAATTCTCTTAAGCTTTCCCCTTGCTTCTATTTGAGTCCTTTCAACTTGGCTTGAGAAATTGGATGTGTTATAATACCTGCAAAATTTTCACAAAATGCTTTCTGCAGGTCTTCCCATCCTCTTATTGATCTTGGCTTGAGTTTGTCGAACCATTGTAGAGGCATAGCTTCAAGTTTCATTGGGAATAAAAGAGTTTTGATGTCATCATCTCCACCTGCTAGCTCGATTGACTGCGAGTAGATTCTTAACCATTGTCTGGGTTCTGTCTTTCCATCGTATTTTGAATGATTCAAAGGTTTGAATTTGTGTGGCAGTTTGATAGAGAGTACTCTGCTCGCGAAGTAGGGGAATCTATCTAGTGCTTCATATCTCTTATCCTCATGAGCCGTCTGTCTTGTTTCTCCGATGGTCCGAGTTCTTGGGTGTTTCGTCTCTCCCTTTCCTTCTCTGTATTTGGATTGTGGAGATGGGCTGCGTCGAGTTGTTGATGCCTGTGGCTTAGCTTTTTCCGTTCTTCGATGGTTATCTTGTGTCCTATCTTCCGTCTGGTTGATGCTCTCAGTATGCCCCAGCCTTTCAAATGCTGGTTTCTTCGTATTCATCGCATTTGAGCCTCCATTTTTCGGTGGGGTTTTTGCTTTATTCTTCTATCTTTGAGCAGTTTGTAGGGCTTCCTTGAGCCTTCTGTGCTCTTCATCAAGGCCTGGATTGGCCCCGAGTTCTTCAATTAGTTCTTAGATTTTGGTGCTTATTGTTCCCTGATCTCTTTCTTTTTCAACTCTTTCTTCAATCTCTCTTTTCGCCTTCTTTTTCTTGTAATCTTCGAGTTCTTTTTCAAATTTCATCCACACTTCTCTCCTTTGCAAGGCTCGCTTCCGCCTTCCTTGTTTTAGCTTATTCCTCCTTTCCCTAGCAGTTTTTTGTTCTTCAGTTTCCTCTTCTCTGCTTTGTTCATCGGAAGATATGCCTGATTCAGTTTCATCCGATGAGTTGATATCTGGCGCTTGAGGCAGTACGAGCGGTGATCTCGGCCGTCGGATTGTTAATATCTCTTGGACGTGACTTTCTTCGGATTCATCTGAGTCACTGAGTTCTTTTCCTTCTTGATATTGTAAGCCTACAATAGGGCTGTTTTCTTCTTCTGGCTAGTGAACAATACAACCTTGGGGTGTAATTGACATCAATAAACCTTCTTGTGCTCCCTTTAGTGGTATGCTGAAGTTTTGTTGGTTTGTCATAAACTTTTGGATTGACTTGGCCGAGTTGTTGAAATCAAACGGAAAAGAACTCGCCGACTTGCCGTAGCAAGTTTCTTCATCGATGTGGATGCTTAGCTTGTTGATACTGTTTGTAAGATCGAAAATTTCTAGTTTTTCCATATCTTGTCCATCCATGTTCATCAAGTTGTTTGAGTTGTTTTTGGCTTCTAGTTCCTCCTGTAGATGACCCTGGATCGTGCCTTTGTCGTCGATTTCGCAAAGCCAGGAGCCAAAGACAAGAGTTGTCTTGATTGTAGTTTCCATGTTGTCGAGGTCCACCGACTACTCGATGATGAACTCACCGAAAGCTCCTACTTGGCGTGCCAGCTGTCGGTGTTTTACGACCGATAGCCTGCCACGGGGGTACCCGGGACAGTTGTTCGGGCTTCGGTAAACTCCGAAACTCAGCGGTAAACGCGAAGCCAAACGATTTATACTGGTTCAGGCCCTCGTAGTCGAGTAATAGCCCTATGTCCAGTCGGCGTTAGCCTTTGCGTTGGATTGTATTATCTGCTGGTTTGGTGTACAGAATAATCTATGTGAACTTGTCTCCTCGTGGGGAGCTCTCGGCCCGCTTTTATAGTTACAAGGGGCCGAGAACTGCCTCTAATCCTAGTCGGACTCGATCAAAGGTGTCCCACTCTAACTTTACAAGAGAGACTTTCCCTTAATGTCTGTCAAGGTTGCCCGACTCCTGGTTGTGCTCTTCAGTCCGATTCCTGTCGAGGGAGCCGGCAGGTACCCTGGTTGGTCCCGTATTGACAGAGTTGTTCCAGAAGGCCTTAGGGTTTGTTGGTTCACTTGGAAGCTTAGAGAGTAAGCAAGGCGCTAAGTGAAAAATGTAATAAGCCTCCATAAATAGGAGAGGGCGGCCACTTCCCCTAGCTATCATTTCTAGACACGCACTCTCTTTCTCACTCTTTCTCTCCTAGAGGAGATCCGCAGATGTTCTAGACACATTCAACTGTGTATTCTTTTGACTCAGGAAGTGAAGCATAACCTCACCATGTCCTCTAGGATTTTGGGTGAAATTCGTGTGTTCTCCTTTTTCGTTCATGTTCTTTGTGTTCTTCCCTTCCCCCTCTAGTACATGGCTTGATTCATTATTTTAAAAGCATTTTGATTCGTTTCTTTTGCCTTGAGATGAACTAGGACGTGAGAAGAACCTTTCGATCGAAGGAAATCATCTAATTCCTCATGTGTTCATAGATGGGGCCGAATCAAGTTCAAGACCTAGTTCTTGGTTGATTTTCATTTTTCTTTGATTTCCCATTGATTGGCCTCAAACTGGGTAACAATCAGGGGCCCTGGTGACAAACTCTTAGGGATAGCTCACCTACTGCTTTGTGATCATGTTTATCAAATTTGATGGCAGTTGGGTTTTGATTTGGCCACAGATCTGGCCTTAGGCGTGGACAGTCCAGGCCTCAACCCTGGACAATCCGGGACTGGTTTTCAGAGCGTGAACAGAACTCCTTCCGCTTAGTCTGTTTTTTGAGTTTTGGTCGGCGAAAAGTCCAGCTCCGACCGCGGACAGTCCGAGCCTCTAGACGTGGATAGTCCGCACTAGACCAACGGAAAGTCTGGGTCTGTGCAGTGTTCTCTTGTTTCTTTCGAACTTTTGCTTGTCCAGTCTCTGGTTCTTGTGCAATCTTTTATGTTGGTTTTCACTCGATCCAAGGAGCTTTTCTCAATACTTTTGTTACCAGTTTGACTTATGTATTTTAAATCACACACTCATTTCTCCTCCATAGAAATTGATCTCAGGAGAGGTTGAAAGTCCCGCTATGCCGTTTAGTGGTTGCCATAGACACCCAGGCAGCTGTTGGCTTGTGGATTTCTGTACTGCACGTGTGTTTGTTTCTTGGGGTTAAATCAGGGACAATGGCTGATTATTCGAAAGAAATTTAAGGCTGCATTCACCCCCTCCGGGTCGCCTATCTGGTCCTTCAAAGAAACAAGCTTTACCTGAGGATAATGACGACGTGGCAGAAGTAAGCAAGAGGATGACCCACTTCAACCAGATTGATGTAGTATAGTCGTGTAAATAATAATAATAATAATAATAATAATAATAATAATAATAATAATAATAATAATAATAATAATAATAATAATAATAATAATAATAAATCTATGATCGACCATGTGCTTGGCCTTGTGAGGCGAAAGAGAGTGCATTGAATTACATAGACAATGTCCGCGGTTACACAATCGAGGACATAAATTACATTCAGTGAAGACAGTGTGGCTGGTTTTTACACAACACCACAACACCGTCTTTGGCGATGGACGATCTGACGCTAAAAGTGGATACATCGTCATACGATCTGACGCTAAAAACTTATACCGTCAGACTTCTACAGACGATGTAAGGGCTGACGCTAAAACTCTTTACCGTCAGACAGGACTATTAGCATCAGACAATTTGTTGCCCTGAATATGTATAACGTCAGATAGTCTGCAGGGATGGGAGGAGTCATTGGGGGCGGCTTGGGGTGAGTCCGTGAATGGAGGCTGTGAGATGGCAACATAGGGTGGGTGGAGGTCATCCGGTGACGAGTTGCAAGGGTGGGGGTGCGGTCCTACCACTGGCAGCGTTGTCTGTGTTGTTGGGGCGGCGAGCGGCACACTGGCGGCGACGGTGGCTCCAAAGGGTATGGGTGGGGAGCCTTTATGAGTGGATTAGGGTTTGGGCGTGTGGGGCGCAAGTTGTAGGTCCAGTAGCGTAGGACATGCGTGTTTTTTCAGAGCCGCTTCTTTTTTTTTGAGTTTGGACTTTGGATCGAGCTGTATAGAGGTGGAGCACACGAACTCAGCGTGAGGCCCATTTTCTTTAGCAAGAGACATATCGACGCTATAATTGGCTTTAGCGACAGACAGTTCAACGTTAAACATCAATATCTATAGCAACCAATAATAAATCTAAATGAGAATTTAGCGTCAGATGGTCTGTGAGTTATCTTTAACGTCAGATCATCCAACAATAAAAATAATTTGTAACGTCAGATGTGTGTTGTGGTGTAGTGTTAATGTTTGTCTTAATTAGGTTATTTCGTTAATGTTGAATTAGGCTTATACGGATTATGTATTCTTAGTCAATCTTTTCCTCAGGCTCTTTTACGTGCCACAAGTTAAGTAGACTGCATATTCAAATATATATATAAAATGCATACCAAACTCAAAATGTACAAATATTGAAATTTTTTTTCCACATACCAAAATTATAATGTTTTCTTATTTAGATTATTTCTGTAGTTATGTTAATGTTGAATTAATATATACATGTGCCGAAATGCATACTAAAATTAAAAATACTACCACCGTCTACAAAAGATTGCAACTCTCATATTTCGGGAAACCAAATACTTTGAATATTGTCTAAATTTAATTAAAACAAAGTGCTATATGAGCAGGAAACAAATCCACCGAGTAGTCAGCAATTTTGGGGAGCACGAAAATGAGCCTCAGTCCCGATTTCATCCACAAACCCAGATTGAAGGACTTTTAGTCCCGGTTGGTAGCTTAATAGTGTGTTTGGTTTGAGGGTTGAGATGGGTTGAAGAGGGTTTGACCCAGATGGTGATGCGTTTGGTTCGGGAGTTGTGTGGGTTTGGTTCCACCTCAGAGGGAATATCCCTCACAGATGCGGGTTCCCATGATTCCATCGAATCGAGCGGACCAACTCGACCCAGAAGAACACCGTCGCGACCTCCCCGGTGCTGCATGGTAGCGCCCACGCGGGCCCTCTCCCCGTCCCTGGTCTTGGCGCTCGCGGATCTAGGCGAGCAGAGGATGACGCACGGGAGGAGCTCCGACACAGACTAGTCAGCCAGGGCGGGTGACCTCGGGGTTGGGGAGCTGGTGGCCATGTATGGCTGGGAGCTCGAGCTCAAGGAGGTAGGTGCCACGGCAGGCGAGCATGGAGTTCAGGGATCGACGTGACGACCATGGTAGGCGAGCTCCGAATTCAAGGGTATGGCGGCAATGGCGGAGAGCTCGAGCTTTGGGGAGGTGGTAGCCAGGTGAAAGGTCCTAAATGGCTAGAGGGGGGTGAATAGCCAATAAAAATTGTACAAACAACACTTACGACAAAGTGGTTAGACAATTAAGCGGCGAAGCGAATTTCGCGCTAGCCTACTAAAAAGCAAGCCACCTAACCGTTCTACATTATAGTCTCTAAGAACACACACAAGAAGGTAGGTCACTACTTTAAACTAATCCTATGAGAGCGACTACAACAAGTATACTACTACAAAAGTAAATACTGAAATGTAAAAGGGTAGAGAGTGATTTTTATACCGCCGGTGTAAAGATGTGATGAATACCAATAAGAGCAATCACAATACACAAGAAATCCTCGGCAAGAGAGTTGACACAATGATTTTTACCGAGATTCACTTGCTTGCCGGCAAGCTACGTCCTCATTATAGCGATACACCCACTTGGAGGTTCACGCGCTAATTGGCATCACACGCCAAACCCTTCTCAAGGGCCACACAACCTACACAAGATGTGGATCCACAAGCTACGAGCAATCCACTAAAGTAGTCTTTTGCGATCTCCCGCGGGGAAGGCTCAAGAACCCCTCACAACTTCACCAATCGGAGGCAGAGACAATCACCAACTCCCCTCAATGATCTTCGCAGCTCCAAGCCATCTAGGAGTTGGCAAACTCTAAGAGTAACAAGAGAAACCGCTGCGAAAGACAACTACCAAGTGCCTCTAGATGATTTCAAGCAATGCAATGCACTTGATGCTCTCCAATCTCACCAAATGATGAACACAATCAAGTAGGATGAGTGAGAAAGGAGTGGGAAGGCTTACAAGCAAGTAGGAGTGATTAGAGTTGCCAAGAGAGCCTCCCCAAACCGGCCAAAGGACTATATATAAGCCTCTCACAAAAATATAGCCGTTTGAGCCTCTCTGCGTGGCGTCGGACGCCCGCACGCACACCGTCGGACCAATACCCTTGGTCCGACGCCCCCGATGAACGCCACGTGTTAGTAGCCATTTGAAGACGAACGTTGGATCACAACGGCTAACTCTCGCGCCAAATCCAACCGTCGGACGGAGCACCGTCGGACTAAAGTCCACGGTCCGATGCCCTCAACAGACCATCGTCGGACTCAACCAGACGGAGCTGTCGGACTAAAAGAAACAATCGGCCGACACTTCTAGAGAGCTCCCCGAGCGCTGAAAACCGTCGGACGTTAGTCCGACACTCGCCGTCGGACCAACGAAGCGCGTCCGACGCACCACAACTCGCCAAGCGTCGCTTTACCGTTGCTCCGCACTGTCGGACAGAGCAGGAATGGTCTGATGCCCTCAAACACAGCATCCGACGCTCTCATAATGAGCAGGACAAGTGTTAGCCGTCGGACCGAGGCTAAAGGTCCGACGCTCTGTGACAGCACGGTCCGACGCTAGTTTTTCAATTGTAACGTTTCCGAAATTCGCCGAATCCTACCTCGCAAGCTCGGCAGGAGGAAGAGAGGACCAAACCCTCTCTAACCCTCAAACTTTATCCCGTTTCAAAGTGTGCTAACACTCCAAAGTGTCTCTCACTTAGGTGCACGTGTGTTAACCTTTTTCAAAGAGTTTTCCACGGATTTTGTTAGTGACACTAGCATCTACATACATATGCAATGAACATGAACACCTAGTGGCACTTGATAACCGCATTTCATCAACGATTTCGCCCCTCTTGATAGTACGGCTATCTATCCTAAATGTGATCATTCCCTCTATGGAGTCTTGATCACCAAAAGCAAAAGAGCTCCTATTTGTTATACCTTTGCCTTGAGCTCTTAGCTTTTCACCATCTTCCTTCAAGTCACTTGATGAAGCTTGTGGACACCTTTGATGATGGACTTATACCATTTGAATGGATGTCGTCATTGCCCTTCACTTGTGGCCTCCACCGACCCGGTCCTTTGCTCCATCTTGTTTGCTAATTGTTCTCATAAAACACTTAGAGCACACTATTAGCAAACTAGGTTTCATCAAGTACCCAAAACCAAACATGGGATTTCACCAGGGCGGGCGAGCACCAAGCACAGTCGGAGGTGGCAGCGGCTAGCGATGTGCTTGGGGTGGTGCTGTGGCGAGCAGCGACATAGGGGCTCGGTGTGTGCTCGGCTCAAGGGCGGCGCGGTCTCAAGGAAGCAGATAACATGGTGGAGAAAAATAAAATGACGAGGGTGACAGGTGGGACCCACTAATGGAAACAACTAATGGTGTCAAAATTTCATCCATTCCATTCCTCTTAACCCTTGCAACCAAACAAAAAATTAGGTTCAACCTACCCCTTTAACCAACACGAGATGGGTCCATCTCATCTCAGAAAACTGGGTTGAACCCAACCCAACCCACTTGATCCCCAAACTAAACACATGCTACGTCAGGACTAACTGGGACTAAAGGTCCTTTAGTCCCGGTTTGTGGCTAAAACTGGGAGTAAAGGCTCCCGCCCTGTATATACCTCTTCTTCCTCCTTATCATTTTTTTCAATATGTTTCAATTCAATCGCCACCACCCAGAGCTCGAACCCAATCTCTGCCACCGCACCACCCCCGCCACGTCCCCGTCTCCAGCTGCCCTCGCTCTTGACCTCATCTCCAGTGCGTGCCGCGGAGTTGCCCCTTGTCTCCGGCAGGCCTCGCACTCCTCCACATCGTCATCATCGTATGATCATCTTCCACGTCTCCGGCCTCGACTGCCGGCTCCAGCGCCTAACCTCGTGTGTGTGTGTGTGTGGGTGTGTGTGTGTGAATCATCACCCAACATTTTTAACCTAGAAGTAATTTTGATATTTTGAATTTAGTGAGAATAGATGGCTCGATGTCTTCCTGCACCGAAGAGACCAGGATTGTGATACTATTTTATTACTTGGGGATTCAATCCTACATTGCCGCATGTACCGTTCAATCATCCCAACATAATAAGTGACATTATATGAATAGATTCTACAAATATATTCTACAAATATTTTTTGGATAGGTATGTAATTGTGACTCATGAATGTACAATAGATAATTGACTCTTTAATGTATCATAGATAATTGACTCAATCGTTTGGTTTGAAGAGACACTCTCAAATTTCAAGGTTAAGGCGTTGGATCTTGAGACCTTGGATCTAGATATGTTGAATGTCTTTTCCATTGCCCCTAGGAGGCGTAGAGGTGTTTTACGCATGTCAGATATGGGAGTAAAGGCATCTGATAAGAGCGTTGTAGAAAAAACTACCATGAAGGGATGCTTAATCAATCTTGTAGATAATGGGTACGACCTGCCTACATTATCCTCAATAATTCAGTGTGTACTTGGACATCTAGTTTCTATTGATGACAAGCTTTAAATTATATTGTGGTTTATTTGAACTTGATGAATGTTGTAACACCCCAAATTTTGCTAATTTTGAAATAGAGCTAAATTGATTTGATTTTGTATTTTTGAGCTCATCAAAACATAGGGAAATTAAAATTTTCCAATAAGTTAAAATCCAGCTAGGTTTTAGCAACATGGTTGTGCATTCATGCTCTTGCATATGATTTATTTTGGTTGAGTGATCTTTGCCAAAACTCAAAATGATTAAAAATGATTTAATGATATGAGTGAGTAAAGTTTTCAAAACACGTTTAGTAAACGACCTTTTCTGCGTGTCTCTGTGTCTATCTTCAATCAAATTCTTTGATTTTTAACTCATATCATTCAGTCAGAGTTTATCAAAACCTTTTCTTCAGCTCTAAATCCCTTTTTGGTGCTCATTATTCATCAAATTATCTCTAATAACTTCCCGGGAATTTTTCTGACTTTTTCTGGACCTTTCTCCTATTTTTCTACGAGCAAAATCTAATTTTTAGATGCTCCAAAATATCTTTTCGTGATGTCCAAATACTTTATTTGGGTTCATCATGTCTGAAAATGTCTCTGGGAATTTCCCCATAATTTTCGGGGCCTTCGGTATATTTTTCAGGGTCTAAATATCAATTCTGGACTTTTCTGGAATTATTTAATTCAGAATATTTAATAATTCCGAAAGTAATAAAAACTTTCATTGTTCCCTGATCCACAAAGCCCACGTGCAATTATCCTAATAAATTCCTTTGGCCCATGCATTATTTATTACGGGCTTTAATAATTAATTAGGCCCATTAGTAAATGTAGACGGTGCAACACCAATTAGTACCATATTGCTAATTGATGTTAGGGTAAGGAGTTCTCCTCCCTATATACATCGGTCAACACCTTGGGCAAATCATGCTAAAACTACCTTAAGGGATGCTCCTAGTTTGGGAATCCGGTAAATTAATTTTTCTATTCCTTTTACTATGGTGCCACGATGTCTTATGTGTGCTGCTATTAGGATAAGCACCATCTCCAGCCCTTGGCCGCACCAGCGTCGTGCCTCGGTCGTGTGCCGCCTCTCCCTGTGTGCACGTGGCATGCCTAGCAGCAGCAGCCGATCCGTTCCTCTCCACTTCCCCTGCGAAGCACGAACGTGAGCAGCAGCAAAGTCACCATGGAAGTCACGAGCGTCAGGAAGTCTGTAGGAGGACAACGATGATCCAAGGTTGGAGAAGACGTAATTACGAGTTTGCCACCGGTTCGTATTTTCTTCGTCGTTTTTTTTCATTTTAAACTTGCGTTAGATTCATATTTTCAAAATCTACGTGTTAGTGATACTTTCAAATCTGTTTTCAACTATTCAATTTCGTGGCTAGATTTGATCTATTATTTCTTTAAAGGCAAATTCTATTTAATTCAAAGCTCGTACGTTTTAACTCCGAATTAGTCCGTTCATCTTGCGTTGGTTTTCAATTCGTGTAATCTACGCATTAACGAGGTTGTTTAACATGTTTAGATATTCTAAATTAAATATTATTTAATAATCTATTAATCACTTGTTTTCCAAATAAAAGCAAATCCTCCGGTAGTTGTATCTTTTCAGCCGTAATTCCGATTAGCGTGATCTTCGTGTCTGTGTGCTCGTAGCAACACGTAGATTTATTTTATAAATTTTTTAACTTCTTTTCTCATTGATTGGTGTATTGTTCTAATAGAGTATTATACTTGTATGCTATGCATGTATGTGTTGGATGCTTGTATGGTGCAATATAATCATGTCCAGTCGGTGAGAATTACGTGGCGATCAAGAAGCAGTCATCGGAGGCTTAAATAAGAGAAAAGGATCTCAAGTGTAAGGCAAGTATAGCATGGACCATCCTTGTTGCCTATTCACCTTAATCACTAAATTCATGATGCATGTGTCTACCTTGGTAACCATAGTGTTTATTCCTAGTTTTGATGACTTGATTCTTGTTACCTATCAGATTGCATTTGAGTAGTGATGCTAGTGCGTTGATGGGTCATGATCTTATGAACCTGATTAATTGATTATGAAATAAAGATTAAAAGATGCTTTTTAGCAACATGGATTAAGGACTTATCTGTAAGTATGACACCGGGACTTATAGCGCAACCATGAGAGTTATATGGCTCTGGCTTTAGTCAAGTAAGAAGTTACTTTCTATCATGCTATTAATCTTGAAAGGTTCCTTGCCGAGCTGGTTGTTTTGCGGCTCCTGTCTTTGTGTGTACAGCTGCGTATGTGTGCCACTTGGAAGGAGGGGTCTACCGCCCCTTGCCATTGCGCCTGGATTGATTAGTAACTTGTTAGAGAGCCTTTTGAAAGACTTCATAGTGAGACCCTGTTATGCACCATGGCAGTGTAGCGTGGGCCTTGCAAACCCTGACACATGGGAATCACGACTCATGGTGAAAGTGTGCAACCTCTGCAGAGTGTAAAACTGATATATCAGCCGTGCTCACGGTCACGAGCGGCCTTGGACGTCTTACAGGAACTTAACTAATTTAATATTGATTTATTTGAAGTTTCTATTGATGTTTATTCCATATTAATTATCATGTTTATATGATCATGCAAATCTTGTTCCTTGGTATAATCTATTGCTGCTACTGAATTTGCTAAAATGTGATCAACTAAAAGCAACCGCTGTCAACCAGTGTCTTGCCTTATTTGAGCCTCATAAACCCATGTTATTCTTGTTGAGTACGACATGTACTTACGCTTCCTCGGGAGAGCTCGGGAGAGCGGCGTCCTCGGCGCCCAAGTCGATTCGCCCGAGCCTCCTCGGGAGAGCTCGGGAGAGCGGCGTCCTCGGCGCCCAAGCCTCCGATTCGCCCGAGCCTCCTCGGGACAGCACTCCTCGGCGCCCAAGTCTCCGATTCGCCCGAGCCTCCTCGGGAGACTCGGGAGAGCACGGGAGAGCGGCACCAGCTCGGGAGAGCGGCATCCTCGGCGCCCCAAGTCTCCGATTCGCCCGAGCTTCCCTATCCCCTCGAGCGCAAACTCGCAAAGGCATCCAAGGCGCAGGTGATGTCAGCGGAGCAATCTTGGACCACAAGAGATGTCTCTGACCACTTTACAAGCACTGTCCCGTCAGGCGAGACTCTCAACGCGACTGTGCTTCGCACGCGCCTGACGGCCATACCACCTGTCCTCCACGGTATGGTCCACGGCGCGCCGCCCCGTTTTCCGTCGGGACCTATCAACTCCGACTGTGACAAGCGCCTGACGACGGGCTACGCAAGAACAGGAAAAGCGCCTACTGCGCTGTCCACTCGAAAGGACGAGCACGCCTTCCATCCGGGCCGACGTGATATAGTCAGACGACTGTTCCCACCTTGGAACCCACCGAGATCGTGCGAACCACGACAGCCATGCCCGGAGACGCGGAGAAAAGGCAGTAGCTGCATAGTCAAACGGGGAACAGCAACTCCTCACTGTAAAATACATAGCTGCCCCTGCCTCTCCCTTGCGACTATAAAAGGGAGAGCAGAGGCCAGCTTTAGGGGGAGAACGAGGGAGAACGACGAAGGACAACAGAGAAGTTGTAAGTTCTCGCCCACACAAACGTACCCATAGCAAACGACTTGTAAACACTTAGACACACACAAGAGACCTGGGAGCTCTTCCCTCTCTCGCCTGGTTTGTAACCCCCTACTACAAGCACCCCGGTGCAAGGCAACACGACCCTCCTCTCCACTGGACGTAGGGCTTGCTCGGCCTGAACCAGTATAATCCCTGTGTTCCCCTTGCACACCATCCGTAGCCTCAACCGCAAAACACATATTTACTAGCCGGTGTTAGCCCCGCAAAACTAGCACCGACAGTTGGCGCGCCAGGTAGGGGCCTTTTGCGTGTTGATCCCGGTTGCGGATGGCAGCCAACGTCCCTGCGCTTCCTGCTGGCGCGGTGCTCCGGTTCGGGAGCCTCGAGTTCGCGGCCACTGTCCTCGGGCTCGAGATGAACCTCCGCCCAACCTGAGCCCCGAGCCATCATCATCCTGACCCCGGCCCAGCAGGTGGCTGGGAAAGGGACCCCGGCGACACCTCCACCCGTTTCAGGGAAACAGAGGGAACGCCACGCGCCGCTCCCGCCGAACTAGGCGGGGGAAGCGCATCCGCGTCAACCCGACCAATCCGGTGCCCCCGCGCGAGACACCGCCTCTACGATCATCACCAGCGCAACGCTGGTAGCTCGAGCAGCTAAGTCACAGTTACCCTTAAGCTTCCAAGCTTTGTTCATATTTGTCGTCTCGGAATCGATAAATAAGCGTTCTTTAATTATCACGAATTTTGAGATTTAAACTGAAACCTCCCTTACGTCCGAACCTCTCCAGCACTCTTGAAAAAATCCGTGAAACCCGAACAGGCGAGAGAACACCCTTAGGGCATGGCCGGCCGAGCCGCGAGACCGCCTACGCCTCCGGGCTACGGCACCTCCACTCACCACCCACCGTCCGACGGGTAACTTACGCTTCGAGGCAATTTCATGGAGTTTTTCAAGTACGGGACGAGGGGTGGACGCTTGGGGACCGACGATCTAATTTTCTCTGCGCCTTTTCGATCGCTTTTTCGAAAACTCCGCGCCGAACTCCTTTCTGCACTCTAGCAAAACTTGCGAGATCCAAAGAAGTAAAAGGACACTCTTAGGGCAGGGCTGGCCGAGCCGTGAGATCGCCTACGCCTCCGGGCTACGGCACCTCCACTCACCACCCTCCGCCCGAGGGTCAACTTGCGCTCCAGAAAGATTTCGCGAATTTTTGCCTGAGTGCGAGAAGAGAGACGGGCGTTTGGGAAATTTAGTAAAAAACGATCTCACTCGAGCCTTCTGTGAGATACCTAACTGTGTGCGCGACAAAGTGTGAACCCCTCGGGTCGGACTGGCACAGCTCTAGGCTCTGTCTGCACCACCGAGGCTATGGCATCCCTAAAAAATGCTAGGTCCTCAACTTTCATCACAAAGGTTACTTTTTACAAGGGCACTATGGCCCGCTTCTTCTTCACGGCAGGTTCAGAGGAGGGAGCTCGACCTCGGCTTGGAAGAGACCGGCCATCACCACGCACGCAAACCGCCTCGACTGAGCCGAACCGTCGCATCCGTCAGGCTTCGCGCCTCAAAAGGTGAGCCGAGTCATTACAAACCGCGCGCCTCGATTCCCCCTTCATTTTCTCAATGAAGAAACCCCGGGCTCGGGCGCCCGTTACGTTCCCAGGGGATCGAAGACTGGCCCTCCGAGGCTCGAACAGTCGCCCCAGGGAAATCGAGTTAGGGACAGCTAGTGGATGGGTCACGAAAACGGCCAGTATCCCGACGCCCGGAACGTCACAAGGGACATCCCATGCTGTGTCCAAGTCCCAGTAGCGAGTCGGTTACGTGGAATCCCTCCGTGGGAGGCATCATGCCCTCGGGACCCATCGAAGGGACCCGACATCCACTAACTGACCCTCGGGAAATAATTGGAGTGTGCTCAGGCCACTAGCCGACCCTTAACGAATAGGGCACGGACCTCCACTTGGACCAACCCGTTTGTAGCTCACCGGAAATGCCGACTCGTGCCCCAGCGGGGAAGTCGAGCAGGACCAAACCTTCCTCTTCCCGAAAAAAGAGCGTGAAGGTCGAATTAAAAAAGACAGGGAAGGACCCGATCGATCTCCGATACGAAAACGGAGGCTCGGAAACTTGACCTGCACCTTGGAAAGACCACCGAACGATCTCCCACACGGTGGGAGGCTCGGGGGCTCCGCTTCCAAGGAAACAACCCACCTAAATAAATCGAAAAACACCCAAGGACTAACGAACACGATTCTAAGCCTTTGAAGGGATATATCATCCCTCTAAAGCCTCGGGGGTTACACCCGGCGGGTGCGCTCGCGCGCACCCCCCGGAAAAAACAACCCACACTTTATCTTTTTTGACAGGAAGAACCAGCGTGAACCTGTGGAGGAGTGCCTTCACTCCGCCACAGGCTCGGGGGCTACTGTCGGTTACCAAAGTTAGGGGTACCCAACTTCCATGCAAAAACGCTCATTCCCAACTTGGCCTGGCCCAAGTAAGGCCAGTCGAAGCCCACGAAGGCCGCGTCTACAGAGGCCCACGACATCATTCCACTAATGACAGCCTCCTCGGGAGAGCTCGCTCCGATTCGCCCGAGCCTGCTCGGGAGAGCTCGGGAGAACACGGGAAAGCGGCACCAGCTCGGGAGAGCGGCGTCCTCGGCGCCCAAACCTCCGATTCGCCCGAGCCTCCTCGGGAGAGCTCGGGAGAGCGGCGTCCTCGGCGCCCAAGTCGATTCGCCCGAGCCTCCTCGGGAGAGCTCGGGAGAGCGGCGTCCTCGGCGCCCAAGCCTCCGATTCGCCCGAGCCTCCTCGGGACAGCACTCCTCGGCGCCCAAGTCTCCGATTCGCCCGAGCCTCCTCGGGAGACTCGGGAGAGCACGGGAGAGCGGCACCAGCTCGGGAGAGCGGCATCCTCGGCGCCCCAAGTCTCCGATTCGCCCGAGCTTCCCTATCCCCTCGAGCGCAAACTCGCAAAGGCATCCAAGGCGCAGGTGATGTCAGCGGAGCAATCTTGGACCACAAGAGATGTCTCTGACCACTTTACAAGCACTGTCCCGTCAGGCGAGACTCTCAACGCGACTGTGCTTCGCACGCGCCTGACGGCCATACCACCTGTCCTCCACGGTATGGTCCACGGCGCGCCGCCCCGTTTTCCGCCGGGACCTATCAACTCCGACTGTGACAAGCGCCTGACGACGGGCTACGCAAGAACAGGAAAAGCGCCTACTGCGCTGTCCACTCGAAAGGACGAGCACGCCTTCCATCCGGGCCGACGTGATATAGTCAGACGACTGTTCCCACCTTGGAACCCACCGAGATCGTGCGAACCACGACAGCCATGCCCGGAGACGCGGAGAAAAGGCAGTAGCTGCATAGTCAAACGGGGAACAGCAACTCCTCACTGTAAAATACATAGCTGCCCCTGCCTCTCCCTTGCGACTATAAAAGGGAGAGCAGAGGCCAGCTTTAGGGGGAGAACGAGGGAGAACGACGAAGGACAACAGAGAAGTTGTAAGTTCTCGCCCACACAAACGTACCCATAGCAAACGACTTGTAAACACTTAGACACACACAAGAGACCTGGGAGCTCTTCCCTCTCTCGCCTGGTTTGTAACCCCCTACTACAAGCACCCCGGTGCAAGGCAACACGACCCTCCTCTCCACTGGACGTAGGGCTTACTCGGCCTGAACCAGTATAATCCCTGTGTTCCCCTTGCACACCATCCGTAGCCTCAACCGCAAAACACATATTTACTAGCCGGTGTTAGCCCCGCCAAAACTAGCACCGACACCGGGGCTAGAGGGTTTTGAAACTGGTATTACAGCCCGATTCTCTACTAGTATACCGTAGTGTTAACACGGACAATATATTAGTGTATATTAATTATTCCTCGATCATCTTGCAAGTTGCATTATCGTTGTTATGTACTCCCTCTATCACTGAAAAACGTTATTTTAGGTGTTCGTGCCAGTAGTTTAACTAAATTTATAGAAAATACGTGCAACATTTATACCTCTAAATAAATTTATTAAAAAACTAGATTTAAAGATCTATTCAATGATACTAATTATGTATTATAAATATTAATACTTTTTTATATAAATTTAGTCAAAGATATTTCTTGGGAAGTGAGAATAATATTTTTTTAGTACGGAGGGAGTATTATTGTTTGCTAATAATGTACATATTGTACAATATATACGTACAGTACTTTATGTATGAATAAGGCGTAGCACCTGTGCGTGGATAGATGCATGTGATTGGTCCCTTTTCTTCCCTGTATTTGACACAGGTACCGTACGTAGCGCAGTGCTCCTGCAGAGAGCAATAATGCATGAAGACTGTACTGTGTACATACATATACATGTACAGTACAGTGCAAGCAGATTTTGGCTGAAACTGATTTATTGTGAGATAAAAAATACTGTTTTAGGGCTGAAAAATAAGCGTTATTTAGGTGAAGCGAACAGAGCCGAAATGTCATGCCGGCATCATCGAGATCAACGGAGCTAGCTGAGCTGCGCACATGAACAATAATTCTCACACTCCATCATATCATGCATCACGCTAGCTGCCTGCTGCTAGTGTAAAGCAGCTTTCAGTTCAGAGTAGTACGCAGGTACTCCATCCAGTATAATGTGTGTTTGTGTAGGGTCGATCTATCGCTGTGGAGTACATGCATGGGCACAGCGGTGACGGATGCAGCGTACAATATGTGTGACAGAGGATGAGACAAGCAAGCAAGAATCTTTGCTGGCTCATGTGATATGATCCATGTCCAGCCAGAAGCACTCTGTTTAAGAAACTGCCGGCCGCGCCGGTGTGTAGTGTCGTAACCATCGTCAAGCCCGAAATGCTGGTATTGATGGTTCTGTGCGTCTAGCTAGGACGATGCATCAACGAACCAATAGAAACTAAAAAAATCCCAGTTCAGACAACAGTACGGGAAAAGGATGTCGATCGATATCTACATAAACCATCATGCAAGCATCCACACATACAGCACTAGCTAGCTAGCAAAGCAACCTGAGAAGGAATCTCAGATCGATCGGTGCATCATGCCAAATCGATCGATCGATCAAAGCATGGAGGACTTTGTTGCGGCTGTTTTAAAAAACTTATCGTGGCTGCGGCTGATTTATAAGCCTAATTTGTTGTGAGAGAAAAATTAATATTTTATGACTGGAAAATAGAGCTGATTGATTCTGGCTCAAAAGGTGAGGCGAACATTGCTCCGTTTCCTCCAATTATATCCGGCAGTGTGTGTACTACCTACGTCGCAAACATGATATATATGTGGTGCGGGCACACACACTTGCAGGCAAGCAACTTAGTAGCAGTCAGTCGGATATCTCAGCAGGTAGGACAAATATATACAGGTAGAACATATTCATATGATCCAGAATACAATTGCATGCATGTACTCCATCTTGCAATAATGAGACAAGAAGCGAACTGCAGCTTCCACATGAACGGCTACATACTGACAGCGAATATTATGTGTACAGGCTGGTGACGTACGTCGTATATTAAAGGTTATACTGTACTTACATTAATTAGGCAATCAAGCACTAGAAGAGAGGACAACCAAAGGCAGGCAGGCACAGGGAGGGGCATGTATATCTATCTGAACGCAGAGATCGACACACAGCAGGTAAATTAAGGGATACTAGCTAGTACGTCGTGCTGGTAGTGGTGAGACGACAAAAGATACGGAATTACTTGAATGAATGTTGTGTATATATAATTCAGCTAGTAGCTGCAGAGAGACACCGATCGACCAAGATCAGCATTAGTTAGTACATAAACATATGTACTAGCTAACTAATTAGCTAGTCACATGCATATGGATGCATTCAGATTCAGTCAGGATCGGACAAACACACATCGCACAAGCGTCAGCTTTTATTTTATTTATTATGACCCCAGCGACTAGCTGCTATCGCTAGCTAGCTAGATAGCAGAGTAGTCCATATGCCTCCATCGATCAAGCACGGCCGGAAACTAACAGCAGCAGAAAAATGGTTCCACTGACCCTAACAAATTATTTTCACATAAGAAACCATCAGTGTAAATATGGTTTATACAGGTGGTTTTCTTAACCAAATCGCCTGTGAAAATGCATTATTTGTACAGGTAGTTTTGTTAAGAAAACCGCCTGTGTAAACCATTTTACACAGGTGGTTTCTTATGTGAACCGCCGGTGCTTCTGCCAACTGTATAAATACCCCTTCTTCAACCCCAAGACAGACCTGTAGCTCGCAGCCAGCTTCCATAGTTGGCGATTTGGAGGTCCAGATTCGCAAAATACAGGGAGAGAGGTTTTGCCCTTCATTTCTTCGAAGGAGGTTGCTACAAAAGGTTAGTTAATGTCTTTCAAACCTCTTTTTATCCATTGTCGCTCAATTTGTGCTACTTTTTGGATCTAGGGTTTCACCATGGGTTAGAAAGAAGAAATAGTTAGGTTGTTTCCTTAAATGAGGTTGTTTATGATGCTTCTGTAATGTCTCTCTTCTCCTTTTCACTGTTGCTTCTCAATTTTTACTTATTTTCATGAATTATGTGCTATATATATATCTAGCTCTATGTTCTATTTGTGTATTTATATAGAGAGAGGAATATTGTTTTTTAATGTTTTAAATTATATTCTCTTTTCTTCACTATTTAATTATATTAACATCAATGCTCTCTTTATTTCACTATTTATTTATATTACCATTGTCTATGCTCTCTCTTTTACTTCAATATTTATTTATTTATATTACTATCGTCTATGCTCTTTTTTACTTCACTATTTATTTTTATACTACCATATCTATGCTCTCTTTATTTCGCTATTTATTTATATTACCACCGTCTATGCTTTCTTTTACTTTAGTACTTATTTATATTAGCATTAATGCTTACTTCACTCACGTGTGAAGATGGAGAGGTCACGATGGATGTATAACTTATCAAGACTAGATCTATCATTCATACATGAGGTCAATGGGTTTATTGATGCCGCTAGGAGCCATACTTGGAGAACAATGACACAGCACATATGTTGTTCATGCATAGACTGCAAAAATGTTGTGTTTGATGATGCAAAACAAATCATCTCTCATTTGGTGTGCCGAGGCTTTATGGAGAATTACTTGGTTTGGACAAAGCATGGAGAGGGTAACTCTGCGCCTCAGACGACTGACCCAACGAACACCAACCTCGCCGATCCACATGTGCGTGTTGACAGATGTCAGTTCGAAGACGAGCCACAAGATCATTGTCCTCGGAGTGAGCATGTTTTGCCAAATAATACTCATCATGGTTTTGATGGTGAAAATGAAGGTGTCGAAGATATGCCTAGTGCAGAAGAAGATGCGGAATTGCTAGATGCACTAATGCGTCGTCATACAGACCCATCAATATTTCTCATTAAAGGTAAGGAGGCCTTGAAGAAAGCAGCAGAAGAGCCTTTGTATGCAGAGTCTAAGGGTTGTACCAAAGAATTCACGACGTTGAGATCTGTGCTGAAGTTGTTGGTGCTAAAGTCTAGATATGGTTTGTGTGATGCTGGCTTTGATGCATTCCTGAGTCTTATCGCAGACATACTTCCAAAGGAGAACACCTGCTAATACCTACTATGCAAAGAAGCTAATCAGTCCACTTACTATGGGTGTTGAAAAGATCGACGCATGTAGAAATCATTATATTCTATATAGAGGTGATGAGTTCAAAAACTTAGACAGATGTCCAAATTGTGGTGCAAGTAGGTACAAGACGAGTAAAGATTATCGTGAGGAAAATAATGTTTCGTCGGGTAAGAAGCGTAAAAAGACCCAACCGAAGCAGAGTTCAAAACCCACCAACAAAGGAAAAGATGAAGTAGACTACTACGCTCAGAAAAAGGTTCCTGCATTGGTGATGTGGTACCTTCCCGTAGTTGATTGATTGAGGTGTTTGTTCGCTAACCCTGAGGATGCAGAACTTATGAGCTGGCACGCTTCTAATGAGCACAAAAATGATGGAAAGCTTTGACATCCAGCCGATGGCAAGCAATGGCAAGATTTCAATGACAATCATCCAGAATTTGCTAAGGGACCAAGAAATGTTAGGCTCGCACTGAGTACTAATGGAATGAATTCATTTGCCGAGAGGAGCAGCACGCACAGCACGTGGCCGGTGATCCTTACCATCTACAACCTGCCTCCATGGTTGTTGCAGAAGCGGAAATACCTTTTGTTAACCATTCTTATTTCTGGACCTACACAGCCTGGAGTTGACATGGATGTATTTCTAGAGCCTTTAATGGAGGAGATGAAGATACTGTGGGAAAAAGGTGTCCAAATATTGGACGAGTATCGCAAAGATTCGTTCACACTTAGAGCAATTATTTTTGTCACTATCAATGATTACCCTGCTCTCTTCACATTATCAGGGCAGTTCAAGGGAAAGGTTGGTTGTGTAATATGCATAGATGACACCGCTTATGTGTCCCTTCATGCATCCAATAAGCTAGTGTACATGGGGCACAGGCGCTTCTTACCGAGAGGGCACAGGTACCGCTTGCGAAAGATGGATAAGTTCTTCGACAATAACAATGAACTGCACTCTACTGCTCCATCAGGTAACAGCAAGGGTCAAAGAGTTTATCTTATAGTAAGCAAAATCAAATTTGTTTTTGGGAAGAAGACAAAGGATGGAGAAAAAGAAAGGATAGGAAGCCAACCCCAGGGGCTAAATTCAAGAAGATGTCTATTTTCTTCAAGTATCTACCCTACTGGAAAGAGTTAGACTTACGACACGCGATTGATGGTATGCACGTTCAGAAGAATGTGTTTGAAAGCATAATTGGAATCTTGTTAGACATGAAGGGCAAGACGAAGGAATGACTGAATTCTCGTCTGGACATGGTACAATTAGGCATTAAAAAAGAGCTGCACCATGTTCTTCTTGAAAATGGGAAGTACCATCTTCCTGCAGCAAGCTACAACCTGATCACAGATGAAAAACAAGCGATGTGTTTGTGGTGAAGGAACTTGAAAGTGCCATCTGGATTCTTCTCCAACATAAAGAGTATTGTGTCAATGAAAGACCTTACACTCCACAACTACAACTCACATGATTGTCATGTCATGCTGACTACTTTTCTCCTTGTTGCCATCAGGGCTATAAATCCCACATTTCTAAAGATGGCAATCACAAGGTTGTGCTTCTTTTTCAACAAGATCTCACAGAAAGTAATTGACCACGAGGAGCTGCCATCTCTACAAGAATTCGCAGTGAAGACCTTGTCACAACTGAGATGTGTTTTCCTCCCTCATTCTTTGATATAATGGTACATCTTGTGGTGCACTTGGTGCCACAAATCGAGGCCCTGGGTCCCATGTACTTGCATGAAATGTGTACATATGAGCGTTTCATGTCAATACTTAATGGATATGTTCAAACTCGTGCTCATCCTGAGGCATCCATGGTAGAAGGGTACACTACCGAAGAGGCCATTGAGTCTGGAGGTCCATTCTGCAACAATGTTCTGAAAGACCAGATTGCAATAGGCTTGCCTCCTTCACGACACGAGGGTAGGCTACATGGAAAGGGAAGGATAGGACAAAAATCATTCATCCCACCAGACTACAAAATAGTCCTCGAGGCATACCACAGCATCCTACATCAACTCTCGATAATGGAGCCTTTAATCGAGAAACACGTGGAAGAACTTTGTGAACATAATCATGGGCAAAATGACAGTTGGGTAATGAAGGAATACAAGCATCGGTTCACCGCATGGCTGAGAGATCAGAACATTCCAGAAGCGGAGACATTTGAAGAACAGACCATCAAACAGTTGGCATATGGACCATCACGTCAGATCACCACATGGCAAACCTATGACATTAGTGGCTTCACTTTTTGTACCAAGACCAAGGACAACAAGAGCATTGCACAGAACAGTGGTGTTCGATGCGAGGCCATAGACGAAACTGGTGAGATTACCACGTAATTCGGGTTCATTGAAGACATATGAGAATTGGACTATGGTATATTTTAGGTCCCTGCGTTTCGATGTCAATGGGTTCAAGATAAACATGTCACAGTGGATAAGTACAGGTTTAGAGTTATTGATCTAAGTAAAATAGGTTACAAGGATGACCCTTGGATCCTCGCTAACCGTGCTGCACAAGTGTTCTACGCTGAACAGATCCTTTCTAAGAATGAGCAGAAAACTAAGGACAAGCAGAAGCATGTAGTTTTCCCTGAAAAGCAACAAGCTATAGGAATTGATGGTGTAACTGATCTGGAGGACTTCAACTAGTTTAACGAGTTGTCTCTCTTTACGGACCTTCTAGAGAAGATTAGGAATGTTAAGCGAAGCATCCCATAAAATTCGCTTCCCTATGCTCGCCACGATGGACAAGGAAGAATAGTCGGTGGCTAGAATCTATTTATCATTTATCTTGTAATATGCATTTCTGTATTAATTTGTACTCTACGCTTCATACCATTTCTATATTTTAGCATCTCGAACAATACGAGTGAACCATTGCTAATATTTACGTTTTACTTTCCCAACATGAGTGAATAAGAGTAATATAATAAAACAATATATAGAATATAAATAAACAATAATTATAAAGCCCAATATAAATAATATAAACTATAAACCCTTTACTTAAACAATAATTAATATAAATAAACAGTAACTGTAAAACAATATATAGAAATAACATAAACCATAAACCTTTTCTACAGGCGGTTATCAATTTAATCCGCCTGTAGAAATATATTTTTACAGGCGGTTATCAATATAAACCGCCTGTAGAAAAATATTTTTACAGGCGATTATCAATGTAAACCGCCTGTAGAAAGATCTTTACAGGCGGTTTACATTGATAACCGTCTGTAAAAATATGTTTCTACATGCGGATTACATTAACAACCGTCTGTAAAGACCTTTCTACAAGCAGTTCTTAAAGTGAACCGCCTGTAAAGACGGTATGTATATGTATCCCGCCCTCGATTCTGAAATTTCACCAAGTTTCGGAGGCGCGCCATTTTCTTCAAGGACGCCGTCAGGCTGCCGGATTTCGCCACGCTCGTCGTCCTCGGTTCGCCGCACCGCCGCGCGCCCCCTTTTCTCCTCCGAGCCTCTGCGCTGCCCCGCCGTGCCCCCCGTACCTTCTCCGAGCCCGTGCGCCGCCCCGCCGCGCGAGCCCCATCTCCTCCGCGCCGCCGCCGCCGCCGCCGGTAAGCCATCGTCAGCACCTCTTCTCCTTTCCCCACCTTCCTTGCAGGTTGAGCGGCGGCGGCGTGCGGTCCCGGCAAGCGCAGGGCCGAGCGCGGCGCGTGTGGTGGCGGCGGTGGTGCGGCCCCCCATGGCTGAGCGTGGCGCGTGGGTGGCGGCGGTGCGGTTGCCCGGCGGCGGTTGTGCCCGGCGGCGGTGCAGGTGCCCGGTGGCGGTGCGCCCTGAGGCGGTTGCCTGACGGCGGTGCGTCCGGAGCCGGTTGTGCCCGGCGGCGGTGAGCCCGGTGGCGGCGCGCTCGCGGTGGAGGCCACACAGTAGTGGGCCAAGCAGTAGTAGGCCAGCCCACTTTTTTTAAAATTTATTTATTTCTTTGTAAATTCTATACGTTGAGTTTTAGAGGTCCAAAAATTGTGATTCTAGTTTTATTTGTCTTCTAATAAAATGATCTAACTAACAAAAATATATAATACATAGGTTCTTTATTAATTTCATGATGTTTTACATAGGTTCTTTATTGATTTTGTGTAAATTATACAACCCATAAATTATATAGATTCTGTGTAAATTAGTTTAGAAGTTTTAACTGGATTTTATGTATAGTATATGACTAATCAATTTATGAATTGATTGTAAAATGGTTTTGCGAATATTCTATGTATATATGACTTATCGATTTATGAATGACGTATGAAAATCGATTTATGAATGGCGTATGCATGAATATCGACTTTTCGTATGACAACTTAGCGTATTAGTTTTCATATGAATACCACTATGATATGTCAGGTTTCCGCGATGAGTTCTCCACATGAAGAGCAACGTACGGAGTCCCCCTCTAATGAACCTAGCGATTCGCAAGGACGCAGAGAACACCAGTCGGACGATGAAGTGTACGAGAGTCCAAGCGATCCGTGTCCTAGTGTAGATAGGGCAGCTCGTCGTGAAATGGAGCGTGACCCTAATTACGATCCACGAGATGATACGGTGAGTAATTGCATGAAATCAAACAAACGGGTAATATAGGAGGTGTATGTATATCCATCCATGATTTTAATATTGTTTGTGCCTTGTTACGTGAATAGGAGGTGCTATCGCAATTTCGCGAGTTAGCAGATGCGGAGGAACAAGAGGAACTTGAACAAGAACAACCAACACAAGCAGAGACCGAGGCACCCAGCAAGAAATCTAGGAAACGAAAACAAAGTGATCGCAGACAAGGTGACAGAGGAACAAACAAGTGGGAGGACAAGATATATAGGGTTACAGATGTCAGTCCAAAAGGAGAGCCCCTACAACCGGATGAGGTCCAAGCTAAGTTCCGTAACGCAGTTAGTTTCTTGGTTAGGGACAATCTTGATATCACAATCTCTAACTGGAAGGATGTGCCAGATGCGGTCAAGAATACCATGTGGGAGAAGCTCTCAAGAAAATTTATCGTGCCGCGGGGTTCAGAAGAACTCGTACGAGACTATGCAATGCGGCAGATTGCCATCTCGTTCCGGGGTTGGAGGTCTGAGTTGAATAACAAATACTTGAAGCAAGGGTTGGACCCAACGAGGAAGTACAAGATCACAGAAGGTCAGTGGGCGGTTTTCAAAGAGCAGAAGACTAACCCGGAATTCTTAGTTCGAAGTGAAGCCAATTCCGCACTTGCAAAGAAGAATAAGTACCACCACCACCTTGGCACTGGTGGATACAAGCGTCAGATCCCAAAATGGAGGGCAGAAGAGGCTGCGAAGAAGGCGGCAGGCCTACCGGTCCTTTCTGAGGAAGTTGGTGAAAGGAGCACGAATTGGCTCCGTGGTCGAAATCCACAAGAAACCTCGACCGGGCTGTCCTTTCCTGATGCAATGGTCGAAGAAGCAGCAAAGAACATATTTGCGGTGGCAGCTAAGGAGAAGCAAGGATCGTTCAAAGCAGAAAGGGAAAGGGACACCCTAACTCTTGGGCTTGGTAACCCCGAGCATCCGGGTCGAGTGCGGGGCATCTCCTCAAGGTTGGGCAGGAAAGAAGGTTTCGGTGAAGAGTGGTCTGGCATGTACAAGAAACAAGATCGATACAAGGAAGCCATGAAAGAATACTTTGAGGAGGAGGGTAAAAAAGTATTCCAGGACATGATGGCCAAGGTATTATCGGGCCGTGGCCCTCAAATGCTGCAGCAACTAATGAGTGTATTGTCGTCAGCACAGAACACGACCACACAGACTCCGCAGATGCAGCTGGTAGTAGCACCTCAGTCGAGTTCTCAACAGAATGTACCACTGGCGCCGAGCAGTGTTGCATCGACCACAAAGGTCCGGTACCCGATTGATGACATAGACAGGCCAACGCCATGCTCCCTTGTCATAAGCTACGGGATTATCAAGATATGGACAAGGGAAGTTGCTTCTGGGTATGCGATACCAGGACGAAAGTTCCATGGTGAGGACATTCCTGAAGAATACTGCAGGGCACAGGTGGTGAACGTCGTGCCAGGTTATGAGGACGACATGTTGGACATCCCTGCTCCTGAAGGTATCGAGAAACTCGGACAGGCTGTCAACAACTTCATGCTCTGGCCTCGACGAGACATCAGGTTGAGTGCTCCAGCACCCTCCTCTGAATCCTTGCCGCAAACTCAGGAACAAGGCCAGGAACAATCATCGCCTACCCGTCCTCAGCCTGACCAACCATCACCTCCCCTTCCTCAGCCTAACCCACCATCACCTCCCCTTCCTTAGGCTAACCCACCATCACCTCCCCATCCTCAGCCTAACCCACCATCACCTGCCCATCGTCAGCCTGATCCACCATCACCTCCTCGTCCTCAACCTAACCCACCATCACCTGTCCATCGTCAGCCTGACCCACCATCACCTCCTCATTCTCAACCTGACCCACCATCGCCGCCTCCCGAGCCCATGACACAAACTACACCACCAACCAAAGGTGATCAGGCAAATCCTGATGAAGATCCAACACCACCGACCGCGCCAAAGAAGGGCAGAGATTCGGTTAAGAAGAAGAGCGGATATAAAGGACTTAGATTGGTTTCACCCTTTGAGCCGAAGGGAAAAAGTACCGGGACGATCCTATTCTTAAAAGGAATAGCAAAGTCCCGTACGACACGTATCGTTGACTGTGCCAAGGAGGAGAAGTCAACGCAATCCATAGTGAAGGAAGTACAGATCAGAAAGCCAACCAAACAGGATTACGATCATGTCCCTTCAAACTATGTGCCGGGAAGGCCTCTTATATGGTGGGAGAATTTGATAAAGTTGCCACCGCAAATAAAAAAGATGCATAACTGGTACATGAGAGCGGCTCAAGTTGGCATCGACGCAATCAGCGCATCTATGCCACTAGGGACATTTGCGACTCCAAGAGAAATAGCTTATGTAACCTTCGAGGACATGCATTTGTTCTTAAACCACAGGAGAATGGATGTACAGCTGGTGACATTTTGGTGATTATAAGTGTTCTCGAACTAACAACAAACTTGCGCTATTATTATTACAATGACGAACTCTAATTTGCACGTGTATATAACTTGCAGGATGCAAGAGGACGAGCAGGCGAGGAGGTACGCTGAGGAGTGTAATTATATTGAGGCTCAAATGGTTGGTTATCTTAGCCCTATAAAAATATGTCAGACAGAGCACACATTGAGGCTCGAAAAAACTGAGAAGGAACAATTGAAAGACAAGATACCGGAGGAAGCTGAAAAGATTAAAGTGCAAATGAAAAAGGACCTGGAGGCCAATTTCGCAGCCTACCTTGGACACGCAATGCTTTCTTTTAAAAATAGGAGCTGCATACTGGCCTCATATAATTTTGAGTAAGTTAGTCAAATTATTACATGTACATTGGACTGGCCCCATATAATTTTGTTTCTTGCAGCGACCATTGGATCATGTTCAAAAATTTTCCCTATTTGGGAAGGGTAATCGTCCACGACTCCGCAGGTTACGTCACGTCAAGATATCAACCATTCTTGACCTTATTAGAGAGGTAAGGAGAAATATATGCATGCATGCTTAATAATATCGATCAGAATTTGAGATCAATAACTTGGTTATTCTATTTGGTCGATATCGTAGGGCATATAGGTTTTATAAGATACAAGGTGGACCGTATGACCCGAGCACGAAAGGCAACTCGTTGAGAGTATTTTATGACTGGCCGGTATGTAAATTTCATGACTCAAAAACGTATATTATGAAGGATGATGTTACATCCACTCACCCATTATTATAAATCTAGTGCCACAAGCAACCATCCGGCTCGGTGCACTGTGGATACTACATGTGCGAGTTCGCTAGATTGAGTGGACGATACATCAGGAACATTGATGAGGTAAAGTAATTTTATATAGCCAAGTACGAACGTTATGTCATTTTGTAGATCCATGCTAATAAAAATCTCATTTACAGACGTGTCAAATACCACCAAAGCAATGATTCAGCAACGAGAATTTATACGAGATAGTTGCGGACTTGTGCTCATTCGTCATGAAAGATGTGATTCCATGCAACGAAAATTATCACGACCATACAAGCATACTCTCAAATCCAGAATATAGAATTCTAACTGAAATTCATAGGTTAGGGCTCAAGCGAAATGAGTATTAGAGCACTTGATTGAGATGTAAACAGTTTGCAAATAACAAGTTGCAGGTGCATGTAAACAGTTTGTAAATTTTTTAATCCTGAATTGTATATATATCTGCATTTTGATATAATTGATCTTTGTTGTACATAATCAAACTTATATAAATAACATAAAATATAAATATAAATATAAAATAAAATATGTAACACAGACGGTTAGCGGTAACAACCGTTTGTGAAAAATAATTTTTACAGACGGTTCTCTTAAGTAACCGCCTGTGAAAAGATACTTAACCGCCTGTGAAAATATGTTTCCATAGGTGGTTTTGTAGTAACCGCCAGTGGAGAGGATTTGTTTTCACAGGCCTTTAGCACTGGCGGCGCTGAAAAACGCCAGTACATGGGGTCTAGAACCGTCTGTACAAACCTTTTTTATACAAGTGTAATTAATAATAAACATCTAGCCAGCATAGCGTACCTTTATTAGTATAATGCATGACGATCAATGAGATCATGTGGTGACTGATCAGCCAACAGGGACACAAGAATATCATTCTCCCTCTCATACAAGTAATAATAGCCGACTAGGCTGCACAATAGCTGTGTGTGTCTATATATATATATAACATACGCGTACGTACTAGAACAACTTAGTATAATAATATATTATATATAACAAGAAGGTTAAATTAATAATATAACCTAGCTAGCAGGGCCGACCGACGTTAGTACTAGCGGTGGTTGAGTAGTGCAAGTCTCACTCACCATCTATATATGCGCATCTCTTCTCTTTCGATATGATCTTACATTATTGTTGTAGGATCACGGACTGGCCTAGAAGGGGGGTTGAATAGGCCTGTGAAAAATCTTCACGAACAGAGGTTAGTGACAAGCGCGGCAGTGCCGGCCTGTAGAGCGGCACTGCCGGGCTGCCCGGCACTGCTGCTCCCAGAGCGGCAGTGCTGGACCTCGCAGAGCAAATTCTACACAGTTCAAAAACTGCTTGGGGAAATTTAGATCGGACAAATTACTAATGTTTCCTGGTATGCGTAGACCCTAGCACACCCTTTCCTTGCAGTTAGAGCATCACCAATTCGTAGATCGGGACCAAACCCTAAAAATCAAGAAACTCAACAAATAGAGAATGAAACAAGCAACACAAGTGACACAAGATTTAACCCGTGGTTCAGCTCGCCACAAAGGCTTGTCTACTCCACGTTGTTGAGGTTACACAAAGGAAACTTGGGTTCACAAAGCCCAATCCTCGTCCTCAAGTCAAGAGAGTTAACTCTTGAAAAGAAGGGATGATTCCACTAGCTTGTGAGGGTGATTACAAACCTCCCGGGGCTGCCACAAGATTGGCAAGCTCACCGGGCGACGCTCTAGCCGGCTAGGACCAAGCTCCAAGAGTAATAAATGCAAACCACCGGCTTGAACGCGAACCAAGTGCTTGAGGAAGTTGAAGATCAGTGGGCAGAAGCTTGTTCTTACTAAGATTCAGCTCACACTCATCTAGATTCAAACTTGGATTCAAACTTTTGAGTGGAGAGCTTGTTGGGAGTGAGAGAGAGCAAGAAAGTGACTTCTCTGGTCTGAGAATTGAGAAAATGACAGTGATGACCGTTGGGGGTGACAGGAGGGAGGTTAAGAAGCCCTCTCGAGTCTAACAGTCAAAACAAGTCGCAGCAGAGCCAGGACTTGGAGCGGCAGTGCCGGGCCTAGGGCTGGCAGTGCCGCTCTGCCAAACCAGGACATAATGATCTGGAATTTTGTGGCTGGCTTTGGCAGTGAATGTGAGGATGTTTGGTGTAGAGATTTGCACTTGGTCACACTTTCAAACCTGTCTTTTGCATCCCCCTTAATAGTACGGCTTTTCTATACTCAATTTCAAAATCAAAGCGAATTTAAACCTCCTTTGAGCCGGATGCCGCATCCTTTAAATGTTAGGATTCCACCTGCATAAGATTACATCCTCCTAATGCTTTTGCCTGTCCATCATCTCGATAAATCTCATTAGTCTTCTAATCGCATGGTCATTATCACCAAAACCCACTTTAGGGTTTGATTGCACTTACAATCTCCCCCTTTTTGGTGATTGATGACAACACGATTAGAGAGGTAAAAGATAAAGTGCAGCGAGATTTAAATGAGATTTTGAATGTAGAGTCTCCCCCTGAATATGTGAGTGGAATTTGAATTTCCAAAACTTAGCATAAAAGGATAAGTTTCACACACTAGAGTGAAATGGGGTCTCCCCCTACATTCGTGATCTCTGTGGGGTGCAGCACACAGTGTCATAAAGATAAACGTGATGCGAATGTCATGTGAGACAATCAGAGTTAGCTTCTACCGTCAGATAGGGCGGCACTGCCGCTCTGCCTGAAGACAGAAACTTCGCGAAAGCAAAGCACCTACACAGAGTATATGAAAAATAGAACTAGTTTACGCACAAACACAGGATGGTTCACAAATAAAGTACTAAGGTTCACAACCAAATGAAATAGAGACATCAAAGTACTTATTACAAACCAAATGAGTTTGAGAAACACTCTCAACTCTACAACTACTAGCTCTCACAAGATCTAAACATTAAGCTCACAAGCTGAACACTAGTAAAAATGATGAAAAGTTGTTGTACCCCTCTCTAATCCCCTTCTCCTTTGGCAACAAGCACCAAAAAGAAAGAAAAGATAGAAGAGTGAAGTACAACTACTCGTCATCATCCTCACTAGAGGCCTCCTCCTCGTCGTCGTTGTCGTCTTTGTCTTCTTCCTCCTCATCATCGTTGTCAGACTCAACAACGGCGCGTCCCTAGCGGTGAGTGGTGGCGGTGAAGCGTACGCCGCGAGACGACGTGCCGGGACGGTCCTCCTCCTCCTCTCGTGCAAGCTGGTCCCAATCGACATCCTCAACGTCGGATCCAGACATCTCACTGAACACAGGAGGTGGTGTAGGAGGGTCAATCGGTCGCAGCCCCAAATGCTCACGTATCTCCCTGTTCTCCATGCGAGCCTTGTACGCAAAGTTAGAAGCATGCATACAAGCCCCGAAAATCCTCTTTAGCATGCGGGAGAGACGGCTCTTCTTCCTGGGACGCCGCTGGGAGCCAGAACGAGAAGAACTGGGAATATCTGAAGACGGCGCAGCCCGCCTGCTGGAAGACCGGGTGGCTGCCCTGCTCTCACCAACGCCTGAGTGGTGAGTCTTGTCAACCCGAAACGGCTCAGGGGACACAACCTTCTTGAATATAACGCCAGACACGCGCTCAATCACAAACATCAAGTATGGAGCATACGGTAGGGCCTTTCTAGCATCCTCAGAAGTGATAATCAACTCGCGCCAAATGAAGCGATACACTGAGAAAGACCCACTACCTGGCTGTGTCCTGGCAAGCATGTTCCTCACTGTCCCATATAGGTTGGAAGCTGAACCAACCTTGGGATGAAGAGTCTGGCGGAATAGGTTATTCAGGATGTAGTACCGACTCTTCAGCCCCTTCACCAAATCATCTGCCTGACTGGGATGATCATATAGATGGGCCAACTCGCCATCAGTGAGTGCCCATTCATCATGCAGATCATAAGCATCCCTGTCCCATTCACCAAAACCGAGGATCCAAGCAAAAGTAGTGAAATCCACTCAGTAGTGGTGAGCATCAATCATCCAGTCCAACTCATCATCCTCTCTGTCAAAGTAACAGGTGGCCGGGAACTGATATAGAATCTCTGTGTTCCAGTCATACCTGAAACCCATCAAATTATAGATGCCTCTGTTCTTGCAAAAGGCAATGACCTGGTTGCACACTCTGTCATTCTTGCTTGCCAAGTGCTCCCAATCAATATATCTCATTGGAACAATCTTGGGCTTCTTGGAAGCAAAGAGGACGGACTCATAGAAGTCCAACTGAAAGGCAGACCAAAACATGTAATCAAGCTCAACATCCTTACGCCTAGCATAAGGATTGACCTGTCTCTGCCCCTGCACAGCCCTGAACTGGTTGTAGTAGCTGATCTTGTGCCTTTGTCTCCTCTCAACTGGAGCATGCACATGGTGATCATGCTCATCCCACTGCAGGTAAGCCCCATCAAACATGGAAAGATCATCTGGGGTATCCGGGCAGGCACCATCTGTAATGGTCCTGCCTGCCTGCTCTAACAACTCAGCATCACGGAGAGCCTGCCTATCCGACCTGCCCTCCGGGTTCCGTCCACCTCGGCGGGCTAGCTGTTTCGTACGCGGGGGACGTGGGTTACTGGACCTAGCCCCAGCATCGAAACCAGCCTTCGTCCTCGCTTCACGCCTTCCTTCATCCGCCATCTACGTAAATGTGTGCGAAAAATGTGTTAAATATAGGAAGAGATGAGTGCTGACCAAGTCACTGGAATGAACAAGGCCAATTTGTGGAGTCAAAGATGGGGATAAAATTTGGAGGACAGAGGCTCACTGCACAGGGCCCGACACTACCGCGCCTGCGCAGTGAGGCCATACTGCCTCCAATCTCTCCCAACCTTTGAATCAACAAATCAGCATTTTCCAACCCATAGAATTGAATCATTACACATCAAACAGTCCTAAACAACACTTTTCTTCACTTTAATTCATCACATTTCATAGATCGGGAAGAAACTTCAACTTAGGGCATCTCATACCTTGAGAGAGGAAAGGAGAGAGGAGGGGCAGCGCCAATAGGGGAACTTGGATGCCGGCAAGGAGGAGAAGAGATCTCCCCACGATCCAGCAGCAGGTCCGGAGAGGGAGGGAGCGCTCGGGAGGGGCAGCGGTGGTGCCGGGCAGGGGCGCCGTCGCCTGCTCGCACGATTTGAAGGGAAGAGAGAGAGAGATCGAGAGAAAGAGGGGAGAGAGGGAGGAACGGTCATGGGCACGGGATAGAGAGAGGAGAGCCCGACCGTTCTGACTAAGGTGGCCCACGGGCCGCCAAGCTGGCAAGGCGCGGCACTGCCGCGGATAGGAGCAGCACTGCCGCCCTACCTTCCAGCAGAGAACCTAGACCTTTTCTGGTCTTCACCAAGAACAAGGTCACAGGTTATTATTTGTGCAATCACTTGGTCAGAAATACTAAGAAATAAACGCAGTGACCAAGATTGCACAAACAAACGATCAATATAGTTTTGAAAGACATAATTGAACTTTTAAATCATTTTCAAACAACCTAGCTTAAGCAAGCAGTTGTGTGCTAAGTTTCAAACCACATTTTGAGAATCAAGGATATTTAGTTCACTACGCAAAGTGCAAAACCTTGACTCGTCGAGAGGCTTAGTGAAGATATCGGCTAGTTGCTTTTCGGTGCTCACATGGTGTATTTCGATATCTCCTTTGGTTTCGTGGTCTCTCAAGAAGTGATGTTGGATGTCAATGTGTTTGGTTCTTGATTGGCTTACGGGATTGTTTGCAAGCTTTATGGCACTTTCATTGTCACACAATAATGGGATTTTGGTAAAGTGACATCTGAAATCACGAAGGGTTTGTCTCATCCAAAGTAGTTGCGCACAACATGCACCGGCTGCAACATACTCGGCCTCGGCGGTGGAAAGGGCTACACAATTTTGTTTCTTAGAACTCCAAGACACTAGGGACCATCTAAGGAATTGACATGCCCCCGAAGTGCTTTTTCGATCTACTTTGCAACCAGTGTAATCGGAATCCGAATACCCAAGCAAATCGAACTTAGAGCCCTTAGGATACCACAAGCCAAGGTTTGGAGTGTGCACTAGATATCTCAAGATTCTTTTAACGGCCATCAAATGACACTCTTTCAGGTTAGCTTGAAATCTAGCACACATGCACACACTAAGCATAATAACGGGCCTAGATGCACACAAATAGAGTAGAGAGCCGATCATGGAGCGATATACCTTGATGTCCACGGCTTTCCCTTCCTCATTGAGATCAAGATGTCCGTTGATTGGCATGGGAGTTTTGATAGCCTTTGCATTCGCCATGTCAAACTTCTTGAGCATGTCATGGGTGTACTTGGTTTGACTTATGAAAGTTCCTCTTTTCAATTGCTTGACTTGAAACCCGAGGAAGAACTTGAGCTCACCCATCATGGACATCTGAAATCTCTTAGTCATGGTCCTACTAAATTCCTCACAAAAGACATTGTTAGTACTACCAAATATTATGTCATCGACATATATTTGGCACACATAAATCTTTACCAACTTTGTGAGTGAAAAGAGTAAGATCAGCTTTGCCTATTTCAAAGCCCTGTTTGAGCAAGAATTCCTTAAGGCATTCATACCATGCTCTTGGTGCTTGCTTAGGCCCATAGAGCGCCTTATGGAGTTTATAGACATGGTTTGGAAACTTGGAATCTTCGAAACCCGGTGGCTGCTCCACATATGCCAACTCTTGTATTGGGCCATTAAGAAATTCACTCTTCACATCCATTTGATATAGCTTGAAGTTGTGATGGGCAGCATAGGCTAGAAGCATTCGGATTGCCTCTAGTCTTGCTACCGGTGCATATGTTTCTTCAAAGTCCAAGCCCTCTACTTAAGTGAATCCTTGAGCCACCAATCTTGTCTTGTTCCTTGTCACCATTCCATCTTCATCTTGCTTGTTTCTGAATACCCACTTGGTGCCGATGATGTTGGTTTTGGGTCTTTCAAGTAGAGTCCATACTTGGTTTCTCTCGAAGTTGTTCAACTCTTCTTGCATGGCTATCACCCAATCCGGATCACCAAGTGCTTCTTCTACCTTGAGAGGTTCCAAAGAGGAGACAAAAGAGTAAAATTGACAAAAATTTACCAAATGTGAATGAGTAGTTACTCCCCTTCGAAGACTCCCAAGGATATTGTCAACGGGATGATCCCGTTGAATAGTTTGACGTAGCCTTGAATGATCAATGGATTCTTGTTCTTCTTCTTCTAGCCAATCATTTTTATCTACTTCAAGAACAGGTGCAAGATCATCCCTCGGAAGCGGGGTTCTCTCACCAGTTGCAGGGGTTGATGGCTCTGCTGTCTGGGGGAGCGGCACTGCCGGGCCTGAGGCCGGCACTGCCGGGCCCCCTGCAGCAGTAGCTTCTGCAGTGGCCTTCTCTTGAGGTTCTTCTACCTCTGTAGCCTTGTCTTCTTGTGGTCTTATATCACCAATTGCTACTTGCTTGATTGCTTCACATGGTGGATCCTCCTTTTCTACAATACTTAAATCAATTTGCTCTACTTGAGAGCCGTTAGATTCATCAAATGTCACGTCCACCGTGACTTCAACTGGACCGGTGGTCTTATTGAAGACACGATAGGTATGCTCATTTGATCCATAACCAAGTAAGAAACCCTCATCAACTTTAGGTGCAAACTTAGAGGTTTTGGGCCTTTTGATAAGTATGAAACACTTGTACCCAAACACTCTAAAGTAAGACACCTTTGGTTTGTTACCGGTAAGCAACTCATATGAGGTTTTCTTCAGCTTCTTGTGTAGGTAGAGACGGTTGATTGCATGGCAAGCGGCGTTGACGGCATCACTCCAAAAGAGATCTGGCATCTTGTACTCATCAAGCATTATTCTTGCCATGTCAATTAGAGTCCGGTTCTTCCGTTCAACTACACCATTTTGTTGAGGGGTGTATGGAACTGAAAACTCATGCTTGATGCCCTCTTCATCAAGGAAGCTATCAACTTGGGTGTTTCGGAATTCGGTTCCATTGTCACTTCTTACTTTCTTGATGGGAAGCTCGAATTCCTTTTGTGCCCTTCTAATGAATGTCTTCACTTTGTCTAATACCTGGGACTTATCATACAAGAAGAATACCCAAGTGAAACGGGAATAATCGTCAACAATAACAAGTCCTTTTTTGTTACCCCCAATGCTTAAGTAGGCCACGGGTCCAAAGAGATCCATATGAATTAGCTCCAATGGCTTGGTGGTTGTCATGATGCTCTTTGGTGGGTGTGGTGCTCCTACTTGCTTTCCAGCTTGGCACACGCTGCATATCCTATCTTTCTCAAAATGAACATTCGTTAGTCCAAGGATGTGGTTGTCCTTTAGAAGTTTGGCCAAGTTCCTCATCCCAAAATGAGCTAGCCGGCGATGCCACAACCAGCCCATGCTAGATTTCTCCACTAAACAAGTCTCAAGGTTATCTTTACTTTTGTTGAAGTCAACTAGGTAAAGCTTCCCTTTCAAGCGACCCGTAAAAGCAATAGAGGAATCCTCCCTCCTAGTGACTTTCACACCCTTATCCGTAAAGAAACAATTGTAGCCCATCTCACACAATTGTGATACGGATAACAAATTGTAACTCAACGAATCAACATGTAAAACATTATTAATTGAATGCTCATGAGTTATAGCAATTTTACCAAGACCGATTACTCCCCCTTTTGAGTTGTCTCCAAAGACTATGTTTTCACTTGGATTCTCGATAGGGGAGTATGAGCTGAACATACTCTTCTCTCCGGTCATGTGATTTGTGCATCTGCTATCAAGTACCCAACTTGATCCACCGGAGGAGTGTGCCTGCAAAACAATTTAGTTCCTTGATTTAGGTCCCCAAGTAGCATTGGGGCCTTGCATGTTAGTCACAAGTATCTTAAGAACCCAAATTGCTTTTCCTACATGCTTGCTGGCCTCTTCACCAACAATCTTGGCAACAACTTTACCATGGTTGTTACACTTCAACACATAGCAAGATTCCAAACTTTCACGGGTGATATTTGGCTTTGGTTGGTGCACAAACTTGTTTTTGGTCACCCATATTGATTCCTGTGGCTTCTGGAGAACCTGCTTCTGCTGGGGCACCCTTTGGACATGTGCTTTTGGAATGATCAGGCTTCAGATTGGTGGCCTTCCCTTTCTTGGGGCACGGCACTGCCGCTCTAGGCCCGGCACTGCCGTGGTCCGGCACTGCCACCCTAGGTCGCGGCATTGCCGCGGTCTGTGCAGGCCTCTCTGTAGTAATCTGTGCCTTCCTCTCAAACTTGACACATTCCACTCTATTTTTCATGTATCTTCCATTGGTCTTACCTCTAGCAACATGGCCTAAGCCACTTTTGATGTGTGGATGCCTTCCATCCTTGTATTACACCTTCGGTTGCTCTCTAACCTTGCTCTTACTGTTTTGCACCTGCAAGTTCTTGCCCTTACTTGCAGCTAAGGCATTGAGCCTTGCCACTTCTTTCTTCATTGTCTCTAGGTTGGCAAGGTTAGTAGTATAAGTATTTAAATCAAGTTTGGTGCATTGTTCACATACTTGACTAGTGGAGGACCTAGATGCACATTTGCTTTCGAGGAGGAGTGAGTTACTATCAGCAAGAAGTTTATGTTGATTCTCAAGTTCATTATGCTTTTTTAATAAGCTATTGTATCTTTAGTTGAGTTCAATATTAGCCTTCTTGGTGATAGTGTGGGCTTTTTGCTCTTTGACTAAAGCCAATTGCAAAGAATCCACCTCACTATTCTTCAAAGTAAGAGTCTCCTTGCTAGCAATATAGAGATCTTCTTGTTTAATAAGAGTCTTCTCTCTAGATGCTACCTCAGCTTGTGTGCTCTCTAGTTCTTCCATTAGTCTAGCAATGAACATTTTAGTTTTTTTATCCAAGTTCTTAGTTAGCTTATCAATTTCTTCATCACTAGATTCATCATCACTAGAGCAATCACTAGAATCACTACTCGAGATGTCACTAGGAGAGGGAGTTTTGGACTTGGATTTAGTTTTTACCTTCTCTCCCTTTGCCATAAGACAAGTGTGAGGGAAGCAATCATCATCATCATCATCGGACAAGTTGTTGAATAACTTTGGTGTTGAGGATGAAGCTTGAATGGCAACGGTTGCAATCTTTCTATCCTCTTCACTTGAGCTGTCCACGGTTGAGTCCCATTCATGTCCAATGTGAGCCTCTCTCATATATTTCTTGTACCTTCTCTTGCTGCCCTCTTTGTGGTACTTCTTGTCTTGCCTCTTATCCTTCTTCTCATGGGGACAATCGGCTATGAAATGCTCCGTGCTACCACAATTATAGCATGTTCTCTTTTTCTTGTTAAGAAAGGTTCTTTTCACCAACTTGTAGCCATTGCTCTTGATTCCCTTGCAAAATCTTCTCATGAACAAAGCACAGTCATCAATATATTCTTGTTGCTGCTCACTATCACTTTCTTCTTCACTAGATGATGAAGTTGTTGGTACTTCTTCCTTGACTTTCTTGACTGCCCTTGACTTGAACGAAGCACCTTGATTGTTGCCCTTTTGCTTGCTTGATGTGGATTGCTTGCTTGCTGCGGGCCGCAAGCTTCTCTTGCATGCCTTGAGTGCTACATCCTTGATTTTTATGTCCTCAAGCTTGGTTTGTAGCTCCCCAAGCCTTTGCCTCTCAAGTGCTTCCTCTCTATGCATGTCATGTGTCAAAAGCCTCCCAAGAACATCACTATGAGTGAATTGCTCAAATCTCTTCTTCTCTCTAATCAAAGTCATAAGGGTCTCATTTATTGGTGTGAAAGCTTCCAACATGACCCTCACAACCTTATGATCATTCACCTCGGTGCCACCAAGACCTCTAATCTTGCCAACAATGACCATCAACCTATCAAACATCTCTTGTGGCCCTTCACCTTCATGAATTGCAAACCGGTTGAGCTTGATCATCAATATTTTAATCTTGGACCTTCTCACCTTGTCAACACCCTCATGTGCCATGTGCAAGGTATCCCAAATTTCCTTGGCCACCTCCAAACCCATCACCTTGTTGTACTCATCTCCATCCAAAGCACTAAGCAAAACACTAGTAGCTTGGGCATTGATGGATGTTGCGAAACTCAGCTTGTGTGGGTTTCTTTGGATCAACCGATGCCTCCAAGCCATGATGCACAATCTCCCAAATCCCGGGATGAAGACCTACAAGATAAGTTTTCATCAAGTGCTTCCACTTGGCAAAGTTTGTCCCATCGAAATGAGGCAACTTTTCCACGGGCACATTGATGACACGTCTAGTGTCAAGGTTAGATAAAGATGAATAATCAAAAGATACGGCTCCATAGTCGGTGTAGCCGCTGCCTTTCTTGTTCTTGCTGCTCTTGGTAGGTTGATACGTGCTATCATCATCTCCATCTTCGGTGCTACTTGAGTCATCATCACTTGAGGCCTTCTTGTTGCCCTTTTCTTCTCTTTTCTTCTCCTCTTCTTCTCTTCTCTTCTTTTCTACTCTTCTCAGCCTTCTTTATTCTCTTCTTTTTAGCTTTTCTTCTTTTCTTTTCAGCTCTTCCTTCTCTTTTCTTCTTTCTTCTCTTCTAGCTTCTTTTGCTTCTCTTTTCAATCTTCTTTCTTCTCTTCTTCTTACTCTTTCTCCTTCAGAAATCTCAGCTGGTGGCAGCATGGATTGACTTGCCGTTGACACGCTGTCACTGCTGCAGTCGGTGGTGTGGAGATCATCACCACCACTGCCACCACGAACCTCACGAGTTGTACTCGCCTCCACTTCACCGTTCTTGGCCATACCTCACGCGGCTAAGCGTAAACCTGAGGTAACCTTGCTTTGATACTACTTGTAGGATCACGGACTGGCTTAGAAGGGGGGTTGAATAGGCCTGTGAGAAATCTTTGCGAACAGAGGTTAGTGATAAGCGCGGCAGTGGTGGCCTATAGAGCGGCACTGCCGGGCTACCCGGCACTGCTGCTCCCAGAGCGGCAGTGCTGGACCTCACAGAGCAAATTCTACATAATTCAAAAACTGCTTGGGGAAATTTAGATCAGACAAATTACTAATGTTCCCTGGTATGTGTAGACCCTAACACACCCTTTCCTTGCAGCTAGAACATCACCAATTCGTAGATCGGGACCAAACCCTAGAAATCAAGAAACTCAACAAATAGAGAATGAAACAAGCAACACAAGTGACACAAGATTTAACCCGTGGTTCAGCTCGCCACAAAGGCTTGTCTACTCCACGTTGTTGAGGTTCCACAAAGGAAACTTGGGTTCACAAAGCCCAATCCTCGTCCTCAAGTCAAGAGAGTTAACTCTTGAAAAGAGAGGGTGATTCCACTAGCTTGTGAGGGTGATTACAAACCTCCTGGGGCTGCCACAAGATTGGCAAGCTCACCGGGCGACGCTCTAGCCGGCTAGGACCAAGCTCCAAGAGTAACAAATGCAAACCACCGGCTTGAACGCGAACCAAGTGCTTGAGGAAGTTGAAGATCAGTGGGGAGAAGCTTGTTCTTGCTAAGATTCAGCTCACACTCATCTAGATTCAAACTTGGATTCAAACTTTTGAGTGGAGAGCTTGTTGGGAGTGAGAGAGAGCAAGAAAGTGACTTCTCTGGTTTGTGAACTGAGCAAATGGCAGTGATGACCGTTGGGGGCGACAGGAGGGAGGCTAAGAAGCCCCCTCGAGTCTAACGGTCAAAACAAGTCGCAGCAGTGCCGGGCTTGGAGCGGCAGTGCCGGGCCTAGGGCCGGCAGTGCCGCTCTGCCAAACCAGGACAGAATGATCTGGAATTTTGTGGCTGGCTTTGGCAGTGAATGTGAGGATGTTTGGTGTAGAGATTTGCACTTGGTCACACTTTCAAACCTGTCTTTTGCATCCCCCTTAATAGTACGGCTTTCCTATACTCAATTTCAAAATCAAAACAAACTTAAACCTCCTTTGAGCCGGATACCGCATCCTTTAAATGTTAGGGGTCCACCTGCATTAGATTACATCCTCCTAATGCTTTTGCCTGCCCATCATCTCGATAAATCTCATTAGACTTCTAATCGCATGGTCATTATTACCAAAACCCACTTTAGGGCTTGATTGCACTTACAATTGTTCAGCTATATATTGGTCTTAGCTTGATTATCACCCAAACTAGCTAATTCTCAACTTCTTTTATTTTTGTTGAAAGATTATAATTCTAGTTTATCAACTCTTATCTTTTTCTTTGTTTTATTATGATTCTGCCTATTTCTATAGATTATGCTTCCTATATATATAACCCACAAAATTAAAACTCTCTTCTGGCTAAACCGGCATGAAACTAACAAGTAGCTGTCATCAGTTTATTCGACGTCTATAGTTAAACTTTTAAGCACTTACAAAAGTCACTAAATTAATGAATCCGTAAAATAAATTTAGGCCAGGCGGCGACGTAATTGTATAGCATTGTGCTCCCTTTGTCTAAAGAAACATTTTCCAGAAAAACTTAAGATAGTGGATTATCCAACTTTACATAACATTGCAAGAAACATATATATAATATCACTTGACTTTTAATTTTGGCACTACGTCACTTCTTATATTTCTTTGTACTAAGCGCGTGGGGGATAAATTAATTAATTAAATGGAACGATTTGGTCACTAGTGTGGCATGCATTTCTGCAACTAGCTAGATGATTGACCTCATTCTATATTAAACCTCATTCTCTGTTGTTGTGCAATCGATATATAAATGAGTAGTAAATAAAACGGCTATGCCTTTAAACAAATCATTATGGAAGATCAAGATGCTGTTACCTCTAAAAGTCAAGACATTTGCCGAGGTCTTACTTAAAGACGTGATTATAACAAAAGATGTAATCTCCTAAAAGGAAATTGGAGGGGTGATAAAGTGTTGTTTAGTTTGTCGTTAGTCTCTTATTTGGTCTCTAACTTTTGTGCCCCTAGGGATAAATGGTTCAAGGAAATATCCAAAGGCAGGCATGGAAATGATTAATATGTCTATAAATAAGACAAGGGGTTCCTCAAAGCTGGCCATCTATCTAGTTGCATTAGTCTTAGATTTTCTGTATGCCTAGCGAGTGCTATGAAAGCTAATTAAGAGGAGATCTACAATCGAGAGAGAATACGTGTGGGGTGCTCCTTTCCCAGTGACCTTGTTAGCGGTGGCTAGGGTTACCAGGGGTGGTGGCGGCGCTAGGCACCTGCAGCAAGGGGAGATGGCGGGGGCATGGAGTGGTGCAGGGGGCATGGTTGCCATGACCTAGGGCAGGCCGATGACGACGGTAGGGCAGGGGCACACGAAGGTGGGGGAGGGAGGGAGTGGGGACTGGGGAGGGCAGCGCAAGAGAGTGAGGAAGGGTAGGGGATTAGATTATTTTCCTTGCATAAGATTGAATGCTTACAGGCCCTGTATTTATACTTCGGGAAGACCTCGTCCTTATTAAACAATCTAATTTAATGGAACACCCCTTATAGATTCAGTTTGCTTTCCTCATCAGTAACTATTTGTCCTTCCTAGCAATATCTCAATCCATTCTATTTATTCTCCCATCCCTTCCTGACTCCTCTATTTTATTTGGAAACTTCTCGAGGGTTGGGAGATCTGTGGAGTGGTGGTGGCTCGCCTCCTGGTTATGCAGCCCCGTCGGCGCATGACATGCTGGCACCTACATACGTGCTATGACATCTGAGGAAGGTCTGTAGCCAACAGATTTGGAAGCTTACTCATGAGAATCAAGAGGTGAGATTTTCACCATTTTAGAGAAAACGCCATCTTCCAAGATGTTTTTTTTTCAAGATATGCTTTTGATTTAGTTGTTTCTAGGTGTTGATCTTTTGTGGAAACATTTACAGCACTCTTAGAAACATCTCTGCCAAATTTGGTGCAAATCAGAGTTGATTTGGATCGAAATCACATTTCGAGCAGCTGAAGCTTAGGGTTGAAGAACTGGCCAGGCCGGCTTGAACATAACCAGGTGCTATGGCCGTTGCATCGCATTTTTGTGCTCCTTTAATGCGTCTTTCACTGTTTTGCTTCCACATCTTTTTCGTTGTCTTATCTAGTGTGTCTTGAGTGCATCTGGTCACCAGTTCGCCTGTGTGGACTTGCATCAGAAAGATTTAAGGTTTTTGCACTTAGGTGAGTTGCATGGGAAATAGGCCGATTTCTTATAGAAAAAGTTTTGTCCAGCTCATATTCACCTCTCTCTAGTCGCCTGCTCAGACCTTCAGGAATGAACAGCTTTGACATAATCACAAGCTGGATCTTTCAACTACTCCTATCTATCCGGTCATATATGCTGAAAGTCCTCATCCCCCATAATTAATGTCACTATTTCTTCACCACTTGAACATATAGAGGACGAGCCGGATGATAAAATATGTGGAAACACCACTGAACATATATAGAGGACTGGGCACGTACAGGATTGGGAGTGCATATGCAGCATCTAATCAACTCAAATTGATTTATTCAATGATGTGGACCAGCTTGTCGTAGCTAGTGTATATACATTCCAAAAGCTTTGTTTACAAGTAAGGAAGGAAAATCATTCCATGCGTGCTTTTTAGGGATTACATTTTAGTCAATTTCACATCGAATGTTTGACTCCTTTTTAATAGTATTAAATATTAACTATTTATAAAACTAATTATATAGGTAGACGTTACTTTACGAGATAAATTTATTAAAGCTAATTAATTATTCTATCATTAGCATTTGTTTACCGTAGCACTATATTAACAAATCATGGAGTATGTAGATCATCTCGTAAATAGTCATAATAATCTATATTTAATACTTTATGTATGTGTTCAAATATCCAACGTGGCATGGTATACTTTTTAGACCGGGGCAGACGCCCCGTAAACAAATCTACTCCTTCAGTGCCAGTAAACCAATTAGTAATTGAGATAGCTGCTAGCAGCTTAATAGCGTGACAGAGATAGGTACACATGCAAACACCTAACACAGACAAGAGCACTGTGCAGCAACTTTATTATTATCCTCTATTTCTTTATGTATGTACATCTGAATTGAGTTCCATAAAAACCAGAGACGAAAACGGGTACACGCAACCATCAATACCTAAACAGCAGGTTTGAGAAGACTTGTCATCTAATCATACAAATTACTGACCTCCCTCATGAACATCTTCTCCTCTCTTCTCTTCTCCTCTCCCTTTATTTTCTATAGCTTTCTCATTCCAGCTCCAATTTTCTTTGTCCGTGATCTAGTAGCTATCATCAGCTGCATATGTCTCTCTAGAGTCGATATAGATCAACACAATTGAGAGAGACTACAAGTTTGCAGCAAATAGATAGATAGATAGCTCCCTCAACCACATGAACTCGTCCGCCACTGCCATGGATCAAATAGGCAAGTACTGGGGCATGTGGGGCGCAAGGAGAAGCAGCAGCAGCACCGCGAGCCCCATCTCTGCTTGGGCGGCGGCGTACGGCGGTGGCAGCGAGCTGTCGTGGGAGGAGAAGGCCTTTGCGCACGACGCGGCCGCGCACCTCGGCGGCTGCGTGTGGCCGCCGCGCTCCTACTCGTGCACTTTCTGCCAGCGCGAGTTCCGGTCGGCGCAGGCTCTCGGTGGCCACATGAACGTCCACCGCCGTGACCGAGCTCTTCTCCGGCAGGGGGGCTCGTCGTCCCCCGAGGACGTGCACGCCACCACCAAAGATCAGCCGCACCCACAGCAAGGTGCTCTCCTGTACACGACAGCAGCAGCCTGTAACCTTGGTAGCACTACCACGCCGGCTACTACTACTGCCGGCTCAGCAGCAGCGATGGGAGATGGGGATAACACCACCACCACCACTCCTACTTCCTACTTGTCAACAATTATCAAAGAGAGCAAGACGAACAAGCCCTTCATGCCCATGCCAGATCACTCGGTGTCTGTGGGGGGGATGAGAGAAGATCAGGCGGCCATAGATAATCATCATGGTGATCGTCCTGACGATGGCGACGGCGTGCAGTCAGCCAGGAAAAAGAGGAGGCGTTTCGATCATCCCTTGGCGTCGGCGGCCGCGCTTCTGATCTTTGTACAGCCAACGGCAAAGGCCACTACCGACGTTACAGCATCTGAATCGCAAGGAGGAGCTGATCATGAGACAAAGGTACAACAAACGACAATCCCAATAAGCCCTTGGTCTAGTTCCCCTCTTCTAGATCAACGACAGGAATTAGATCTGGAGCTAAGGCTTGGGACTACTCCAAAAGTTAGCCATACACAAAGCTAGCTAGTACATATACTTCTGCATGCTAATTAATGAGGTCGATTTATTTTGTCTTTTGAATTTATCGTATCACTACTCTTGCTTGATTATTCATCGCTTTATCCCCCTTCGATTTTTTTCTCCTTTTTAAATTTTTCCCCCTTTTCCTTTCTTGTGCTATGGGACCGTACCGATTATTACTCTTTTTTTTTTTGCCAAAGAGCAGCTGTACCTCGCACCTCTTTCAATTCAATCTCAACTGTTATTCTTGTTTCAATAGATAAGAAGTTAAAGGATATATTATAATACATAGCTCATACATTCTTCCTCTGTTATTGTTTTTTGCTGTGTTCATTTAGACCTGTGATCAATTTAAGCACATCCTAATTTTGCTTCTATCATCCATACCTTCATTATGACTGAAATATTTTCCTCACATGCTTGTTTATTCAATTCATTAATTTTCAGCTCACTTCTGCTTGGTTGATCATGAACTTTTTGTGCTACCATTTTGGCTATGTTTGGTAGGACTTATTACGACTGTGGCTGATTTGTAAGGTTGATTTATTGTGAGAGAAAAACATTTGTTTGATCTCTAAATTAAATTTTGTTTACTGTATGTACATGTATGGAGCATGATGGATGCACCTTGCTAGTTTATATAAAATAGGTTCCCTATTTTACCCAAACTATATAAGACTTGATCAGCTAGTAGATCAATATCCAAAGAGTTTTGTATATATAACTTCATTGTAATATTGTGTGAATTTGATCTTGATTAGAAGGTTAGGTTTGCTTGCTTGAGCTACTCATCAAGATCACAAGCAGAAAATAGTGAGTACAAACCGACAGAGTGGTCATCTGTTGTTTTCCTACAAACTTCCAATATACATACCATGGGGCATAGAACACACAAAGAGGGGGCGGCTATTGGCATTTCTTAGCGTCACTGTCAGAAATAGAAATAGAATCTATCTCTAGCCACGGCGTCAGAAATGTTTGTTGGCATTCTATAGCATCTCTAGTGTATCCTAGCAACAATACTAAGGAATGTCATCAACCGATAGGTCTTAATGTTTACACAGATTATCGACAAGTACACGGATCTATCGGTGTAGCAGCCCGCGAAAGTATTATCAAAAGTATTATCAGAGCATTGTTATTTAAATTTTCCCAAAGAAAGACATGTTATAAAGAGTCTAGTATGAGTATGAACATAATTTTATGTATGCAAAGCAAACCAAAGTTCTTTGGGAGTCTAATATGTGTATGAACATAGGCGGTGCATCGGTGGTTCTCGTAACAGACCGCCAGTACTAATGCAAGTGGTGGTATTTTTCGCGTGAAAATCGCACGCTTCATAGCCATGGGGGTTCGAACCTGCTATCTCACCCTCTCATGTAGCCTCCTCTACCACTCCACTCACCACTCACTTGTCTCTACATTAGAGTTTTGTTCCCCGCATATTATCCTAAACCGAGCATAAATTGATTGTTTAAGGCCCCACAAAATTCAAATGAAAAAGTTATCAACTACAAAGTTTCATAACTTTCAAGATATACAACTTTTATTTTGATAGTTCCTCTATTACAAAATTTGAATTTCAAATTTGATAATTTCATACGTAGTTTTTCTTGACAAGATGATTTCAAATGAAAAGGTTATCAACTACAAAGTTTCACAACTTCTCGAGATCTATAACTTTCATTTTGATGGGTTTTTCATACAAGATCATTTTGAAAAATCAAAAAAAAATCAAGGATAATTATTTGTACTAGCAGTTCCTTAAAAAACCGCTAGTACAAATCCATGATTTTCATTGGTGGTTTTGTTAAGAAAACCGCCTGTAAAGAAGAATTTTTAGAGGCGGTTTAGAATCATTCAATTTCTACTGCCGCATGTCAAGAGGAACCGCCTGTAGAAAAAACCCACCATGGAGAAAATGCCTTTTCTACTAGTGATACAAACTATAGACTGGTTCATATAGTATGATTATAACATGAGCGTAACAATAGTTCATCTGCAACGCTTTACAAAAGATATGAGATCTTGAATATGAAAGAACTCATTGCATTATTCATACCAAGGATCCTTCTTCCAAGGAGACAATCTCTTCAAGTAGCTTCTAGCCCTGCTCAGAAACTACAAAGACTAAAGCTAAAGAGTACAGGAGAAGTGAGGTATGTTTGGCTCCAAAATAAGGTGTGTCCTAGAGTGGGAGCTCTCCCCTATATAGGGGCGTTAGATTTCAGGGGAATATTCCCCAAGTCCACCACTGCACCGCCCTCTAGGCATCAATGCCAAATCCCCACAACGAGGTGGGCCTAGGCGGCTTCGGTAGGGGCACAGCCGCGCCAAGTCTGGCCCGCCTCAGAATCACCTTTCTCTGGTGGGCCACTGGTTGGGCTAGGGTCTCGGTTGCACTATGGATTGACCCAGGTTTTCTTCGGTGTTGGGCATTTTTAACTCCTTTGGTTGACTTTATCTTTTACGCTTTCCTGATTGGCATCTTTTCGTATTTGGTGTAGATTCCTATAGAGTGACTTATCTTCCAACACAAGAATATCACATGTATATGTGTGTAGGCATTTTCTATACTCCCGGGAGTAGTTAATCCCATCTTTAAAAAACCACCTTGCGTATGTGTTCATACTTGTTTATCACTTTGAGTATGTTTACATACTCATATTATGGTGCTCCAAATCTTCCTATGCGAAAATTTTTTAAGAGAACCCATACTTTTTAATATATTACAAAAATGTCACTTATTGTAGTATATAAAATAAGTATGACCACATACTCGATGTATGCATGCATACTTGATAAATATACTACCATAGATGGTCTAGTATGATTATATACTTCATGCACATACACTTCATTCGATCATATATGCCCTAAATCTGAAGATATAAACATAGGAGTAACTACTCCCTAGGAGTAGAAAATAATTATATATATATATATATATATATATATATATATATATATATATATATATATATATATATATATATATATAAACCCTAATTTGTATTCTACATACAAATTGAGCACATATTGACATATTGTAAACTATTTGTGTGCTTGTCAAACCTTCCCAGCCTCTTTACATTACATATACTAATTACATATGGGTCCTTGTATCCACATATTTATATTTCATGATCTCTAATACTAGAAAACTAATCAAACTACACGTGCTTCTTTTCTTTGCCAATTTTCTTCTATCATGTCACCACCAGGTTTGTTTATATTTACAAGTTTCTTTGGCTTATAAACATGCTGATAGAATTAGAACCACAAAAGCATAACGCGTCCATGCTAGATCCCATGGGAATAAGACCTCAAAATGTTGCCCAGTAACATGCAATGGATACGTTGATGACTGTCCGTGCCCACTCTTGTTAGCTGGCATGAATAAGTTCCATGCCCTCGTTAGTAGCTAACACAGATACCTCTACGATAGTACTTTATGGTTATAGAAAAAGTTTCACAAGCGCACAAAATTATCATTGTAGCGTTTCACCCGAAAGTATTTAGGGTACCGTTATTTATATTTTCCCAAAGAAATGCAAGAAAATCTAGTGTGAATATGATCAATATAATATATGTGCATAATAAGAAATTATTCATAGCAGGGGTAAGATAAATCATAGTTTACAGATAGTGGAAACACAAGCATATGATCGTCTCTCTTATAAATAAAAAGGAAATAAAGAATAAAATAATATTCCTACTATGGATCAGAGCAATGCAATATTTTAATACAGTTATGTTCAAAATTACAGTTGATCATATAATAATTAGGATTAAGTGTTAGATGGATCAAGTAGAACACCTAAGTACTGGTCTACCAGCAACATTCGTGACAATTTAAACTCCTACATCGTACCTAGACGTGGGGAATTACAAGGGACGGACAGGGCTATCATCACCTACCACGTACCACGTCAAACGTGGGGTATAAAATGCATTCATCCATTCCCGTATACCTAAACACCATGTTTATATATAAAGAACCACACATATCCTCCGGGTCCCCGACCCTACGGATCGATAGGTAAAGATACACACCCGAAGGAGATGCACCATCTAAGCTTAACTCTAGTTATATTCAGATCAATTGCATGATTAGTAAAGAGTAGAGTTCTAGATGTTCTAATCAAGATAAAGAATTAAGAATTAGTTCTAATACAAAGATCATAACATAAGAACTTAGCTCTAATTCAAGAACATTACATTGATAAGTAGAGAAAAAGAACATGATGGAACTAGATGTATTTCTTATACCAAAGTTTGAGATCATAGGCGCCCTCTACAAGATACAACGGAAGTTGCAGCGGTGCCTCCAGAGCTTGTGGGTGGGAACGGGGCTGCATGCGGTGAGCTCCAGTCGCCGGGTGTCACATGAGATTTGGTCATGCACGATGCCGGGAGTTGCACTGGCACAGGAGATGATCCGGAGCGTTGTCCTTTTTTAACCAAAGAATGTCGTCCACATACCTAAGCGAATGGACTTTTCGGCCGGTCTTAGTGTGAAGTTTCATCCCTCAATTTCCAAGAGTCAATATGTTGGAAACAGATAAGTTTCATCCTCCATGAAACTCATTTTATCCCATGAAACTTTTATCCTTTCTCTTAATCTATATATTCCATGCTATGTCAGCGCATTTAATGCCACAAAACTCTCGTGAAACTCCCATTGAAGATAGCATTCTAGCGAGTTGGCTACGCAAGGGTTGAATGCATGCGAGAGAATGGGACAATTATGCTACAGAATGGACCAAACGAAAAAGATCCAACAGTCTGGAAGAAAATTTACCTCTTTTATTTTTAGGTATGTATCGAATATAGAAGATATGCCCTCCGATCCTGCAAATATGCTTAAGATCCATCACCATGATTATCCATGCATGGACTCCCGGGCCTACGGCCACCAGTACTGCTGCTGCTGCATGCACGCTGATACAGTCTGCAGAGTACTAATGTCGTTGCCCCAGTACCAGCAGGCAATGTGTGTGACCGGGAACTCCGGATGAAAACACGATGGATATTCATCGATATATATCCGTCCATCTCGAAACTGTCAAAATCCAATACGAATATTTGATATCTGAATTCAAACATTTAATATCCGACTGTATCTGAATCGAGTACTCAAAATAATATTTTTTGATAAGTATATAAGATAGGTATCAATATCCGCAACGGTCCGATACGAGCACCAACTCAACTACCTAACTGCGGTTGGTAAAAAAAATGAAAGGTATAAGTAAATTCACCGCCGCTGCTTCAACTTGACCGGCGGTGCCATTCCGGTCCCCAAACATTCGAAATAGTATATGTGAGTTTCTAGATATGGCCAACAATATCATTCCAGTACATGAACTTCCAAAGTATTCATCGTTGGTCCCTAAACTTGGCTACTGGTGTCATTCCATATCATAAACTTGGTCTTAACTGTTAGGGTTGTGCTAACGTCCGGTGCACAGAATTCGTCCGCATGCCAGTCACTTACGGAAATCGGACCACCCTTCACGTGGCCTGCCACAGCCCCTCACAACGAACCTGACCCTCCCCCCCCCCACCCCCCGGCACAGAACCCCACCCCCCGCCCCACGTGCAGGAACAGAAGGCCCTGTCCCTTGCTTCGCACACCATGCCCTTTCCTGACTCACCCATTCCCTCACCGTGCCCTCGTCAAAAAAGCATGAAAACACTTTAACATCAACATCGGCCTGTAAATACTGCACCATTCGAAAAACATGTAGTGCACCATTGAAAACATGCATTACAACATCTACGAATATGTATTGCAACAAACAAAAAACTGTACTGCAACATAAAAAAATATGTACTGCAACATAAAAAAATATGTACTGTAGCATCAAAAAACATACACTACAAAATCATGAAATAATGTACTACAACATCGAAAATTTTGTGCTGCAACAATTAAATATATGTGCTGCAACATCAAAAATTACGTACTTACATCACAAAACCGTCTGTTGCAACAACCCGAAAAATCACATGCAACATTTGAAAATCATCGGTCGCAACATCACGTAAGACCCATTGCAACATGGGGGGAACATCCAAAAAATGTAAAAAAAAACAGCCCCTGACAATCACCTTCGAGCTTGACAGAAGGAGGAGAGGATAGGACCCTAGAGCTTGTTGGAACACTAGCCACTGCCATGTCCCTCAGATCCAGATCCAGAGGAGGAGGAGGAGGAGAGAAGGGGTTAGATTCAGAGAAGAACAGACCTACCTCGTCGAAGCCGCCGTGCCGTCATCGTCTTTGGTGGGTGTCGCATGGAGGTCGTGGAGGAGTTGAGGAAGGAGAGAGGAGGGCTACAGCGACCTGACCCAGCGCGGCGCAACAGAGAGTGGAATCGCGGAGGAACGAGAGGAGGGCGGAGAGCAGAAGTGAAGGAACGGGTAAGCGGAGGGAGGAGAGCAGGCGATGGGATAAGGCTGGTGGGCAGGACGATGAGTCGGGCGGTCAAGTCGTTCCCGATGCGGGTCCGTTTGGCCTTCCGAACGCTTGATTAGAATCATTACCGTAATTGTTAATTTTCATCTGAGTCCAAATAGAGCCTACCCAACTCTATACACTAATGTGGCACGCTGACTTTTTCAGAAAATATTTCGTAACCTTTTCATATGAATTTGGATGAAGAGAAATTTTATATCAATATTATAGTCCTCGACGGGATCTACAATTTTGTAGTTAAAAAGTTTTTGAATTGGAACCCAAAATATTGTTGTAAGTTCATATATTTTAGGGTTTTGGATTTAGGAAAATACAGATGCAAAAAAAAAAAACAGCTGGAGGGAAATTCTTGTATAGATAATATTAGTATATAGATATATGTAGATATATAAATAAATGATGAGGTGTTTCGTGGGCTGGTAGGGTATCTTCTGGTAGGCGCTTGAATTCAAATTGGACCGGTTTATCTCGGGCCCAACTGAAATGGATGAGTCCACAAGGTGCCGGAGTGATTCCGACGTGGACGCACTGGACACTCCCGGCGCTCCGATCCCGAACACGGAGCACGAGGCCGGCCTGCTGGATCGCAGCAGCCTGATCCTCGATCGCTCGTCGTCTACTCCTACGCTCCCAGCCGGTCAGCCTCATGCATCGCCGTGTGCCGGTGTGTGCGAGTGCGACAGTGCCAGCTGCGGGTTTTTTTTAAAAAAAACAAACAAACAATTATTGGTGCTAAGCATCAAGCTGTAAGGAGTGTAATATTACAAATATTGGTGCTAAGCATGGCCTGTTGAACATTACATAGGCCAGAGTGAGCATCATAAGAACAGGCAGCATGCTCTGAGTTTAAATCACTAAGAAGGGCCTGATGAGCTAGAACATCCGTCGTGATGTTAAGATTCCTTGGAATCTTGAGTAGCTTGGAGTTACTGATTGAGCTGTAGTTAGAGTAGATTTGCGTGAAGGGCTTCATTCTCCAATTAGCTAGGGAGGTTAGAATGGTCATCTGAATTAAGGATTCGAACCAGTTGTTGACAATCCAAAAGGAAGGTGACAGCAGAGAGGTTCATGTTATCCACAAGTGTAACTGCTAAATCTAGAGCAGCTGTCTCAGCCATCAGCACTGATAAGTCGCGGGGTTACTTTACTTGTCCTCGAATACAGTATCTGAGTCATCCATGCATGCATCCATCCTTGCTAGTCCATGTACCGGCAAAATAAATATCCATTTGGCACACCTCATTTGTAAGTGAATTTATTTTTAAAAAAAATTAAAAAATAGTCTTATGAATACCTTCTAGATGAAGCTCTGTTGTTTAGAAAATATTGTTTGGCAAAACAAGTTCACCAACAACTTCATCCATGGTCGAGAGAAAAAGAGCAAGGAACCTCGGATAAGCTAGTTTTCTCTTTTTACATTTCCTTACTTATGTAAGGAGATGAAAAACAACTTCACCCATCTTACTATTACTAATTGGAGGCTTCTTTCCCGTGAAGACAGGTAGGATCCTAGGTGGACACTCTAGGAAAAGAAACAAAACCAAAGAAGCCTTCATGTGAAGCCACCTAGAATCCTACGTGGACGTTTAAAAAAGAGAGTAAAATTATCCACATATGTCATTACGAAGAATTAACCTAAAATAACCCCCTATATATAATTCTAAATTACCCTATTCCGCCACTTTGTCCTGCCGGTCACATAAGTTGCCCTGCCGATCACATCTATTAAATTAATCTTTTCTCCTCTCCTTAATCTCTCTCTCTCTCTCCTACATATAAATAATAGATGGCATTTAATCCTTCTTAACTTGATTTTACGTAACCAATATGTCCCACATCTCCACGAGACAAAAAAAAAAGATCGATCTCTAATTTTTGGGTTCGGAGCAAACTTGGTACAAGTACCATTTAATCTACAAATTAAAAGGTCTTATACATAATTTTTTTCCGGCTTCGCCTCTGATGCTATCCTGTACTTCTTATCCTTTGTTCTTTGTTTGTTGAATTCTTTCTAACAATAGTTAGTTTCCTCAGGAATATGGGAACCTCCAGAACCAGGCTGGCAATATCCACTCATTCACTGCCCATGTACCTCTCACGTTGGGCAGCATATGCGGCCTCCCACATACATGCAGCAGGTACGTTATAATGTATATTACTCAAAGAAAAACTTAATCAGCAGTCAAAACGTTGAGTATAATGTTTTTTTGGGTCATAAAAAAATCCAGGTGCGTACTACCAATAAGAATTAGTACAAAGTTCACGCTTTATGAAGTATGGTTGAAAGCTTGAACATGTTGTCCTTCAACTTCAATTATATATGGGGGGACATACGTGAAAAGACATATGGCACCTCTGCCTTTGTTTTTGCATGCAACTGGGAAACAAGCAGCCTATGCGTGGGTTGATATCTAAATATAACCAGACAAAGAAAGGCTAGAAACACTCAAACAACAATAGAGTAGCTTAGATAGACGTCCAAAATTATAAAGACCCAATTTATACTAAAGTTATAGGAAGAAAAAATAAACAAATTGGAGAATACAAATTATGCAGCACATTTAAAATTTGATGATTCTTTTGTTGATTAGATAAAAGTATTAATTATGGACTTTTGATTTATAGAATATATAGGACTAAGAGTGAAGATGTTTGGACAAATGTTATTATGTCAAATCTGTATTAAAACTTGATATGAGTGATAGATGTGTATCTAGACGAAATTCATGTCTTGGCCTCTTGGGTAGTCAATCTAATCTGAACCATCGCCACGCAAGAGCTTGGCCAGAGTAGGATGAGTAAACAAAATGTTGCATCCCAAAATTTGAAATTGAAATTGTATAATATGAACAGTGACCATTTTCAGAAAAAAAAGTAACATTATTTATAATCATTGTTCACATTCTGAAGTCTGAAATTTGGGACACGACACAAGTGTAGACAACTGGACAAAGATAAATACACTGGTATAACACTAAATAAATGAGTCATAAGTAAACAAATATGATTATTAGCTAGGGATCTAATTTGGAAATAACTTTACAATAAAATATCTCTTAAAATTATTAGCCGTGCGGGAGCACAGGTTGATAGACTAGTAAAACTAATCTCCTCTATAATTAGATTCTCAAATAAATCTAGGTCCACGAAAAAAAATGTCCCCCGCTGAGAGCTCTAACCTTTACCTTTGTGCACACAGAAAAATATAGACAAGATTTTGCCTCTATTAAAATCAAAGGCTACAGACCATCAAATCACGATCCAATGGTTCAGGATCAAAGTTTTGTCCACGAACTCACACTTCCCAAGCCGCGAGATCGCGCGCCCGCCCTCCCCCCGCGATCACCAGGGCTCGAATCCTGCCATCTACGTGAATATACTCGTGGGAAGTAGTAGGTTAATAAAAAATGAAAAAAAGGAAAGGACCAATCGCGGATCGTGGCCAACGTGATCATCTCATCTTCCTTGGAGCGATTATCTGCTCTTCCTTTTCTATCGCACGATCTCACCTTTTGCAGGTCCGCCCCGCTCCTCTTTTCCACCGTTCCTTCTACACGGTTTGCCCTGCTCTTCTTCTCCGTCCATCCTCGCGCGACCGTGCAGGTGCCTCGGTACGTCGTGCGCAGGCAGCAACAACGGCAGCCGCACCGGTACCTGCATCGAACTCGAACGACTGTGCCAGCCAGGTGCGCATGGCGCCGATCCTATCTCAACAATAATCTCGCTGCCACCACCCACGAACCCCTGCTATGGCCGAGCACGCAAAATGTCACGGCGGCCTTGAACCTGGCGTGGATGAGAATCATGAGATCCGTGCCGGGGGTGACGCCGGCCAGCCGCGGCGTCCTCCCCATGGACAGGCGGCGTGACTCCCTTCCTCTACCAACGACGATGCTCCCTTCCTCCACATCTTCTGGGCATAGGAGATTCCGATCATTCCCCAGCAGTCTCAAGAGAGTAGCGTGAGGTTGCCCGAGTTGTGTATTCGACCTTGCCATGTATGCGATGGATGGATCTTGCCAATGGCAGCAAGCGATGAGTACAATTGATTTTGTCATCTTCGTTCTTGCAGTTCATTTTTTCTGTCAATTTTCTTTTTCATGTGGAGATAGAGTAGTAGTTGACACCTGTGCTGCTTACAACGACGCTGCTACAGATCAGTTGGCAAGATTTTTTTATTTTAAGTTTCAGTTTATTATTTTAGATATTGATGATGAGCCAAGCAATAATTTGATTGGCTCAACTTTTTTTTATAGAGTACCTGTACTTGTTTAGTGTGCTTCCAAACACTGTCTATTTCCAGGGTCGTCAATTTAATAGGTCGATAACAGGGTGCCATCTTTTATAGTATAGTTATAACATGTGATACTCAAACCTGCATAAACTTGTTTTCCCAATCCAAAGATCCAATAACCATTATTGTTATGATCAATGGCACTACATGCTTATTTTGTATCCATCTACGTACAAATGACTGGTCTGTAGCTTTGCTCCAGTTCAGTGCTTGTATAATTTTACCCCTGGACTCCTATATGCTGCCTGCCTGCTCTGTATCTAATTGAATGTTCGTGTAGGAGTACGTCTTCAAGTACAACTCCGTACAAATCTGTGAGCAACCATCGATCCATTGGTTCTGTACTCTCTGGAGGCCTAGCTGAACATCAGGAAGGGCAAGAGCATACAGTTCATGCAGCCGGCGTACATGAAACTTGTCGACAAGAGCACGGTGCAAGTGGAGTTCGATGAGAAGGATGATAAGGGGTTTGTGAAGGAAGTGCTAGAGAGATGCCCTGCAACCATTCAGTTTAGTGCTCACTGTCAGTGTCTGCTACCTGTTCTTTATTCAGTCATTCATTCTTTCTTTCATGATATCGTTTTTCGTTCGGTGTTTCAGTCTTTCAACTTTATTTGTAGTAATTTTTTTGAAATAATATATTAATTTGTAGTAATTTCCCTGGATGGATATGCAACTTTTCGATCCACTGCCAAGAAATTCTGAACAATATTAAATTTAGGGGAAATCGAAGTTCAACAGGGTCTTAGGGTCAATACATGCATAACTGCACATCTATAGGAGTCTATATCGTTTCCGGCTTCACCGTAAAATCTTGTTTTCCTATTAATGAACATATATAGGAGTCAATATTGTTTTCAGCTTCAATATAAACACTCTGTTCGGCTGACTGGATTGTACGGCTGGCTGGCTGATTGTTCTGAGAGAAAAAAATGCTGAATGGCTGGGTGATGCTGGCTGATAAGTTCAAACGAACAGAGCGAAAATTTCATTCTATCTTTCTTCGATTCATAGCCATGCTCGAGCCAACTTGTTTTCGGCTTCACTGTAAAATCTTGTCTTTCCATCCAGTGAACAAATGTAGGAGTCGATATTCTTTTCGACTTCACTATAGAGTTTCAGTTATCTATTTTGATTCAGAGACATGTTACTTATGGAGTTATGGTGCAGGTGCTACTCGAGCGTCCACAACTGTTTTTTTTCCTGTGCTAAAAAGCTCTATTTGTTTCTCTTTTCATCCACTTGAAACATGCATAAATAAAATAATACCGTCCAATCTAATCCATATACACAATGCTTCTACAATACAACTGCTGGCGATCAACAATAAGAGTTTTGGCAAAACCAAAAGATAAATAGGATCCTACAGGGAAGAGCACCAAAAATATTGTTTATAAAGACTCTTGAACGAGTGATTAACGGTGGGTTTACTAAAACTTCTATGTGCTTCCCTAAAACAAAACCGTAGCGTTAGCACGGGCATTATACTAGTTTGTAAAAGTGTACTTTTTTTTAAAAAAAAATAGCTTACAATATAACCCCATAAAGCTGTTAGTCCTAATTCTGGAGGCAGGAGAGCCGCCACGTCACGCACACGCATCACGAATGGCCAGGGTTTGATGCATGTATGCATGGCATGTGCTGTACTGTACTAGTAGCTGGTAGTCCCAGTAGTCCCGCCATGCATGCATGCCCAGCAGGTAGCGTAATCGTCTGATCCTCAGCGTGTGGCTCCTCCTGCTCCTGCTCTCATCGACAAGCTGTAGCTGTAGGTGGGGTAGCTTTGCTAGGTCGCTCCAGAATATTCATGTACTACGTACACAGCTGTGGGGCAGGGCAGGGGTGATGACGTGTCTCGTATGCTTTGCAGCCTGTTAGTTCTTGGACGCTAGCGAGCAAAGCGCGATCACTGCAATGATTGAGCGGGCGAGCGAGCAAGCCGCATATGACCGGGAATGATCTAGAGCATGCAGACAGAGCAGAGCATATCATCGATCTGCAACTTTTTTACGATTATATAAGGGAACTGCATGCTATTGCTACTACTAATTAACCGCGGCAGCTTGGTGTATTGTATTTTGTTCATCATCAGATCAGCTACTAAATCTCAGAAGCTCCATATATCACCACCGTAGCGATGGCTGCTGCTTTCTCCTCCACCTCCGTCGCTGCGCCGGTAAGTACCTTACATCTCTGGCCGGTATAGCTAGCATGCTTTACTGATATAATGAAGCAAAGACGATATATACATGACATAGTACCCCCGTATGCAGGCAAGCAGCTACCTCGGCAGTAACAAGAAGCTCCTCTCTGCCATCACCAGGAACAGCAGGAAGCCGCAGCAGCACGGGCATGGGCATGGCAGCAGCGGCAGCAGCAGCAGCACCATGAGATTCAGATTCAGATTCAGAGCCATGGCGGCGGCCGTGAATAACAAGGAGAATAAGGAGGTGGACGAGACGAAGCAGACGGAGGGGGACAGGTGGAGGGGCCTGGCATTTGACACGTCGGACGACCAGCAGGACATCACCCGGGGGAAGGGGCGCGTGGACCCGCTGTTCCAGGCGCCGATGGGGGACGGCACCCACGTGGCCGTGCTCAGCTCCTACGACTACATCAGCCAGGGACTCCGGCAGTACAGCAGCTTCGACAACACCATGGATGGCTACTACATCGCTCCCGCGTTCATGGACAAGCTCGTCGTCCACATCGCCAAGAACTTCATGAACCTGCCCAACATCAAGGTGCCTCTCATCCTGGGTATCTGGGGAGGCAAGGGCCAGGGCAAGTCCTTCCAGTGCGAGCTCGTCTTCGCCAAGATGGGCATCAGCCCCATCGTGATGAGCGCCGGCGAGCTGGAGAGCGGCAACGCCGGCGAGCCCGCCAAGCTGATCCGTCAGCGCTACCGCGAGGCCGCCGACCTCATCTCCAAGGGCAAGATGTCCTGCCTCTTCATCAACGACCTGGACGCCGGCGCCGGCCGGATGGGCGGCACGACGCAGTACACGGTGAACAACCAGATGGTGAACGCGACGCTGATGAACATCGCCGATAACCCCACCAACGTGCAGCTGCCGGGGATGTACAACAAGGTGGACAACCCCCGGGTGCCCATCATCGTCACCGGCAACGACTTCTCCACGCTCTACGCGCCGCTCATCCGCGACGGCCGCATGGACAAGTTCTACTGGGCGCCCACCCGCGACGACCGCGTCGGCGTCTGCAAGGGCATCTTCCGCACCGACGGCGTCCCCGACGAGGACGTCGCCAGGCTCGTCGACGCCTTCCCCGGCCAGTCCATCGACTTCTTCGGCGCCCTCCGCGCCCGCGTGTACGACGACGAGGTCCGCCGGTGGGTGGCCGAGACCGGCGTCGAGAACGTCGCCCGGAGGCTCGTCAACTCCAAGGAGGGCCCGCCCACGTTCGAGCAGCCGAGGATGACGCTGGACAGGCTCATGGAGTACGGCCGCATGCTGGTGGAGGAGCAGGAGAACGTCAAGCGCGTGCAGCTGGCCGACAAGTACCTCACCGAGGCGGCGCTCGGCGACGCCAACGACGACGACCTCTACGGCAAGGCGGCGCAGCAGGTCCGAGTGCCGGTGCCAGAGGGGTGCACCGACCCCAACGCAGCCAACTTCGACCCTGTCGCCAGGAGCGACGACGGCAGCTGCGTCTACAACTGATTATGCCATGCGTGATGGATATCATTTCGGCCCGTGGTACGTAGCAGCCAGCAAACAACCACACAGGGTCTGGTACGGTAGTGGTAGGGAAAGGTTGTTGTATTCGGCAAACGACCGCTAGTAAAGCAGTAGGCAGAAACAGAATCCTCTAGACAAAACGTTGCAGCTGTTGGCTACCACGTTTGTGTTTTGCAAATTTGTTGTGAGGCTTGTATAAGAGGTGCATAAGTCTTATTGTGTTGTCAACATCCTTTTTTGTTGCATTGGCCATTTGGCCTGATGAATATTGCCTCATCATATGCGTATATGGAAACTCAGAAGCTCAGCGTTCTCCCTCCAATGTTGCTAGTAGCAAGCCACCGCACAAGAGATTCCGTATAAGATTGATTCCTAAAATGAAAGTGGTGCTGATGAGGCCGCCTTGCCTCAGTCCTTGTCCATCGGTCTAAGTGGGATCCCGTTGAGTATGATTTTGGAGGATCATGAAGTAAGTATTGCTTTTTTTTTTTCTAGAACACGCCGATGGCGCGTATGGCACTAAGCAGGCAGGAATTTGAAATGAATATCAAGAAAATGGGGACAGTAACCAAGGTTACCGTAGCCCAGACGCCCACAAGCCACAAGTAGGGATTACATCTAAACTAAATTAGTGACTCGGGAAGTAAACCCTCAAGCTAAACGCAAAGCTAACAGAACCCGACGCACCTTGAAGCCAGCCAAGCACCAAGCCCTGGCTTCATCTAGGATCAGCGCCATGAGCTGCTGCGGCGTCGAGGGGCGATCATCAAAAGTTCTGGCGTTATGTTCCTTCCAAAGCATCCAGCCGATGAGGAAAAACAGTGAGTCGAACCCTTTTCTCAAAGGCTTGGGCACTCGTTTTCGCTGTTGCAACCACGAATGGAGCACCAGTTCCTCGCGGACAGTGATGAAAGACTGAAGCTGGATCAGGGAAAGGTAGGTATACCAGACTTCTCTACTAAAGCAACAACCAAGGATGATGTGGTGGATGGTTTCCACATCTTAATCACACATGATGCAGACATTAGAAACCTGCAAACCATGTTGCCACCTTCGGTGTGCTGTATAGTAGCGACCACGCATCACAAGCCAAAAGAAAAATCTCACCCTAGGTGGTGCCGAGGTCTTCCAGATGTTCCTGGCGCCAACTGGTGTTGTGGAGCCAAAGAACGTGGCTGTGTAAGGCGAGGCGGCCGAGTAACACTGGTCTGCTGCCAGCCTCCAGGAGAAGGTGTCAGGCTGCTGTGTCAGGTGGACGCCGTCAAGCAGGTCACAAATCCCTGACACCTCCACAGCAAGTTGCATTGTCACATGACCCTCAATGTGAAGAGCCCGTTCGTTGTTGTACAAAGCCTCTGCCACCGTGGCCTTCCTCTTACTTGCTTTGACCACCACGAACACTGTCGGCACGGTTGTCTGAATACTAGATCCATTGAGTCATCTGTCGATCCAGAAGAAGGTTGAGTTGCCATTGCCAATGGTGACTCCACGGTTGCCGACTAGACCAGAGCCAGCACTGCATGCTCCTTGGTCCTTGGATGTAGCCCTTGGAGGCTATATATCCAGACGACCAGACCCACCTTGCTCTCAATGCCACCCGTGCACATCCGAGGTCCAAAACTCCCAACCCACCAATCCCACCTTGCAGCGGCCTCCGGTGATCTTGTCGGCCCCAGCCCATATGAAGCCTCTACGAAGCTTGTTGATGGTATCTATAGCCCATGGCGAAAGACGCAAGGCTATTGCCATATGGATGGGAAATGCCGACATCGTAGCTTTCACCAGCGTTGTCCTCCCAGCTGCGTTCAGGAGGTCCCCTTTCCACCTAGGTATATGGGTTGCAACCTTGTCAATGAGTGGCTACTACTCCACTCTCTTCAGCCTGAACACGGAGAGAGGAATCCCGAGATAGCGGCAAGGAAAGGTATCAAGGCGACAAACAAGGATCTCCTGAACCCGTTGCACATCTTCAGCAGTACAATATAATGTGAAGGTATGGTCACACTCTTTTCGAGATTAGCCAATAACCCTGAGGCCATCCCAAAGATGTTAAAGCGCAACTCTCACGGTTCAAAGGTCCCTGTCAAGCGGCGCCACAAAGAGCACCAGGTCATCCGCATAGAGGCTGACACGGGGCACTTCAAGGCTAGATATGGACGACAGCGAGCCTCGTTGTGCTCCAACCAACAAAGGAAGTGATTGAGCACCTCCATAACAAGCACAAATAGCATTAGCGAGAGCGGGTCGCCTTGTCTCAGTCCCCTTGCATGGCGATGCACTGGCCAGGTTTCCCATTGAGCAGGATCTTGGTATTTGACGTCGAAAGTAGAACGGAGATCCAGTTCCGCCAACGACGGCCAAAACCCATGTGCTGAAGGATCTCTAGAATGAATGTACAGGCGACCGTGTCAATTCTCTCTGGAAGCCTTTGTTTTATAGTAGAGTGGTGAGAATGTGAGATAGTCCGAGCGTACCAAATCAAAAGATTTTGAGATGTCCAGCTTCATAAGCAAGCAAGGCTGGCGTTTTTCCTTAATTTGTGGATTTTCTTAGCGATTTTTCTTACATAGAGGAAGTTATCATGTATACTTGGGTCCTTGATGAAGGCGCTCTGGCAAGGGGAGATATATAAACGCATTCATGAATGGCGCGGGACGTAATGCAAAGTACGTATTTTCATTTTGATTTTAGTGACTGCCTGGAATATTAGGTTAATTGGCCTGAAGTCTTGGATGCTTTCTACACCGTCCTTTGAGATGAGGACAATATCTGCTGAGTTGACAAGGTTGAGGTCAGCACAGCGGATGTTGTAGAAGCTATCAACTGTAGCTATCGACGTATATCAGAGAAGGAATACGTACATATCTTGAAACAATTTCTGTGGCAGTACTTGAGCTACCATACAAATTTGTGTTGTGCCTCATCCATGTCCATAGCAAAGAATTGACGGTGGTAGTTCATCAGCAGTGCAGATGGTTACATTATTCTGTGGTGATGCAGTGTCATAGAACCCGAGCCAAGAGATGGAGGAGTAGATGTCTGCTCTGCTCTGCTCTTGCAATGATTAAGTCTGAGCGCTTGGCAGTAGTGCAAGCAAAGCACGGCCTCCAATTGGCCGGCCGGGATGCATGTGGGGCCACGTGTGTGCAAAACCCCTATCCTGAGCGTGTGGCCTGAGGGAGATGGCGAAGCTGATCCACACAAGAGAGCAGCAACAGGTTGCGGCTGGATCTCACACTCTCTCGCTCGCTTTCCCTGAGACGACCCTGACATCCCGATCGATCCCGAGCACACGCAGCCACCGCAACAACGGCGGCCACCACCATCACCGCCATCCCAGCTAGCTCTTTCATTATTTAATGCAGTCCGTGGCTCGACCTCAGTTCTTTGAGCAACAGCCAGCGGCGGCGTCCATTCTCAGTTATTCCTTGCTAGCACGCTAATAATATAAGGTCCAAATTAAAAGCAGAAATATAATGGCGGCCGCCTTCTCCTCCACCGTCGGAGCTCCGGTGGGTGTGCTCTCGTAGCTATCTTGCTTTGTTTTGTTTTGTTTTGTTTTTGTTTCCATGCATGCATATCTAGCTAGTTCAATTCGTCTTCTTCTTCATGTCATGATCATCATATCGTCTCCTGCAAGCCTGGCTGCATCTATATGTACATCTCCGTCCTTGACGCACGCATATGTATATATATTAATTGTCTTGTCTACATACATATATATGCAGGCCGCCTCCACCCCGAGCAGGAGCAGCTTCCTCGGGAAGAAGCTGAACAAGCAGCTGCAGGCCGTGAACTGCGGCTACCCAGGGTACCATGGCGGCAACAGGTTGAAGGTGATGGCGGCGAAGGAGGAGGTGGACGAGACGAAGCAGACGGAGGGCGACAGGTGGAAGGGCCTGGCGTTCGACATCTCGGACGACCAGCAGGACATCACCAGGGGCAAGGGCATGATCGACTCCCTGTTCCAGGCGCCCATGGGGGACGGCACCCACGTCGCCGTTCTCAGCTCCTACGACTACATCAGCCAGGGCCAAAAGACCTACAACTTCGACAACACCATGGATGGCTTCTACATCGCCAAGGGCTTCATGGACAAGCTCGTCGTCCACCTCTCCAAGAACTTCATGAGCCTGCCAAACATCAAGGTAACTAATATGGTCCTTATGTATATACTAGTAGTATATATTTATTTCAATTTCATAGATAAATGATACAATAATTTAATTTTTCACATGATATATAGATGATTTTATCAGTTATCACTAAATAAATATATATCCATCAGGTTCCCCTGATCCTGGGTATCTGGGGAGGCAAAGGTCAAGGGAAATCCTTCCAATGCGAGCTCGTCTTCGCCAAGATGGGCATCACGTGCGTGCTGTGCTCTGCTGATTTCTTTCGTTTCAATTCGATTATACAGTACATACATGCCTGCATATCAATCAAATCAGTACAATAAATTGATCTGGCCGGCCGGATGCATGCAGCCCCATCATGATGAGCGCCGGAGAGCTGGAGAGTGGCAACGCCGGCGAGCCCGCCAAGCTTATCAGGCAGCGGTACCGTGAGGCTGCCGACCTCATCTCCAAGGGCAAGATGTCCTGCCTCTTCATCAACGATCTCGACGCCGGCGCGGGCCGCATGGGCGGCACGACGCAGTACACGGTGAACAACCAGATGGTGAACGCGACGCTGATGAACATCGCCGACAACCCCACCAACGTGCAGCTGCCGGGGATGTACAACAAGGTGGACAACCCCCGGGTGCCCATCATCGTCACCGGCAACGACTTCTCCACGCTCTACGCGCCGCTCATCCGCGACGGCCGCATGGAGAAGTTCTACTGGGCACCCACCCGTGAGGACCGCATCGGCGTGTGCAAGGGCATCTTCCGCACCGATGGCGTCGACGAGGAGCACGTCGTCCAGCTGGTCGACACCTTCCCAGGCCAGTCCATCGACTTCTTCGGCGCCCTGCGTGCCCGGGTGTACGACGACGAGGTGCGCCGGTGGGTGGCCGAGACCGGCGTCGAGAACGTCGCCAGCAAGCTCGTCAACTCCAAGGACGGCCCGCCGACGTTCGAGCAGCCCAAGATGACGATCGAGAAGCTCTTGGAGTACGGCCACATGCTGGTGGCGGAGCAGGAGAACGTCAAGCGTGTGCAGCTTGCTGACAAGTACCTCAACGAGGCTGCTCTTGGTTCTGCCAACGAGGACGCCATGAACACCGGCGCCTTTTTTAAGTAGATCAACAACAATAGCACCTTCGTCTTAGCTTGCTATTGCTAGGCGGCCGGCATATATAGGAGGAGGTGAATTATATATATATTGGATTCTTTTTTAATTTGTTACTCCATCGACATATAGTTTCTAAAATGATCTGCATGCATGGCATGCTGCTGCCTCATGGATCATATATGCACGGTAATTGTAACAAGGGCTGCTATGCTGAATGAGGACAAACATACTGATGATCATCTCATGGATCATATTTTCAGATAAAGCAGCGAGTGGCAGCATGGTTATGTCGCTGCCTCACCGACCTGCAGGGCGCCAACAAATTGGACCTAACAGCCAGGGGCGACCATGGCATGCAGCTGGTTTTACATCTTTTAAACTTACCATTTTTATTATCTGCCTTTACATCTTCTAAACTTACCATTTTTATTATCCCGGAGAACTGGCCATCCGACGTTAGGCGACCGCTACCCCCCACCCCCCCCCCCCCGGGCGCCGCCGAGTGCATCCCCGGCGCAGCCCCTTCCACATCCCTCCCCCTCTCTTCTTCCCCCACAGCCTCGGATCTGCCCAGCCTCACCTTCTCTGCCTTCATAGCTTGCGCTGGTTTGTGTGGATCTGCTAGCTGCGCTGCTAGCTCCCCATCGTCGTCTCTGCTGGCCGCTGTGTCAATGCCACAGGCACCCCTTCCCATCGGTTCTCCTGTCGCATCAGGCCTCCTCTAGTTGTGCGCGCTTCTCTATTAGACTATCTCCAACAACTAGTACCCAAACACGAGAACTATTCCTACATTTGGGTCACGAAGAAGAGAGGAATGTGATACCCAAAACATGCCGTGTCCAACAGCCGACGCAAAAGGAGGTGAAGAGTCGGCCTGCCCCACCGCGGCGGTGCGCGTCCTCCCAGCAACGGCGGCGGTGCGCGTCCTCCCGCCACCGGTGGCGCGCTCCTCACCACCAGTGGTGCGCCATCCCGACTGGCGGCGCGTGCACCTTGCCCCCTCCGCTGCGCGCGAACTCCCCCATCGCGGCGCGAGAGCTCGTCCTCCCTCGGCGGCGCGCGAGCTCCCTCCACCGGCGGCGAGCTGCTCCCCCACCGGTGGCACACGTGCGCCTCACCACCTCGGCGGCAGGCGAGCTCCTCCCATCGCATCGGTGGCGCGCGAGCTCGTCCCCCCTCCCCCCTTGGCCCTCGGCGGTGTGCTCCTCCCCCACCGGCGGCGAGCTTGTTCCGGCGGCGCGCGAGCTCCTCCCCCCACCGGCAGCCTGCGTCCCCCCTCCCTTCGTCGCTGTCTGCGCCGCCCGGGGCGGCTCCCTTTGGCCGCTGTCGTCCGCGCTCTCCCTGGCTCCCTCCGCGAAGGGCGCGACTGTGACCCTTGCCGGGGTTGGGGGCAAGGCGAGCTTGGCCCCTACCGGAGGTGCTCTGCTCCGACGTGGGGAGATAGGCAAGAAACGTTGAAGGAGAGGGAGAGAGGTGCCAGAGATTTGCATCTGAGGAGAGAGGGGACTCTTTTTTGCGTCCTCCTTCGCCCGCAACGCAAAATGAGTCTCCGGTCTGCGTCTTCCGTTGGAGACGTTTTCTTCAGCAAAAAAGCACCGTAGGCGACCAAAAATAGGTATGGGTATCGATTTGGCTATTCTGTTGGAGTTAGTCTTAAGTGCTGGTATGGACGCTTTGCCCCCCACCCCACACACACACACATACACCACCACCACAACCACTGCAGCTTGCCGGTTGTCTCTCTGACTCCGGCAGCCACAGCTCAGTCCCCCGGCGCACCCGGTGCTAGGAAGACCACCTCCCCCTCTCCCCTGTTACGCTTCTGTTCTTTTGCTCTGCGGGTAGATCCAAGTCCATGTGCTTGGACGACATCTTCCTCTTCGACGACTCGGACGACAAACGCTCTCCATCGCCGTACCTCGAGGCCGCTCGCCGAGCGCTAGCCTCATCGGCTCCGTCCAGCCACCAGCAGGAAGCCGTGGCCCAGGCGCGGGCGATGTTGTCGCTGCAGCTGTGGCCCGATTGGACGTCGGGGTGGAGCACCAGGGGCCGGTGCTGAAAGGTCCCGATAGGCTAGAGGGGGGTGAATAGACTATAAAAATTTCTACAAAGCACTAGACAACTTGATTAGCAAATAACACGGCTTTGCAAAGCACTAGCTCTAGGCTACTCTACGCAAGCCACCTATCACAATATACTACACAAGATTTGCACTCAACCGCAAGAGAGCTTTCACCTCGATCCTATGGTGAGAGAGTACCTAGACAAGAAAGTAATCGCGGGAGAATAAGACTGAGGAAGATTATACCAATGGTGTTGGTGAAGTGAAGTCCGGATGCCGTGTAGCTCCAATCACTAAGAGATAATCAATATGCTCGATGAAGACCAATCACCAAAGAAGAGCACCGGAAAACCAAATCATCCACTCAAAGGTGGAGAGAAGAGAATGAACACCCGATTTTTTACCAAGGTTCACGTGATCACCGTCACGCTACTCCTCGTTGTGGCACCAGTCTTCCTTGGTGGATTGCGAGTTAGGCTTCACACGCCAATCCCTCACCGGGAGCTGCTCACCAACACAAGAGAAGTGGTTTCTCACCACGAGCAATCCACTAGAGTCGGGTTTGACACTCCTCCGGGGAATAACCGCAAGAACCCCTCACAAGAACACCTTGATGTGTACTTGGACAATCTCTTTCCAATCTCACACCAACAACATCTCCAAGCCATCTAGGGATTCGGCAAAATCGCAAGAGAATAAGAACTAAGCAATGGCTTGCTCTCAAGTGCTCTAAAATGCAAATAACTAGCAATGATGCACTTAAGATTCACTCAATCTCACAAAGATGATCAAGAGATGAACAAGTGAGTGAGTAGGAGGCTTAGGAATGATCACAAAGTGTATGTCAATAATCCAAGTGTGCAAGAGAGGCACCAAGTGCCTGCGAAAAGAGTATAAATACCCACAAGTGCAATCCTAGCCGTTACCCCACAGAAAACAGCCGTTAGACACGATTTTGGGTCGTAGGACGCTACCGTCGGACGCGGTCCGTCGAACTATCCACTAGCGTCCGACGCTCGGATTAGCGTCACGTGTCAGTTCTGTTTGAACACAGCCGTTGATCCACAATGGCTAACTTGTTCGCGCTTCTTTTTAAACCGTCAGACACAGCGTCGGACAGGGTCGTCGGACCAATTACTCCGAGTGTCCGACGCTTCCAGAGAGGTCTACAAACACCAGACAACGTTAGACAATCACCCGAGGCACACCGTCGGACCAACACAAAGCGTCCAACGCCTTTTGAACTTGTTTCCCGCGCTAGTAAACAAACGTCGTACTCAGAGAAAACGCTCCGACGGCTAGCCTTCAGCCACCGTCAGACTGTCCGACTCTCACAGAGGCTGCATCCGTCGGACGCTACAAAGACAGATCATCGGACTAAAGATCCTCACTGTTCGACGCTTCCAGAGAAGGTTCTCAACACCTCAAAACTCGGACAACGTCCGACGCTCACCGTCGAACCAACCACACCGTCCGACGCCTTCTCACTCAGTGAACAGCACAAACTGGGTAACCGTCGGACACAACTCAAAGGTCCAACGCTCCCTGAGACCCAGCGTCCAACGCTCGAAACTCACTATTTTTCTATTGCGATATCTCTGGAACATGCCGAATCCTGCCTCGCAAGCTCGGCAGGAGGAAGAGAGACCCAAACACCTCTCTACCTCTCCAACCCTTGTTCCCAAGTGCTAACACCAAAGGATTCTAACGAATGTGCACGGTGTGTTAGCTTTTGAAATCATTTTCCAAGGGTTCTAAGTCAAGTTCTAGGTTTGTTAGATCAATGCACATGAAATGCAACCTAGAGCACTTGAAAGTAAGTCACTACTCACTTCTCCTCTTGATAGTCGGCTACTTAACCTAAATGTGATCACTTCCACTAGAAGTTTTGATCACCAAAACAAAAGCCCTATAGGTTATACCTTAGCCTCTTGCTTTCCTTCTTTAAGTCATTTTCTTTCTTCACTTGATCACCATCATCACTCCATGGTTGAGCCCACTTGATCATCACCAATCACTCATTGCTCGACACCATGGGTTGGTCAACCTATTCTTATCCATACACTTAGACAAATAGGTTAGTCCTTAGGGTGTCATCAATTATCAAAACCAAACTTAGGGCTTTCAATCTTTCCCTTTTTGGTAATTGATGACATCCTATACAAAGATAAGAATTAAGTTTGTTTTTGAACTTGTGAGCTTGTCCAAACAAGATTATCATGTTTTTGAAATGGACAAACAACACAAATTTGATTTGGTGGCTATTTAGCTCCCCCTACATATGGAGTTTGGATTTAGGAGCTAGCACGTATGCATAAATAGAGAGTAAATTTCCACCAAGTTGTGCTAGGATGTTTAGGATAAACCTTTGAAGCGTGATACCAATTGATATTTCAATCGAAGTTGCGAAAACTCCATCCTTAGCACATTTATAACTAGATGATCACAAAACTTGAGCATACCATGAGATCAACATTATAAGCAATGCTCAAATACCAAATGAAAAGTACAAGATCATCTAACTATTTCCTAAGCATGCTAGTTTTTAAATCATCAATCAATCCTATTTCTAGCATACACCACTCAAGAACATGGCAATTTGAAAGTAAATACATGTGCAAATGCAACAAACACATGTAAATGTACAATTCAAATGCAAACAACCAACTTCATGAGTATGCTCCCCCTCAAGGTGAGCTTATTTTTAGTAAAGGTTTTGATTCAAAGTTTTGATCCCTTTACTTTGGCCTATTGCTCTCCCATCATCGGCCTTAATGATGGTTCATCGCGAAGCTTAAGTCCAATTTTAGTTCTCTCTCCCACTTGTTCTTGTTATCTTTGTTCTTTCTCCCCATTGGCATCAAGTACCACAAAAGGATCAAATCAATAGAGTGAGAGATTTCTTAAACAAATTTGGTTCAATCTAGCAAATTTGCATAAGTTACTTAACTCGGTTTGAATCAAAGACAAGCTTCTTCACATCACTAGGGGTTATCTTGCCTATGTTGAGTTAAGCACTTAGTTGCTCATTTAACTAGATTCAACACTACATTTGCATCCCCATGAATAAGTTATATGCCACCACTAGATCAATCAAACAAAGAAGCAATAGTGGTACCATATAAACTTTAAAACGCTTTGGCTTTCAATGAATGACCTAGAGAGAATAAAAGTATGTCTATATGTTCTAGCAAGTCCTAAGCAAAGTATGTATGCACATGACAAATAATGATACCTTTGCATTTGCTCAAAGGAGAGGCAAGTCATAAGATTTTCACGAAGTGCATCAACTCATGTTGGAGAACTTAAGTATGTTCAATTCATTTCTTACCTTGCAAGATCTAGCATCATCAAGTGGCTTGGTGAATATGTCGGCGAGTTGATCATTGATGCCCACACTTGTGATTGCAATATCTCCCTTTGTTTGATGATCTCTTATGAAATGGTGCCTCACATCTATGTGCTTGGTTCTAGAGTGTTGAACCGGGTTGGTTGTGATCTTTACCGCACTTTCATTGTCACATAGCAATGGAACCTTATTGAATTTCAAACCAAAATCCTTCAAGGTTTGCTTCATCCATAGTATTTGTGCACAACAACTTCCCGCACTAATGTATTCGGCTTCGGCAGTAGAGAGTGCAACACTATTTTGCTTCTTGGATGACCATGATACTAGTGACCTTGCCAAGAGTTGACAAGTACCGGAAGTGATCTTTCTATTTATCTTGCAACCGGCATAGTCCGCATCCGCATAATCAATCAACTCAAAGTTGGAGCCTTTGGGATACCATAAATCAATGTTAGGTGTGCTCTTCAAGTACCTTAAAATTCTCTTTGTAGCCTTCAAATGACTTTCTCTTGGAGAGGCTTGATATCTTGCACACATGCACACACTAAACATCACATCCGGCCTAGAAGCGGTCACATAGAATAGACTATCAATCATTGACCAATATTACTTTTGATCAAACAATTCACCTTCTTCATCCGGTTCTAAGCTTCCACTAGTGCCCATAGGTGTTGAGATTGCCTTTGCATTTTGCAATCCAAACTTCTTCACCATGTCCTTGATGTATTTGCTTTGACTCACAAAGGTGCCATTCTTCAATTGCTTGATTTGAAGTCCAAGAAAGTAACTAAGTTCTCCAACCATGGACATTTCAAACTCTTTGGCCATGATTTCTCCAAACTCCTCACAAAATGCTTGACTTGTTGACCCAAAGATGATATCATCAACATAGATTTGCATGATGAACAAGTCATTACCAATCTTCTTGGTGAAGAGAGTGGTGTCAACCTTTAGAGAGTAGGAAGTCCTTTAATCTCCCATACCATGCTCTTGGTGCTTATTTCAAACCATAAAGTGCCTTCTTGAGCTTGTACACATGGTCGGGCTTCTTGTCATCTTTAAAACCGAAAGGTTGCTCAACAAACACTAACTCATTGATGTAGCCATTGAGGAATGCACTCTTGACATCCATTTGATAGAGCTTGATATTGTGAGCACATGCATAAGCCAATAGAATCCGGATTGCTTCCAATCTTGCCATGGGTGCATAGATTTCTCCCAAATCTAAGCCTTCAACTTGAGTGTAACCTTGTGCAACCAATCTAACTTTGTTCCTCAAACAATCCCATCTTGATCTTGCTTGTTCCGGAAGACCCACTTAGTGACAATCACATTATACTTGCTTGGTCTTGGAACTAATTCCCATACTTGATTTCTCTCAATATTGTTCAATTCTTCATGCATAGCATTGATCCAATCCTCATACTTGAGAGCTTTCTCAATGTTAGTAGGCTTCTCTTGTGCGACAAAAGAGTAGTGCCCACAAAAAGAAGCTACCCTTGACCTTGTTTGCACATCTCTACTAATATCACCAATAATTTGATATAGAGGATGGTCTCTTGCAATATGAGTTGGTTGAAGCACTTGAGTTGGACAAGCACCTTGGAATTGGTCTTGATCTTGATTTTGAGCTGGAGCTTGAGATTCACTTGAGCTTGCTTGATTTTCATCATCCACTTGCACAATAGGAGGGGTGACCACTTGATCATCATTTTCTTCAACTTGCCTTGGTCTAATATCATCAATGTCCATGTTCTTCATAGCATCAACTAATTGAGGTCCTCTCACATCAACAAGATTATCTTTCTCATCTTGTGACCCATTAGTTTCATCAAACTTCACATCATAGACTTCCTCCATAATCTTGTGTGCCTTGTTCCACACTCTATAAGCTTTGCTTGAAGTTGAATAGCCAAGTAGAATACCTTCATCACACTTCTTCTCAAACTTGCCCAAACGAGTGCCCTTCTTCAAGATATAGCATTTGCAACCAAACACTCTAAAGTATGCAATGTTTGGCTTTCTTCCATTCAAGAGCTCATAGGGTGTCTTCTTCATCATTGGATGACAATAGAGACGGTTGCTAGAGTAGCAAGCCGTATTGATAGCTTTGGCCTAAAAGTCACTACTAACATTGTACTCACTTAACATTGATCTTACCATGTCAATAAGAATTCTATTCTTTTTTCCACAAGACCATTAGATTGAGGAGTATAGTTAGCCGAGAATTGATGTTTGATTCCTAACTCAACACATAGCTCATCAATTCTTGCATTCTTGAATTCACTTCCATTGTCACTCCTCATTTTCTTCACCCTTGTATCAAACTCATTTTGGCTTCTCTTGATGAAAGATTTGAAGATATCAAACACTTCACTCTTATCAATAAGAAAGAACACCCAAGTGTATCTAATAAAGTCATCAACTATATCACAAAGCCATACTTATTTCCTCCAATACTTGCATAAGTGGTTGGACCAAATAAATCCATATGCAATAGCTCAAGTGGACTAGATGTACTCATCATACCTTTCTTAGGATGTGTATTCCCAACTTCCTTTCCAATTTCACAAGAGCTACACAACCTATCATTCTCAAAGTGCACATCTTTCAAGCCTCTGACCACGTCATGCTTCACCAATCTTTCAAGTTGCTTCATTCCAACATGTCCAAGCCTTCTATGCCACAGCTAACCAAGACTTGATTTGGAGATCAAGCAAGATGAGAGTTTGGCTTCACTATCATTGAAATCCACCAAGTATACGTTCCCATATCTAAAGCCCTTGAAGATCAAGTTGAAACCATCCACACTCACAATCTCAATATCATCAATTCTAAAGATGCACTTGAAACCAAGATCACACAATTGTGCTACCGACAATGGATTAAAATTGAGAAATTCAACTAGCAACACATTGGAGATACTCATTTCATTAGAGATAGCAATCTTGCCCAAACCTTTGACCTTGCCTTTGACATTGTCACCAAATGTGATAGAATCAAACTCTTGATTGCCACTTGTGTGGATAGAGTTGAACATACTAGATTCCTCGGTCATGTGTTGAGTGCATCCACTATCAATCACCCAATCCCTTCTTTTGGCTTTGTAATTGACCTAAAAAAGTAAACCAATTGGTTTTAGGTACCCAAGCATTCTTGGGTCCTTGGAGGTTAGTCATCAAAGAGTTAGGAACCCAAATGGATCTCCTCCTTGGGTTACCACTAGGTGTACCAATGTATTTGACTTTAACACCCTTCACTCCTTTAGTGAGCATGTATCAAGAATCAAGGCGAATTGAGGTCGCACTAGCAAATTTTACTTGCTTGATCTTGTTGGTCATGCAATATTGCTCAATATGCCCCACTTGCTTACACCTTTGGCAATACCTACCATTGTTCCTCACAAAGCTAGCTTTGGGAGTCACAAAGGCGGCCTTGCCTTTCTTGGGGGTATAGCCTAGTCCCTCTTTAAGGTGACTAAATCTTTGCCTACCCAAACACTTTAGCAAGCGGGCATCCCCACCACAGGCACTGCCTAAGGCACGGGTGAGTTTGTTGACCTCCTCCTTGAGGTTTTTGTTTTCCACCATAAGTGAAGCTTTAAAGCCATCATCTTTAGGTGAAATAGGAGTGGTAAAGCTGCAAGAATGGTTAGTGACAACAATAGTAGTAGAAGGAATTGACTTGTCACTAAGGATGTTACATGATGAACCTATGTCACATGTCTTGATGGATGCTCTCTTCTCATTTTCGGCCACTAGAGAGGAGTGAGCTATCTCTATCTTTGAGTGAGCTACCTTGAGCTTCTCATGGGCTTCCATTAGCCTCTCATGAGATTTCAAGAGCTCATCAAAAGATTGCTCAAAAGCCAACTTGCCCTTTCATAATTCTTTGCACTTCTTTCTCTTGGCGTCAATGTAAGTATTGGCATCATCAAATATTGACATGAGCTCATCACATGAGAGCTTCTCCTCATCACTCTCATCATCGGATTGTACCATCAAGCATGTGGATGGAATGTCGAAAAGACATAGCTTATTATGGCATTCTTCTTGATGGTCTTCCTCTCATCATCACTATCATCCTCATCGGTAGAGGCATTACTATCATCCCAAGTGACACAATATGATTGCCCCCTTCTTCTTCTTCTTGAGTGTCACATTCTTGTTCTTCTTTTCTTTCTTGTCCTTCTTCTTGCTCTTCTTCTTGTCATCATCACTCTCATTATCATTGTCACTATTGTGAGGACAATCGGCAATGAGGTTATCTAGGCTCTTGCACTTGAAACATCTTCTAGCCTCTTGCTTGTTCTTGGAGATGAATTTCTTCTTACCTTGACCATAGCCCTGCCTCTTTATAAACTGGCCAAACTTGCACACAAGGAGAGCCATGGCCTCATCATCTTCATCATCACTTGAAGTTGATTCTTCTTCTAGCTCGACCATCGTAGCCTTGCCCTTGCTCTTGGAGGATGTAGCTTTGAGAGCTACACTCTTCTTCTTCTCCTTAAACACTTTCTCATTGTTCATGTCTTGAGTGATGATCTCACCGAGGATTTGATTGGGCTTCTTGGTGCTCAAGTCTTCTCTTGCAAGCAATGTCTTGATAATGGCAAACCTTGGGGGCAAGCACCTCAAGAACTTATGAGAGAAATCTTTGTCCTTGATGTCCTTACCCAAGCCCTTCAAGTCATTCACAATCACTTGCAACCGGTTGAACATCTCCGGCACACTCTCATCATCATTCATCTTGAAAGTTCCAAACTTTTCTCTCAACATATAAACCTTGGCATTCTTGACCTCTTGTGTGCCCTCATAGGTCTCCTCCAACCTCTTCCAAATGTCATGAGCAAACTCAAGATCTTTGATTTACTCAAATACATGAGTGTGACAGAACCGCCTTAATCATAGGGCCCACGTGCACCGTCATCGTCCCTAAGGACCCATGATCAGTCTGCACGAGTTTCCATTGACCTAGGTGGCCTGCCGGGTTTTCTCGGAAACCCTAATTCATCCGAGGATCTCATTGTAAAGACCTAGCAAGCATTACAACAGTTTACATAAATAATATAAATCAGAGTGAAGTGTGCGGAAGTATTACATAAACATAGGTTTATAAATATAAATAACATTATCCCAAATCAGAGTTTCATAGTGGAGTAGCATGATACAACAAGACACCCCGCCCAAGGGTTATATCATACACCTCATCAACCATGCCCGATCCGCCAACCGGCACGGTCTCAAGCAGAACTGTACTCTCGGCTCACCTGCAACAGGGGTTAACAAACCCTGAGTACTGGGGTACTTCACAAGACTTACCCGGATAAGAAAAAGGAATGAGACTCAGGAATGCAGGCTGAGGGGAATCAAGGTAAGGCTTTAGCAAGAGTCAAAGTGTTTTGCGGAAAAGCAATACTAATCCTGCTTTCAATATTTTACTCATTATTATTTTAATCAATAGATCTCAATTCTTTCACATATGTCCTTCAATTCCAATTACTTATTCATTCTCGAAAACATTCTAATTCTGAACCACTCTTCGATGTAGGTGTGAGGATCAAGTCCCCATAACCAAGGAGCAACAACGATTTGAATCGATTAAGTACGCAGCTGGGGATCCCTAACCACACTGCATATGTAGCACCTAAGCTTACATATACCAACCCCGTCTACCACGGCTTTTCTATCCCTGAACCGGTCCTGCGCCACCCGAGAGCACACTACTCCTCTCGTTTCCAGGCATGCCAACCACGAGGGTACACGCTACTCTCGCCATCTCTCCACTCCCAATGGGTGGTTGTCGGTTCAAGCAATAGAGCCACCGGAGATAGGGCTTCCCGAAGTATGTGGCTAGTTGCAAAGTCTCGATCCCAGCAGGCTGACAACGAACGGTCTCTAAATTCTTTTTCCGTTGGAAACCATGCATTGGGACTCTAACCCAAATACACTGGTGACCACCCGGTTTTCACATCCCTTTTCCGTCGGCGACGATAAGTTGGGACTCTAACCCAATCATATGGCCACCAAACGGAAAATCCCTTCCCGTCGGTGACGATGTACTGATCAGGTGTACAGCCACCGAACGAGAACATAACCATATCCCTCTTTCATGAATTAATCATTAATATATCACCATAGCTCAAAAATTGCATTTTGTGCAAAACTAAATTAATTTAGCAGGGCTAAGCATTTTTCAAACATTTTATTTTAAAATGGTTTCAAGGTATTTCAGTAGTCAAGGTTGGTAATGCATCAATTGGGTTATCAATCAACTCCTATAAACCTAATGCAGTAGATTAACTCAACTTATAAACATTTTGTAAATTATAAGGAAGGGGCTGAATGCACCGGAGCTTGCCTAATGCTTGGAGTAGATAGATCCACATCCACTGAGTGAAGACCTTACTTGGGACTTGCTTTCGATAATAATTACCACACGTTTACTACACGAAATAGTAATAATGCAGTGCTTAACGTGATGATATGTATGACATGATGCATGAGATGCACTACATTAAAAATCAAACTTAATTTAAAAAGTTGAGTACAACTTTCCTCCACGGTAAAGCTACAAGTCAACTTCATTAAACAATTGGTGATTTCGTAATTAATTTATTAACTATTTTAACAGTCATACAAAGCTATAATTAACATGACTTCTCACACTTAAGAAAGTGCTTAGAATCAATTGGGTTTTCTAATCCCAAGTCTTCACACAATCCAAAATATCACACTAACCCTAAATTGATTAACATTAAACAGCATTTTTGTCATATATTTAATTAGGGATAAATTGCAAATAATAAAAGTTTATCCAAATGGGCTGCAAATTTTTGTGGAGGTAGCCCATGACTCAAAACAGTGGGACAATAATTTTCATAATTTTTGGTTAATTATTTTGAGCTACAAAATTCATGGGAAAGCCCTTTATTATTTAAAATGCCTATTTTTATCATATACAGAAAGTGCTTAAAATACAAGTTTCGTATTTTTCCTAAATACTAAAATATACAGTGAAGCTACACAATTTATTTCAAAATTTTTGGAGCTACACATTTATTCCTACAAAATTTATAAATACTAGAACTTTTCATATTCAGGAAAAAATGAAAAATTCTATTGAAGGCTGTCGGCAGCACTGCTGGGCCGGCCCAATATGGCCCAAATTGGCCTAGGCCTACCTGGCCAGGCATTGGCCAGCCCTGGCCAGCTCGTGCCCTCGGCGGCCACAGCTGCCGGCCGGCTGAGCCAGCTCCGGCGAAGGCCGAGAGCGGCAGGCAGCGGCCGAGTGGCCGGGAGCGGGCCATGAGGTTCTCCGCGATGGGATTAACACACTGGGGTACTTTATTTGACGAATCATTGACGTGAGCAAACACAGCCGCGACCATGGCAGCCACAGCGGAGCTAGGACGTGGCTGGGCGGCGGCAAGGCCCACCGGAGGCTTCTCCGGCGACGATGTGGGTACCAACAGGACCAGAACCCACAGGCGTACACGTCTGCCCCAAACTTCGAGCATAAGGCGGCCTCTAACCTACGCGTCTACGCGCGCGGCGGCGCCGGTGGCGCAGAGCTCCGGCGAGCTCCCGGTCCAGCGGTTACAGAGCGAAGCTAACCAAATCAATGACATAGAGACGACCAAAAACTCACCGTGACCTCTAAACACCGAAATATTATTAGCGCCGAGGCAGTACGGAACCCCGAGCTCGATGGCAACAGAAAGCACGGCGACACTAGCTGGACGGCAAACTCCCGTTCCTGCTTGCTTGATGCGGTATTGTTCCAAAAGAAAAGCCCATCGTTAACACGAGCTCAAGAGGACATCGCAACGCAAGTTTGAAAGGTGAAAAGCTTGCCCGAGCGAGCCGGCCACAGAGAAGACGGCTTCGGCGGTGCTCCAACCGGAGTCGAGGAAGACGGCGACCGGGAGAGGGCTTCGGGCCACTAATGAAGATGCGGGTAGGCTCAAACCGAGCTCAACTATGTGACTAATTCTCGACCAAGAGGAATTGCACAGAAATGGTGTTGGCACAAAAAGTGATTCCCTAAGCCCAACACACCAGCGAAGCCGGAAATGACCCTTGAAGGCAGTAGAGCTCTCGCAGATCCAGCTAACTTCGAACCCGGTCTGAGAGTGTTGGTAACACCCAAGCGTGCCAGTCAATTTGACCTGCAATTGACAAGGAAACAAATATAATCAGTAACTCAAGGCGGAACTAACTGATGAGTCCAGATAGTTCCAACTGTACGGCTCAAAGAGCCAGTATAATCGGAGATCGACTAGAAAGCCGATTCCGTCATGTTATGAACCGATAGTATAATAATGAAGTAAAACGGCTATCAAGATACTCATATGAAGATAATAACGTGCTAGCCGATCTAATTCAGTTAATGTGTATAAAAAGAAAATAGATCATGTGTACAGATCTGATCTGTACATCAAACAAGCAGAGATCGGCTAAACCTGGTCTAGAAGGCCGGCGGCTTTAGTAAATCCTCTTCGCTAAGTTCACCAAGTCTGCGTTCACCTGGTCTAACGGCCAGCGGGTTTCAACAAACCCAGCAAACAAAGCTAGATCATTTGATATCCAAATAAGTCTATATACACGATCTATTCGTGAAAGCATAACTGAATCAGCTCTTTAGCCGATGCAGGATCCATGAAGCACGAACGAATGCTATCGCAGTCATAAACAGACCTTAAATTAAAGCAAGTCTAATCTAGCGAAACTTGTTTAGGTTAAACATGTTCCACCGGATGACACTCAGTTTAACTTAAACAAGAACACGAAAATAAGACTTATGATAACCTCAGAACTACTTATGTCTCGACTAGCACCGAACGCACAACATGTAACGAACAAGATTGATAGGGAATTAGCCGATATAAGCATGGAACCGATCATCATGGTAAAATAAGCATAAGAAAGCATGAACGACGATCAGATTCAAGTGAATCTAAGGCCAAATCTATCAATCTTGATCAGGCAGAGAGATGTTATATTGGTAAATAAACAATAAACAATAAATAACATCTTGATAACTCAATGAATCTAACTAAATTGCCATATTTAGCTAGAGCCAATAACTAATCCATGCGTGCAAACCATCTCAATCTATAGCCTGTCTACCGGATGACATTAACTAATGGATTAATCAAGCAAACAAACACGAATCGATAACTAATCCGCGCGTGAAAACCGTCCTAATTTGCATCTCGTCCACCGGATGACGGTTAATACAGATTGATCGGGTAAACCAGCGTGAATAATCCTTGACTCACTGTGCTTCCCACGTCCACCGGATGACGTCAAAGAAACAGAGCTTAGCAAGGACCCTGGTCCGCCATGCTTCCACGTCCACCGGATGACGCTAAAAAGACATAGTTAAACAGGGGGTTGATGATACTTACAAGCAAGCCTGCGTCCACCGGATGACACCCAGCCTGGATGAAGTAACTCGCCGGACTCGACTGACTCTAGGGTTTGTTGGCCGGAGCCGAAAGTTGTGTTGTATTGATGTTGTTGATATTCTGTTCAATGGCTGAGGGCTTATATTTATACCCTGAGCGTAGATAGAGTCCTAGTTGAATTACAACTCATCAATAGACAAGGAAACTAACAAACTATCCTATATCTAAGGTAACTTAGAGTCCCACCTTCCCTTTCCATAACGGACTTCGATCGTGATCGCATCCTGGCGGCGCGGACTCTGGATGACGTCATCAATACCGACGCTGCGCGCCTCCTGTCACCTTGGCCCGATCACCGAGTCACCATGCAATCGGCTATTTCCTTCCTTCCGCTGGACGGAGTCTGCTTCCGAAATCGGCTATCTTCCCTTGGTATTGGCTATCGGCTCCCAGCCCAAAATTTGGTGTTAACACATGCCCCCCAATTTTGGAATAAACTGGTTTATTCCGAAATTAGCGCTTGAGCCTTCAAATAGTCAAACTGCAGCTTCCCTCTCGGCGCTTCAAACTTTCACACCAAAACGAAACCCTAGATCGTCGCAATCTCCGCCACGGGCTTCAATCCGCCGCCGTCAGCTTCGATTCGCCACCGTCAAGCCATCCTCGAGCTAATGGCGACTCCTTTCGAGGTCCCTGAGGTATCAATTTCATCGATCCACCTCCTAATTTGTGAATCCCTCTTCAACCTCACTGAGTACGAGTTTCAAATTCAGGTACTGAGGAATGATATTCTGATTCCGCTGAAGGACATCCCCGATACCTACTACCTGGGTCCGATGGGCGATCCGGTTCCCAAAGATTTCATTGTTCAAGAAACCAACCAGTTCCCATTCCGAAGCTCCATGATGGGCGCCTCTTCTTGGGCCAAATCCTTCAGAAACTGGCCAAGCGTACCTGCTGGATGGAGGAACTGGTTCCGCCGTGTCGCGGCAAAGAAACGCGCGGACTGGGAGATGCGCCATAATGTCTTGACCTATCATTATCAGAGATGGCAAGGAATGAGCCGCTCCTGATAGCCGCCAGCCACTTTTGGTCCAACTCCCTGAATGCTTTTGTATTCGGAGACGGTCCAAAAACCATTACCCTGGGCGATATCCATATGCTCACCGGGCTTCAGATCACTGGATCATATGACTTCTGGGAACTCTGCTCCAGTGGCAAAAAGGACCCATACTTCCCGAAGCTGGACACATACAAAGGGTGGAGTGGCTATGTTCAACACCACCAGAAAACCTCCTCTTCCGTCAGCGAGAAAGAACACGTCGCATTCTTGACCATGTGGCTTGAGAGATTCGTATTCTGTGGCGCCACTGCCGAACCAGCATACCCCTATCGGGTCTTAGCAGAGAAACTGGCTCAAGGGCACTCCATCCCCCTGGGCAAACTCCTGTTGGGTGCAGCATACAGGCTTATGAACCGGGTGTTCAGTTCCTTGATTATAGGTGAAGAAGTACAATGCATAACAGGCCCTTGGTGGCTAGTACAGTTATGGCTCAACCTGTATCTGCATAAGCTGCTAAGAACACAACTCCAAGGCCTCAACTTTCCATCCACCGAGTACTCAGAGGAGAAGGACCCAAAAACTAGAGGCTGTCAAAGTTTTGGTGAAGCTGCTTCTGCCATAACCATCCCAACTTCAAAGGGCAACATGCTGTAAACATTATACAGGGGCTTGCGACCAAATGTTACTACCTGGTTCCCCTATGATGATGAAGATGAATTTCCAGCGCCCTCCAGCTTCATGTTCAACAACGGGTGCTCTGATGATGAGGCTATCAGCATCTTGAATGCAATCATAAAACCCTGTACCTTGCCAGTAGATTTCAAACACCTTCGGAGCGCGAGCGGCAAGCCAACTAGCTATCCCTCTTATGAATTTTATCACCCAAATATAGCGGCAAGACAGTTAGGCTTTGGCCAATTGCCCCCTCAGCTTCCTTTCTTGAATACCTTGAAACCCAGGGAGAACATCACAGAGCTCCTTCAGGCCGGCAGAATTTTTCAACTCGGAGCAAACCTGCCCACATTCTCTCCGAAGCCGTGGAATCAAATCTGCATCACCCATCAGAGTTTTGATGACTGATGGCAGCGATGGTACGCTCACTTGTTCTGCCAGACTGTCCATGACAAATGCAGAGCCCTGGACTCGAACTTCCAATCTTCCCGAGCAGTAAGTGTTCTCAGTCGATTCCAGTGAAAACGGCTTTAGTCAAACATGTTACTCAACAGATGTTTCTCGCAGGACCCATCATCCAATCCACCAAAGCGAGTGGAATACTATCCCCCTTGTCCGACAGCGAGGCTAGGCTCTCGAGCACCGACGCTGCGACAACTAATGTTAGGCCCTGCTGTACTGACGCCCCCTTCTGCTTCAAAACGGCCAGCTGCATCTCAGCTCCAAAAGCAAACACCCAAGAAACGCCGTTCAATAAGAAAAGTTCAGGTATCCAGAAGTAGCATCTTCCTTTACTGCAGTATGCTCCGACTCTTAAATCGGCTTTCTATCAGGTGAAACCCTAACCAACTCAAGATACCTTGGGAGAGAAACAGGCCGAAGAACCACCAGAATCCGCTGGCCATGAGGAGTCAGCTGCTCAAGAAGAAGGGATCCAGGAAGAAGGAGACAAAACTCAGGTACTACTCGTTGGGCTTTTCTTTCCTCGACACAAATGCCCTGATTGACCAAACCTTCTTTTCAAAAATACAGCCGAACAGTCCTTCCGATGAAGTCTGGGCGAACCTTGAAGAAGAGGAGTTGCCCCCTGAGAGGAATCCAGGTAACTCCTATTCGGCTGTTAGCAATTATCTTTGTTTCCATACTGCTCTTACTTCTGGTTTGCAGAAACCCAACTGCCCGAGGCAATGACAGCCGAGGATCCGCATGCCGCAAGAGACAAAACTGCCTTAGTCGAACAAGCAACATCGGCATCAACCTTACAACCCTCAGGGCTCATTCAGGTATCCTGTCTCTGCTAGAAAATAATTAATCTATATTGTACCTTTTTTGATGAGAGAATGTATGTATTGCAAGTACCGAAGCCTTCGTCTCCTGGCTATTCATTCGACATAGAAGAATTCTGTGATAGAGACGAACTCGCCTCTTCTTTCGAGAAACTTTCAGAGCCAGATTTCAATAATCGGCTGAGTGCACTTCTACCCCACCTAGAGGGTGATCTAGTTACTCTGGCCTCCAATCCCGGACTGGTTGATCAAGTAATCGAACTTGTCCAGCAGCAACCCAATCTGACAGCCTTGAAATCCCTGCAGAGACTTGGTGATCTTAAAATTATAGCATCAGGGATTATCACTGCTCATGGGAACCTGGCAGAGCTTGAACAGCTGAGGAGCAACAAATCAACCAACAGACAAGAGGCCACCGGATTAGCCGACCGAGCCAGGCTACTCAAATCTTCAATCAGCACGGCCAAAACAGAACTGGAGACATTGAAAACGAGATAAGACCAGCTGAGAAAAGAACTGGAAACAGTTGAGTCAGCTATCAGTGAGCGTGAAATCACCATTTCCACCAGCACGATCGAGCTCTCCCAGAAAAAAAAGAAAATCAGCAGCTTGGTCGTTGCAGGCAGGAAGATATGTCAACGCCTGGATCTGTTGCAGTCTACTGAAAACCGAGATCAACAATTGTTGCAGGCTGGTCATGCGCTCCGTGCTGAACTAGTAGAACTGATCCGATCTTTATTAACTTTGTAACATGATGGGTGTACTACTTGGCATGTTCTTTTCCATTTGCAACTTTGTCTTCGTGCTGTTTCACTCTGAATTTGAAAATTTAGCTTGATCTGATGGTTCCTTTTAGCCAACGTCCCCTGCTCCATCTGCCTTCTGGTGCACCGATCGGCGCCAGTTCCTCAATACGTCGCACGGCGCCACAACCGAACCTCCATCACGCTCCGGCTCGCAGCACCACCTCCGGAGTAGAATCGAACTCGGAATCATCTTCGAGTTCCCGCGACTCCTACACCGCCGCCGACGGCCGCCATTTCCACCATGAGATGGTGCGGTACCGCAATCTCTACTCCGAGGCTACCAAAGAAGCCGGTCGGCTGGATAAGGAGAATGAGGACCAGGCCGTCGCGCTCGTTGCCGCTAGCATCGATTTGGCGGAGGCGCGGGCCAACCTCGCGGAGTCGCAGGCCGCCGTGGCAGGTAATCTCTCGCTTTGTCCAATGGCATGCACGGCGCGTTTTCCAGCACTGACCTTCCTTGTTTATGCAGCCCTGACAGCGCAGCTGCACGAACTGCGCGTGGCTGCAGCGAGTGCCACCAACGTCCTCCGTGCGCGGGGCCAAACGCAGGTGGAGCATCTTGCGGACGTGCACCACCGCGTCCGCCAGGTGGCGATGAGCGGTGTCCGTCATGGTGCCGCGGGAGCTCTGGCCGCTGCCCAGATCAACTCCGGCATCGTGCTGGAGAACGTCGAACCGGGGATCCGGGCAGGCCAAGACATGGAGGAGTTCGGCACGCTGATGGTCGCTTTCGTTCCTCATGCCGACGGTCTCTTCGTGTCCACCGACGCCGAGGACGTGATCCGGGATGGCGTCAATAATCCAAACTAGATTGTATTAGGCATTTTGATGTATATGATACTTCTGAACTCGTTATGCTCGAAACAATCCAATCTGCAAGGCTATATATTTTGTTTTTATTTTTTGCTCTAAAGGTGATGCTTGTCGCATCGGCTGTTACACCCCATCGAGGGTATTTCATTTTTGTGCTAAGGGTGACTCGTTACTACGATGTCGGCCATTTTTGTCCTGAAGGCGACCCGCTTGCACGGCATCGGCTGTTAGAGCCAGATTCACATGAATCGGCTATCACCCCCCAACTGAGATGCTAGGGTAGTATTTCTTTAGATGCTTCCTGTTGATGGCTCTGGCGAGTCTCTGTCCTTCTAAATCTTCAAGGATGTAAGCATTACCCGGGGCGCATTCAACCACACGATACGGGCCTTCCCAGTTTGGCGACCACTTACCGAATCGGTATCTTTTGTACCAATAGGCAGAATGAATTTCCATACTAGCTCTGATTCGGTGAAGCTCTTGCTCCTCACCTTAGTGTTGTAATACTTGGCCACCCGTACCTTGTTCCTTTCAATGTATTCCAAAGCCCTAAGCCGATGGCAGTGCAAATCCTCTAAACTGTCCATCATAATGTCTTTGTATTCACCGGCTGTAAGCTTGTTTTGCAACGTGACGCGCCGTGTCTCAGACTGAATTTCCCATGGCAGGACAGCAGCGTGTCCATAGACTAGCTCATAAGGTGAAGCTTTGATCGATCCATGTTGTGCCATGCAATATGCCCATAGCGCCTCGCTCAGATGCAAATACCACTTTCTGGGGTTCTGCTCAATCTTTTTCTTGATGACCTTGATCAAAATTTTATTGGAGGCTTCTGCTTGTCCGTTGGCTTGGGCATAATACGGCGATGAATTATAAATCTTGATGCCCATGTCGTCGGCAAAGGTCATAAACTCCTCTGAAGTAAACATTGTCCCCTGATCGGTTGTGATCGTCAGAGGTATGCCAAACCTGTAAATAATATGCTCCTTTACAAATTCGATCACGTCAGCTGAAGTGGCGTTCCTCAAAGGAATAGCTTCTACCCACTTGGTGAAGTAATCAGTCGCCACCAGGATCCATTTGTGACCCTTGCTCGATGGTGGGTAGATTTGGCCGATTAGATCAATACCCCATCCTCTAAACAGCCATGCCTTGATTATAGGATTCATAGCAGAGGCTGGAGACTTTTGTATATTTCCGAACTTCTAGCATTCTTGACACCCTTTATAATATTTGAAACAATCTTCCAGCACCGTAGGCCAATAGTAGCCAGTCCTCCTGATGATCTACTTCATCTTGTGAGCCGATTGGTGTGCACCGCAGACTCCATCGTGTACCTCGCTCATCAGCTTCACTGATTCCTCTGTCCCCAGGCATTTGAGCAACACTCCTTCAACAGTCTTGTAATACAACTGACCATCCAGCGAAACATACTTGGTGGCTTTGTACCTTAGCTTTCTGTTGACTTGTTGTGAAGGATTTGCCAGGTAACCTGCTATCTCGCCCCTCCAGTCATCAGCTGATTGCTCGCTGTTACAAATCTCATGAATCGGCCGATAACCCGACGCGTTCTGCGCCAGCCGATTAGCTTCCAGGTTCTGGGCCCTGGGGATGTGACAGAGAGATACTGTCATAAACTTCTTGATGAGAGCCTGGCACTGATCATAATAGCCTCTGAGTATCTCGTCTTTACACTCATACAGGCCGAGCAATTGGTTGATGACTAGTTGTGAATCGCCAAATACTTCAACTGCATCGGCTCTTGCTTCATGCAGAAGCTGAAAACCTTTTCACGCGGCTTCATATTCAGCCTGATTGTTTGTGACAATCGGCCCGATCTGGAAAGCATACTCAAAGCGCACACCCCGCGGTGAGATGAGCACTACTCCAGCGCCACCACCTTGCTTGCACGAAGAGCCGTCAAAGAACATAGTCCATGGCGCTATATCCGCTACATTAGCCGATCCTCCGTGTTGCTGTGTGATGAAATCGGCTATCGCCTGGCCTTTGACTGCCTTAGCCGATTCGAACCTCAAGTCAAACTCTGAGAGCGCCAAGATCCATTTGCCGATCCGACCATTCAAAATTGGCATCCAAAGCATGTGCTTGATGACATCCTCCTTGGACACCATCACACACTCCGACACGAGCAGGTAGTGCCTCAACTTGGTGCACGAATAGAATAGGCACAAGCACAACTTCTCGATCGGTGTATATCTTGTCTCAGGGTCAAGGAGCCGCCTGCTCAGGTAGAAAACTGCTCTCTCTTTCCCTTCAAACTCTTGAAAAAGGGCCGATCCAATAGTATGGCTTTCGGCCGTCACTATAACTTAAAAGGCTTCCCTGTCCGTGGCGGTACTAAGACAGGTGGAGTTTTCATGTATTCTCTGATTTCGTCAAAAGCCTTCTGTTGCACGTCACCTCATTTGAACTCTTGATCATTCTTGAGCTTCAACAATGGTGAGAACAGCAGCACCTTCTTTGATAAGTTGGTGATGAACCTTCTGATAAAGACTTGGCTTCTAACAGTCTCGTGATTTCGGCCTTAATGTCAGGCAGAGCGTCCTCTCTAAACCGACGTGGAGGCTGCTTGTATGGCCGAAACCCTGACTTGATAGGTAGTCTATGCTCAACAATGGATTTGTCCAATCCAGGCATCTCATAATATTCCCAGGCGAAGCAATCTTTGTACTCCTTCAGCAGTTGAATCAGCTCCTGCCAGAAATCCGGGTCTAGGTTGGCGGCAATAAATGTCGGCCTTGGCCTGTCGCTGGGTCCAATATCCACTTCTTCGAGCTTGTCGGCCGACGTGAATCCTTGACCCAACTTACCCTCTATACCGTCGATTGGGTTCTCCATTTAATAAAAAGACTCAGAGCCGATTGCCCAGATCGGCTGTTGACTTTCATCGCTGACCTTGATGGAGCCTCCTTCCCAAATCTTGCCAGAGAAACAATCATGATCCCCAGCTTCCCAGTACGTGGCATCTGCTGTCGCCACGCTGACCGAGTCGTCGGCCGGAACCACTTCGACCTCATCGCCATGCCACTGAATGAGACACTGATGCATGGTGGATGGCACACAGCAGTTGGCATGGATCCAGTCGCGTCCGAGCAACAAGCTGTAGGCGCCCTTACTGTCGATCACGAAAAAGGTGGTAAGCAGTGTCTTCTTGCCCACTGTCAGCTCAACGTTGATTGCCCCCCGAGTATTGGAAGAATTGCCCCCGAAATCCTTGAGCATCAGATCGGTTTCTATCAAATCATCGGGACCCTTACCTAGCTTGCGGAATGTGGTGTAAGGCATGAGATTGACCATGGCGCCGCCGTCCACCAGCATCTTCGTCATGGGCATGCCGTCAACATAACCTTTGAGGTAGAGGGCTTTCAGATGTCGATTCTTGGCCGGCTTGTCAAAAGTAGCTTGCTGTGCGAGCACTAACTTGGCCACTCCTTCTTCTGATCCCAAATCGTCTGTGTCAGAATCGGTATCGTACTTCTTGGCTCTGAACTCTGCAGGTAGCACAAACACCATCTGTGCATCGGCTACAGCTTTCCCATTACTTTGTGAAGGCTTTTCGCGCCACACCTGCTTGGCACGCCCCTCAGCCTGGAGCTCCCTGTTCCTGAGCCGCTGCACCCGGCGCCTTTGGCTTCTAGTAAGATCTCCCGGGCACCACTGGTTCTCCTACCAAACCGGCTGTCGGCGTTCAACCACCGCCTCATCAAGCCGATCGCGCAGGTCCCTTTTTTCACGCCGATCCCGCGGGCTACGGGGGCTTCCTAGCCTCTGGTGCATGGACCGGCGGTTGACCTGGGACTGCCTGTACTCTCAGTACTGATCGCTGCACTCTGGACAGTTGCGCAGTGTTGGTAGTCTCAAGCCTTCATTCCAGCAGTGTCGGAAGAACGGGCAATGCCAGTGATCCTCCTCACCTTCCCGGTGCCGAGCCATTTCTTCGTGATAGCGTGCCTCTTCTTCCTCGCGGAGCCACCTGCGGTATTCCTCCTCTTCGCGCTACAGCTACCTCTGATGGTCCTTCTCTTTCTATCGCCGCCACTTATTCAGGAGATGCTGGTGCGTGGGCCTCCTGCTCTTGGTGCCGCTGGACTCTCCCTTCTCCAGCTGCCTCTGATTCTGCTCCCTCCTTTCTTTGATCAGCGCCAGCTCCTCAGCTGTGATCTGCGCATCGGTATCAACCGAGGAGTTCTTCTTGGCCCGTTCGGAGGTCAACAACCTTACTTTGGTCGGGGGGTTTGTGATCTGGACCATGTTCTGCCCCTTCGGGAATGGGAATTTGTCAATCTTTATCTTCCCCTTGGGAGGGGCCTCAAATTTTAACAGGCCATGCCTAATGGCATTCTGGATTACTGCTTTGAAATTGCGGCAGTTGTTTGTGGAGTGTGAGGTGAGGCCGTGGTACTGGCAGAACGGTTTCCCCTGCAAATCTACAGGAGACGGCTTGACGTAGTCAGCCAGGAAGGTGATGTGGCCCGCGCTAACTAACAGGTCGAAGAGCTTGTCCAGCTTGCGCGTGTCAAAGTCGTATTGATCCTCCGCGCTCCAACCCTTTGGCACGGCCATGGGCTTTGTACCCTATTTGAACTCAACAGCAGCCACTTCTTCATTCTCCCCATCCTCTGAGTCGGAATTACAGACGTAAGCCGACTGCTTGTATTTTGATTCCTTCTTGAAGCTCTGGGCCTGCTGTTCTAATGCGGCCACCCTCTGCATCACTTCGCTGATGCTGTTGAAGTTGGTGCCCACCAGCTTCTCTTGGACGTGCGGGAGCAGCCTGCTGACCACTATCTTGGCGAGTTGTTTGTCGTTCAGGTTCAAAGAGTAGCACATGTTCCTGGTTTCCCTGAATCGCCTGATGAAAGCCGATCCAAGTTCATTCGGCTTTTGGCGCATGTTGGTGAGATCTGTGATGTCTTTCTCCCCGGTGCCAGAGAAGAAGTAATTATGGAACTTGGTCTCCAGATCTTCCTAACCTTGAATCGAGCCAGGCTCCATGGACGCGAACCAGCTAAACGCCGGCCCTGTCAGTGATAGCGGAAAGAGCCGGACCCTTGGAGCTACCTCATATGAAGCTTCGCCGAGCTGGGTCAGGTAGCGGCTGATGTGTTCCATGGTGGTGATGTCATCCTGCCCACTGAACTTGGAGAAGTCGGGCAAGCGATACCTGGACGGCAATGTCACTCGGTCGTACCACTCGGGGTAAGGACGTCTGTACTTGATTTCAGTCCCGGTCTTCGGCTGCAAACCGAACGTATCACGGAGCATGGCAGTCATCTGCTCCAGCAGCTGATTGTTGGGCGTCTAGGCGTACCCCAGATGTGGCGCTGCCTGAAGGTCTTGATATGTAATCCCCTCATGGTATCCAGGAGTTGGGTTGGCCGTGTCTGCCGCCGGCGTATTTCTAGCCGCCGGGTTCACCGCTGATGAGTTCATCGAGTTCACCGTCTGCCCGGTGGCCTGCATGAAAGCGGCGATCTCCTCTGGAGTATGATCTTTGTATAATCTGGGAGAAGCTGCTATTTTTTGAGCCGAACCGGTCACCGTGGCACCTTGCACTGACGCTTTCGGCTGGCTCGGCTGTTGTGGTGAGGAATTGGAGGTCCCTGCCGCTACTTTTGGATCTGCGTCTTCTGTGGGTATGTTGAAGTAAACTGGACTCAAAGACTCCCAATCCTGCCACTTGAGAACGGTCTTCATGATGTTATAGAACATTTGCAGGAAGGATTTGTGGTGATGGACGACTGCTGAATAGGCGGCCTCCCAGGTCGCTTCTTCCAGCATCTGTTTGAGGTCGGCCTTGCACTCCTCTTCAGATTTATCAGAATGGCCGTCCATGATCCACCTCGGGAATGCATTCTTCTTCACTATGGAGCCATCACGCTGCTTGCTGAATGAAAGCAGGCAGGCATCAGTGAATTCTTCAACGATCTTGTTCAGCACTGCCGCGTCCTCCTCGTTGAGATCTTCGATCCTGACCCTGAGGACACCGTCATCCTTGGAGGAGCCGTCTGCCACGGTCTTCCCTTTTGCCATGGTCTTCAGTGAATGGTCCCACCGGGCGTGCCAAAAAGTGTGTTGGCGCAAAAAGTGATTCCCTAAGCCCAACACACCAGCGAAGCCGGAAACGACCCTTGAAGGTAGTAGAGCTCTCGCAGATCCAGCTAGCTTCGAACCCGGTCTGAGAGTGTCGGTAACACCCAAGCGTGCCAGTCAATTTGACCTGCAATTGACAAGGAAACAGATATAATCAGTAACTTAAGGCGGAACTAACTGGTGAGTCCAGATAGTTCCAACTGTACGGCTCAAAGAGCCAGTATAATCGGAGATCGACTAGAAAGCCGATTCCGTCATGTTATGAACCGATAGTATAATAATGAAGTAAAACGGCTATCAAGATACTCATATGAAGATAATAACGTGCTAGCCGATCTAATTCAGTTAATGTGTATAAAAAGAAAATAGATCATGTGTACAGATCTGATCTGTACATCAAACAAGCAGAGATCGGCTAAATCTGGTCTAGAAGGCCGGCGGCTTTAGTAAATCCTCTTCGCTAAGTTCACCAAGTCTGCGTTCACCTGGTCTAACGGCCAGCGGGCTTCAACAAACCCAGCAAACAAAGGTAGATCGTTTGATATCTAAATAAGTCTTTATACACGATCTATTCGTGAAAGCATAACTGAAGCACGAACGAATGCTATCGCAGTCATAAACAGACCTCAAATTAAAGCAAGTCTAATCTAGCGAAATTTGTTTAGGTTAAACCTGTTCCACCGGATGACACTCAGTTTAACTTAAATAAGAACACGAAAATAAGACTTACGATAACCTCAGAACTACTTATGTCTTGACTAGCACCGAACGCACAACATGTAACGAACAAGATTGATAGGGAATTAGCCGATGTAAACATGGAACCGATCATCATGGTAAAATAAGCATAAGAAAGCATGAACGATGATCAGATTCAAGTGAATCTAAGGCCAAATCTATCAATCTTGATCGGACAGAGAGATGTTATATTGGTAAATAAACAATAAACAACAAATAACATCTTGATAACTTAATGAATCTAACTAAATTGCCATATTTAGCTAGAGCCGATAACTAATCCATGTGTGCAAACCATCTCAATCTATAGCCTGTCTACCGGATGACATTAAATAATAGATTAATCAAGCAAACAAACACGAATCGATAACTAATCCGCGCGTGAAAATCGTCCTAATCTGCATCTCGTCCACCGGACGACGGTTAACACAGATTGATCGGGTAAACCAGCGTGAATCATCCTTGACTCACTGTGCTTCCCACGTCCACCGGATGACGTCAAAGAAATAGAGCTTAGCAAGGACCCTGGTCCGCCATGCTTCCACGTCCACCAGATGACGCTAAAAAGACATAGTTAAACAGGGGGTTGACGATACTTACAAGCAAGCCTGCGTCCACTGGATGACACCCAGCCTGGATAAAGCAACTTGCCGGACTCGACTGACTCTAGGGTTTGTTGGCTGGAGCCGAAAGTTGTGTTGTATTGATGTTCTTGATATTCTGTTCAATGGCTGAGGGCTTATATTTATACCCTGAGCGTAGATACAGTCCTAGTCGAATTACAACTCATCAATAGATAAGGAAACTAACAAACTATCCTATATCTAAGGTAACTTGGAGTCCCACCTTCCCTTTCCATAACGGACTCCGATCGTGATCGCATCCTGGCGGCACGGATTCTGGATGACGTCATCAATACCGACGCTGCGCGCCTCCTGTCACCTTGGCCCGATAACCGATTCACCGTGCAATCGGCTATTTCCTTCCTTCCGCTGGACGGAGTCTGCTTCCGAAATCGGCTATCTTCCCTTGGTATCGGCTATCGGCTCCTAGCCCAAAATTTGGTGTTAACAGGGTCGTACAACGGCAATTTCGCCGTTGACAGTAAGCTCGCCGGCGGCGGCAATGGTGGAAGGAAGGATGGGGATGGCACCCGGCCGAGCTTAAATAGGCAGAGGGAATCGCGCGACGTGTAGAGAGCCCCCACGGGCCCGGCCTCGATGGCGATAGGTGGCCGACCGGCCCTGGGCGATGCCGGCGGGCGGCGCACCACGCGCGCCTGCGCGCGGTCAGGAGGAAGGGAGGACCCGGTACTGTAGCGGTACTTGTTCCCCTTTTTAGTTTTTGTGAAATTACTTTTTATTTTACATAGCAACTAGAAAAATTACCCAAGTATGAATTGTAGTAAATGTTGTGCTGAACAACTTTGGTTTTTGGTCCATCTACAAGTTTTGAATGGATTTTGAATAGTTCAAAAAGGGGTAAAAATGGATTTTGGATTTCATTTTAAATTTAGTCCAATTCTCAAAAATTTTCTTAATAACTTGAAAGTCTACAATAATAAGAGTTGTTCTACATGACAAGCCCTATAGCTTTCATTTAATGAGTTTTGTCAGATTCTCGAAAATTTTTGAAATAGCATTTCAAATTTGAATGTTTAATTTGAAATCTCAATGCATAAGTTTAAAATCCCCAAATATAAAAGTTGTTCAACTTGAAAAGCCTTACAACTTTTACTAAAGGAGTTTGCCCAAATTTTTGATAGGTTTTGAAAGAGCATTTTAAATTTGAATAAACAAACACTAATTGGGGTTTAATTCAAATTTCCACTGGTAAACTTCAAAATATCCAAAAATGAAAGTTGTCCCATTTTAAAAGATCTATAATTTTTATTAAATCACTTTCATCAGATTCCTTTTTGTTTTTTAAATTGAGTTTCAACTCTTAACTTTAAAGCATAGATTAAGGTTTTATTTGAAATTATTTTTAACAACTGTTGACGGTGGATAACGTCAACTTTTATTATAACTTTAGACATGAAAGGACACATGAATACACACTAGTTTAGGGTCCTAACTGACAGTTTCTACGAGTTTTGCATGTTCTGTATTTTTCAGGGGCTATTCCAGAAAAGCATAAAAAAAGGGATAAAGAGCATAAAAGACACGAAACTTGACCGCGAAGGAAACATCATCACAAGAACACTAGAAGCATCTGAAACACACCCGAGCAACCGGGGCCCAGGACCCCACAAAGTGGGGCCGGCCGGCCCCAGGGTGGGGCCAACCGGCGCCCCCTGCTAGGTCTCGGGCCCCGCCTTCTGGAGTCTTCCTCCACCGCCTATTAGGAGTCATCTCGGCCCTTGGTTAAGTCGGTTTGATCCTACGGCGCACATTCATCCCACCGAGCTATAAATAAAGGGCAGACCCCCTCCCTGGAGCATCAAGTCTTTTGGAGATCAAGCCATCCAGAGCCTCTCTAGTTCATCAGAGCCTCTCTAATTCATAGCTTTAGCCTAGTTAGATTAGAAGCAGAGGAGTTCTAGTTCTTCAGTGGGATCCGGAGCCCCTGGCGTCTGTCTGGAGTGCGGAGTTCGGTATAGTTCTACTTCTTTTCTCTTATTGTATTTAACATTATGATTTGGGAAACATTGCTTTTAATCTTATATATGTTCTTAATTGCAATAGTCATTGTTTACTTTGATTATATGTCTAGCATAGTTAGTTTGATCCTATTGAATTTATGTAATTGCTCGTATAGAGTTCATCCAGAGATATCGTGGATGAATGATTGGCAGTATGTAGACGTGGTGTTTAGATATCTTGCTTATCTGCAAGTGCACCCTGACGTGCTGAGTCGTGTGGTAGATTGCGTATGTGACAGCTGTGTTGAGTCCTCTGTAGTCCACCCCCCGTACGTAGGACGAGCAGAGCGTGGTCGCAAAGGAGGTGACCCTTGTGTCTTAATATCCTCATTAGATGATGCTCCTTTACATTTAATTATGATGTAGGTAGAGCTAAACAATGATTGCTAGATGTAATTGCAATAATTATTGTATTCATTGACGTAGTTATAGAATTACTTTAGATATTAATTTCTTTATATATCCATTGGCTAGCTATTGTTATGACTAGATGAGCTCTGATATTTACCTATTTATGATGATGACTGATCATGTTTATCCTATATATCTTTATCATGTGACTTATCCCTACTATGAGTGTGATTATAGTTATAGTTTATCTTTTACATTTAATAAGTCCTACTAGACCTTCCCAGTGGTATAAATATAAATCGACAACCTGGTGATACTCTAGGTAAAATGCTACAATGGTATAATTATCTGTCCGCTTGCATAATTGTTTTTAGTTTATATTTATTTATATTTCTGCCTAGTCACATGAAATAATATATAAAACCTTTATTTATTCTTAGCATATATAATTAGGATTGACAACCCAGTTGACACTAAAGAATGTTGGTAATAGATAAGTGGTTAGTTGCTAATGATCAGTTAATTAAAATACCATACATCTTCTAATCTCGTCGCTAGTGTTAAAAGTTATAAAGTTATTTTGGATGACGTTAGTAGATGTCAACAAGCATTTTTGGCGCCGTTGCCGGGGAAGGTAGCTAGGCATATTAAGAATATTGATAGACTTATACTTATTAATGTAATCGAGATAACCATTAACCCCTGCTCAAGCAGGGATTATCCATGTTTTGTCTACTTTAATATCTTATGCAGGGTAATGAATGACCGGTTTACGATCTTCCGGCAAGCTCCCACAGAAAGAAGAAACATAATAAATTCAAGATTGGAAAAAGAGGTTGACGTCACAAAAATTCAATTCATATCTCAAGCGACAGGAATAAAGATGCTACATCACTCACAAATTCCATCATGTGAGACATGGTAAGTAAGATCAAATAAAGGTGAGAAAGTCTTGCTCATGGACTTTAAATTTGATGAGTAGTTATCTTTTGCATTCCACTGCATGTTTACTTTAAATCCATTTATTCACCCTATTTATTCTAAAATTCTTTCTACTCATAACTTATTTAGTTCTATTCATATATCCATCTCACTTGCATTCTTATTAAAAGAAAGAAAAATATATGAGCACATGAAGGCTCATGATTAGTATTAAAAAAAACTCATCATGATAATGCTTTGTCTGCCATAATAAGTTTTGGTTTGGAGGTACTATATACGGCCATATGAGTATTTTTCAAAGGCTTTTAAATTAAGTGTGGTGCTTAGGTTGAAATGCCTTTCTTAACTAAAACTAGACATAGAGTTTGGTTTCATTATTGAATTAGAAATTGCTGTAGTAGACATCGGATATTTTATCGGACTAACCCCTGCAGGAAAATTTTGAATTAAATCTGGGGGAATCAAGAGATGAGTTCACACTGAAGATGAATCAAGACAGTGATGACTTTGCACAAGAAGACCCAGCTTATTCTTTATAAGAGGAAGAACTGTGAGTATTAATATTTATTCATTTATCTTTCGTTGCAAGTCATCTCTATTTTGAACCATGCTAGAATGTAGCAACAACAATAAAAAGAACACAATAGACACAATCTATGCTAAACAATCTTAAAACCATATATCATCTTGTTAGCATAGAGGAAAATCAAAAAATAATATGGACAACAAAACTTGTATTTCAATTTTATTATATTCCCTCGGGTATGTGTCCATTAACATTTTGTAGAAAAGAACATCCTTAATCTATTGGAGATGAAGTTTTACTTGAACATCAAAGAAGTTCCCCGCCTGACCATCAAGACGGCTGGCATGTCACTTAAAGAAGAACAACTCGTTGCCATGCCAATAGAAGACAAAGACAACCAGGGAGGAACTTGAGTTTGCACCTTCAGTAGACCCAAGCTCATCAACCGCAATTCAATCAAAATCAAGAAATGGTTGATGAGTGAAAAGCATGTAATTATCTGTACTTTCATCAGATGGTGAAAAGACAGAGATGATAGAAGGAGAGCCTTGCTCAGCAGACCACAAGTTTTCACCAACAGATGAACCGGATAAGCATCCTCTTCCAAGTAAGTTTGTCACCACTTACTTAGAGACATAAGGTACGTTTGTCCAAGCCTCATGCAATATTTAATTACAATCAACGTCTTATATCATGTTGCTAATTTGTCTTGGTCACTTCTACCCTATGCCATGCTCAAACTTAACTTGTTAACAATTAAAACAAATAAAAAAATATATAATAATGCTCCTGTGGTTCACCATACATATTTTTGGTTCTATTTGAATAAATATCTTTAGTCATGTAAACTTGTTCTATTATAAGTATGCTTCAGAATATTACTTGAACATAACTATGAGATCAAAACATACTTGTCTAAGAATTTGGTTGTATATGTAGACTCACCGCTCCCATATAAAAATGTTTAAATCCTATTAGGAGACTATTCATAGAATGAAGTTGAGGTTGAAGGTACTTTTCAAATAATATCTTTACCTTAGCCTTGTTGAAAAAAAATGAATGAAGTAATGCTGAATCATTTAAAACTAAAGCTATAAATTAACCTTGGCAAACACTATCCATACTTTAAATTGAATATTCCTTTGGGTATGTGTTGTCTACTAACCCCTTGCAGAGAAAAATATATATATATATATAATGAGAGAAGCAGGAGGTCTGAAGAGTAAGAACAGAGTAAAAGAAAAGATGCTAATGAACAACTCAAGATGCAATGAAGGAAAGGACCATTGAATTTCATCTACCCTTTATCATGTTCTAATGATGAAGGCAACATCTTAAGGTAAGTGGTTATTAATTTCCTCTTGATCTTGGTATGCAATAAATGAAAAGTACAACCATGTTAGAGTTACTACTTAAATTGATCAACCTGATTAACTCAACATGATTTGTTCTCTAAGTTTGTTCATAGCGCTATTCTCTTGATCCCAGTCTTAACCAAGTAAGCTAGAATTACTTCGTCTATTATTCTTGATAAATAATAGTCATCATGAAAATTTTATGAACAGTCTTTCCAATGGTTAAGTAACTTCACTCTTTATCTCACAAGTTTAAATACCATATTTCATGTTACAAATGAACAATATGAATAACATCAATCTTATTGTGCCCAAGGATAGAGAATGAATAAATTTCTGGTTCTGTTGGTGTTTTCCCACCAGCAGAACCCATGCACTTGATCTCTACCTTGTCTTTTTGGGCAGAACACACTTCAATCAAAGTGTGGGGGAGACAATCTCCCAAATTCGAGAAGTGGAAGTTCTCAACCAGTAGTAATAATGCACATAAGATTGGCTTCGAGATACCGACAAAAGAAAGGAAGAAGGTGGCACCACCATTGGGAGCCACTAGTGGAGGCACCACCTCAAGAGCAAACCAAAGTACTTGACTAATGAATCACTGCAAGGAGGAGTCCATTTCAGAAGACTCAAAACATCGAACCCTCGCCGTGAGGAAACATCGGTAGTTATCCATTTTTTCTTTTCTGCATTGCATGAATTATTTTCTCTTAAGTAGGTTTACTCTTCTGCATTAGCTTTGCATAGAGAATGACAAGAGTGAATAGGCATGCATTAAGCTGTATTCATGCATCTTAAAAAATTTGAAACCCCATGTGAAACCCTTGTGGTATAAAACCTGTAGGAGTACTCATCGTGGTGGCCAAAAAATAAATACAAACATAGCATGCATATTTATCTTTCTGCATATTAAACAAAATAAAAATCTTTACCGCTTTATTAGTGCATTGAAAAGAAAGACAAAAAAAATTGTATAGCTTTTATTGCATCAAAAATATTAAAGCCCCATATAAGTAGACTTATGGTAACCCCGTAGGAATATTGGTTGTGGTGGCATCAAAATAAGAATAAAATAGAATCTATATTTATTTTACTGTATCACAAAATAGAAAATCTAAAAAGAAGAATCCTGCTAGAATCTGCTAGCTAATACTAGCTCATTAGAATAATCAATTACTCATCTGGCTGACCGCTAACCCCTTAAATTCGAGCCTCGAGTTTTGCTTTTCTTTTTGGAGCATAATTATGCAGGAACGACATTCTAACTAATGAGTGAGTCCATCAGTGGAGCCCACTAGGACTATTGCTGGCAAGCTCGCCCTGAAGATCATCAGCACTAAGTATTGCAAACATCTAGCTTGGGGGAGGAGCATCCCCTACTTATCAGGTAACTATACCTATGCGATTATCGAGTCTGTTTTATAAAGTCATAAAATACCAAAAACATGTGGGCACATGAAGGTCCACCCAATTAGGAAACTTCTGCTGGAAATATAAAATCAATCACTTACTATGGAGTGGTACTAAACCTAACCCTTCTCCATGAGATTTGGTATTTTTGTTGGCAATTGAGTTTCACAGGAAAATACAAGATCAAAGAGCTAGTCAACCTGACGCCCTTACGCTGCCAATACACCTACTCCCAGAAGGATCACTCAATTTGCAACATCAAAGACCCTGTCAAACATGCAGCTTGGGGGAGGACACCCTCCATTTAAAATCCAGCTAAGTATAAGTTTCCCACCTTAGTATTATATTGCTTTTCGTGTGAGTTAGCTAGTAAGATAAAATTTAAAAACCAAATAAATATTTAGCTATATATTAGAGTATGTTTAGAGTCAGTCTAGGCTAGAGTTAATTAAAACTGATGAATATTAAAATTTTATCTTGGAGATGATGAATAGTTGCTCTGCCATAATACTTTTCAAGTGCCTAGTTTTCAAACCATGAATTCTCCCGAGTTTTAGATACTGTTGTTTTGACTTAAGAATTTACTCTGAACCTAAAACTTGTGGAGGCATATGACTGAGCTAAGTCTAGGTGATTGATTGATATGATTCATGAAGATTGAGCTGCTATTTATCTTATTCATAGCAATACTAACTTTTGGAGATTTATTTTGAAAATTTAAAAATCCTACATGATGAGCTCTTGTATGACAAAGTGTGAGTTCCTACCAAAGCCAAAGATGATATATTTAGAGACAGGGAAACCTTTGCACATTTATGCTGCTTGCTTTGCAGTGAGTTCAGTCAACCTTTGTTGTATACCTTATGAGAGTCTTGTCATGCTTTTAAAACCAAGATCACTTACACACTCCACCCACATTTGCATTACTCCTACTCTGTGAGTAAACGCAATCATCTTCCACTTTCATCCAGATCCACCTTAAAAATGTTCTCTCCTACACTGGGAGTAAACACCCAAAAAATATGTACCCCATAGGACAGCCCCTGTTTAATTGCTCTAAGTTCTTATCATTATCTCTCCAACTATTTATATTCAAAGGATGCATGTGGCTATGCAAAAATAGTTGAAAAAAAGAAAAGGGAGTAAAAGATGGACAAGTGTCCCAGCAATTAAAACAATGGGTACTTAGATGCCTGCCTCCCTATAAAAAAGAGAGAGAAAGAGAAAGAAAAAAGAGAATAAAGATAGCCCGTGTTTCCCGTGAAAATTCTAAGTTCCAAAAAAAAGGAGAGTGAATCATTTTCAAAGAGCAAAAGTAGAATTAGGATTAGCCACCATATATACACCTATCCACCATATTCCATACACATGCACATCTTGGTTTGATTGTATGCCTTAACTCTCTGTGGATCCATTGTTTGACTTTACAATATATGAACTGCAAGTATGCTCATTGTTGTTATTGCCACTCGTATAAGCTCAACTATAATCCTTAGTTGTAGGAAGGCATAACATCATTAATGCCTCGGTGAGACCCATAAATACTACAGATACTGAGGGACTTGAGGTTGTCATACAATTAAGCTCTGAGTTTTATTTTAAAAATTTGCAAAACTCCGGAATAATAGTACTGTGAAGAATTTGAGACATAGTGCTTGACTTGATTGGTCTATCTTTCGATTGCTCAAGATTTATGCGAAAGCTGTAAAGCCCCGTAGTTAAAGGTAAAATGGGCAAGTTCGAGAGTTAGAGCAGTTTTATCTAATCCGGAGGAGAATCTATGTTTAAAGCATGTGTACTTGGAAAGTATGAAAGCATTGTAGCAACTCCTGATCCAAATACTTGGTAAATTAGGCTTAGTTTGTATGCCAAGGGACTGGCAAATAGGTAAGCTTGGGGGTGTTGTTGACGGTGGATAACGTCAACTTTTATTAGAACTTTAGACATGAAAGGACACATGAATACACACTAGTCTGGGGTTTTAACTGACAGTTTTTACTAGTTTTGCATGTTCTGTATTTTCAAGGGGCTATTCCAAAAAAGCATAAAAGAAGGGGTAAAGAGCATAAAAGACACAAAACTTGACCGTGAAGGAAACATCATCACGAGAACACTAGAAGCATCTGGAACACACCTGAGCAACCGGGGCCCGGGACCCCACAAAGTGGGGCCGGCCGGCCCCAGGGTGTGGCCGGCCGGTGCCCCCATGCAAGGTCTTGGGCCCCGCCTTCTGGAGTCTTCCTCCACCGCCTATTAGGAGTCATCTCGGCCCTTGGTTAAGTCCGTTTGATCCTACGGCGCACATTCATCCCACCGAGCTATAAATAAAGGGGCAGACCCTCCTCCCTGGAGCATCAAGTCATTTGGAGATCAAGCCATCCAGAGCCTCTCTAGTTCATCAGAGCCTCTCTAGTTCATAGCTTTAGCCTAGTTAGATTAGAAGTAGATGAGTTCTAGTTCTTCAACGGGATCCGGAGCCCCTGGCGTCTGTCTGAAGCGCGGAGTTCAGTATAGTTCTACTTCTTTTCTCTTATTGTATTTAACATTATGATTTGGGAACCATTGCTCTTAATCTTATATATGTTCTTAATTGCAATAGTCATTGTTTACTTTGATTATATGTCTAGCATAGTTAGTTTGATCCTATTGAATTTATGTAATTGCTCGTATAGAGTTCGTCCAGAGATATCGTGGATGAATGATTGTCAGTATGTAGACGTGGTGTTTAGATATCTTGCTTATCTGTGAGTGCACCCTGACGTGCTGGGTCGTGTGGGGTAGTCCACCCCCCGTACGTAGGATGAGCAGAGTGCGGTCACGAAGGAGGTGACCCTTGTGTCTTAATATCCTCATTAGATGATGCTCCTTTACATTTAATCATGATATAGGTAGAGCTAAACAATGATTGGTAGATGTAATTGTACTAATCATAGTATTCATTGACGTAGTTATAGAATTACTTTAGATATTAATTCCTTTATCTATCCATTGGCTAGCTATTGTTATGACTAGATGAGCTCTGATATTTACCTATTTATGATGATGACTGATCATGTTTATCCTATATATCTTTATCGTGTGACTTATCCCTACTATGAGTAGGATTATAGTTATGGTTTATCTTTTACATTAGCAGTAGAAGTTATAGATATATTAAGTCCTACTAGACCTTCCTAGTGGTATAAATATAAATCGACAACCTGGTGATACTCTAGGTAAAATGCTACAATGGTATAATTATCTGTCCGCTTACAGAATTGTTCTTAGTTTATATTTATTTATATTTCTGCCTAGTCACATGGAATAATATATAAAACCTTTATTTATAATTAGCATATATAATTAGGATTGACAACCCAGTTCACGCTAAAAAATGTTGGTAATAGGTAAGTGGCTAGTTGCTAATGATCAGTTAATTAAAATACCATACATCTTCTAATCTCGTCCCTAGTGTTAAAAGTTATAAAGTTATTTTGGGCGACGTTAGTAGATGTCAACAATAACTTCAAAATTTTTCAAAATAGAAGTTGCTCAACTTTTAAAGATTTACAACCTTTGTTTAAGACGCAACACCTAATTCCTTTTAGTTTTTAAATTAGGGTTTCAGGTCTGACATAGGGTTTATAAATAATTTTCTTTTTATTTTCTAATTGGACTTAGGTAATTGTACACTAATACCAACATTTATATAATAAAACACTCTAAATCACCTATGCACAACCACATGTGGAAATAAAAATTATTTTAGTGATGCACAGTAATAATGAGTTTATGCGAGATGATTTGTATGCAATTATGATGACATGGCAGGTTTTAGTTACAGTGACACCAGGGGTGTTATATCCTTCCCCCTTAAAATAAACCTCGTCTCAAGATTTAAGATGCGGCTAAAGCCATAATTTTAGTAATGAAAAAGAAAATGTGTCAAGTAAACATATTTTCAAACTTGACTATAGAGCAAGTAGGGGTTTTGTATTTTGTAAGACTTGAAAAGGGTAAATTATTTTTAAATGGTAGCAAAGAACTTAGGAAAGTTTTCAGATGAGAAATATCTCTGATTTCTTGGGTAGCTTCTTCTCCTGAAGACTGATTCCAAAGTACTTGTGCATCATCCTGTTGAAGTCCTTTGAGTAACACAATCTCTTTTTGGTTTATAACTCACACTGGATATTCGGAGTGTGTCAGATCCAGTTCAATTCTACTCCTACCAAGTCAATAACTCGATTTGGCACTTCAAGGCACTCCTTAAGTGGTGACACATAAAATACATCCTGCGCAGCTGATAAGTGTTCAGACGCTTGGGTTGATAAACTACTAGCCCACACTTCTCTTCCTATCTATTATAATGAAAATTCTTATTTGACCTAATCAGTTGTCTCTCAACACAAAAAGCTTTAACCTATGCATCTTCAAAATAAACCTTTACATGTAATACCTTTTGAGGGTGGGTTTCTCTCACACCCATATTTTAAGAACAAAATAGGATGCTCAAATAACTCATATGTGCCCTAGGAATAGTCACACATATAAGCCGATAAATTATAAATTGTACCATCACAGTGTTTACAATACGAATAGACATTTATTACATAGTCTCGAATAATAATAGATCAAATTTATAAATAATAACTAATGTCGAAATGCTCGTGGAAGCTCCAACACAGAGACACGTTGACTGGGAGATACCAAGCCTAATACTCATTGCGGTAATCTTCACTCCAATCTTCATCTGTGGTGGTGAATTGCAAGGGTGAGCACATTTCATACTCAGCAAGTACAACACGGGTTCATGAGGCACAAAAGGCTAGACACTGTTTGACTGTAATTAGATTTTAATATTCATGTTCATTTTAGCAATTGAGTAGCATCAAGTAATCCAATTCCCATATTATAGGCCAAATGATCAATTGTAATAAGATTAATAAATAGCAAAGGCATTAACAACAATAAAAATAATAGCATGAATGTAATAGTAACCATCTAGCTGTAAAAGTTCCAAGGCCGCTCGTGTCCGTGAGCACGGCTATCATGATAGATTATTAAACTCTGCGCAGATGTGTACACTTTACCTGTGAGTCATGATTTTCTAATGCTTGGGTTAGTTAGATCCAAACATTAGAGAACCATATAAAGCCATTTAAAAGTTCGTCAAACAAATTAGGGCCGCAAGGGTGAGTGGCAGCGATATGTAGGAACCCCCTTTTTAATATGGCACATTCCTTCTCGGCTATACACATAAGATTAGAAGCTGTACTACACCCAACGTGTCAAACTCCCAACTGCGTCCTTTCGGGTAACCTCTAACAAGTTAGAAAAAGTCTTTTAAACAACTAAAGCCAGAGCCATATAGCCCTCACAGTTGTACGTATGTCCCAGATTAAACACTTACAGAAATCCTATGGAGAGAAATTAGAGCCAATCCATCCAAACCAAGGCTCTAGCTCCCTTTGAACAGGAATAAAAATCATATTAAATTGTTCATTGCATAATCCATTAATCAAATCACAAGATCATTAGCATTAATAAAGCACTAGCAATAGCTACCCAATGCATAACCCAAAGGTGATCAAGAAAATCAAGATACCAATTCTATGTTATAATCTCTAATGTTGTCAAGGTGGACACATGCATATGTATTGTGATATTATTGTGAATAGAACATCAAGGATGGTCTATGTTATACTTGCCTTGATCAAAGAGGTCTTGCTGGTCCTGCTCGTAGAAGTACTCTTGATCGTCCATGAATTGCTCACCTTATGCTCACACGATCATCACATCACCACACAATCAATCGGGCAATCATATACGAAGCAAACAAGAGAAAATAATTAGAACAGTACATCAACAGAATATAAATAGTTTAAAATTGGTATAAAATATTATACTCGTTCTAACGATCACATCGATATAAAGATCACGAAAAACGGAGCTAAAACGTAGAAGTTATGATTTTCCGAAGATTTACTTTACCAAAATAATTAATATAATATTAACTCGAATTTTTAAAAGTTTCAAACTTACTGAACAGCAGTGAAAACACGTAGAGTTCACAAATACAAATCTAACGCAAGTTGATCGGATCAAATCGGAGTTAAAATGACGATTTTATAAGCAAAACGGTGCAGTGGCAGTTTTGTAAATAATGAAATAAAATAAAATCTGGATTTTGAAATTGCCAGAGATGAAATACGCTTTCTGAAAACGTAAACGCATTGCTGTGAGAGGCGCCAAGGACTGTGGGTTGAGCAGCAGATGTTCCAGGCGCTCTGTAACAAAAAGCGCATTGAAGGGGTATCTTCTATTGTGAACCATCGATTCTCAGATCAACGATCCAAAATTAGAGGAGGGGAAATAGCAGGGAGGGGGAGACAGACTGCTGCTGCCTGTACAGGGAGCCCACGACGGAGGGCCATGGCTGCCGGTGAGGAGTTCGCCGGATCTCACGGCCTGGGCGCTAGGGATCACAATTAGACGATCCGAAACCTCCGGGAGAAGGAGGAGACGTGCGCGAACTCAACTAGGACCAAAACGCGGGTCGGGAAGGGATTCGGCGCGGTGGTCACCATTGCTGGCGGACGGAGCTTGGCGGCGCTCACGGCTATGGCGCTGCGGGCCACAGCTTCGCAAACCGAGGGCACCGGGAGGGAGCAGGCGAGATGGCGAACGCGTCTGTGGCTAAAATAAAGGCCGGAAAAATGTTCTGCGCGATGGCCACCATGGCCGGCGGCGAGAGGCTCGTCGGCACGCGCGGACAGGCCCTAGAGGCCACGACTTCTCGAATTGGAAACATGGGAAGAACAAGATTGACATGGGGATTCTTACCACAGGCTCAAATTTGGACGGAGACGGGTTGACCGCGGAGTATGACGGACGGCGTCGGCGGCGGCGTATCGTGGCGTCAAGTCGGACTAAAGAAAGGTCGGCGTCGTAGCGCGACGTCGGCGGCTCTGTTCAGCTCGACTCCGTGCGTGTGCGCGTGTGGAAGGCGAGAAAGACGGGATCGGAGATTAGAGGGGCGCCTGATCCTTTTCTAGCTGCATGAGTAGATGGATTTTGCCAGGGAACGACGCGCGGCTCAAGCGGAGATGTTTGTTGCATGCATGCCCTGCTCCAACACAGAGAGGTCGCGGGAGGTTGGAGATAAAAACGCTGACAGGTGGGGCCCTTGCTGCCGCAGCACAGAGAAAAAGATTGCATTGGTGCCGGGTGCTCCAATTGTTTGGGCCGGCATCAGAAAACGTGAGAGAGGGAAGGGAAAAGGGCAGCCGCCGGCTCCCTGTCCCTGGCCAGCACGCCCAGAGGGGAAAAAGAGAAGATTGATTTTTTTTCTCTTTGTTTTTTTTTAAAAAAAACAATCTCCTTTTCCAATTGAATTTCCAAAGAGGTTTTTAAAATGGGGTTTTGCATATTTCATAAATTCAAATAAATGCAAGAACTACAAAATATAGATGCAGCAGCATGAATGCACAAACATGTTGCTAAATCTTAGTTGAATTTTTAACTTAATAAAAAAATTAATTTCCCTATGTTTTCGTGAGCTCAAAAATACCATATTAAATTATTTTACCTATATTTCAAAAGTAGCAAAACCCAGGTTGTTATAGTTTCAAGGAGAGTGAGAGCACCTTAATGGCAAGATATAATGATTCAGGAGCACCGACTATGATACCAATATGTACCCTGGTAAGATCTTATGTGGCTGCAGTCTACAGAAGATTTCAAGTTTTGACACAGCACCATAGTCACGGGTCGAGATACCATCATAGAACACAATTAAAGTAACCTCGGTAAAAAGAGAGAAATTATATCGATTGTGGCTATGATGTAAAATGACCACAGACCTTGATACGAGCATATACCCTTCAGAATCTCATGTGATTATGAGTTACAGAAGATCCCAAATTGCTATATTGTATCGCAGTCGTAGATCATGTTACATCCTAGCGAGAGGTTTTGTTTCCTCATAAACTGCAAACAAAGAAATTTTATTAGTTGTGAAACTATAGTATGTCACAACCTTAAACCTCAATACCTGCGCGTGCCTAGTAGAATCTCTGTGCGGCCATGGCACGACAGGAACCCCAGGTTTCGATGCGACACCGTGGTCACAGGTCATAGCACCACTATAGACACAACCATAACGATTTTGGAATAACATGTTGAATTTGAGTGAGCGGTACGTGCTCGATCGAGGCATGACACGTATGCAGATAAAAAGTCATGGTATAGTGCTAAGTTTTCGTACTGAGTCTGTGGGCGAATTTAAGTGCATTCTAAAGTTTCCGAAGAAGTGAATTTTCAAATAGATCTCAAGGCATTTGTAAATAACCAGAAATCCATAAAACAACAGGGAATCCTCAGTGGATCGCAGATACCATTTCCAAGTGATTGGATTTAGATATCATTTCTAAATCGGTTCCCGTTATTTTATCAGATGGGATTAAGACGGTTGCAAGGACAAAGAATTTTGAGAATTCAGAGAGATCAGATGTGAATTCTCAAGGTAGGTTTTAATATAGTTATAAATAGCAAAAAAAATTTAAAATTCATGAAGAAATATGGATATGAATTTTGTGAAAGGTATTTGAAACAGAGTGAAAGCACATTAATTGCAGGCTAGGATCATAACCATCAACCCTGATAGCAGCGAGCGTCCGGCAGTAATTTCTCATGGTTGCGATCCATAGGAGACCCCAGATTTCGACGCTATGTCAAGGTCTTGGAGCATGATATCCCATAGACTACAATTACAATAGCTTTCACCCAACACATGTTGATTGGCAGTTTCAAGGAAATAGCATGTGTCGTGAAAGGGGAGAATCAAGGCTGACACATACGTAAATTTAGATAGTTAAAGATTTATCGAGTTCTTGTGTTGGGTTGAGTGTATCCACAAGTTTTCCCCAAGGACTGGGAAACTTTTGGAGCGAACTTTAACGAGGATTGGTAAAAACTTAGTCTAAGGAAAAATTTATCACCTTTTGAACACACCCACCACTCATAAACTTAAGTAGAAACCCTTTTTGCAAACGATAAAGCATTGTACACGATTTTCATACTAGTTAACATTGACTACCAGCTTCGGTTGACTTACTCCAACTTATTGAACTACCATTACACCAGTTTTCTAACGACACAGGGTTTTGGATTACAAAAACACTTAACCTCAGATTTGACCTGATCTGACACTGGGTCTAGGAAACTATCTATCTTCATAAGCTAATCGACCTGACCACTCAATACTTCGGACTCTGAGTCATTCGCTGCTTTCTCTAATTCTTCATCTGCATTCTCTGCTGAACCAGACTCTTCTTGATTGTCAGCTTCTGCAAACCCCATTTCCGGCATTGGATCATTCATGGCGTGGAGCATTTGCACTTCTCATTTTAGATCAGCGATATTCTGATGGGCTGCCTGGAGTTGATGCTGATAGGTGTTGTGCAGGCCCCAAAACATCGCATCCTGATGCTGCAAATATCCAAGAGGAATTGCACAGAAATGGGTCGTGCAACGGCAATTTCGCCGTTGACAGTAAGCTCGCCGGCGGCTGCAATGGTGGAAGGAAGGATAGGGATGGCGCTCGGCCGAGCTTAAATAGGCAGAGGGAATCGCACGACGTGTAGAGGGCCCCTACGGGCCCAGCCTCGACGGCGACACGTGGCCGACCGGCCCCGGGCGATGTGACATAACCGCCTTAATCATAGGGCCCACGTGCACTATCATCGTCCCTAAGGACCCACGATCACTCTGCACGAGTTCCCCTTGACCTAGGTGGCCTGCCAGGTTCCCTAGAAAACCCTAACTTCCCGATGATCTCATTGTAAGCATTGCAGTATTACAACAGCTTACACAAATAAAATGAATCATAGTAAAGAGTGCGGAAGTATTACATAACCATAGGTTTACAAATATAGATTACATTAGCCCGAACCAGAGTTTCGTAGTGGATAAGCAGTGTACAACTCTACCCTTGCCCAAGGGTTATATCACATACACATTCTTGACCATGCGCGATCCGTGAACCAACACGGTCCCAAGCCGAACTGTACACTTGGCTCACCTGCAACAGGGGTTAACAAACCCTGAGTACTGGAGTACTCCGCAAGACTTACCCGACTAAGAAAAAAGAATGAGACTCAGGAATGCAGGCTGAAGGGAGTCAAGGTAAGGCTTGAGGAAGAGTCAAAGGTTTTGCAGAAAAGCATTACTATCCTATTTCAATATTTTACTCAATTTTATTTTAATCATAATCCATAATTCCAAATTCACTCTCATATATCATCATACTTTCAAATTCTTAATTATTCTCAAAAACACCTAGTTCCGAACCACTTTTCAATTGTATGTCAAAGGATCAAGTCTCCATATCCGAGGAGCAACGACGATTCGAATCGATTAGTACCTAGCTGGAGATCCCTATCCACACTGTATATGTAGCACTTAAGCTTGCATATACCAACCCCACCTACCACGGCTTTTCTACCCCTGAACCGGTCCTGCGCCACCCAAGAGCACAGTACTCCTCTCCTCTCCAGGCACGCCGGCCACGAGGGTACACGCTACTCTCGCCATCTCTTCACTCCCAGTGCATGGTTGTCGGTTCAAGTAGTAGAGCCACCGGAGTTAGGGCTTTCCGTAGTATGTGGCTAGTTGCAAAGTTTCGATCACAGCAGGCCTACAACGAACGGTCCCTAATTCTCACTACAAGAAATGCTTGATTTTGTGACATAAAATCCATTTGTGACGCGGGTTTTTTGACATTAATTATCATACAGTTTATGTCATAATACGTTGGTTATGACATGATTTTATGTCATAAAACATGAATTATGTCATAAAATATACGCAATCTTCTTTTGACATTGCACTTTTGTCATAATATACATAACCGATGTCATAATTGACATAACTAATGTCATAATTCACATAACTATGTCATAATTAATGTCAAAAAACCCGCGTCATAAATGGATTTTATGTCAAAAAATCAAGCATTTCTTGTAGTGTCTTTTTCCGCCGGCGATATTGCATTGGAACTCCAACCCAAGTACAGGTGTCCCAATGATTTTCAAACCCCTTTTCCGCCGGTGGTCAAGCATTGGGACTCTAACCCAAATTCGCAGCCACCGAGCTAGAAAATCCCTTCTCATCGGTGACAATGTACTGATCAGGTATACCAATTCCCTTTTTCATGAATTAATCATTAGCATATATATATCACACAGCTCAAAAATAGCATTTTATGCAAAATCTAATTTATTTAAGCAGGGATAAGCATTTCAAACATTTTATTTTAAAATGGGTTCTAGATATTTCAGTGGTCAAGGTTGGTAATGCAGCAATTGGGTCATCAATCAACTCCTATCAACTTAATGCAGTAAATTAACTCAAGTTATAAACATTTTTCAAATCACAAGGAGAGGTGCTGAATGCACCAGGGCTTGCTTGTGTTGCAGGTCTGTCACTTCCGCCAGAAAACCAGAGAAACCCACTTGACTTCTCCTGACGAATAATTCTTCGATCGGGAGCAATCAAGAAATTCTTCCGAGAACCCAGTCACTACACGTAAAGTCATGATGCATGCTTACATGGTGCGGAATGACATGAATGGAAAATGTAGAACAAACATTTAATTAACAACCTTGAGTACAACTTTCTTTCACGGTAAAGTTGCAAAATATTTCTCAAAAGGTAAAAGGGTGTTTTTTGCATTTCATTTCTATTAACCATTTTACCAGTCATAGAAAGCCGCTGCACTTGTTCAATATCTACTGCAATACACATGTTAACGTGCCAAGGATCACTTATAGTGAATGACCCAGGGTCAACATTCAATCCTTAAGTCGCACAAACCTAAATAACTAGGGTTTACTATTGCTTTTTATCACTTAAGTAATTAAACATATATTAAAATAAAATAAAATTTGTCCAAATGAGCTAAAAAATTTTGTGGAGATAGCCCACAGTACAAAACAGTGACTACATAATTTTCATGTTTTCTGGATTAATATTTTAAGCTATATAATTCATAGAAGTGCCATTTATTAATTAAAGAGCACATTTTTATTTCCTGCAGAAAGTGTTCAAATCCTCCATTTAATATTTTTATAAAATTCTACACGCTTCAGAGAGTTTACATTTCATGTAGTGAATTGATCCCTACAAAAATGACAAGGTGTAATACTATTCCACCAAAATAAAATTAGAAAACCCTTTAGAAATCCCTAATAAAAAGAGAAAACCAAATCGGCCCGACTCGGCCCACTACGGCACAATCCGGCCCAGGCGGCCAGCCCGCACGCGCGCTCTGGCCATTTTGCACAGGGGCCCTTCAATTAAGCGAGACTCAACCCGCGGTCCTCGAGGCACTATTCATACGAGTCTGCTCCCTTGCACTTAACCCCCTGTACTTCTATTTCTTCTCACCCGATACCCCTCACCCTCCCCCTCTCTCGCTGACCGACGAGTCGCCGGCGTTTGACCGCCCCTGGCCGGCCGCCGGCGAGTCGATTGGCCTCACCGAGAGCACTGGTGTGCGCAGAACACAACGGCGAACCCAACGAGCTAGGTAACAATTCCATCTAGGGTTTGGGGGACGCCCAGCCAAGGCCGCGGCGGCTCGGCCACACCAGCATGCCGCACGCCGGCGAGTGCAAGGTGGTAGAGACCGGGGACAAGCTAGCGCAAGACTCAGGGGCTCACCGCGACTTGACTAGGCGAGGTGGTTGGAGCAGAGGCGGCGTGAGGAAGCGAGTTTGATGATGACTGTGACTTCGGCGGCGTTCACTGGCGACAACCCGTCCGTTCTGGCGAACCTAGGCTACCACAGGAAGAACCGTCAAGCTCATGAGTAAACGAGGGACTAAGGGACGCGAGGACCAATCATCCCAAGACCTATGGCTCACCCGAGAAGCCTGGCCGCGACGATGGAGCTCGCGGCGGTGCTCTGCGCACCCGCGAGGACGACAATGGCGTTCTGGCATCCTCCGGCCACTACAACTCACGCGACCGGGTGGAAATGAAGCGCAATAGCAAGACAAGATTGAGGACAAGTGGAATTGTACCATGGCCAGCTAGGGGTGATGAATTTGGTGCTCCAACCGAGCTCGGCCGGAATAGTAGGGGTGAAGAGAATGACGAAGTGGGGAGATTAAATGGAGGAAAGACCGGTCGTGATGGTCGTGGACGGCCCCAACAACACGATGTGCGCGACGTGAGTACCGACATGGCCCTGGACGGCCGGCAACGCACGCGCCGTGCAGCGGCACACACGGTTCTGTACGCGAACAGAGGCAGGAAGCAAAACCCTGCTCGAGCACTGTAGCAATTCATTTCCCTTTTCACTGTTTGAAGCAATTACTCCCAAATCTGTGTAGATGCTTGAAAAATTCTCAACATAGAAGTTGTAGAACACTTTATTCTGAGCAACTTTGCTTTTTGAACCCAATTCAAATTCTAAACGGATTTGAAATTATAAAAAAAGGGGCAAATTCACTATTTGAAGCTTATTTGCATTTCAATCTAATTCTCAAAATTCTTCTCCATAACTTGAAAATATTCAAATATAAAAGTTATTCTATGTGTTGATCTTTATAACTTTTATTAAAAGAGTTTGGTCAGATTCTTGTTAATTTTCGAAGTGGGGTTTCAAATTCAAATTTCGATACACTGATTAGGGGGTTAATTTGGAATCTCAACGCATAAGTTCAAAATCCCCAATATAAAAGTTGTTCAACTAGAAAAGCCTTACAACTTTCATTAAAGGAGTTTGCCCCGATTCTTGATAGTTTTTGAAAGGACATTTTAAATTTGAATAGATGAACACTAATTGGGTTTTAATTTACATTTCCACTGGTAAACATCAAAATCTCCAAAAATGAAAGTTGTCCCATTTTGAAAGGGCTAAAACTTTTATTAAAGGACCATCATCAGATTCCTACTAGTTTTTGAATTTGTATTTCAAGTATAAACTTTAAAGCCTAGATTAAGATTTTATTTGAAATTATTTTTAATAACTTCGAAATTGCCCAAAATAGAAGTTGCTCAACTTTTAAAGGTTTACAACTTTTGTTTAAGGCCCCACACTTGATTCTTTTTAGTTTTTGATTTAGGGTTTCGGGTCCGATTAGGGCTTTTAATCGTTTTTCCTTGTTATTTTCTATTTGGATTTAAGGGCATACACACAAACAATTGTTTAAATCATAAAGTAACACAAAGGTACCTAAGAATATTCACATGTGGAAATAAAAATTGTCTTAGTGATGCACAGTACAATGATTTTGTGCGGGATGACTTACATGCAATCATGATGACATGACCGGTTTTAGTTATCGTAACACGAGGGGTGTTACAGGCGACGCCTTTCCCCTTTTTAGTTTTTATGAAATTACTTTTTATTTTACATAGTAACTAGAAAAATTACCCAAATATGAATTGTAGTAAATGTTGTGCTGAACAACTTTGGTTTTTGGTCCATCTTTAAATTTTGAATGGATTTTGAATAGTTCAAAAAGGGGTAAAAATGGATTTTGGATTTCATTTCAAATTTAGTCCAATTCTCAAAATTTTTCTTAGTAACTTGAAAGTCTTCAATAATAAGAGTTGTTCTACATGACAAGCCCTACAACTTTCATTTAATGAGATTTGTCAGATTCTTGAAAAATTTTTAAATAGCCTTTCAAATTTGAATTCCAAAACACTTATTAGGGTTTAATTTGAAATATCAATGCATAAGTTCAAAATCCCCAAATATAAAAGTTGTTCAACTTGAAAAGCTTTACAACTTTTATTAAAGGAGTTTGCCAAAATTCTTGATAGTTTTTGAAAAAGCATTTTAAATTTGAATAAACAAACACTAATTGGGGTTTAATTTAAATTTTCACTTGTAAACTTCAAAATATCCAAAAATAAAAGTTGTCCTATTTTAAAATATCTATAATTTTTATTAAATCACTTTCATCAGATTCCTTTTTATTTTTGAAATTGAGTTTCAACTCTAAACTTTAAAGCATAGATTAAGGTTTTATTTCAAATTATTTTTAATAACTTCAAAATTGCCCAAAATAGAAGTTGCTCAACTTTTAAAGGTTTACAACCTTTGTTTAAGACGCAACACTTAATTCCTTTTATTTTTTAAATTAGGGTTTCAGGTCCGACGTAGGGTTTATAAATAATTTTCTTTTTATTTTCTAATTGGATTTAGGTAATTATACACCAATACCAACATTTATATAATAAAACACTCTAAATCACCTATGCACAACCACATGTGGAAATAAAAATTATTTTAGGGATGCATAGTAATAATGAGTTTATGCAAGATGATTTGCATGCAATTATAATGACATGGCGGGTTTTAGTTACAGTAACACCATGGGTGTTACAATGAGACTCAAGAGAGGTGTAAAGAGCATTGATTGCATGGGCATTACACTCTATTTTTCTCTTGTCAGCATCGGTGGGAGCTTGTGCATTCTCAATCTCAATTGTTGTTTTCATTGCCTTCCAAACATCAATATGCATAGTCATAAAGTGTACTATAATCTTTCTCTTCCAATGATCATAGCTTGTGCCATCAAACTTAGGCGGCTTCCCCAACATATTGATTTGAGCCATTTTACACCACAAGGATGTTAAGCCTCAAACGGTGGTGACCTCGGCTCTGATACCAAATGAAAGGTCCCGATAGGCTAGAGGGGGTGAATAGCCTATAAAAATTTCTACAAAGCACTAGACAACTTTACTACAAATAACACGGCTTTACAAAGCACTAGCTCTAGGCTACTCTACACAAGCTACCTATCACAATATACTACACAAGATACGCACTCAACCGCAAGAGAGCTCTCACCTGGATCCTATGGTGAGAGAGTACCTCGACAAGAAAGTACTCGCGGGAGAATAAGACCGAGGAAAAATTATACCAATGGTGTCGGTGAAGTGAAGTCCGGATGCCGTGTAGCTCCAATCACCAAGAGATAATCAACATGCTCGATGAAGACCGATCACCAAAGAAGAGCACCGGAAAACAAAATCATCCACTCGAAGGTGGAGAAGAGAATGAACACCCGATTTTTTACCGAGGTTCACGTGATCGCCGTCACGCTACTCCTCGTTGTGGCACCGGTCTTCCTTGGTGGATTGCGAGCTAGGCTTCACATGCCAATCCCTCACCGGGAGCCGCTCAGCAACACAAGAGAAGTGGTTTCTCACCACTAGTAATCCACTAAAGTCAGTTTTGGCACTCCGCCGGGGAATAACCGCAAGAACCCCTCACAAGAACACCTTGATGTGTACTTGGACAATCTCTTTCCAATCTCACACCAACAACACCTCCAAGCCGTCTAGGGATTCGGCAAAATCCCAAGAGAATAAGAACCAAGCAATCAGTTGCTCTCAAGCGCTCTAGAATGCAAATCACTAGCAATGATGCACTTAAGATTCACTCAATCTCACAAAGATGATCAAGAGATGAACAAGTGAGTGAGTAGGAGGCTTAGGAATGCTTACAAAGTGTATGTCAATAATCCAAGTGTGTAAGAGAGGCACCAAGTGCCTAGGAAAAGAGTATAAATACCCCCAAGTGCTATCCTAGCCGTTACCCCACAGAAAACAGCCGTTAGACACGATTTTGATCGTCGGACTACCCGCTTTCGATGCTCGGATTAGCGCCACGTGTCAGTTCTATTTGAACACAGCCGTTGATCCACAAAGGCTAACTTGTTCGCGCTTCTTTTCAAACCGTTGGACGCAGCGTCGGACAGGGCCGTTGGACCAATTACTCCGAGCGTCCAACGCTTCCAGAGAGGCCTAGAAACGCCAGACAGCGTTAGACAATCGCCCGAGGCACACCGTCGGACCAATACAAAGCGTCCGACGCCTTTTGAACTTGTTTCCCGCGCTAGTCAACAAACGTCGCACTCAGAGGAAACGCTCCGACGATTAGCCTTCAGCCACCGTCGGACTGTCCGACTCTCACAGAGGCTGCCCCCGTCGGACACTACAAAGACAGGTCATCGGACTAAAGATCCTCACCGTCCAACGCTTCCAGAGAAGGTTCTCAACACCTCAAAACTCATCGGACAACGTCCGACGCTCACCGTCGAACCAACCACACCGTTCGACGCCTTCTCACTCAGTGAACAGCACAAACTGGGTTAACCGTTGGACACAACTCAAAGGTCTGACGCTCCCTGAGACCCAGCGTCCGACGCTCGAAACTCACTATTTTTCTATTGCGATGTCTCCGGAAAATGCCGAATCTTGCCTCGCAAGCTTGGCAAGAGGAAGAAAGACCCAAACACCTCTCTACCTCTCCAACCCTTGTTCCCAAGTGCTAATACCAAAGGATTCTAGTGAATGTGCACGGTGTGTTAGCTTTTGAAATCATTTTCCAAGGGTTCTAAGTCAAGTTCTAGGTTTGTTAGATCAATGCACATGAATGCAACCTAGAGCACTTGAAAGTAAGTCACTACTCACTTCTCCTCTTGATAGTCGGCTACTTAACCTAAATGTGATCACTTCCACTAGAAGTCTTGATCACCAAAACAAAAGCCCTATAAGTTATATCTTAGCCTCTTACTTTCCTTCTTTAAATTCTTTTCTTTCTTCTCTTGATCGCCATCATCACTCCATGGTTGGGCCCACTTGATCATCACCAATCACTCATTGCCACTACTACAAAAAATTTAACTGTGGCGGTTAAAAAGGCTTAACCGTGGTAGTTATCTCAACTGCCTTGGAACTAAGGTCACGGTTAATCGTGGCCTTAACCGAAGCAGTTGTTTTAAGATAACCGCCACAAATAATCAAATTAACTGAGGCGGTTATCTTAAAACAACCGCCACTTTTAATGGATTAACAGTGGCGGTTATCTTAATATAACCGCCACCGTTATTATTTTCCAGGAATAAAAAAATGTTTTTGCAATATTTGAATTTGGATTTGAAACCGAAATTTCTGATATTCACATACATCCAAAGTAGAAAAATGCACGTACAGAGTATAAACACGTAAATTATATTTAGTCTTATGTCGTACGTATGTACATCCCCCGTATGTCACCGTCAATATTACAAAATGTTTACTTCTAAACTAGAACATGACATTATAGTTTCAGCACGGCATAATTAAGCTAATCGAAGATGGCCGGCAATCTATAGTCATCCATGTTTAGACCGCTAGTTCTCTAGTTGCGCAGCTTCTCGTACTTCTCCGCTGTCGCGAGCTCGCTTGTAGGATCGAAGAACTTACCCCCCACATGACAACAATCATCCATGACGCACTTGCAAATGTCAGCTATTGTTTGCTTGATGTTTCTATCATCCAGTTTTTCCTTTTTTCACCTTTTTATTGATTTCCTAAGCTGACGCCAGACCTGGTGGTAACTTTCGCAAGCCCTGAGGAACTCGCAAACATAATAACCACACAGGACTGAGCCAAGTGGTTGCTTGGCACACTACATGAAAAATAGAAGTAATGTAAGATATAGGATATTATCCGTGGTGGGTAGCATGGTAGGTACTCGCATCGGGAATTCTCTCCTCATGGCCAAGTGACTCCTGAACTCATAGACCGAACAGGCTGAATATGATGGAGATACTCCAGAAGTCCAGCTACACTGACATTTTCTCTGAGATCTCACTAAGAACTTAGTCATTGTCAAGCTAGTGATCTACCACTACATAAACTACTACTATTCCATGATAGCTTAAAGAAAGAACAAAAAGAAAAGCATAAAATAGGTGATAGATGGATGAACAGTTGAACACTCAGATCATAAAAACAGACAAAGCATTAAATGCAGCATTGCTGAAACAAACAAGATCTCTACAATGTACTTCTAACCCTGTAGGGAAATGCCAAAGCCAATCCAAAACCATCGCAAAAACCCTGATCACCGTGCAAGGCAACCAAGAAACAAATGATGAACTTATGATTGCAACATATGTGGTAGTGGCACTGCAGAGGTATTGAATTCTTGTTGCGGAACTAACAACCAAACCATGATCTAAAAAGATCACAGCTAAGAGTAAAATTCAATTAATCTCAAACGATTGGCAAATTCTCAGTTAATAACCTTAGTCATCATAGGCAGTGGCATTTGCTTTTCCTCAAAATCTCCCAAACGCATCACAGGCAGCATTTTCAACTCAAATTTGGGAAAATTTAAACAAAATTGAAACAAAAAAATGCATCACAGACATCACATCCAGGCAACACAGGGGAGAAGCTAGGGTTCAGCTCACGGTAGCAACAATGCAGGACGGAGACCGAGAAGCGCGGCCGGGGAAGAAGGTCGGTGAGGTCGAGCTCGCCGGCGAGCACGGGGAAGGAAGAGGCGCGCACGGTGGCGGGGCCGTGGCCAGGGCCAAACACGGAGACAGATGGAGACGGAGCACGGGTCGGGGAAGGAGCACGGTGGCGGCGCACGGAGGTCGGGGTCGGGGACGGGGACGGAGACGGAGCCGGATACGGGGGAGACGGAGCTAGGAGAGCCGCCAGAGAACGGGCGCGCGTGGGTGGCGGCGTTAGGGTTCCGATGGTGGAGCTCCTAGACACGGAGGTAGAGACGGGTGCGGGGGAGGGACGGAGGTGCAGGAAGGTGCAGAGGAGAGGCGGAGGCGCAGGCGGGGGTCGACGATGGCGGCGGCGACGGCGGGAAAATCCGGCAGCCCTTCGGGGACAAAATCAGCCGCACGGAGGAGTTGAATTTTAGGGCGAGGTGTAGAGGGTATATATAGATGGTATTAGCCGTGGCGGTTAACTAAAGAAAATCGCCACGGTTAATATTAACCGAGGCGGTTACTATTAACCGTGGCGATTATCCTAAGTTAACCGCCTCGGTTAAGCCTTTTTGAATTTTTAAGTTTTTAGGTGTGATGTAAGAGTGATATAGAGTAGTGGTAATAGGAGTAGGAGTACAAGTAAGCGTAGTAGTACGAGTAGCAGTAAGCGCAGTAGAAATAGTAGCAAGCGTAGTAGTACGAGTAATAGTAGTAAGAGGAGTAGTAGAGTAGTAAGCGTAGTGTGAGTAGTGCTAGGAGTAGTAGTGAGAGAAGTGTAGGCCAGGATTAGTAGTGCAAGTAGAAGTACGAGTAGTAGCGTAGTAAGAGGAGGAGTAGTAGAGTAGAGTAGTCCAAGTAGAAGTACGAGTAGCAGCTTGCCATCACCCTTCACACGTTCAGGAGATGCATGCCAGGACATAAGTTTGGCATCCTCTGGATTACCGAATAGTGCACGCAACCGATCGATGACGGGTAGGTACCACACCGATAGGGCAGGACTTTTCCTGAGTGTATAACCCTCTTCTTCTTCGTCCTCAGGAGGCGGCTGTTTGTTGGACTTCTTCTTCTTCTTCGGCCCTCTCGAGGGTACCTCCTCATCACCCGCGCGACAACCAGCATTTTTCTTGTAACGACTCGCACCACAGCGCGGACAGTTCTCCAACTTTGCAAAGTCGTCTCCCCAAAATAGAATACAATGGTTAGGACATGCATGAAACTTTCTAAGCTTCATTGCCACTGGCCAGATCAGCTTCTTCGCCCGATAGGTATTGGCGGGCACATTGTTACCCTCTGGGTAACTGTCACCAAGGATACGTAACAGGTCGTTGAAGCAAGTGTCGGTCATCCCATGGCGAGCCTTCAACATAAGCAACTGGAGATTGAAACGGAGCACAGTCCAATGCTGTGGACATTTCCCCCCATCCTTGTACAGGGGATCAATTGCCGCATGCTTCATCACTCTGAAATTCTCGAGCCATTTTGGATCCCCAAACAAAATATCATCGTGATCCTAACAGTTAGCAACCTGCTCAATGAACTCTGCATCCTCCGGCAGCAATGCGTCAACGACAGGGTCACCATCCCCATCGCAAGCATCGGCGTCATCGTCTGCCATGTCCTGGAGCAGATCACTGATCGTGATGTACTCACGTCTCGCATTGTCGTCATCGCCGGCGGCAGATGATGTCTGTTGTTGCTGTCTTCCGTCATTCACCGACGAGGAGCTTTCTGCTTGTGCATCTGCGACACTCGGATCTTTTTCGCCGTGATACTTCCACATAGTGTACTTTGGGTCCTTGATGAACCCATACCATACCAAGTGTGATTGCACAACGTTGTCTTCCTGGGCAAGCCGATTCTTGCAGTCATTGCACGGACAAATCATGCGATCTCGGCCCAGACTCAGACGATGCTTCTGCGCAAAAGGAATGAACTTCTTCCTCACATTGTCCAGGAAAGACAGATCCAGCCTTGATGTGTTGTACGTCCAATTCTCCCTGCTCTCCATGACCTTCATCTTATATACAAACACAGCAAATTGAAATGAAGTCGTATTAGACGAGCGGTAAATCCAACTCTACAACTAATTGAAAGTATCGAAAAAGCATCTAAATACTCCCAAGTGTCACCCTTCACAAAATCCAACTCTAGATTCACTTACTCTCTCTCATCTTTTTAGATCTAGATCTAAACCGGCTACATTTCAAAAAAACTCCTATAAATCATGGAAAAGAGAGGAAAAGCAGATTTGGAGAGTAAAAATCAACCTCTAACGGTGCCTCCCTTCACTAAATCCAAGGATAAATTCCTTGTTCCCTCTCATCCATTTAGATCTAGATCTAAACCATTTGGAAAAACACCTAAATAATGAAAAAGAGAGGAAAACAAGATTTGGAGGGTAAGAATCAACCTTTTACGGTGCCACCCTTCACCAAATCCAAGGGCAAAACCTTCCCCCCTTGAAATGGCTATTTTTAGGGTTTTGAGCTCAAAACACCCAAAAATGGAGGAGAGGTCGCGGGGAGGAAGAAGGGGAGGGTTGTTGTTTTATAGGCTCAGAGTTAATGGAAGCGGTTATCTTAAATAAACTGTTACGGTTAATCATCGATTAACAGTGGCGGTTGAGTTACAACAACCGCCTCAGTTAATGTATTTTCCGAGGCGGTTATCATAATTCAACCGCCACGGTTAATACCTATTAACCGTGGCGGTTTTGTTATGATAACCGCCTCGAAAAAGGAATTAACCAAGGCGGTTGGGGGCGGCCAGCCCAGCCTTCGGCCGGCCCGTCTTAACCGAGGCGGTTTGCTGGGCTGACCACCACGGTTAAGATTTCAGAAGTGCCTCCCAAAAGATTTTCTGTAGTAGTGTGCTCCACACCATGGGTTGGACAATCTATTCTTATCCATACAATTAGACAAATAGGTTAGTCCTTAGGGTGTCATCAATTATCAAAACCAAACTTAGGGCTTTCTGGTGCGTCACCCGCGCCGTCGTCGGATGCGGTAGTTGGTCCCGGCCCCGTCGCATGCTGAGTGCGTGGCACTGACAGGACCGCGAGTGGTTGTGCATCAGCGCCTAGGACTAAGTCATCGCATCTCGGCCCCAGATGGCCGCTGGTGTAAGGTTTAGATGGTGGACTAGAGAGGGTGAATAGTTCTTTTTCAAAAACTAATCACAACGGAAATAAACCTAATCGGTTCTAGCAATGATTCACCACTCTAACTAGACTCTAAACACCTTGTCAAAGATCCTATGCAAGGAACAAAAGTACTATCCTATAGCTTGAGCTTCCTTAAATAATTCTAGTGCAAGGTCACACAAATCTAAGCACTAGTACTTCAAGCACAAGGGTAACTCCTACTAACTAGCAAGCAAAAGAGCACTAAGCACCTAAACTCACTAAATGCTCAATGACAATGATACACAATCCTAATGAAGGAGCTTAACTTGTTTCTTAGCTACACAAACTAAGTAAGACACTACTTTTAAGCTACCCAAGTTAAGAACATGAGTGGCAAACTACATAAGCTAACTAATGTCACAAGAGCAACTACAACTACACAAGTGAAAGCTCTAGTTTGGTTTTGGCTAATTGATAACATCTAGTATCTAACCATGTTCCTAAGTATTGTGATTACAAGGATAGTTAGTGGGACCAAGTGAGGAGCTATGACGGCATCCAAGTGATTGGTGTAAGTCCATCCACATGATAGATCAAGTGCTTCTCGGACACTTGTTGGTAAAAACACGGTGTAGTTTGTCGGTGAGGTGGCCCTTATAGTTTGCTTTGAAAAACTACTAACTTTTGTCGCTAAGAGAGTAGAACACTTAGTAGTTAGCACTTAGAAGCAAGGGCGTTGAAGAGAGGTGAAAAACAGCTCTCAGAGGTACACCGGACGCTGTCCTTGTCCAGTGGGTATGCACCGAACGCATCCGGTGCATCCAGAGCGTCTCTGGAACCTCTTTGTTGTTACACCGGACGCTGGAACAGTAACCACAGCGTGTCCGGTGTGAATCTGCGCTAAAACTGACTCGCGTGTGCACCGGACGCTGGGCTTGTCCGGTGGGGTAACACCGGACGCATCCGGTGTAGAAAAGTGCTCTTTAAAACCTTACTGGAACCACACCGGACACTAGCGTTTGCGCGTCCGCTGTGAAGGCACGCAGCGGGGAATTTCAAATAACTAGTACACGTGTCAACGGGCGATACACCGGACAAGCACCGGACGCATCCGGTGTCAACTTAATGAGCGTCCGATGTGCACGGTTTCAGTGTAAAACGGCTAGTTCTTCACCCTCACTTATAAATAGGCATTCTAACTGTCTTGGGGAGCTCTCTTGTGCATTTCACTCTTTGCTAAGCATATCTTGATCCCTCCCAAGCTTCTCCCACTACCTTTTGTACTTGATTCTCATCCAAAGTGAGTTAGGGAGTAATCCAAGTGCATTTGTTCATCTACTTCATCCATTGGCACTTGGTGATTGTTGTTGCTGTGATTTCTTCTATTCTCTTGGTGATTGCCATCACCTAGAAGGTATTGGAGCAGCGGAGCAATTGGCGGAGTTGGAGATTTTCTCCGGCCACTCTCGGTGGACTTGTGAGGGGTTCGCACCTTCTCCGGTGGAGAACCACAAGGTAGCCTAATACATAGCTCGTGTCATTCAGTTACCTTGCTCGTGGTAGGTTCTTGTGGCGCTCATTTGTTGAGCTCGACATTGGTTGTCGATTAGCCACCGTACCACCGAGTAGTGGTCGACACAACAAGGACATAGCGTGCCGGTAAGAACGTGAACCTCGAGGATAAATTCATTGTCTTCATTGTGTTGGCTTGGATTTCTTTGTAACCATCACCTTCGAGTGCATTGGTATTTCATCCGGTGATTAGTTATCTACTCTACTCGTCGGTATAACTCCACTACACCTCTCCCTTTACTTTCGTGCACTTACTTGTGTAGTGGTAGTTTAACTAGTGTGCTCACCTAGGATTAAGTAGTTCCAACTTAGGCTAGTTTGTGTGCGAACCTAGAGACTTAATTTAGAACGGTTAGGAAGGCTTGTATCTTTAGTAGGCTGGCGCATAACTCACTTTGCCATTTGTTATACTAATCCTTTGGTCAAGTGTTGTTTGTAGAAATTTTAATTAGGCTATTCACCCCCCCTCTAGCCTCTTTGGACCTCTCAACAAGTAAACATAAAAACAACTTGTGTAGAAGGGAGCAAACCACCACGAAGGATGGAAAGATGTTGACGCCGTGATGATTTTTGCCCAGAGGTTCACTTATCATTACAAGCTACTTCCTCCGTTGAGACAAACTCCAAGGTTGCCACCGATCCTCTAGCAAGAGGTGACCCACCACAAATCACCACCCCCACGTGGGGTGCCCACAACCACTTGCTCTTTGATCCAGCCGGACCACTTGTCACTCTTCACATCTTGCTCTACTAGCGATGTTCTTCGCAATCTCCCGCGGGGTGAGCTCCAACCCCTCAAAAACTTTATCCAGAACTAAGCACAATCTCCTTACTTACTTCCGTGGAGTCTCTCACCACCAAGCCATCTAGGAGGTGGCGACCTCCAAGAGTAACAAGCACCATCGGTTTGCAACTCGATCACCTACTAGTGACACTCGATGCACCCTCGCAATGCACTCACACTAGAATCGCTCACTAATGATCCATTGGATATTCACTATACACACTAGTGAGTTGGGGAGTATCTAAGCACACCCACATAAGCCACACAGGCCAAGGGGTGCTCAGCTTACCGGCCATGCCGGCCACAAGCTCTATTTATAGCCCACAAGCCAAATAGAGCCGTTAACCCTTCACACCACTTAAAACGATACCACCGGACGCTCCAGTCATGGCATCGGAAGCGTCCTGTGCTCTGCGTCCAGTGCTCCGCGCCCTGACACCTGTCTCGACCGTTTGAATATAGCTGTTGCACGCCAATGGCTACTCCACACGCTCGCCTTCGCGAAGAGTTCTTCAACAAGGAGAGGGAGTTAGCGACAGAGGCGAAGTATGAGAAGTTAAAAGACTGGCAGATGCCATTACATGACCGCCTCGTCCGAGGCGGTTGGCTTGCCCGCCTCGGTTAAGCCATTTTGCCTGTCTCGATTAAAGTTCCTGCAGTAGCGCACCAACGACCTAGGAGAGCAGGCCTCCAGAACATGATGTCTGCTATGAACCTACACAGTTGATGGAATGGCTTCTCTCTGCAATGTATCGAGTGTGATTGGGCTATATACCGAGGAGCCCATTATGTCGACTAGTGAGAGGGAGCGGGACTCCGGTGCCTGCAGGACTGGGTCCGTCTCAGGATATATCTACTTGAACTTATGTTGGTTTACTTGTTCATTTGATCAGTATGCTCAACGTATTTATAATTACGAGTATGCTATACATGCAGACAATTATTATCACAAAATTTAATATGTACTACAGTAACATGTCTAAATATGTAATAATATCCATTTATATCTTATTTTCGTGTAGCTAGCTGAATGTAAGAAAGTATCTACTTTTCGTATCCAAAAATGTCTTTGGGTATCCTATCTGATTACAGCCTAAGTGTAAGGTTTGTATCGGTAGCTAGCCGCCGAGCCATCTATTGCAATCTATATATCTATCTTTTCTCTATCTGTATCTCTATCTCTATGTCTACAACTAAAATATACAAAACATCAACATCTACTCGACAGTATTAAAACAAACCAGTGATCCCTGATTATCAGGCGCAGAAAAAGAAACAAAATTATGATCCTTGACTATCCGACACAACACAGAAAAGAAAATAAACCTGCAATCCATGAAGGCAAGTGAAATCATTAAAAAAAAACTACTAATCTTCACTCCAATCGATCACGGTATTTAAGTAACGGCAAAAAAAAAAAAAAAAAAAAAAAAAAAAAAAAAAAAAAAAAATCCAAAACTGCATGTAGAGGGAGACTGCTACCTCGTCGGTAGCACGCCTGCCATCTTGCAGGGCGGGGCGCAGCCTGGCATAAGTGAGGAGGTAGGGTGTAAACGCGCACTGACTAGGGGCCACATGGGCCACCCTTCCCTCCTTGTTAATTCCTCTAATCTAAATTATAATTCGATTGACATTTTTCCTCAAGTTTGACAACTTGTTTTATTAAAAGAATTATGCAAAATATCACTCATTTTGTCGTGGCTTGCTTTATTAATAAAAGTTCTTAAGCAACGACTTCAATTTAGCTATGTTTGTATAATTTTTTTAATAAGACGATAGGTCAAACTTGAAGTTATAAAAGTCAATTGAATTAAAATTCAGAATGAAAGGAGTAGAATGATAAATATCTTCTACAAAGAAATGTTTATAGAAAAACGGCCAAATCCGGAGTGCACTCTGGCCCAACACTCAAATGTTGCCATCAAGTTATTGGCACATAAAGAATTAGATATCAGAGATTTCTTTATTCCAATATAAAACATTATCTTAGTAGAATCACGGAAAGATCTATGCAATAGAGTTTGAGTCTACGACGCTGCGTTTTCTGTGGCTGTGTTAATTTCACAAACTTTGCCTTCTGTGACTGTGTTAAATGTTACTTTAACATCGGTATTTAATTTCACCATATTGTTATCTTATCGTGTGATCCATGTATTTTTAGTATAAAATTGTGAGGTGATACTATTTTACATTAGATTTGGACAATAAACCTTGTGATTTATGATTTTTTTTTTCTACTCCTGTCGTAACACATGGGCAATGACCTAGGCCTGATTTAGTTACACCCTAAAAAATTTTACATCCCATCACATCGAATATTTAGAGATGAGCATTAAATGTGTTTTGAAAACTAATTGCACAATTTGCATGTAAACCACAAGAAGAATCTTTAAACTTAATTAGTTTATGATTGGATACTAATTATTAAAGTTACACATGTGCTACAATACGCCAAAATTCTGGGTAACTAAACACAGTCCTAGTAATGTGATGTACTCCTATGATGAGTGACAGAGCGATCGACTGGCGAACAAACAAGATCGGATCGACTGGCGGCGTCGTCCTGACACTGGCTGACTGCCTGCCATGGCAGTAGTACTTTGAGGAGTACTAGGTACGTACGCACTACAGGATAGTATGCTGCATGTTCCTCTGTTATTTCCTTTTGAGGCGGCTGCAGTCAGAATTATGCCTGCATGCCCGGAATAAATGAAAGCCAGACAGGCAAGCACGTACTACACAGCTGGGGCCTGGCCTGCATGCACTTGCTGTAGTAGTAGCTTCATAATGTCCCATACCATCGTGTTCCCAGCCAATCGATCGCACAGCTGCATGACAACATATATGTGCGTACCTAATCTACATCGCTAGCTAGCTAGCTCACGTGTTGTAGCTAAAGGATTTAAACTCAATGGTTGTCTTGATAAATCTTGTCTAGCTTGTGAGACAACTCCCCCAACTCTCTGAAAAAAGAAAATATATTTTAGTTTCTGCAAGTTAAATGAGTCTGAGTTGGATGATAATATGTTGCAGCTCGAGAGAAAGAAAGCACATCCAGTTGCAAAGGCAAGGATCAGGTTATATTAGGGGGAGGAGCACTGGACCTCGGCCTCAAGTCAAGGAGAGAACATGAGTCAAGAGGGAGAAGAAGATCAGAGGAAGGCTGATGCAGAAGTTGAAGCACATGGAGGCTCAACTTATCATGTTCGGCTGCTCTAATCAGCCAACATTTTGGCTATCTAATTTGTTGTGAGAGAAAAACACTGTTCTATGGCTAAAAAAGGCTAAAATCTATAGCATGTTGTTTTATTTGCTACAGTTTATATCTTAATTTTATGGGAAATTTTGCTGCTGGACACCGCAAAAACATGTAATTAGCCGGCACACACCGCAACTGCGCGAATCTGCTCAGTACCATTACAAATTCGTGTATGTTTGCCGGGAGACACCGCGCCGATTAAAGTAATCATTTTCCAGTTTTGGAGAGAGAGAAGGTGGAGGAAATGTCTAAACTACCCTCGTCTTCAACCTCTAGCTCTTAGTTGATTATTTGCTGAAACACACTGTCGCCAACCTCGAGCTTGACAACAACCAGATATCCGGCGCCATCCCCGCTGAGATCGGCAAGCTCACGTTGTGCATGTCCCCATTGCCGTCGACGCTGCATGCTGCTGCTCCAGTGCTTGCGCTACGATGGCACGGCACCGGTACCCCTCCCGCAGCAGCAGCAAGTTTCTCCGCTCGTCAGGTTCTCCACCGCGCCGGCCTTCGCTATCTTCAGCGGCAGCACCTGGGCATGTTCCTGCCGCGCGAAAGACCAAATTGCGGCGACAGTGTGTTTCAGCAATAATCAACTAAGAGCTAGAGGTTGAAGACGAGGGTAGTTTAGATATTTCCTTCACCTTCTCTCTCCCCGAAACTGAGAAATGATTATTTTAATCGGCATGGTGTCTCCCGGCAAACATACACGAATTTGTAATGATACTGGGCAAATTCGCACGGTTGCGGTGTGTACCGGCTAATTACATGTTTTTACGGTGTCCAGCAGCAAAATTTTCCTAATTTTATCTAATGTCTACTGTACCATGTTGTTTTATACCTTAGTTTTCTTTGTGTGGCCGGGGTCTTGTGTCTAATGTCCACTGTAGCATGTTGTTTTATTTGCTAAAGATGCTATAAATAAACTATAATAATTTATGGTTCTGTGAGATTGTGGCATACCTTAGTCCTCAGCTGTCCTCCGCCACTGGTGCTGAGCCTGCCTCCTACCGGCTGCCGCTAGTCCGTGAGGTCTGAGACGCAAATTGAGACGCACCAGAGAAATCAGATGGTAGATAATAAATTAAGTGAGACGACCTTAATAACTTAACACTTTACGTATACACACAAATACATAGTATAGTACTCTATTACTGCTACATTGCTGGCCGGGTCCGGCGACAGATTAGGTCGTCCATGCATGCATGCATCAGGCTGGAGCAAGTCGTTAGTAGTCATGATCTATATATCGCTCCGATCTGTGAGTGAGCTAGCACCAGGACGACAAACCTCATATACACGTAACGTACATACGTACGTACGTGACCGTATAGTAAATGCATACATGCATGCATGTGCATGCGTTCAAAGTCATGCACAAATTAAATATACAATGCAAGGACCACGCATTGTCTAAACGCGTCCCCTTTTCTGCAGTCGTCTACTAGCAATTCTCTGCAATAATTTATAGCACAGCATGAATTGTAAATGTGTATATAACAGTTTATTATAGAGGCCGATCGACACTTTATTCGTACTAGCTAGTACACAAATTAGAGTTTCTTTCTTCTGCATTGTCTTCAAAAAAGATATCGCGCGCACGCGGCACGTAGGAGCATATATATGTAATGGAGTAAGGGCACTTTTAACGTAGACTCTAATGTAGAGTTTAAGTCTATTTATTATCCTCTTATTTATAGCTTTTTGTTGATGTGTCAGTATATTTATTTAAGGGAGAGGAAAGAAAAACCAAGACTTTGTTTTTTATTTAAACACCAGGTCATGCCCTAACAACAAACAACACCAACCGCCATCTATATGCCACACACACACGCTACATGTATACTCCTATACTATGTACTAGTACAACCGCCTTGTATTGACTGCGCGTGCAGTGTGGCGCCACCGGCCATGCACGCACCAAAGCATTGCAGTGCAATGAAAAGCGATGGACGACGACGGGGGATGGATGGTGGTGGTGGCGGGTCATGAGGCTGGTCTCCCCGGGTTTAATTTTAAGGCAACAACCACCATCCACGACGTATGCGGGAGAAGGATAACTTCTCACTCACTCCCTGTCACTTGCATTGCTTCATATATTCTTCTTCCTCCTCTTCCTCTTCTTCTTCTCCTCCGGTCGCCATGTATATATAACTAGCTATAGCTAGGCACACCCACACATATGCATCGTCATCAGCAAGCTAGGCCAGCAAAATTGAAGGCTGGAGGCAGAGGCAGCTAGAGCCAGGCATATGGAAGATGACGATGAGACGAGCGGTAGGTCTAGTAGCCAGCAAATGCTGAATAACGATACTAGTATTGCCAGCCTTCTCTACTGCGACGAAGACCCTGTTGTGGTGGTACCACCCCAGCAGCAGCAGCAGTCGTGGTCACTAGTAGCAACCGTCGGAGATGTGGAGGAGGAAGAAGATCATCTCAAGGAGCTTCTCATGGACTACATGGCGAGGGAGCGGTTCTATGCGCCGAACTGCCGAGGCAGCTACCTGGAGCATCTCATGACACTTCAGCAGGGACGGCCGGAAGCGACGATCATCCCTGCTGGTAGTGTGTCCGGCGCTCGCTCCAGGGGAGTGCACTACATCATCTATGTAAGCAGCATATATATATTGATCGATCATGCATGCATGCGCACTATTCTTTTCTCTTTAATTTCTGAATGGATCGGCAGGCATTTGGTAGGTTGGGACTGACGGTGGCGACGGTGTTCAATGCAGTCAACTATCTGGACCGATTCCTCTCCATCAGCTGCCACCTGGTGCGTGCGTGGCTGCTGCCAATTAGTATAGGACCTGTTTTTGTTTTAATTATTCAGTTCAATGTAAGCATATCTATGATTGATATGATACGTAGTATATACAAAAAATGCAAAAACTAATGAAAAAAAAGGATTGTAATAACTGATGGATGCAATATCGATCATGCATGTGGCCATGTACTTGCGCGTACTCCTGGTGCTAGCTGGTGCAGTGGTGGGAGGTGTGGATGGTTGAATTGGTGAGCGTGGCATGCCTGTCTATCGCGTGCAAGCTGGATGAGGTCAACATCCCTTCACTCCACCATCTCCAGGTACGTGTACGACGTTACGTTACATGCATAACCGATCCCTCCAACTGAATGCTAGCTATACCTGCGTTTTGCATTGCATGCATCCACGCACATGACATGATGCCGTGCGTGAACTAACTGCGCCCGCCTAGCTTTATCCCCATCCACCACAGTCGTACTCGTATCGTATATATATATGCATGATGATGCAACTCCGAGAACTAATGACCGAGTTACATCCAGAGCAACAACACAATGTCTAATTTAAGCTTCATTACCTTGCATTCATTCAAAAGAACATGCATGCACAGCAACACATGCATACTTCTATGACAATTCCGAATCAAATTAAATATATGCATGTATATATGCAGATGGAAGAGGTGATGAGCCACTCGTTCCTGCCGGCGACGGTCCGGGACATGGAGCTCACGCTGCTCAAGGCGCTCCAATGGCGCCTCGCCTGCGTCACGCCCTACTCTTTCCTCCAACTTCTCCTTCCCCTTCTTCTTCATAATCCTCTTCCTCCTCACACCACCGCACCTGCTGCAGCAGCTTGGACGACGACTAGTCATCGTTGCACTCGTCTCCTCATCCGCTCTCTCGCAGGTAAATATAATATGTAACCCTAGCTAGCTACCTGAAATTAATTAATCTCCAATGATCCTGCTGATAGATATAACATGAATTAATTAATTGTAATTGCAAATCCATGCAGAGCCCTCATTCATCCAGTTTGACTCCTCCCTTATCACCTCCTCTGCTCTTCGTTGTGTGGCGCTGGAGCAGGATCATCAGACTTATGGCCATATCAGCCGCCTTATTCGTCTACTGGACCAAGCAGACGACGCCGATGAGTGTCTCAGGATGATGAAAACACTCTACGACGCAGGCAGCTGCTGCTCGGACGAATCAGATTGGAATTGGAACACCCATCATCATCAGCTCTACACTACTAGTGATGATGAGCAACAGCTGCTGTGGAGCCCGGGGGTGTCAGTGATTCGTCGTCCCTTGGAATTGCAAACAGCAGTCGGTGGTGGTGGCAGACAAATTAACAGCAGCAGGTCAGCCGTTAGCCGCCGCCGCTTATTTGGTTCATCAGCACCTCAAGCAGGCAGTACACAATTGCGGTTGCAAGACGATGATGATACTACACACGTACGAGATGAAGATATCTCACACACCTAAACTAACTCACCAAATATATTGAAACCATTATTATATATGGGGTCCGAAGGGAGCACGCACAGAACTCTCTCTATATATATACCATCATTATATTTTTGGATTGTTTCTTCACTTTACTGTAGCTATATCCCACAAATCACCCGCACATTACTTACTTAATTGCTTTCTCTGTCCTTATGTGTTTTCAGTAACAGCATTCATTCGTTTGTAATATCGGGCTGATCCTTAGTTGCTCCATCCAGTGCAACTGGTGCCACACGCACATGTGTATTTGTGTTGTGCGTGCTTTTAATTAATTTCAAGTTTTTTTCTAATCTTTTGTACAAGCAGAAGTCTGGATAATTTCATCATAACTGTTGTACAATTTAATTTGCATTGGCCAAAGTCCAACACCGGTCCACCATTTGGAATAATATTCGGTTAAACCTTTTTTAATATGTTTGTTTCTTGTTTGTTTTCCTGAGAGGACTAGACCGCTCCCTTCTTCTGTGACAAAGTAGCTACTGTGTTTGGACACAGATAACATCTAAAATAAAACTTTAGCATAAAACTTTGATTAGGACACTTTTTATCAAAAAAAATATTAATAGAACATAGCAAAACTATATTTTCTGAAAATACATATACCATTGCCAAATAACTCAACATATAACAGTTAATTAATATGCTTAAAAAGTAATAAAAAAAAACACCCAACTCCCCAAAATATTTACTTAGATCGACTACTTCTATCTTGCGCTGCCCCACCAATAGTGCCACAAAAACGGGAATTCATGATTTTCTTGTAAGCATTTTTTAGATTTACCTGCTCTTGGGGTCCTAAAGGAAAACAAAATGTTTCTCCAAAACACAAAGTGTCAGACCCCCTCATCGCAAACACGTAAAAGTCCAGGTTTAAAGAATTTGCGTTTATGATGACTCGTCATCACATACACATGTAAACAAAATGCGTCTATATGTGTTTGTCATTGCAACCACTCACTCTAGCTAGTGTCTCAAGAAGAACATGTTGACAGTGAGGAAAACTCCAAAGCTCGATCACACCACCGCCAAATCATATTGGGATTCAACGATCCTGCCTCACATCCTACATTGTAATGCTTTATTATAGACAACTTTTATGCGTTGTAAATACTTTGGATCATTTCATCCGCGATATGCATGTCATTGAATTTTGATTTCCTGAAGGATGAATTCATGATTTTGAGTGCTCCCAAGATGGAGCAGGTTCTTGATCTGACAATGCTATTCCGTCAAAGTTCGGATAACTAGAGCAACTTCAGTTTCTGCAGCTATATGCTTAGATCTGCGCAGTGCCAAAGCAATTCCTGTGTTAAGCAAAACTTTTGTGTAATTACAGCAACGTTGGTACTCATCCAATGGAATTTTCGTTCATGAATCACACAGTGTAACATGTCTGGATTTCTGTTGGCACGCACCTCTCTCTTGATCCATGGTGACGCCATGCTCATCTGAAACTCTTGTTTTAGGGTAAATGTCAACTTCTTTTTTTCTGCACCCTAGATAGTGCTCTAACTATAGCTTATGAGAAATTCTACTTAGCATTTATGTTTCTAAGTAAGAAATGGGGGCTTACGGCTTATTGTTTTTTTTTTGTGAGAAATTAAATGACCAGTCTGTGGTACAGTGGATTTGTGTTTCTTCAACCATTAGATATGCTTTTTACTTTTATTTTTTTTCTAGATGCCATTGCAATGTTAGTATGAGCAATATACTAGTTAACACTCAAACACCAGTGATTAGGAAGTTAATTAAGCAGGACTGCAGTAGCAGTGGTCCCCGCGCCTTGCACTCCTCCCCTCCTCCAGTTCCCCATCCCCTCTGCCAGTACATAACAATGTCTAACTGAATTCTAAATAAATGGTGCCATGACACCAACAACGTCGAGGAGGTAACCAGCAATGTCGAGGAGGTAGTGATATGTATCTCCGAGTATCGGTGTAGTTGATCAGTAGGGTCCATCCACGAAGTCTACGGAAAAAAAAAATACCACAAGCAGCTATGAATAAGAACCAGTAGGAACTGCAGTAAACACGACCCAGGTATATATCTCTAAAAAACTGTACCCAAAAAGAGTTCACTTTTTTAGAAATTTCTTTGTATAAGTATAATATTTTTCAGGGCAGTTAGATCTAACCATTTTCCAAAAATGATTGAAAAAACAATGTCCAAGGGTTTTATGGGATTCAACGGACTTCCTCCCTATTTGGGTCAGGTTGTTTGTGGCTGAAAATATGGTTGAATAAGGGCCAGGCCGGCTGCTATATAGATTCGGTTCCTCAATTGGGCTGCCTTTCTACTGGCCCATCAAGCTAACCAAGCTTGGGCTGGAAGAGGTATTGGATCGGGTGGATGTGGAGGATGGGGTGACTGGGCCGAGGAACATAAAAAATAAAATAAAATCAAGAATTTACATATCCACAATAAAATATTGAACAACAGAAACCCACATTCACATAGAGACTTTTACCTGTGTACCATTAAAAAAGATTACCTGACCTACATACCACTAAAAAGTTCGAGCGCACCCAGGTGTCATGCACGTAAACTTTTTTTGTCTCACATGCCATTCCATCTGCCTTCTGTTAGTTTTCTACCGTGTAGCAGCACTGACATGTGGGCCCGACCAGTTAGATTGTCCAGAATACCCTTTTCTCATAACCCTGTCCTCTCACTTCTTTGTCTCTCTGTCTGGTGGGGCATAGATGTAAGTGACTGGGCAACTTCTTCCTCCTCAACCCATCAGCCGTGCATGCTGCGGGGCGACACGCTGGACCAGCACATGGGGCACAGGTTCAAGGTCCCCGTCTAGGACTGCATCATCGTGCCCGTGGTGCGCTCCTACACCAGCCGGCCCCGCGGGTTCACGCAGCTGCAGCGGATGGGGATCGGCCTCGTCGTCTCCATCTTCTCCATGCTCGCGGCGGGCGTCCTGGACATGGTGCGGCTAGGCGCCGTCGCGCGGCACGGGCTGTACGGCAAGGACGACACCGTGCCCATCTCCATCTTCGGGTGCGCGGAGGTGTTCATCTTCTCCATGTTTGTGCCGGTTCAAATCGGTGTCGCAGCGTTATCTTCACACATGCCCATCGAGGCCGGGGCGGAGCTCGCCCGCCTGGGACCGAGACAGAGCCACCCATCTCCCCCCTCCCCCCCCCCCCCCCCCCCCCCCCCTCGCGCCGCGCGCCCGGCGTGGAGCTCTCCCGCGCACGTGCCCGGGGCGGCTGGGACGGAGCTCGCCCTCGCTGCTACTGCTGACGATGTCATGCTGGTCATGGTGGCGGCCATGGCTGCGAGTGGCAGGTCGATGCGGCATTGCGGCAGCGCCTTGCGTCCGCGCCGGGCACCAGCTGGAGGCGGCTGAGATGATGGAGGAGGAGGAACACGACGGCGAGGGAGCGCGTGCAGTGGCAGCGGCACGAGCGGAGGCGGTCCATCACCGCGGAGGAAGGGGTGCACGTGCTCCACTGGAGGCAGAGCTCGCCTATGCGCGCTCTCACCACGGCCGGTGCGGAGCTCGGCCACGCCCGCTCCTACCACTCTGACGCTCCTGTTCGAGTAGCACGTCCTCGTCGCCGTTGGTGCCGCGCTCGTCGTTGCAGCCGTGGACGCGGTGTACGGCCAGCTCACGGCGAGCACCTCGCGGAGGACTGTTGCTGGCGTTGGGGACGGCTCGCGCGGCCACGGGGTTGGAATGTGGTGCTCGTGCGGTGAGGCCGAGGTGCGGACCACAGTTAGACTCACCCGCGCGCCACCCGCGGTGGCCGGGGGAGCTCGCCCGTGCTCCGTCGTGGTGGCTGGGGCCTAGGTGTGTATCCAAGGGCATTTGCGACTTTTGTCAATCCCGTTTAACAGCGTTAGATGAAAAACCGGACGGAATGGCATGAAAGGCAAAAAAGATAATGTGAATGGTATGCAGTTGCGTGCAAACTTTTTAATGGTACATAGGAGAAGACGATCTTTTATAATGGTATACAGGTAAAAGTCTCATTCACATAGCACTAATCGTATAAAAAAACTCAACCATGGGTGAAGACTCCTATGGTTTTCAATAAGAAAGGTATCAGACTTTAAACCGGGTCTGATGAATGAGACCCAAAGCTCATTATTCTAACCGGTCACAAGCTTCACACAACATTCACAAATCATGGTTGATGTGTCGTTGCTCGTCGTTGGTTGACCAACCCGCTGCTCACCATCTCCGGACACTCGCGCGCCCGTTTTACTCACTGTCCCTATACGGTATGAGATCTAGCCCGTTTAGCCATCTATATCAGTAAGGATGGCAGCAAATCGGGTTCGGGGCGGATATCCGCGGGTTTCGATTTTAACGGGTTTGAGTCTAATTTTTCGCCCACGGTTTTCGAGTTCGGATACCCGAAACATATCCGGTTCAGTTTCAGGTTTCGGTTTTCACCCGCGGATATCCAATGGATATCTGAAATATAACATTTTGAATAAAAACTCATGTATTTTTATTAGTAAATTATTTATGTAAACTATTATGTGTTGTTTATTGTCTCTTATTTATATATTTAAACACGTAATATATATCATGCATATGTTGCTAAAAATTCTTTATTATTTTTCTTATTGCTATATAGTGGCGGTTTTCGGGTTTTGGTTAATCCGTTGGGTTTTGGGTATCCGCGGGTTTCGGTTTCGGGGATAGATTTTCATCCGAATCAGTTTTAGGTTCGTGTTTGGATTTTAAGTTCGGGTTTCGGTTTTGGGTTCCCAAAGACTTCACCCGATCCGAATCTGACCTGTTGCCATCCTTATATATCAGTTAGTAATGAGCAGGATCTGCTGTTGTGTAGCCTTAATTGCTCTCTAGGTTAAGGGATTATTTTTAAAAAGTTTTTGAGTTTAAAATAGGCTAAAACTTTAAGGATCACACATGTATTTTTATATGGTATTTCAAATGTTTCGAAAATATACAGGTAATTCTTTATTTTGGGGTTTATTCAGAAACTAAAAGCTCTAAATTTTATTTATTATTTAAATGACCTTTTAGGGATATGGGACTGTCAGGATGCATGGGTGTTTCTTGAGGTTTGACATGCATAACAGTGCCAGGAATGAAGAAAATACAATGTTACTAGTGACTATTACTCTCTCCGTTTTTTCTACATGTTGAATTAGCTCTGTGTTACGCCAACCATTTATATCTTTGTCAGATAAGTTTTTTTTTAAAAAAAATTATATAGGTTCGTGGTATAAAATTTATGTTTTTAGATTCACTATAGGAAATGCTTTCACAATATATAATTTATATGATGTGAAACTATAAGGATTTTTTAAATAGATGGTCAGTAATATTTGATTTAAGACAATGTAAAATGTAAAATGTAAATTAAATACTCTCTTCAGCCCATTTTATCCGGTACAAATTAGAATGACACATTTCCTATATTATACTTTGTCCATTAATTTGCTTTATTATATATTATCTATGCTTATAAACTTATAATCATTGGATAGTATAATTGCTTACAAATCTAATCATATAAAGTTTGTATTATAATAGTTAAAAATTAGTATTCCATAAAAATAGTTAAAAAATAGTAGTCTAATTATTGGTCAATATTTTTAAAGTTTAAATCTTTTGGTATGCCGATAAATTGGACCGGCCGTGTAGTAGAACCGATCGAGGTAGCGGCCGAACAATATGCATGATGCTTTAATGAGATATTAATGTACTTTCACAAGATTGCAATGACGAAAGTATGGGGAAAAGCAAAAGAGATGGAGGAGCCGACAGATATTCCTTTCAGGAAGGAAAGTGTCCGTCCATGAATCCACTTAGTTCGACTCATTCTTTTGGTTACCTGCATATCAGGCGAGGCGGACGAGGCAAAAAGAAACCCCAAATCCAAAGCAAGGAATAGATCCTGAGATTGCAATTTCCGAAAGAAAAAAAAAAAGTCATCCTAACTTGTAGATCAACACTACTCTTGAGGATCAGAGTCGTGCCTCCCATTTGCTTTCCGAAGCTGAGCTAGATGTCTAGATTTATTATTATGCACTAGTTACCCAGGAGAGCAGTGCTAATGTTACCTGCATGCGCTGCTATGCTTATGAGTAAATTCAGATGTAATCTTTAATCCGCCCAAAAGAAATTTTGATCAGAGGCAAAATGAAGCCACGATCCTGTTGTAGTCATCAGGAAAGTGCATATCAAAAATAAACTGGACAGCAAAAGGCAGTAATGATATCATGATGGGAGCCACTACACTTGTAATAATGGATAATGTTGTCAGAATCAAAACTTTATTAGTTGCTCCAAACAAGAGCAACCTTCAGATGTGCAAAAGACAGTAAAGATCACTATTACTACTGCTACTACTGGTACTACCAAGCCGCCGCAATGCTTCTTTTTTTTTTTATTTGCATCTTTCCCAAATCCCCAGACCAAATAAACCACCTTTAACTGTAACTATAGCTGAGGATCAGATCAGTAGTTCAGTAGGAGCCAAGCTTGCAGATCCATAAGGTCTATATATATGATGAGATTACTGACTCTCGATCTCCGTATATCCACACCACTTCAAAGAGAGCAGCATCTAGCTAGTCGTCTCTCTGATCCACAGTAGCTATTGAACTGCATTCGCCACCATGGCCTTGGCCTCCAAGAAGCCCCAGCTGCACCTCATCAACATTTTTGTCACAGTGGCATTATTATTAGTCACCAGCACTCGTAAGTATTTCATTAATTCGAAGCAAATGAATGCATGCATGAGCATGACATCGATGGACCTGTATGTGACATTATTCAGATGCATGATCCATTCAGATGGTGCAGGTGGGAATGCGAGTGGCAGCATCCAGCTCATCTTTGTGAACAACTGCGCGGAATCCATCTGGCCTGGCGTGCTGGGCACCACCGGGCACCCGACGCCGCAGTCGGGCGGCTTCCACCTGGCCCCCGGCGACGAGGCCGCCTTCGACGTGCCGCTGGGGTGGTCCGGCCGCGTGTGGCCGCGCCGCGGCTGCTCCTTCGATGACCGCGAGCGGGGGCTGTGCGCCACGGGGGACTGCGGCGGCGTGCTCCGCTGCGACGGCCGGCCCGGCGCCACCCCGGCGACGGTGGTGGAGATGACGCTGGGCACCCCGCAGTCCCCGCTGCACTTCTACGACGTGTCGCTGGTGGACGGCTTCAACGCGCCGGTGTCGATGGCCCCCGTGGGCGGCGGCGCCGGGTGCGGCGTTGCCGGGTGCCAGGCGGACCTGAACGTCTGCTGCCCGTCGGCGCTGGAGGTGAGGGACCGGGAGGGGAGGGTGGCCGGCTGCCGGAGCGCGTGCAGGGCCATGGGAGGGGACAGGTACTGCTGCACGGGGGAGTACGCGTCGCCGGAGAGGTGCCGCCCCACCATGTTCGCCCACGTCTTCAAGGCCGTCTGCCCCAAGGCCTACAGCTACGCCTACGACGACGCCACCTCCCTCAACCGCTGCAAGGCCAACCGCTATCTCATCACCTTCTGCCCACCACCAACATCCAGGACATGACCACTGCATCTGAAATGAATCAACTAGTGTGGATCGATGTGGATCCATTCCATTCCCCTCATGCATGTCCCATGTCATGTATAAAAAATAGTTGTGTTCATCAGTCCCTGCTGTCAGACATGCAATCCAAGTAATATCTTCTTAACTATTATAAAGTACCAGTAGTAGTATCAGCATGCAAGTATGAAGCTGTCAGTCAGATGCAATCCTATCCTCAGCTCATGGCACAAGACAGTTTTTTTAGCTGCCTGAACCTTGTTTTCTTTTCTTTTCTGAAGAAAAGCTCCCTGAACCTATAGATGGCCAAACGGGTGGCACGACACTAGCACGTTACGGCACGCCCGCGGCACGGCACGAGTCGGCACAAGCACGACATGGCTCGCGTGCCTGCTATGCCGTGCCTGATGTGCCACCGTGCCAGCCAGCCAGCACGAGCACGACACGGCTAGTGCTAGAGCGTGCTGTGCCGTGCCACTGAGCACGGCGGCACGCCAGTACCCATGCCGGCCTGGCCACGTTTCACAGGTAATATGTCAAAGAGATCACAATTCATAGCAGGTTTCAAATATGAAAATCAAAATCACAAATTCAGAGCAGTTTCATACTCAGTTCACACCATTCAACTCAGTTCAATTCAAAATTATCACAGCTCTTTGCCTCTTTCACACTTCACAGTTCACATCATCATTTTCACAGCTCTTTGCCTCTTTCACACTTCACAGTTCACAACATAGCCACAGATCAAAAACGACATAGAAAACAACAGAGATAACCAAAATAAAGGAGCTTGTGCAATGGCTGTCTCATTAAAAACCTGTTTAGGTAAAACTCACCCTTATGAGAAACCCTAGACAGGGAAAAAGAGTGCAGCCAAGCTCCTGATTAAGTTCAATATTCATTACATCATAGTCCACCAAGGTCATGGCCATGGACTGACCGTTCATGGTCATGGACTGACCGTCTGGACCGATCACCTCAACCTCGTCGTCCGACATGTCGTCGCCGCCGGCCTCCGGTCCCTCGATGGCTACAAAAGAGGGAGTTAGTGTCAAGATCAACAAGAAAAGAATAGATCCAGTACCAAAGAATGTAGATCCAGTACTACAGAAGGGAGATCTTACCTTTTAAGTCGGAGCACCGGAGATGCCAGCAACAACGGTGATGTCGTCGACGTTGAACTTCGGCAAAATGGTACCTCAACACATCGCGGAGCCCATAATATGCCGAAGACCGACGACGACGGAGGCGAGACAGAGAAGAGGACGAGTGGGAGATGTCGAGGACGAGGCTACATCGCCGACGAGAGGGCTCAGGGAGGAAGAAGAGAGGTAGAGATGGCCGATCCGTCAGTCCCTTCACGCCTCCACGGCCGCCGACGCTGGCTCCAAGCCACTAGTCGGTGGGAAGAAGAGGAGGATTAGGGTTTCGAGCTGGGACAGACGAGAGAGAGAGAGAGTGAGAGACGGCGGCTGCTCGAGAGAGGAGAGAGACGGGGGGCGACGTAATGATTTAGGGTTTCGCCCCTCCCCCCCCCCCCCTCCTCGATGCTTCTGCCTTATATACGGGGGCCGAATCGGCCGCGGAAACCAACGGTCGGATGGGGGTGGGGGGCGCATCCAACGGCCATCGTGCCGCTGACGTGCCGAGAGGCCGTGCCGGCCGTTAGGGCATGCCGTGCCCGGGCCAGGCCGTCGTGTGCGCGCGTGTACACAGGCACGAGCACGCCGCCGGGCCGTGCTGGCACGGGCACGGTGCTAGCGGGCCTGGGTCGTTTTCGGGCCGTGCTTTTTAGTGTCGTGCTCGGGCCAGACCGAAAAATTTGGCCCGTTGGCCATCTATAGTTCTATACCTGAACCTGCAACTGCAACCACGAGTCCACGATCTGACAGTCATTCGGCAGAGGTTAATTGCATCCACTACCAGTGCAGAGAGAGTGCAGTACAGTGACTGAAGCTCATGTTCATCAAGCTAGGTGCCGGAAAACAGGAAGAGCATAAACAGAGTTCTCTGTTAGCAGCTCTGCTCTACATACTACATAGTACATACACACTAGCTAGCCGCCACAAGTCCTAGAGAAGGTAGCTATAGCTAGTCTTCGTGCTTCCAGGGCACGAGCATGGACACGCAACGGCGCATGATGTAGAGGCGAATGTAGCTAGCTAGTCCTGGTGCTTCCAGCGCACGAGCATGGAGACGCAACGGCGCATGATGTAGAGGCGAGCCCTCTGCTCCCGCGCCGCGCTCGCCAGCCGGCTCCCCATGGACATGGACACCGACTGTCGCAGCCGTCGCCGTCGACAAGCAGCTGTTGGAGAAGGACCACCGGAAGAAGAAGCCGCAACAGCCTCTGCTTGTTCCGGCAGCAGATCCCTCTCCGTTTCCCTCTTTCCCTCCTCCTCGTTGGGCTTCTTCTTCTCCTTCATTGGCAGCAGCTGCCGCTTCAGCTGCATATCGCCGTCGCCGTCCCAACTGGTGGTGGTGCTGGTGGAACTGCAGCGGCTGCTGTTGCCTCCGCCGTCCATCTTACCAATGACGACCCAGTACCTTGTCGATGGACGACGACGACGGAGACGGGGCCGGGAGCTGATTTATACATAGATGGGCAACTAAAGCATTTCATATTTGATTAACTTATTAATTTCCAAATTACCATGACCATACCTCGATTTGGAGAACTAAGTATGTGACAACTATGCAGAAAATATCATCTGAGCATTTAATACCACAATATATAAGTTTGTTTAATTTTTTTAGATAAGGCAACTAAGTAATTAGTTTATTCTATAAGAAGTAAAGTTCAAGAAATGGTTTTTATTTAGTTTCAAGCATTACTTCTCGATGAACTATGCTTTATTTCACAAAATAATCTTTTCAGCCTAGGCACTCCGTACTGAAAGTGAAAAAAGATTCCCAAGACTAATAAATGCAGAAACTATTTTGTGGTTAAGTAGCCAACAAGTCATGCACTTAAGCCAATCCACAAAAGCACTCTAATTAGAGTCGAGACTGAGAAAAAATCATCGTTTGATAATCAAGTGTTGAGAAGTGAGCAATTTTGTTAGTTGCAGGTTGAAAACTAGATTATTTAGCCCGTTTAGATCCGTATAGCTAACTATTAGTTGAGTTAGCTATGAGCCAGACCAGGTACACAATTTATTTTAGCTAAACATGTAATTATAGTTCTTTCTATGGTACAAAATGATCAAGTTTATAAAAAATTATCGATATTATGATTCCAAATAGGTAAAGTATGAAAATATATAATCCATGACAAATTTAATGATACTGATAATACTTGTTTGTATATAATGTTGATCAAACTTGAGATAATATGACTTAATATGTCATAATTATTTTTGAGTAAAGTGCACCAGCGGTCCCTAAACTTGCGCTGCTGTGTCATACCGGTCCCTAAACTCTTAAAACAATCGTTTAGGTCCTCAAACTTATTCATTTGTGTCATCCCGGTGCTTAAACTTATAAATCACTCATTTAGGTCCTTAAACTTATTCAGTTGTGTCATCCCAGTCCCTAAACTTGTTTGGCTGTGTCATGTAGGTCCAAACAGCGCGATTTAAAAACTTGATATCAGAAAATAATTCATAACTTTTTCATATGAACTCGAATGAAGATAAACTTTATATAAAAATTATAGCCCTCAATGCGACCTACAACTTTGTAGTTGAAATTTTTTTATTTGAAGTCGTTTAATATTTCAAAATATTATTGTAAGTTTACAGATTTTAAAATTTAAAATTTAAAACTAAATTTGGGATAGTAAACGACTTCAAATAAAAATATTTTCAACTACAAGGTTGTTGATCATATTGAGAACTATAACTTTTATATAGGCCATATCAATATCCAAGTTTGTTTGATAATTTTAAATTTAAAATTTCAAAATCTATAAACATACAAAAATATTTTGGGACCCTAAAAAGTTTTAATTCAAAAACTTTTCAACTACAAAGTTGTAGATCGCATCGAGAGCTACAATTTTGATATAAAGTTTGTCTTTACTTGAGTTTATATGAAAAAGTTATGAATTATTTTTATATCAAGTTTTTAAATCGCTCTGTTTGGACTCAGATGACACAGCCGAATAAGTTTAGTGACTAGAATGACACAAGTGAACAAGTTTGAGGATCTAAACGGATGATTTGCAAGTTTAGGGACCGGAATGACACAGCCGAACAAGTTTGAGAACTGAGATGACACAGATAAACAAGTTTAAGGAGCTAAACGATCGATTTAAGAGTTTAGGGACCGAGATGACACAGCGGCGCAAGTTTAGCGGCGCAAGTTTAAAGATCGCTGGTGCACTTTACTCATTATTTTTTACGGGACTAATTAAGTCCATAGTTGGAAATTGTAAAACGACGCCTTTTACAAATGTTATTATACATACCCTAGTTCTCTGCTACTAGGGGCTAGAGGATCAAGCTACATGAGCCTAGAAAACAGTATTATATAGAACTATATATTCCATTCATTGAACTTTGCAAGGTTCAGTGAACCAGCATGCATGGTTTCCATGTATAATATGCATCCTCTCTTTTTTTTTTCTGCATCTAGTAAGTAGGCCAGTGCATCTACAATAATTTAAAGTAAGGCTATTTTTTATCATTATATATGCTAAACCAATTTTAGTGGTTCAATTGCGTGGATAGTCTTTCAAGTGAATTAGCTTAGTATAGTCACTTATTCAGTCTTTTAGGCGTTTAACGATTGTTCCGGTCTGTGATCTGGTCCTAATAATAACTATGGCTATATAAATATACACTATATATTGTACAAAGAGAATTGGCTGACTCATCATTTGACCATGTACGTATTACAATTCGGAGCCTCGTGTTATCATACAATAGCATGTGGAGTTGTTATAGTTGGAAACAATGTGACGACCATGCATGTGATCCTGTGGCCGGCAGAAAGGCATATGCCAACATAGATTACGTCAAAAGCGCATACTTATTAAGGGGCGTTTTGTTCCCAAACTTCCTCAAACTTTTTTTAAGATTCTCCGTCACATTGAATCTTTAGACGTATGCATGGAACATTAAATGTAGATAAAATAAATAATTAATTGCACAGTTTGTCTGTGCATGTCAAGATGAATCTTTTAATTCTAGTTAGTCCATGGTTGGACAAACAAATACAAACGAAAATGATACAGAACTCAAACTTTTTCGTCAACTAAACACATCCTAAATAAGTTCCAGAACACAGTATCTATTTTCAAAAGCTCTGTATACATGCCATATAAATATAAAATATAATCCTCATTTGGTTATATAGATGCACCTTGATTGATTACTTTTGGTAGTTAAGTACTTGTACTGAAATATGACAGTTCTTGGAAGTACAGAGAAACTAAAAAAATGATGATGACTGGTTGTTTGCCTCATGATGGAGAGAGACGAAAGATGTTGCTCAACCGTCGTCTTGTCCATTTCGAAAGTCCAAAATCTTCAATTTGCAGAACATGCATAAGTAACCACCACTGCACTCCTAATTATTAGTCTGTTTTTTTAAGAACATGCATAAGTAACCACCACTGCAACCATAGCATATTATTAACTGAAATCTGTGTCATCTCCTTCACATCGAAATTAATTTTGTTAGAGATTTGACGAACCAGCCAATTTCAACATTTAAAAATTGGAAAAAATGTACTCCTTACTTCCTAAATTATGTCACTTTAACTTGTGTAGAGTCCAAGCATCACAAGTTTGGACCAGATTTATATAATAAAATAATAATATTTTATGATACCAAATAAGTATCTTTAGATTCTTTATTAATTATATTTCATAGTATACCTATTTCACTATTTGATATTATAAATCTTTGCCAAAATGCATATAGCCTAGTTGTTACAAGAGCCTTGGTAGCACCTTAGGTTGTGGGTTCGATAGCGAGAATTTACCAGCTCAGTCTTTGAACAAGCTCAATTGGGTGAGTGAGTGTGTGTGCATTGTGAGCGCATTGTGATTTTAGTGGCAGCGAAGTTCTCGTCAATAGCAAGACGGATGTAGTGTCTTCGTCAATCTCAATGATTTATCGGTCCAGCCTTCGAAGAAGCTCATAAGGGTGAGTGTGCGTGCCTTTTGAGGATTTGCATTGCACCACTACGGAAAATCTTTTACGAGCCCGTCAGAAACGGTTTTATGAGGCAGGCATCACATCCGCCTGTGCAGAAAGGTCACGGTAAAGGAAGGGTTTATTTTCACATGTGGGTAAAATGCCCGCCTCGGTAAATGAAATTAGCAAAATAATAAAACAAATCTAGCTCATGAGCCCAGTGCCGAGATCTGCAACCACGCTCGTGCGTTGCCAGTCACTTTGCCCGCTCATCGAGATCTGCAGCCACAAGATCTAGCCTTTTTCCGCTAGATCTAGCCGCACACCACAGTATCGGGCTGCCCATCGCCGGATCCGCCCTCTCTGTCACCCGATACTGGATCTGCACTCGGCCTCCACTATTGCCAACCACCCTCCAAAGGATCTGGCACAAGGAAAAGGTGGCACTGCCGTCGTCCACCGTCGCCCAGCCCCCGATCTACGCTCGGTGGTGGGGAAGGATGCAAAGGGGCGTTGAATCCAAAGTGCTGGCACGTGATTTCGCAGTGGTGGAGGTGCGCTGTTGGTGGGGAAGAGCGGAAGGCCACCGCCTCCACCTCAGAGCCTCCACCTTGCTGCCAGTGGGGAAGAAGGGGGAAGGCCACTACCACTTCCACCCCACTGCTCCCTGTCGCACACCGACCAAGGGCGCCACTGTGAGGCACCCCGCCACTGGCCTAGGGCGCCACCACGTGGCCCATCGCCAAACCTGTGGAGGAAGAAGGGATCGGAGCCCACCAAGGACGAGGGTGGGTGGGAGCCCGATGAGAGAGAGGGAGGGAGGAGCCATCGGACTACGCCATGTCCATATGGGAGAGAGGGAGAGCGAGAGGAAGGGCGAGGGAGAAAGACATCGCCGCAATGTGTGAGAGAGACGATTTATAGTGAACAAGTGGAGGAGGAGAAAACCCTAAGTCTTGGATATATAATAGCCCAATAAGGAAGTATGGGCCACAATATTTCATGGTCTTGGTTGATCCGGGCCTATTAACCAAGGCGAGCCTTATTAAAGCCCCATGCCCAAAAATGGGGGTATTTTTGGCCTGCCTCCGTTGATTATGACTATCTCGATTAATAAAAATGATTGCCTTGGTTAATCTCCGGTATTAACTGAGGCGGTTCAAATGCCTGCTCGTCTCCTAGCCCTTTTGCCAAATGCACCCAACCCATCTGATCCAAGTCCAATCCAATCCATGAGAAAGATTAATATATGGGTTAGGTTGGGTTGGGTTGGATTGGGTTAGACCAGCGTTTTATGGATCATCTGTATTTCACATTGGCGTCAATGTAGTCGAATTTGTAGTTTTTTTAATAAAGGAACAAAGTTCCAGCCTCTACCATCCGGGGATGGTACACAGCTGAGTCGAACTTGTAGTTGTAGGTTTGTCCTTGCCAGTTTGGCCCACCGCTAGAGCTCTTCGCTGCCGCAACTAGATGCCGCCTCCCTGCCACCGCCACCGTCTGGCGCCATGTTGTGCCGGCTCGGGCAGGCGTGGACTCGATCCATCACCATCGAAGTGTTGGCCACCTGCTCGCCGAGGTGGACCCAACATACGAGCAGGAGCCCCCAGCCCCGAACATACCAACATCCGCCGGCGGCTATGAGTGGCATGCCCTGGTGCCCAGCAGCATATGTCGGACCCACATAACCCACCTTATCCACCCAATCCAAACCCAACTAACTAACATCTTCACAGGTGGACCAAAAATCCATCTAAACTCGTCAAAACCCACCCATGCATAGGGCTTGTAATTCTCAGAAAAAATATTTGTAAGTCTCGCTATAGTTTTGATCAAATTTGAGATGCTTTGACTCTAAAAAGTTCAAATAATTTATAATTTGGAAGGGGAGGGAGTATCATTAGAACAAAGAATATTGTTGTGCCATGCACTACTACAGCAAGTTTAATCGTGGTGGGTAAAATGGGTTTTTGGAGGCGGGCATTACAACCGCCTCCAACGTAAGGCCTCGGTTAATGCATCTTAACCAAGGCGGTTATTATGCCCGCCGCGGTTCATCTATTTAGCGGAGACGGGTGACTTATGGTGCCCGCCTCCATTAATCAATTGAAAAATAAAAAAAGACCAGGCAAGCTCAATCGAGCCCGCCATCGACCACCGTCGTGCCTCGCCTCGCCAGATCCGTCGGAGGCCGACCCACCGCACGCCATCGTGCCTCGTCTCGCCGGATTTGTTGAAGCCCGACCTTCCGCCTTTGCGCCTCCTCCTCGCCGAATCCGTTGGAGCTCGCCCCGTTGCCCCCGTGCCCCGCTGCGGCCCCCTGCTGCCCGTGCACCATACCGCGTGCCGCCACGGCCCAGCCGCATGCCGCACTTGGCCAGCCCCGCATGCCGCCACAGCTAAGCTGAGCGCAGCCGCACGCGCCGCCCGGGGTCAGCCCCGCACGTCGCCGCGGCTCAGCCCCATGCGCCGCCGCAACCAAGCCGCGCGCAGCCTCGCGCTGCGCTCCCTGGCTCGCCTCCGTGCGCCGCCCGAGTGGAGCCCCTACGCGATCCGCCGCCGAGCCACCGAGCGCCGTCACGTGTGGCCGCACGCCGCCCTGCTCGCCTGTGTAGGGAAGTAAGGGAGAGGGAGGGAGCCGCTGGGGAGAGAGTGGAGAAGGAGAGGATTGAGGGAGGAGAGGAGTAAGGCAGCCGCCATCGGTTTAGGAGAGAGAGTGTGGGGGTATAGACCCGTATACCCGCATGGCTAGACATGGGCCGAGTCGTCTGATCAGCCCCGGACTGCCAAGGACGCGTCGTCTACATGATCTCCTGAAGATCACGTGTATCCGCTGAAGACTTGGTGGGTGTTGGCGCTTCTTAGCGACAACAGAAAAGTCCGCAACTGCACGGAAGTACCGTCATAGCACTTCACCCGGAAGTATTCAGGGTATCGTATTTTCCCAAAGGAACGGCTTATGTTAGAGGTCTCTTAGCTAGTTGACCCTAGAAAAGATAGGAGGGTAACTTGGGTGGAGAGGATACACCAAGTCAGGAAACACTAAGTGAAGATGACTTTCCCACTACTTGCCTGCTTCGGGCCCACTGACGTACCTGGTCTGCCAAGCGATACCAGTATCAGTGCTATTCCACGGCCGAACATGGGGGGATGCTGGTACGAGTAGATAGGGCTGTCACCACCTGCCACCTACCCCCTCTGCCCGTGGGCGCGCGCAACAAATGAAGGTAGACTCCAACTTAGACACCACGTCTATAAAGGTGTCTACTACTCTAGCGATGGCCAGTAACTTCCGTCTTTAACAGAAGTCCTCTTACTAGAGCACTCGTCCCAAGGACGAGCGACGATCCCACAAACAAGTAGCTTTATAAAAGTAACTCACTTAATGGATCAAAACCAGAATGTGTCACAAACCTCTTACTTCAAGCAGCAAGATGGTTGTAGAGGTACAAGTTGGATGTGAGAGCCGATAGGTCCGGCACTTCGTCCACCCGAGGGTAGAACTGCTTCGACCCCGCCTTCACTTCTCAAGCTTCTATCTCTCTCTCGCAAATCCTATACTAGCCTAGCTAGAAGCTAAACTAATGGAAAAATGTGGCACCACCCTCTTCTTCTCTATTGTATCAAGTTGTGTTGATGGAGGGAGTGGGGGCATCATTTCATAGCTTCATAGGACGGTTCTGGCGCAGCTAAGTTTGGAAGGAGGTGAAACCGCCTTTGGGATACTGCCTAGAGCACCGCCTCCGAAGACTGGGCCCGGGAGGCCCCACCAAGGGGGCGGCCGCACCCGGGGGCGGTCGGTCCCCTGGCTAGGCCCGCTGGCCACCGCCTTCGGGTTGTCGGTTGCTCCCTGGGCCTGGACCTCCCCACGGTTACGGATGGATCCAGTTCAGTTCTTAGGTGGGCTTTCTCATTTTTGCGCCTTTTCTGAATATGCTTTCCGGTAGTGCGCTTTTTTGTGAATTTTATGTATTTCCACGTGTCAGACCTGCAAGTTACATATACGACAAAACTCGTGGAAATGTTAGATAAAAGCCCTACCTTCTATTTATTTTTAGTTTTAAAATGATGATAGAATTTAGTTACTAAGGACCGCCAACAACTCCCCCACACTTGGTCCTTTGCTCGTCCTCGAGTAAAGTGCTAAGGACCAAAAAGGGTTCATTTTCCTTATTCAAAAAGATCTGTATACTGATTATTCCAAGCTTCACCTGGATTTATGAACTTCAAGGTGTCTACCAGATCATCTTAGGTAATTGAAAAATGAAATAGGCTGGATTTAAATCCTCTTATTCTGTCCTTGCGTAGAAACTTGGGTTTTTGCAAGGTTGTGAAAACATAAAAATAGCTCATGTTCCTTGAATGATCTCTCAAATCGCTCATGTATGTGAGTGGTTCCTCACCAAGGCATGAAAAGGTAATACCTTCACATGGTCATCCTACCTCTAAAAAGGCTTATCTAGAGTTTTAGGTAGGGATGAAAATGATGAGGCACACTTACCCTGCATATGTTGTCGAGTCAAACCCCAGACCATACCGGAGGGAGTGTGTCATACTCCTAGATCAGAATGTGCATGTGTGTGGAGAATATGAAGGTGGAAACCTAATTCTAAATCTTTTTAATACTCTATGCATTATGATTCTCTTTTTTGAGAAAGACAAGATATGGGCTATAGGATCTCCATTATTATTTTTTTAAACGGGTATCTGGAATCTTCTTTCCCGTTTATTTTCTGATGCCCCTTGGCATAGTCTCTCCCCTTTTTTTAGCATAGTCCCATATCTTTTATTGGCATATGACATATTTTGAGATATCATGATGGATGAGTAAAGTTTTGCATCAAGAATGCGTGTTTCTTAGGATGAAAACATCACTTTTATTTGGTGGAGAAAACTGCGCAACTCCTAGTGTAAGAGTTGGCATATTTTTAGTGGATGGATGGATGCATGTTTTGCGCAACTCTCATGGTGAGAATTGTCTTTTGGTGGGTGCATGTGAATTCTGATCTTGGGAGCATGAAACATCTCTCAACAGCGGTCACAAAATTTGACCAAACTCAACACAAAGTAAGTGGCATATGTGGAAGGTTTCATCATAAAAAATCACATATGGCCTTGGTAGGTATTTGTTAATCATTTAAGGAGTATGCTATTGAGTTTTTATAAAACAAATCCCAAGTACTTTATAAGAATGAGTAAGCATCATGTCATCCTACTATATCTCACACGTCAATTACTTAGATAAAAAGGGGTCCCTAAATAGTGTTCATAAATCTGTAGGAATATTAGCAAGGAATAAAAGTATGCAAACATTTTAAACGTAGGAAGACATGTTTTGATGGAGTATGAAGGAGTCATCATTTTAAATTTTATCTTAAAAACTTTTTAGTGAGAGAGAGGAGAAATTTGCACAAACTGAATTCTGATTTTTTTCTTTTGTGCAGTTTGAATTGGAGAGTCCTCCCCCACACTTGTTTTCTTTCCTGTCTTAATTAGTCACAATATATAGAGAAAACAAGTGTGCAATATATATAAAGATAAAAGACTTTTGTTCCATTGATAAATCAAATAGGCACATTACATGATTGGAAAATAAAAGATCGTGAAGGGGAAAAATGTGTGCCTAATTATTTGTGTAGCAGGATCGTTCTAAAGATATTTAGAGAATGTGCTCAACTCCTGCTGCCTTAGCGATCCTGCGCAGCTGCTCTCCATAGCCGCGGCGCATCTCATCTAATTCATCCCTAAGACCTTTTACGCTGAGATGAGCCTCGGCTATGCGAGTTTGTGCCTTATCAACATTCGGGCGCGTGCTTTTGATGCTAGCATTGAGCAAGGCGATGGTTGGCCCCTTAGGAGGCTTCTTATCCTCACTATCGCTAAAGAAACCCTTAGGCTGCCCCCTAATTACTTTCCTTACAAACTTGCGCTTGGCGCCTGAGGGTTCCGCAGAGGGCGCCGGTTTGCTAGAGGGTGCTTCACCCTTGTGAAAAAGACCCTTGGCGTACCCTCCATCGGGTTTGCATACTCCCCTAATGGTATAAGAGCGACTATCCTTAGCGGGAGACGACAAGGAAGGTAAACTGGAGGTAGAGGGCATCATGGCAGCACGTTTGCTAAGCCCGCTACTATTAGGAGTCTTCCTCTTGAGGCCTAAAGCGCCGATAGTTGGTCGGGCGGCAGTACTCTTCTTCTTGGCACCGCCTTCGGGTGCACGGGAGCGTGCTGTGGACTTCAAGCTTGATATGTTGCTGAAGTTATCGCTAGGGGGTGGCAAAAAGGCTAGTGGCTTCTCTACTATGGCACGAGCTTCATCTCTCACAAAGGAATTCTCTTGATAGGGTGCTATGTCTAGGTTGGCTATGGAACCAGGAGCTTGGATCAGTGAAAGGGCATAGCTAGACATGGTCAAGACTTGTAGGTGGGAAAGCTTAGCAACCTTTGCAAGAAGGAGAGGCGAATGGTTTGGTGTGAAGAGAGGATAGGCCTTTGTGATGATTATATAGGTTCTACCGTGATCTCTGTTGAGGAAACAAACTGATCGTAACCATGGACGCGATGCTAGAGTAATCAGAGGGAGATACGAAAAAGATTGGCTCTGATTGAGCCAGCTAGGGGTGCGACCGGTCCCGGGGGCGGTCGGTCCCCTAGGTCCACCTGCCAGCCTCCGTCTTTGGCCCACGTGTCATGCTGATTGAGTAGATCTCTATCCCGGTTACGATCAAGTTTGATGCGCAGTGGATCAGTGTGATGGTGTATGTGATAAGGTGTGATATATTTTTAAAAATAATGCTCAAGATTACACTATCATGCATTTATGAGAGAATATACCTATGATCAAGAAGATTTATGTAAACACAAGGAAAGAGCATAGGAATTTTTTAGATATATCATAAATGCAACACCAATGTTTTATAAAATAGCAAAATGTAAACGTAATAGATATGTTTATTTTATTTGTTATATATATTATTTTTTTATAAGTTTTTAGTAAACTCTTTAAAAGATACTATATTTATTTCATCAATAAAATTAGGTTCGGGTTCAAAGAATACCTTGAGACATTGACCGTTTACCTTATGGATGTTTCCGTCGTCGTCTTATATCATGATTGCTCCATGTGATGATACGTTGATGACGGTATAAGGTCTGTCCCATTTACTTCTGAGCTTACCTTTCCCGAACAATTTGACTCTTGAATTGAATTGCAGAACTTTATCGCCTAATTTGAATTCTTTGTGCTGGATTCTTCGATCATGCCATCTCTTTGTTCTTTCTTTGTAGAGTTTGGCACTATGATAGGCTTTTTCTCGCCATTCTTCCAGTTCTGCGACTTGTTTCTGCCTATGTTTACCAGCTGTCTTGAGATCCATATTCCAGGTTTTTATTGCCCAGTGAGCTCTATGTTCAAGCTCAACAGGCAAATGGCAACTTTTTCCATAGACCAGCTGATATGGTGACATCCCGATGGGGGTCTTGTAAGATGTCCTGTATGTCCAGAGTGCATCAGGTAGCTTATCTTTCCATCCCTTTCCCATCTCGTTCACCGTTTTCTGAAGGATGTTTTTGATTTGTTTGTTTGAAGTTTCAGCTTGTCCACTGGTTTGGGGATGATAAGGAGTAGCTACGTTATGCTTGGCTCCCAGCTCTCGCTGAAAGTCTTGTCTATGAAGTGTGAGCCCCCGTCGCTTATCACCATCTTTGGTGTTCCAAAGCGAGGGAAGATCACTTCATGAAACATCTTTCTTGCATGTTTTGCATCTGCTACTCGGCAGGGTAGCGCTTCGACCCATTTTGATACGTAGTCTACTACCACTAGGATGTACTCACAGTCTCCCGACTTCTGGAATGGTCCCATGAAGTCAATGCCTCAGACATCAAAGACTTCAATTTGGAGGTTGAAATGAAGGGGCATGGCATTGCGGGAGCTGATGTTGCCTTGCAGCTGACATTGTCGACACGTTCGGATGAATTCTTTGGTGTCGTTATACATTGTTGGCCAATAGAATCCGCATTGCCAAATTTTGGCTTGTGTGTGGAAAACTCCATAATGGCCCCCGTATGGGGTTGCATGACACCTCTCAATGATTTGTGCACCCTCGGCAGTAGGCACGCATCTTCTCAACAGTCCATCGGCACAAACCCGGTACAGGTAGGGTTCATCCCATAAGTGGCGTCTGCTTTCATATTCTAGCTTTTTTTTTAGATTTGCCCGGGGGTATGTACCCTGAAACCATGTAATTCACAATGTTTGCATACCACGGGTTTGTGTCGGTGACCATGAGGAGCATGTTGTCATGTAAGAAGTCATTGATCTCCTGTTCCTGCATGTTAGTAACTTGCATACACGAAAGATGGTCGGCAATAGTATTTTCTATTCCTTTCTTATCTTTTATTTCAATATCAAATTCTTGTAATAACAAGATCCAGCGGATCAAACGAGGTTTAGCATCTCTCTTGGTGAGCAGATATTTTAAAGCGGCATGATCAGTATAAATAATTATCTTTGCTCCCACCAAGTAAGATCTAAATTTATCGATAGCAAAAACTACTGCGAGGAGCTCCTTCTCGTGGCATAGTTAAGCTGAGGTCCTGTTAGAGTTTTGCTAGCGTAAGCAATTGCGTGATGCTTCTTATCTTTGGTTTGGCTAAGGACCGCACCAACAGCATAGTCACTAGCATCACACATGATTTCGAAGGTTAGCGCCCAATCCGGAGGTTGGATGATGGGCGCAGAGATGAGTGCTTTCTTGATGGTTTCAAAAGCTTTCAAACACTCATCCGTGAAGTCAAAAGGTACGTCTTTTGCTAACAGGTTAGTCAAGGGTCTAGTGATCTTTGAAAAATCCTTGATGAAACGCGTGTAGAGCCCAGCATGGCCTAGAAAGCTACGGATCCGTTTGATGTTCACAGGGGGAGGTAGTTGCTCAATAACTTCTATCTTTGCTTTATCTACCTCTATCCCCCTTTCGGACACTAAATGTTCGAGGACAATGTCTTCGCGGACCATGAAGTGGCACTTTTCCCATTTAAGCACCAAGTCCTTCTCTTGGCATCTTTGCAAAACTTTGTCCAAATTCTCGAGGCAATGATCAAAAGTTTTTCCATAGACTGAAAAATCGTCCATGAAAACTTCCATGATCTCCTCAATCATTTCTGAGAAGATGGACATCATGCAACGCTGGAACGAAGCGGGTGCATTACATGGCCCAAACGACATTCTTCTATACGCATACGTTCCATACGGACATGTAAAGGTTGTTTTGCTTTGTTCGTCAGGATGGATGGGAATTTGGTGATAACCAGAATACCCATCAAGGAAGCAAAAAAAAAGTTTCGCCAATCGCTCCAACATCACATCAATGAAGGGCAATGGGAAGTGATACTTTCGTGTTGCCGCATTGAGTTTTCTGTAGTCAATGCACATCCTCCATCCTGTGACGGTACGTTGTGGGATGAGCTCGTTCTTAGCGTTCTCAACTACCGTCATTCCTCCTTTCTTGGGAACAACTTGGACGGGGCTAACCCAGTCACTGTGTGGTACGGGATAAATGATCCCGGCGTAAAGAAGTTTGAGGACTTCCTTCTTCACAACTTTCCGCATCGCATTATTGAGCCTACGCTGCGGTTCGCGTGATGGTGTGTTCGTAGGGTCAATAGGGATACGATGGGTACAGAGCGTTGGGCTAATCCCCTTGAGATCTTGCAAGGAATACCCAAAGAGCGATCTATGTTTTTCTAAAACGGCAATAAGTCTAGCCGTCTCCTTATCTGAAAGATTATCACTAATGATGACGGGAGTGCTTTTGTTGGCATTTAGAAAGACATAACATAGTCCTTTAGGCAGGGTGTTTAGTTCAACGGGAGGTGGAGTCAGCACTTCCTCTTTAGGAAGGTCAAAGGTTTCTCCTACGTCATCCTCTGGCATCTTTTTCTAAGGACGACTCAGGAGGTTCAAAAGGTGAAACCGACATAACCTCCTCGAGCAGGATAGGACAAGGGAGAGGGTCTGCCATCGAGTTTTTAGCTCGATAAAAAGGTATGAAATAATCATTCCTCCCCAGCTTAACATTCAATTCCCCTATTCTTGTTGCATTGGAGAGAAATTTCTCCAGGGGATGACCGATTAGCACGCTAAAGTCTATGTCGTTAAAGATGTGAAAATCTAAAGTTAAGACAACATCATCATGCTGAATTTTGACGTTGTGAACCAACCCTTGTCCTAGCTGAAAAGTACGCGAGCTATTTCTCATGGACAAGGTTGTAGGAGCAAAATGCTTATCATTCAGATGAGCGCGTGCAAAGGTCGTGGACATCAGATTTGCTCGTACCGTCAGGTTGTACAACATCTCCACCCAATCATCCTGGATTTTGCAATGGATGGTTTGCGAAGGGGAGCGAATCTGAATTACTTCAGATGAAGACTCCCTTTCGTTTGTCCATTCATCACTCATGATGGCTGTCAACTCCCTAATGGACTCTTTTAGAGAATCGAGGCAAGGTATTGGAGTGACAGGGACATGGGTGCTTCTTTTGTACGCATACTTCGGGACATTCCCATAATCATCGAAGAATTCATCGTCGAAGTATGGAAGATCTGAAGGTTGGAGACCTGAAAGTGCAATCACTCCCTAATGTGGGTTTTGGTATTGATGACCACCGAATTAGAGAACTAATGATTTCTATCAAGATGATGAGTAGGGATCAATGTGAGATGATGATATGTGTTTCAAAGAACTCAATGCTAACTTGCAGCGGCGGTGACCAACTCAAACGGATGTTTAATTTCATTTTACTTTTGAGTTTGAGTTTAGGGATGCCGTACTATTAAGGAGTTCCTAAGGGAGGTCAGCCAATCTGTTGAATCAAGTGCTCATATCCCAGAAACAACATCCTCACACCTAGAAAATTCCAATAAAACCTAACTTGCATCTTTCTGCTGAGATTAGCCAGTGCGGCAGTGCCGCACTTAAAGGGCGGCAGTGCCACACTTTAACCGATCGTTGGACGACAGCATATAAATACTACTTTTCCTCCTCTCAACGGTCTCTTCTTCCAGCTCCTGACTTTCTGCCCGTTACAGACAGAAAAAGCAGCTCCCCTCTCTCCTCCATTGTTGACCTTGAGCTCAAAGTTGGATCTTCACTTTCCACCATAGAAACTTGAGAAAAAGGGCAGCAACCTGCGAGTTGAGAGAAGATCTACTGATTCTCAAAGTTTGAGAGCACTTGTTTCACGTTTGGCCGGCGTTCTTGAGGTCTACTCCTTGGAGCTTTGCTCCTACCTGGCTAGGCGTCGCCCTAGAGCTTGCCAACCTCATTGTGGTAGCCTAGTGAGGTTTGTAATCTTGTGTGCAGCTAAGAAATCACCCCTCTCTTCAAGAGTTCACTCTCTTGATTTGAGTACGAGGAATAGGGCAACCTTTGTGGTAACCCTAGCCTTTTGTGGCAAGCCTCAACAACGTGGACGTAGGCAAGCCTAAGTGGCGAGCTGAACCATGGGATAAATCACCGTGTGCTGTTGTCTCCACTTTATTCTTATGTTGTTGATTTGTTCTAGGGTTTGCTTCGATTTGGTGATTTAGAGGATTTCTAGGGTATCCAGTCTTCGAACTGTGAACTTTAGTGAAATTCTGGAAACAAACTGTAGAGAGTATACCCTTTCTATCCATATATCACTTGCACAGTTTGGTTTAGTTTTCAAAGTGCGGCAGTGCCGCTCTGGGGGTGCGGCAGTGCCGCCCTGGATTTTGATATCTATTCGAGTTGAGTTTTTGCAGGCCTATTCACCCCCCTCTAGGCTTTCAGTGATCCTACAAGCGGTATCGGAGCGGGTTGCTTCGTATACGCTTCACCGCGTGAAGTATGAAGCCCGGAGCGAGCTCAACTCGATCCGCTCGAGTTGACCCGAAGGACGTGGATCTCCACGATATCGACAGCGAAAGCAGTGAGCTCTCAGCCTCCACAGCAAGGGAGGATCTTGCTCTTGTTGCCTCCGACCCCGACAAAAGGCAACAAGATGAGGAAGAGAGAAGAAGAAGAAAGGCCTAAAAGAAGCAAAGAAGAGAAGCTCGTGAACAAGAAAGAGAGAAGCAAAGGCTAGCTGAAAAGAAGAAAAGAAAGGAAGAAAGAAGACTCAAGAGAGAAGAAAGGAAGAAGAGAAGGGAAGCTAGGAAGAAGAAGGAAGAGAAGGCTAAGGCGGTGCACACGTCATCCAGTGAGCTCTCTAGTAGCTCCGATAATGGCGATGATGATGTCTCCTATCACTCCTCCAAGAAGGACAAGGGCAACACCACCACCAAGAAGAAATATGCGGCCGTATCCTTTAACTATGCTCTTATGACTAACCGTGATCATAAGTCTTTCATCAATGTGCCCACGGGCAAGTTACCTCATTTCGATGGGACTAACTTTGCCATGTGAAAGCACTTGATGAGGGCTTATCTTATAGGTCTTCATCCCGGTATTTGGGAGGTTGTGTGCAATGGATTTGAGCCTCCCGTTGACCCCGAGCAGCCCACACATGAGGAGCTATTGGCTGTCCATTTGAATGGGTAAGCCACTAGTGTGCTACTTAGTGCTTTGGACGGAAATGAGTACAACCGGGTGATGGGAGTTGATGTGGCAAAACAGATTTGGGACACTTTGCATCTTGCTCATGAAGGTGTTGACAAAGTTAGAAAGGCAAAGATTGAAATATTAATGGCCAAGCTCAATAGATTTGTTATCTTGGATGATGAAGGGCCACAAGCTATGTTTGATAGATTGATGACACTTGTTGGCAAGATTAGAGGCTATGGGTGTGATGACTTAGATGATCACAAGGTGGTGAAAGTCATGTTGGAGGCTTACTCACCTAGAAATGAGACCGTAGTCACTCTAATTAGAGACAAGAAGAAGTTTGAACAATTCACCCCAAATGATGTGTTTGGTAGACTTTTGACATTTGACATGCAAAGAGAAGAAGCAAATGAGAAAAGGAAGCTTGGAGAGTTGCAAGCTAAGTTGGAGGGCTTGAAAGTGAAGGACATAGCACTCAAAACAAGCAAGTCAAGTCAAGGTTACAAGCACAAGGGCAGCAAGCAAGCAAATACAAGCAAAGGCAAAGAAATCAAGCAAAGTCAAGCAAAGGTTGAGTCTACATCATCCTCAAGTGAAAGTGAAGATGAAAACACCAAGTTCAAGGAAATAGAAGATGTGGCTCTCTTCATGAACAAGTATGGCAAAGCTTTGAAGAAGCAAGGCTACAAGCTTGTGAAGAAGAGATTTCCCAACAAGAAGAAGAGAACTTGCTATAAGTGTGGTAGCACCGAGCACTTCATTGCCCAATGTCCTCATGTTGAAGAAGATGGCAAGAACAACAAGGACAAGAGAGAAAACAAGCAAAGATACAAGAGGGGCAGCAAGAAGACAATGGGAGAAGCTCACATTAGTCATGAATGGGACTCAACATATGATAGCTCAAGTGATGAAGATGAAAAGATTGCAACCGTTGCCATCCAAAAGACATCTTCACCACCCAAGCTCTTCAACAACTTGACCAATGATGATGACTACTACTCCCCTCACATTTGTCTCATGGCAAAGGGTGAGAAGGTAAAAGCTAAATCCAAACCTTCACTTCCTCCTAGTGATATCTCTAGTAGCGAACTTAATGAAAGCTCTAGTGATGAGGAATTAGATAACATAACTAATAACTTGGACCCTAAAACTAAATTCTTCATCTCTAAACTAATGGAAAATTTAGAAAGTGTTCAACCCGAGCTAGAATCTAGAGAGGAACTTCTTATCAAACAAGAAAATATCTATATTGCTAGTAATGAAGCACTTGTTTTGGAAAGGAGTGAGGTGGAATTCTTGCGCAAGGCTTTGGCCAAAGAGCAAGAGGACCATGCACTCACTAAAAAGGCTCATATTGCACTTGATGAAAAGCATTGTGTCTTATGTGAAAAGCACAAAGAACTAGAGTTGCAATATAACCTTCTGTGGGAGAGCACCTTAAATCTTTCTAACACAAATGACACCTCTATTGCCTCCACTAGTAAAGGATGTGGAAAATATCATGATCTTGATTTGGATATCTATGCCACTAACCTTGCAAACATGGAGGCTATGAAGGTGGAAATAGCTAGGCTAAATAAAATAGTTGCTAAAGAGAGCAAATCTGAGAACAAGCATGTTGGTGGCCAAGTGAATCAACCAAAGAAGCCACAAGTCAAGGATGGAAGATATCCACACATCAAAACCGGACTTGGACCCCGACATGGAGGCAAAACAAATGGGAGAAAGGTAATAAATGGTTATGAATGTGTGCACTTCACTTCTAGCAGAAGTGGAAGTACAGAGGGACCTGCACAGAGAGCAGCAGGACCAGCCCCCCAAGCAACACTGCACCCTGTCCAGGGTGACAGTGCCGCTCTCCCAAAGAAAGGGAAGGTCACTTCCACTGCATCTAGAAATGATCAGCACAGAAAGAAGGTCTCCCAGCCAAAGCAGGTTCCACAAAAAGGGAAGAAATCAATCTGGGGGCAACCAAACAAGTATTCCTATCAACTGAAGACCGTTGCACCTAGACAAAGCTTGAGTTCTTGCTTTGTGTTGAAGAACAATAGCAAGGGTGAAGTGGTTGCCAAGTACATTGGCAAGGAAAAGAATGTTTATCATAACACATCTATTTGGGTTCCTAAGTTTCTTGTAACTAACATGCAAGACCCCAAGAACATTTGGGGACCTAAGTCAAGGAACTAAACTTGTTTTGTAGGCATACTCCTCCGGTGGGTCAAGTTGGGTGCTTGACAGTGGATGTACAAATCACATGACCGAAGAGAAGAGTATGTTCTCATCCTACACCCCCAAGGAAGACTCAAATGAAAACATTGTCTTTGGAGACAATTCCAAGGGAGGTGTGCTGGGTCTTGGTAAAGTTGCAATCACTCATGAACATTCAATTAATAATGTTTTACATGTTGATTCGTTAAGTTACAACTTGTTGTCCATGTTACAATTGTGTGAAATGGGCTACAATTGTCTCTTTACGGATAAGGGTGTGGAAGTCACTAGAAGAGAGGATTCCTCTATTGCTTTTACGGGTCAACTAAAGGGAAAGCTTTACCTAGTTGATTTCAACAAAGGGAAAGCCAACCTTGAGACTTGTTTAGTGGCAAAGTCTAGCATGGGCTGGCTGTGGCATCGCCGCCTAGCACATGTTGGGATGACGAACTTGGCCAAACTTCTAAAAGACAACCACATCCTTGGACTAACCAATGTTCACTTTGAGAAAGACAGGATTTGCAGCGCTTGTCAAGCCGGAAAGCAAGTAGGTGTACCACATCCACCAAAGAGCATCATGACCACCACTCAACCATTGGAGTTGATTCATATGGATCTCTTTGGGCCGGTTGCCTATCTTAGCATTGGTTGTAACAAATACGGCTTAGTTATTGTTGATGACTATTCTCGTTTCACTTGGGTGTTCTTTGTTTATGATAAGTGCCAGGTATAAGAGAAGGTGAAAACCTTTGTTAGGAGGGCACAAAAGGAATTCGATCTCTCCATCAAGAAAGTGAGAAGTGATAATGGGACCGAGTTCAAGAATACCCTAGTGGAGGAATTTCTTGATGAAGAGGGCATCAAGCATGAGTTTTCAACTCCATACACCCCTCAACACTCATTGATATGGCAAGGACAATGCTTGATGAATACAAGACGCCGGACATCTTTTGGAGTGATGTCGTCAACACCGCTTGTCATGCCATCAACCATCTCTATCTACACAAGAAGTTGAAGAAGACCTCTTATGAGCTCCTCACCGGTAACAAACCCAAGGTGTCATACTTTAGAGTGTTTGGGTGTAAGTGTTTCATACTTAACAAGAAACCCAAAACCTCTAAATTTGCACCTAAAGTTGATGAAGGTTTTCTACTTGGTTATGGATCAAATGAGCATGCCTACCGTGTCTTCAACAAAAACTCCGGTCGAGTTGAGGTAGCGGTAGATGTGACATTTGATGAATCTAATGGCTCTCAAGTAGAGCAAGTTGACTCTAGTATTGTAGATAAGGAGGATCCACCTTGTGAGGTTATCAAGCAATTGACCATTGGCGATATAAGACCACAAGAAATTCCTGCAGCCAAACAGGGGGAGCCTCAAGATGCTGTTGAACAAGACTCCGCTAACACACATATCAGAGAAGAGCAGGGTTCTCCTGCTACAGAAAAGAAGGGCGGCAGTGCCGCCCCCTCCTCAGCAGCCAGAACTGAGTCAAGTCTGGACCATGGTCTAGATCTTGCTCCAATCTTTGATCTGGAAGATTGTGATGAGCCAGAAGAACAGCAAGAAGGTGTTGAGCATCCAAGGCTACGACAAACGATTCAACGGGATCAGCCCGTTGACAATATCCTTGTAACAGAACCGACCAATTTATATGAGCACAAGTACAGCGACAGCTGTTTTCCCAGCTATCAAGCCACACTTGAGCCAATAAAAACCCGGTAGTCCGTGAAATCTCGAAGGATTTCAAACTTTTACACAGTACATACCCCAAGGATCGCAGAAACTCAGCAGTACACATACACATGATACATAGATTCGCACATATTTCAAATACATCAGAGTACAAGATAAACTTTTACATAAAAGTTCAATAGCGGAAACGAAATCGTTTTACATAAGCTTAATTTCATAATACAGTGCCAAGTACCGACCAGTCACAGCAACATAGATGAGACAAATAACATGACCTTGCCCAAGGTCTAGTCTTCCTCTCCCGAAGGATAGAAGTAACTCTTTAGTCAACCAAGCATTCCTCCTGCAACATTGGGAATAAAACCCTGAGTACTCAATTGTACTCAGCTAGACTTACCCGACAGGAAGTAAATAAAAAGACTCTCAAGGATATGCAAGGCTTATTTGGTGGAGCTCAGAGGATAGCAACATTTTTGCATAAAAAGCATTACTACAATAATTCCTCAACTTATCAATTTTAGATATTGTCCAGCTTCGATTTCAGTTCAGCTATTATAGCTAAGGTTTGCAGCTATACTAAGTAATCACTTGATATTATAGCAATCAATAAACCATATGATTTCTGATATCCACAGATATCAACCTCATCTCACCATTAATCACGTTCAAGTTGTTAACCTCTACCTCACCAGAAGATCAGTTCAGTTTCTCACTAACCAGGAGAGATGGCGATTCGAATCGATTGTACCAGCTGGCAAATATGCCAATCACAAACCCTGTCAGCCGAGCCACTGGCTTCTTGGGTCACCGTTAAATCCTTCTGAGACGCAATATGTCACGAGTTTCGCGGGGACCATATTCTCAGAGACCAACCCACTTCCAGGATGCATCAGGTCCTTGACCTGCCCTTGGTAAAATGGTGTCTCCGCACATACTTTCTACCTCCAGAATATGTCTGCCTAGTCGCACCAAAGCTCGGCTCAGAAAGAAATACTCGGCTTCGCAGTCAGAACGACTTATCTGGCCAGCTATGTGACGACGTCCTTCAATCTCAACTGATGTCTGGTGGCCTCAGTCCTAGTCGGCCGCAAGCAGCACCGAAGTCAACATGACCCATGTCATGCTGCTCCCCGCTACCTAGCCTTGATTCTCTCATTATTTCATTGTGGCATGGTGACACATATAGCCAACCATGTGGATCTCGTCAGTCACCACCTACACTCGCGGATGACAGGAAATCACCCGACTTTCTCGCGGATGACAGGAAATCACCCGTCTTCTACCGGTCTAAGCAGGGCTAAGCATAAGATCGGTCACCTGTCTAGTAATAGTATCAGGTTCACATATATAATAGACAAGGTAGATATGCAGCAACGGTTTCAATCCAACTCCTATACTTAAATGCACAAACATACGATTTAATAAAGACCGGTGCATTTATAAAAAGAGATAGGTGGAGGCTTAGAGATGCTCCGGGGCTTGCCTGGGGTTCAACACTAAGTTAGTGTTTGTTAGATGACACTTGTTCAACGAGCATTTCCCATCCAAGCACTCGATTAGTCCTTCCACCTTCGTGATTAGTCCACCACACCGTCTTGTGGTTAGTTCCATCATCATGTCCTTCACTCCACGTGGTCATCATCTATCGTACCTAAATGAGATGCAAAATGCACATGTATGAATAAGAGGAAGTAATACAAGGCATGTTAATCTACAGTCACTGAACCATGAGATAACAAACACACCAAGCAAAGCGACATGGACGCAATCATAATCCCACACATGCAGTTTATGGGCAGCAGGACAGTAAGCACAAGATTTAACCATAACTCAAGCTATACACCTCCAACCAGGGTGATATAAGCCTTTCTGGAAAGCTATTGAAATTTTCTACAACTTTACTATTATCATCTTAAGATGATTCAATACATATAAAGGTCAAACAATACAAAGAAGGCAGCTCTGTCCAGATTTGGACAGATTCTGTCCTCCCAACTCAAACAATCATAACTTGAGATTTAGACCACCAAAAGGGATGATCATAGACAATTTGGAAAGACATAGGAATATACTACAACTGATCTATTATCACCAAGAAGTGATTCAAAGCATAACTCAGTCAAATAATGCAATCAATCAGATCTAGACAGAAAATTGGCAAAACCTGACAGTAGTCATCCAAAAGCCATAACTCCTAAACTATTAGGCCTATGAACATGAAATTTTAGGAAAAGCTAGGCATAGAAGTTGGCTACAACTTTTATATAGAACACATTCTCATGCAACATCATTTTCCTACGTAAATCATCACAACAGGTGCTGCTCCTGCAGCCATTTCAGCACATATGCCAAACATGTTTTCCACTTGGTGACTACCCAAACATACACCCACAAATGAGCTATTTGGATAACTCCAAACATCATTACATGATCATACAAGACTTATCTCATACCCAGACATGTTAAGGCATCACAAGAAACATACATGGATTCATTTGCCTATAACTATTCGCTAATTATTACATAAAAATGTATTATTTAATTATTTATGTCATATGGTAAACATCTCAAATGAATCCCAAACTTTTATCAGAGCTAGGTGATTACAAATCATGACCAAGGTTTAAATCTTACATGCTCAGCTATCATAATTTAATTACTATAAAATAAACAAATCTATAATGCAATAAAGCATTGGAGAGCAAATTAAATAGGAAACTCAACATCTTCTGAAACAACATGGCCATATTATTGATTCTCAGGCTAACACAATATCATACAAAGGTAGTGGAACACCATTTTCTATTTTTACCACAATATATTATTTATAAAGTATTTAAAACTACTTAATATGCACCAAAGAAGATAAATCAACAACTCAGTCATACATGCATGATAACTCATGAAATTTTAACCATACATTACACATCATACAGAGAGTCTACAATTAAATTTTCAAGCCATTTGGAGCAACACAACTCCATTTACAAAAATAACAAGCAATTCAACCATTTATTTCCTATTTAAAAAGATTAATGTGAAACACCTTGAAAACAGTAAACAACATATAGGTTTTATATTTTTATGAGCTAGTGCATGATACTAGAAAGCTAACAAAACTGGAACCATAATTTTTGGACTCCTAAAACTCAAAATATAAATGAAAGCAAGTTAAATTCATTTCCAAACCATATTTTTCAAAATTATTTCTACAGCACAATAACACAAATAACATAGCACATTTACTGAATCTAACATGCAGAGAACTTAACAAGGAAACTAACAAAACTTGTTTCACAATTTTTGGAGCTACCAAACTGCAGATATGAATTTTGGAATAAATAGCAAGATCTGCATTTTTGGGACACAAATGAACTTGGGTGGGGCCCGCATGTCATTCACAGGGCGCTTCTTCTTCCAGCTTGGTTCTGTTCGAATCAGAACAGAAGGTGTCGGGCAGAGCAGCTCGGGGAGGAGATGGCCGGCTCGGCCAGGGCTCGCCGGAGAGCGGCCGGCGGCGACGAAGTGGGGCCAGGGCTAGCCCAGCGGCCGTCGCACCTGCCGGTGCCCGCAGCTTGGCACAGCGCGGCCCGTGGCGGCCTGGCCACGGCGCCCGGCGATCAGCGGCAGGCGGCCGCGGCGCTGTGGGGTGCGGCGGAGCTGAGGGAGGAGCGCGGGGGAGGCGGCGCGAAGCTAGGAACGAGGTGCTCCACTCGGTTTGGCCGTAGGGTGACCGGAATACGAGGAACGACGGCGGCTCGAGGTTTGCTCGGGCGGCAATGGCGGCGGCGCTCTGCGCTTGCGTGCGTGCGGCGCCTGAGAGCAGAGAAGCGAGGAAGAAGGAGAGCGGGAGTGAGAGAGGATTGAGTGGAGCACTCTGGTGCTCGCCTTTTGCCGGAGAGGAGCAGCAGGGGCGCAGGCGAGGTGGCACAAGGAGGTTGGCAAAGGTGGGCGGCGCCTAGAGCTCGGCGGACACGTGGGCATTAAACCGAACAGATGGCGCGCGCAATTGTGCTCGACTTCGGCCGGTCAGAACGGCATATTCTGAGTAGATTCGGTCTGAGCGCCCTTAATCAAAGTTGTTGCCCACATTATGGTCTACAATCTGTATTTAGAGTGTTCCATCAGTTGACCAATGGATTAGGAGGTAATTAATCCCGAATTGGCTGCTGTCAACGGGTTAATTACGATCAAAGATCGAGTGGAAAACCTTGTCAAACGGTGTCGGCTTGGCCTCAAATTTGGATATGTTGTGCCCTCACAAATTCCCTTCAACTTCTATATTTGGTCCAACTTGAGTTGCTTAACAAAATTTGGAGAAAGCAACACGTCATTGCAATAGGGGCAGATTTCAGACTTAGAAATATTTAAAGTCCTGAAATCAGCTTTTTCCTCGATATTGTATCCACTATTTGAGGCACTTAGGGATTGAATCATGAGTTGGTCCAAAAATAACAATTGTTGTACTCCCGAATATCTGTAACTTTTATTTTGGGTCAAACTTCATTTCTTGCTCCAAAATAATATTTCTACTTTGGTCAAACTAATGTAATTAGAGAGCTCAAGGTAGATGTTTAGGCCAATAAAGGTATTTTCTTGGTATTTGCTCAACATGAGTCCTTCATGACTTTTGTTGTAGAGTTCAAATAGAGTTGTTTGGCTAAGTTTGCAAGATTTGATTGACTTTGCATGCTCATCTTTCCTAAATCAATAAATCCAAACAAGCATATGATTTGCTATTTCAAGTGGATTCTTGATTTGGATCTTTATGAGACTCTTCCAATAGTCATGGTAGATGGACATGAATGTGAGACAGTGATCAATATAATTTATTTGAGATAACTTGGTTAGGTCCACACTCGCTAGTTAGCTCGTGACTAACACCTGGGTGTTACAGCCTTTCCCCCTTAAAAGAATCTCGTCCCGAGATTCGGAACGTAAGAGCTTTCAAGGGTAGAGAAGCATGTCAGCCCCTTTTTCCAAGGCGGTGCTAGTACGAAGCTACTTAAAAATTCCATAGGGCTCATAGGCAGGGGTGATCACTCATGGCTCACGATAAAGTGCGGACAATAAAGGCTTGTTTTGCGAGATCATGCACTTCCATTTACGTTGATGCAAATGCAAGAGAGATCATTAAGGATAGGACAACTTTTTGATCATTCAAGAATTCTTTGTAGTTGACTGTTGTTTGAAGAATTTCCTTCGTTGACTTCTATGAAGCATTGTTACTTTGGAAGTAATCCAAGATAACACAACTAATTTGGGAGGAACCCAAGACAAATCATCCCAATTAGCACTTTCATCATACAGGATGTGCATTGGAGTGTCAGAGAGTAGTTTCAAAATATCTGTTTCCCTGGAGGATATAGCATATACCACCATTTTCATGTGGGATGAGATCATAGACAAGGCAGATATTTGCTAAGCTGAGGAAATCGGCTAACCAACATCCAAGATTTATGTGTATTGTAGAGGCCAAATTACTAAAATGAAGACTGATGGAAAGCTACACAATGTTCCATGTGTGTAGTTTTCCTTTCTCTGATGGCAACACAAAATTATCTGAATCTGTTGAGTGAACGGCGAATGTGATAGCTAATTCTGTTGGTTCAGTGCTTTGATGACCATTAAAATAAAGAAATCCTTGTCCAAGCAGCAACAATCATTTTGGGTGAGTCTGAGGTGACATCTTTATAACTATTGTTGTAAGAAAAACACTAATAGCAGTAGCCATTTTTGACAAGATCCTTGACAACAAAACACATATGCTCTTAATATGTATTCCAAGATTTGATTAATTATTTCTGATTGGCCTGAGGTATGCTATACTGAAGATAGGAGAAACTCTGGATTAGTTTCATTATGTACACAAAGTTTTCTGTCACTCCGTGATAAAAGGCACAGAGGACATCAAGTGACAAGTGTAGGCATACAGATGCATATGGTTACACTCCATTCTCTTCCAAGGCACAAGATTCTGGCAGGCATTTACTCGAGTAAGGTGATTCTTGTAAATGCTTCCAAAATGAGCTGAAAACTATAGTTCATGATCCGAGACAATGGTTTGGAGTACACCATGTAGTAGCAAAAGTTTGTGCAATATGCAACTTGGCATACACATTTGCAAGATAGTTAGTCTAGACAGACATGAATTGTGCAGGTTGATGAGACAGATCACAAATTCCTGCATAGAATCAAAAACCTTTTTGTACACAAGGAAAACCGATGAGCAATCCCAAACTTATGTATTCTCATTTGCAGCCGAGAATAAACAAGATTGAAGCGGATTGGCAGGTTTAATGAGGTTGGTTGTGTAGAGTGTTTACTCACAAAGTTTTGAGAAGCAGTCCTCTACCAACAACTTGAGTACAACTTTCTTCATGATACAACCATGAATTAACAAAACCAACTTGTTGAACTACTTTTGACATTGGGTAAACCTTCTTATTTCGCATCAGAAATCCGAGATCAGAGGGTTTTCAAAAAGAAATCTGAAATACGTTGTTTGACAAAATTCAACTTGTCTTCACTTCACACTTCTATGAGTTGAGTGGGTAGAACACCTTGACTGATCAAGAATAAGGAACTAATTAATTTTTTTTAATGTCCTTTTTGTTGTTCATACCATAGAGTATCAAAAAGGGCACTTGATTGCACCAAGATGTACTATGGTATTGACTTCATCTGTTGGGGTGTCTTTTGTAGCTCTTCACTAGGCTGAAACCATAGTTTGCACTATCTGAGTGATTGACAAAGATGGAATTGGCTTCATTATAGCAAGGCCTTGGAGGTAAGCGTGCCACAAATAGTACCATTTGGCTTAGGGGTTTCTTGCATAGCATGGTTCTATGAGACATGGTCTTCAGAAACATGGTCAAACACTTCTTTATACCCCGGAACACACTTGTTAGCATGAAACAACACTTCTTGATAGTGATCTATTTGGCTATTTCATGCATCCATTTCTTTATGTCAAACAGACTAATCCAATTAGGCAATACATTGCTCACATGAGAGAGCGAATGAACAAACTTCTGCATTTCATCAGCAGAGGCAATCATCTCATCGAGCAGAAACTAATAATGGCCGGTCTTGTTCCTTCTTGATACGAGAACCAAATACACTTCATTGCTTAGCTACAGACTATTCTTCCACTGGGGTAACTAGTTAGTTGTCCCTAAAAAGGCTCTACATCTTCAGCTTCTGTAGCAAATGGTTGCAGATGATATACGTGCACAAGGTCACCATCACGGTCAGCAGACATGAAGCAACACATGAGAAGATTTATTTTGACTGTATGATCTTCATGCAATTAGGTATTGAACTTGGATAGAAGCTAGTGGACTTGCAAATAACCTATCAGAAAACATATCACATCCTGCTAACTATTGCCTGACTAATACTTTGCAGATAACTTTAAAGTTCGTGTGCTCTTTTGATCCCACAATAATGGCAGGTGCTGGTTGATATGCCCTAGTAGATCATGTCAGATTCTTTGTTTACCGCATCTTGTAGTATGTCAATGTTGATGTCAGTGACTTGCTCTTCAAAGATCATTCTCTTTGTGACTTCTGAAGGAAGCTATATACTTGACAAACATCTGTACCTTCTGATAGAACATTGAAGGATCGATTCATTAAAGACTTTGCAAGATAGATCAAGAAACATAGGGATAAATCAATTTGAATTAGAGACACCTTCAAAGATAGATTTAGGAAAATCCATGGAAGACAACACATTGGTATTACTTCATAATGGATTACGATTAGAGGTCGTGATACCAACATGTGCCGAGAAGCACTACTTTATTGGGCGTCCCCACAAAGAGGTTCTCGGTTTCGTCACGGCACCACCAGTCAATCATCATAACACCACTATCAAACATGACCAACGAGAAATCTTAAGAAACATGGATAGATTGGGAGATACGAGATAGTACGCATCGGTGTAGTTCTACAATGTATCATGACCAAAGACCTCGATATTCGCACGTGCCAAGCAACACAGCCTAGTGGTTGCGATCCACAGGATGTCCTCGGTTTCGTCGCAGTATCATCGATCACGGATCATAACAACATAAATGAACATACAACCAATGAGAAAATCATGCATGGCAAGGATAGATTTGTGCAAGGATGACATTTCGCAGAGGGAAGGTAAGCTACTACAATCAATTATAGGGTTAATAGCCCACAAGAGCATGATTTGGCAATGAAAACATGAGTTAGAAGACAGATTAGTTGCCAAAATAGCAGTACATGAGGCTTTACTTCAGTCCCACGCAGTTTTCATGTGTCTAGTATGGAGATTACCCAACCCATGATTTACAAGAGATTAGATAGAAGGAGGGAAAATCATGAGACAAAGATTGACAAGCATCTTGAGAAGAAGATAACCATAGACAACCAGATGTCTCATGAACCAACTATATACAACAATCATAGGTTGAGTTGACAAACATCATGATTCATACAGAAAGAATATAAGGAAAATGGGGAAGGAGAGATTTAACTCACACAAGATGGTTTCCTTCAAGTGAGTAACAAGGAGAGGGTCTAGATAGAAACATGGCATAAGAGAATTATAGGTTAGCTATCAAGAATAACTAACATGAGATTCTATAATTCCACATGCATCTCGCATCTATCAAGAAACCTTCAGACCATCCAATGGCGTGAGCTTGTGTACCATTAATTAGTACTAGGAGACTTTTAATGATCAACATTGCTAGGCCTTTAGAGAGATTTGGAAAACAACTTGATCATGGGACAGATTCAATGCATGATTTGTGAGATTGAATTGATAAAACCATAACATGATCATAATGAAAAGATTACAAGGAAACTTCTGGGTAAGCTGAGAAGAGGTTCAAATCAAGGATTTGGGTAAAGATTCCAATCAACATGATGTAGGCAAGCTTTGTTGACTGAAATCTAAACATTCTTTAGATATGGAGAAGACTGTTGGAAACAAGGAACAGATTAGATCAAATCATTTGTAGGGGTGATCGATTTTGCATAACCTAATTTCCAAAGAAAAGATTATAAGATCTAATTTAAGAGAGATCAAGCTATCATCATGACATCTAGAAGGACTAGATGAGACACTCCAGATAAGATTTGGATAAGGCTTTAGATGAAAGAAAATGCAGGCATGGTTTCATAGATCTTGAACAAGGACATATGACAACCATAGGCTAGCATTAAGAGAAAACTCAGGTGGGTCTATTGTGCCAATGAAAAGCCTATAGGCAGAATTGGTTTAGCTTCTGACAAGATTTATGGTTGAGAAATACTTATAGAGGCTACTTAAAGGTTTAGCAACTCTTATGATTTCAAAACAAGCAAGGAAGAGAGGCAACACAAGTTGTAAACTTAATAAGGCTATTCAAACAACATAGAACAAGGATGAGAGAAGCATATTTGTGCAACAAGCAACAATCACATGATGCAACAATCATGATGTATGCTCGTCCTATTCGTTCTCACTCAATTGCCTATATAACATGGCAAATACGTTCTACGTCGGTGGCATAACATACGTACTCTCTCGGTATATAACTAGTCGTTAACTACCATATACGCATTCGAGGTTAGCGTACCTGCAAAAGATTCATTTCAGCCCAACCCCACATGTATGCATGGCAATAAGAAGCACTTTTTGCCAGAAATGCTCCCATGAGCACTTGCGACCCCAAGAAAGTAATTACTCCATCATACTTCCATAAGTACACATATGAATCACATGTACTCACTTCAGTAACCATAAACACTCACCATAGATCGACGGTTGTTCGATTGTACACTCACATCTCACCTTACCTCATTCGACGTGGCACATTGGCCCATAAGAAGCAATAAGAAACCGACAGTTCATAATTATCCGCACGATAAAACCAAATGAACCGCAAATAGAAACATGATGCAATTTCCCCAAATTAGTACCTAAATAAGCCACCTAATAATCCTAATATGGGCTATAAGACTTGGTCCTTGGCACACTTAGTTTGTTCAAACCATTTGTTCAAAACACCTATATATAGCTATAAGTTGGTAATTAGTTTTGCAAACTCAAAACTTTTTATTTTTAAATACTCATGTGACGGTACATGATGAATTTTTGCTCTGGTACCAACTGTAACAGAACCGACCAATTTATATGAGCACAAGTACAGCGACAGCTGTTTTTCCAGCTATCAAGCCACACTTGAGCCAATAAAAACCCGGTAGTCCGTGAAATCTCGAAGGATTTCAAACTTTTACACAGTACATACCCCAAGGATCGCAGAAACTCAGCAGTACACATACACATGATACATCGATTCGCACATATTTCAAATACATCAGAGTACAAGATAAACTTTTACATAAAAGTTCAATAGCGGAAACGAAATCGTTTTACATAAGCTTAATTTCATAACACAGTGCTAAGTACCGACCAGTCACAGCAACATAGATGAGACAAATAACATGACCTTCCCCAAGGTCTAGTCTTCCTCTCCCGAAGGATAGAAGTAACTCTTTAGTCAACCAAGCATTCCTCCTGCAACATTGGGAATAAAACCCCGAGTACTCAATTGTACTCAGCTAGACTTACCCGACAGGAAGTAAATAAAAAGACTCTCAAGGATATGCAAGGCTTATTTGGTGGAGCTCAGAGGATAGCAACATTTTTGCATAAAAAGCATTACTACAATAATTCCTCAACTTATCAATTTTAGATATTGTCCAGCTTCGATTTCAGTTCAGCTATTATAGCTAAGGTTTGCAGCTATACTAAGCAATCACTTGATATTATAGCAATCAATAAACCATATGATTTCTGATATCCACAGATATCAACCTCATCTCACCATTAATCACGTTCAAGTTGTTAACCTCTACCTCACCAGAAGATCAGTTCAGTTTCTCACTAACCAGGAGAGATGGCGATTCGAATCGATTGTACCAGCTGGCAAATATGCCAATCACAAACCCTGTCAGCCGAGCCACTGGCTTCTTGGGTCACCGTTAAATCCTTCTGAGACACAATATGTCGCGAGTTTGGCGGGGACCATATTCTCAGAGACCAACCCACTTCCAGGATGCATCAGGTCCCTGACCAGCCCTTGGTAAAATGGTGTCTCCGCACATACTTCCTACCTTCAGAATATGTCTGCCTAGTCGCACCAAAGCTCGGCTCAGAAAGAAATACTCGGTTTCGCGGTCAGAACGACTTATCTGGCCAGCTATGTGACGACGTCCTTCAATCTCAACTGATGTCTGGTGGCCTCAGTCCTAGTCGGCCGCAAGCAGCACCGAAGTCAACATGACCCATGTCATGCAGCTGCCCGCTACCTAGCCTTGATTCTCTCATTATTTCATTGTGGCATGGTGACACATATAGCCAACCATGTGGATCTCGTCAGTCACCACCTACACTCGCGGATGACAGGAAATCACCCGACTTTCTCGCGGATGACAGGAAATCACCCGTCTTCTACCGGTCTAAGCAGGGCTAAGCATAAGATCGGTCACCTGTCTAGTAATAGTATCAGGTTCACATATATAATAGATAAGGTAGATATGCAGCAACGGTTTCAATCCAACTCCTATACTTAAATGCATAAACATACGATTTAATAAAGACCGGTGCATTTATAAAAAGAGATAGGTGGAGGCTTAGGGATGCTCCGGGGCTTGCCTGGGGTTCAACACTAAGTTAGTGTTTGTTAGATGACACTTGTTCAACGAGCATTTCCCATCCAAGCACTCGATTAGTCCTTCCACCTTCGTGATTAGTCCACCACACCGTCTTGTGGTTAGTTCCATCATCATGTCCTTCACTCCACGTGGTCATCATCTATCGTACCTAAATGAGATGCAAAATGCACATGTATGAATAAGAGGAAGTAATACAAGGCATGTTAATCTACAGTCACTGAACCATGAGATAACAAACACACCAAGCAAAGCAACATGGACGCAATCATAATCCCACACATGCAGTTTATGGGCAGCAGGACAGTAAGCACAAGATTTAACCATAACTCAAGCTATACACCTCCAACCAGGGTGATATAAGCCTTTATGGAAAGCTATTGAAATTTTCTACAACTTTACTATTATCATCTTAAGATGATTCAATACATATAAAGGTCAAACAATACAAAGAAGGCAGCTCTGTCCAGATTTGGACAGATTCTGTCCTCCCAACTCAAACAATCATAACTTGAGATTTAGACCACCAAAAGGGATGATCATAGACAATTTGGAAAGACATAGGAATATACTACAACTGATCTATTATCACCAAGAAGTGATTCAAAGCATAACTCAGTCAAATAATGCAATCAATCAGATCTAGACAGAAAATTGGCAAAACCTGACAGTAGTCATCCAAAAGCCATAACTCCTAAACTATTAGGCCTATGAACATGAAATTTTAGGACAAGCTAGGCATAGAAGTTGGCTACAACTTTTATATAGAACACATTCTCATGCAACATCATTTTCCTACGTAAATCATCACAACAGGTGCTGCTCCTGCAGCCATTTGAGCACATATGCCAAACATGTTTTCCACTTGGTGACTACCCAAACATACACCCACAAATGAGCTATTTGGATAACTCCAAACATCATTACATGATCATACAAGACTTATCTCATATCCAGACATGTTAAGGCATCACAAGAAACATACATGGATTCATTTGCCTATAACTATTCGCTAATTATTACATAAAAATGTATTATTTAATTATTTATGTCATATGGTAAACATCTCAAATGAATCCCAAACTTTTATCAGAGCTAGGTGATTACAAATCATGACCAAGGTTTAAATCTTACATGCTCAGCTATCATAATTTAATTACTATAAAATAAACAAATGTATAATGCAATAAAGCATTGGAGAGCAAATTAAATAGGAAACTCAACATCTTCTGAAACAACATGGCCATATTATTGATTCTCAGGCTAACACAATATCATACAAAGGTAGTGGAACATTATTTTCTATTTTTACCACAATATATTATTTATAAAGTATTTAAAACTACTTAATATGCACCAAAGAAGATAAATCAACAACTCAGTCATACATGCATGATAACTCATGAAATTTTAACGATACATTACACATCATACAGAGAGTCTACAATTAAATTTTCAAGCCATTTGGAGCAACACAACTCCATTTACAAAAATAACAAGCAATTCAACCATTTATTTCCTATTTAAAAAGATTAATGTGAAACACCTTGAAAACAGTAAACAACATATAGGTTTTATATTTTTATGAGCTAGTGCATGATACTAGAAAGCTAACAAAACTGGAACCATAATTTTTGGACTCCTAAAACTCAAAATATAAATGAAAGCAAGTTAAATTCATTTCCAAACCATATTTTTCAAAATTATTTCTACAGCACAATAACACAAATAACATAGCACATTTACTGAATCTAACATGCAGAGAACTTAACAAGGAAACTAACAAAACTTGTTTCACAATTTTTGGAGCTACCAAACTGCAGATATGAATTTTGGAATAAATAGCAAGATCTGCATTTTTGGGACACAAATGAACTTGGGTGGGGCCCGCATGTCATTCACAGGGCGCTTCTTCTTCCAGCTTGGTTCTGTTCGAATCAGAACAGAAGGTGTCGGGCAGAGCAGCTCGGGGAGGAGATGGCCGGCTCGGCCAGGGCTCGCCGGAGAGCGGCCGGCGGCGACGAAGTGGGGCCAGGGCTAGCCCAGCGGCCGTCGCACCTGCCGGTGCCCGCAGCTTGGCACAGCGCGGCCCGTGGCGGCCTGGCCACGGCGACCGGCGATCAGCGGCAGGCGGCCGCGGCGCTGTGGGGTGCGGCGGAGCTGAGGGAGGAGCGCGGGGGAGGCGGCGCGAAGCTAGGAACGAGGTGCTCCACTCGGTTTGGCCGTAGGGTGACCGGAATACGAGGAACGACGGCGGCTCGAGCTTTGCCCGGGCGGCAATGGCGGCGGCGCTCTGCGCTTGCGTGCGTGCAGCGCCTGAGAGCAGAGAAGCGAGGAAGAAGGAGAGCGGGAGTGAGAGAGGATTGAGTGGAGCACTCTGGTGCTCGCCTTTTGCCGGAGAGGAGCAGCAGGGGCGCAGGCGAGGTGGCACAAGGGGGTTGGCAAAGGTGGGCGGCGCCCAGAGCTCGGCGGACACGTGGGCATTAAACCGAACAAATGGCGCGCAATTGTGCTCGACTTCGGCCGGCCAGAACGGCATATTCTGAGTAGATTCGGTCTGAGCGCCCTTAATCAAAGTTGTTGCCCACATTATGGTCTACAATCTGTATTTAGAGTGTTCCATCAGTTGACCAATGGATTAGGAGGTAATTAATCCCGAATTGGCTGCTGTCAACGGGTTAATTACGATCAAAGATCGAGTGGAAAACCTTGTCAAACGGTGTTGGCTTAGCCTCAAATTTGGATATGTTGTGCCCCCACAAATTCCCTTCAACTTCTATATTTGGTCCAACTTGAGTTGCTTAACAAAATTTGGAGAAAGCAACACGTCATTGCAATAGGGGCAGATTTCAGACTTAGAAATATTTAAAGTCCTGAAATCAGCTTTTTCCTCTATATTGTATCCACTATTTGAGGCACTTAGGGATTGAATCATGAGTTGGTCCAAAAATAACAATTGTTGTACTCCAGAATATCTGTAACTTTTATTTTGGGTCAAACTTCATTTCTTGCTCCAAAATAATATTTCTACTTTGGTCAAACTAATGTAATTAGAGAGCTCAAGGTAGATGTTTAGGCCAATAAAGGTATTTTCTTGGTATTTGCTCAACATGAGTCCTTCATGACTTTTGTTGTAGAGTTCAAATAGAGTTGTTTGGCCAAGGTTGCAAGATTTGATTGACTTTGCATGCTCATCTTTCCTAAATCAATAAATCCAAACAAGCATATGATTTGCTATTTCAAGTGGATTCTTGATTTGGATCTTTATGAGACTCTTCCAATAGTCATGGTAGATGGACATGAATGTGAGACAGTGATCAATATAATTTATTTGAGATAACTTGGTTAGGTCCACACTCGCTAGTTAGCTCGTGACTAACACCTGGGTTTTACAATCCTTAGGAGTCTTCGAAAGGGGGTAATGACTCGTTATCATTTAGCAAATTTTTTGAACATTACACGTTTGTTTCCTCTTTGGAGCCTCTTAAGGTTGAAGATGCACTTGGAGACCTGGATTGGGTATTGGCGATGCAAGAAGAGCTCAACAACTTCATAAGAAACCAAGTGTGGACCTTGGTGAAGAGACCTAATACAAATATGATTGGCACCAAATGGGTCTTCCGCAACAAGCAAGATGAGAATGGCGTTGTGACAAGGAACAAGGCAAGATTGGTTGCTCAAGGCTTCACTCAAGTAGAGGGTTTGGACTTTGAGGAAACATATGCACCGATGGCTAGGCTTGAAGCAATTTGGATGCTTCTTGGCTATGCTGCCCATTATGACTTCAAGTTGTATCAAATGGATGTCAAAAGTGCATTTATCAATAATCCAATCCAAGAGCTTGTCTATGTTGAACAACCACCGGGTTTTGAAGATCCCAAGTTCCCCAATCATGTCTACCAACTCCAAAAGGCGCTCTATGGGCTTAAGCAAGCACCAAGAGCATGGTATGAATGTCTTAAGGACTTCTTGCTCAAGCAAGGCTTTGAAATAGGCAAAGCCGATCCTACTCTCTTTACTCACAAGTTTGCTAAAGATATTTTTGTGTGCCAAATATATGTCGATGACATAATATTTGGTAGTACTAACTAATCCTTTTGTGAGGAGTTTAGTAGGATCATAACTAAGAGATTTGAGATGTCCATGATGGGTGAATTGAAGTTCTTCCTTGATTTTCAAATCAAGCAATTGAAGGAAGGAACATTTATTTGTCAAACGAAGTACACCCATGATATGCTCAAGAAGTTTGACATGGTGAATGCAAAGCCCATAAAAACTCCCATGCCAATCAATGGACATCTTGATCTAAATGAAGAAGGGAAAGCCGTTGATACAAAGGTATATCGTTCTATGATCGGCTCTCTACTTTACTTGTGTGCATCTAGGCCGGACATAATGCTTAGTGTGTGCATGTGTGCTAGATTTCAAGCCAATCCTAAAGAAAGTCACTTAGCCGCTGTTAAAAGAATCTTGAGATATTTAGTTCATACTCCAAATCTTGGCTTGTGGTATCCTAAAGGCTCTAAGTTCAATCTACTTGGATATTCGGATTCCGATTATGCCGGTTGCAAAGTAGATAGAAAAAGCACTTCGGGGACGTGTCAATTCCTTGGACGGTCCCTAGTGTCTTGGAGCTCTAAAAAGCAAAATTGTGTAGCTCTTTCCACCGCCGAAGCCGAGTATGTTGCAGCCGGCGCTTGTTGTGCTCAACTACTTTGGATGAGGCAAACCTTAAAAGATTTCGGATGTCACTTCACCAAAATCTCAGTTTTGTGTTACAATGAAAGTGCCATAAAACTTGCAAACAACCCGGTAAGTCACTCAAGAACAAAACATATAGACATCCATCATCACTTTTTGAGAGACCACGAAACCAAAGGAGATATCGAAATTAGCCATGTGAGCACCGAAAAACAACTAGCCGATATCTTCATTAAGCCTCTCGATGAGTCAAGATTTTGTGCTTTGAAAAATGAACTAAATATACTTGATTCAAGGAACCTGGCTTGACATGTAGCACACACTTGTTTGACAGCCTAGCGACCTAGGAAAAGTTCTTGAAAAGTTTCATATTATCTTTCAAAACTAATTCAAAGAGGTTTTCAAGGTATATGACCATAGTTTTTATTGTTGATTGTCTCTGGCCATAATATCTTGAAAATATATATATATATCTATGATTGAAATAGGGTCTGCCGCCCATAGGGTGCGGCAGTGCCGCACTCTGAAACCTGAGCGGTTTCGGCCCAAATTTCTCTGAGACGTGGGGCCCGACTCTCTCATCTACTTCTGGCCGCCCCACCGTCTCTCTCCCTCTGTTTCATTCCCAGACCGCGCCGCCCCCAACTCCTCTCTCACGTGAATTGAGGGCGCCGGTGTTCCTCGCCGCCGTCTTGCCAAAGTTTCCCCGGCATTGGTGCACATAGGGCCAGCATCTCCTGCTCCTTCTCGTGCTGGTCAAGGTGTGGAGGCGTGGACATTGCTCATCTTTCCTCGTCAATCTTCGGTTTGAATCAAGGTGAAACCCTAAACCTTCTCGATCTATGCAGTGCGTGATTTCCAGTTGTGGATTCCAGTTTCCAGGGGTAGTATCATGGATTTAGGGGGAGCTTTTGTGGCGAAATCGTGGAAGAAGCCTGACTCGATTTGGGGAACCCTAGCCAGGGCGGCAGTGCCACCCTGCAGGGGCGGCAGTGCCGCACCCTGCAGGAGCAAGTGCTCCGGGTCAGGTTCCCGTGGATCGATTTAGTTTTCCTCAAGGATTTCATTTCCAAAAGTTCACCACTCAGATCCAAAATATTGCTCCTTGTCTCATTCATAGATGGATTTCATGGCCCGATCTGTTGATGTACTTAGATTTATGAGATTGTGATGGTGTATAGAAGTTGTTGGATCAAAAAGTTAGCCACTGAATCAAAATTTGCAGAGTTCAGATGGAGGAGCTGGGTGCGGCAGTGCCGCCCTGGCTGGGTTGCTCACTAGGTGCTCTATTTTCTGGACAAAGTACATGTTGGTTCAGTGGTTAAAGTTTTGGTGCAGCAAGTTTTATATTTCCAGTCTACACAGTTTCTTATCAAAGTCTCATTTGAATTGCATAGATGGAGCAAGGAGGTGGAAGCGGCGGCCCTCGGATTTTGAAGAAGCAGCTGTCGAAGAAACCGTCCAAGAGGGGACGCAAGAGTACCAGCAGCGGTGCCGCTCCTTATGCCACTGATGATCGTGCCGCTCATGAGCAGTACATTCAGGATGAGGAGAGACATTAGCTGGAGGGATTCACCATTTCATATAGAGGTTGTCTTTTCACTCCTATTCATCTAAATGAGTATGATGACAGCTATATGAGAGATTCAGATGAGAATCCCATGATGCATGCTCCTGATGATTCTATGCCTCACCCTGTGGTTGATTATTCTAAGTCCTGCAGCAGGCTAGAGCTGTCAACCCATATACATCTTTTGGTCTTATGGGGATTGACTATAGATTTTGGACTGTCTTTCACTCCAACTTCTATAGGACAGCTATTCTTGGTGCCAGGAAATCCAAGATTTGCATATGCAGTATGTGGACTTCCAGGATATGAGAGACCGAAATGAGCCGGAGTTCAATGCTGCTATCAAGATATGTGATAGGTTTGATTTGACTGATTTGATGAGTTTCAGGTATGGATGGAACACAGAGGTTCTTGCACAGTTCCATGCCACTTAATATCACAATGCTGGTACTGATGAGATTCACTGGATGACTGAGGGTCGACACTATAGAGTTGATTTTATCACCTTCAGTCGCATTCTTGGTTTTGGTGATGTGCACAGGAAGTTTACTGAGATTCATGATGAGTCTCGCCTTGAGGTTGAGCAGATGAGGCCTCTCTACAGGGATCCCAGGGTGGCTGATGGCAAGGCTAAGGGCCTAATCTCTGTGTACTATGTGATGAACAATTTGATCAGAAACACCATAAATCCAAAGGATGGAGCAGCTTCTGATATTAATGGTTTTGCTAGGAACGTGCTTGTTCACTTTCACACAGGTGAGAGGTTCAATGTTCCTTGTTTTTTGTGGCATGAGCTCTCTACTACTTTGGATGATGGGAGATGGGGCTTGCCTTATGCCCCCTATCTCATGTTTGTCATTGAGAGGGTTTCTGGTATTCGCTTTCCACATGATACAGCTCATCCAGTGTACAAGATTGACAGGCCAAGGCCGCATGGTGTAGAGAAGGGAAGTGGCAGTCAGCAGGCTCCTACAGATGTTCCAGGGACATCATCTGGTAGAAGAAGGGGCAAGAAGAAGGGCTTCATCAAGAAGATTCTGACTTCCATCTTTGCTACTTGCACATATTCAGCAGCTACAGCTTATGGAGCCAGACTTGAGGCTAGGGAGGCTAGGGCGAAGGTGGGACTTCCAAATTTACCTCTTATTCAGCCTCCTCCTCCCTTTGAGCTTCCCACAGATTCCGATAATGATGATGACTCTGATGATGATGGAGGACAGCAGCAGTATCAGCCATACCAGCAGTCACAGTATGGATATCAGCAGCCACAGTATGGGTACCAGTATCCTCAGTATTCACAGCAGCAGCAGCAGTACCCGCCTCAGTATGGCATGCCCGGTGATGATGATTCGCTTGCTTCCCATCAGCAGTGGATGCGAACTCAGAGACAGGCAAGTCACACCTCTCAAAGTGCAGGCACTTCAGGCACCACTCGCTTCACAGGCACTACTCACCGTGGAGGGAAGGCGGTTGTTTCAGACTCTGATGATGATGATGGCAGCCCTCATGGTGGTAAAGGTGGTGATGATGAAGGCGTCGTTTGGTCTCAGCTTCAGGATTGAGCTCTCTTCTCTTCTCTCTTTTTGGTATTTGATGCCAAAGGGGGAGAAATTAGAGGGGTCAAATTCTTCTTCGTCGCCTTGCTGCAGTTGGAGCTCAGTTTCAGCTTAGTTAGTGTGTGAGATTGAGAGTTAAAAATATTTTCATTATGGTTTGTAATAATTTAGCTATATTCTTGACTCTATCTCTATCGTTTTCGGATATATATTGTGTCTTTATGATCTGGATCTTCATATTTTACATCTGTGTAGAACTTATAAGTGTTCAGGTGTTGTGTAAATCTGATTGTGATCTGACTGAAGAAACCAGTGCGGTAGTGCTGCCCTCAGGGTGCGGCAGTGCCGCCCTATGCTTCCTCAGCCAAATCTTGTGTGTTTTGAACTGTCATATTCATCACGTTTAATTATTTGACACAGTGTGCAGCACCCAACAGAACCTTTGAATGTAAAGAAATTCTCCTATTTTCACTCTTGTGTGGATGGTTGGCCTTTTATGCCAATTTGAAAATTCAATTTTCGTTTCCACACCTCTAGAGAACCTCTTTACATTCAAATCTTGTTTTTTTAAGTATTCATGATTATCTTTTATAAGCTCTAATTGGGTTGTCATCAATTACCAAAAAGGGGGAGATTGAAAGTGCAATCACTCCCTAATGTGGGTTTTGGTATTGATGACTACCGAATTAGAGAACTAATGATTTCTATCAAGATGATGAACAGGGAATCAATGTGAGATGATGATATGTGTTTCAAAGAACTCAATGCTAACTTGCAGCGGTGGTGACCAACTCAAACGGAGGTTTAATTTCATTTTACTTTTGAGTTTGAGTTTAGGGATGCCGTACTATTAAGGAGTTCCTAAGGGATGTCAGCCAATGTGTTGAATCAAGTGCTCATATCCCAGAAACAACATCCTCACACCTAGAAAATTCCAGCAATACCTAACTTGGATCTTTCTGCTGAGATTTGCCAGTGCAGCAGTGCCGCACTTAAAGGGCGGCAGTGCCGCACTTTAACCGACCGTTGGACGACAGCATATAAATACTACTTTTTCTCCTCTCAACGGTCTCTTCTTCCAGCTCCCGAATTTCTGCTCGTTACAGACAGAAAAAGCAGGTCCCCTCTCTCCTCCATTGTTGACCTTGAGCTCAAAGTTGGATCTCCGCTTTCCACCATAGAAACTTGAGAAAAAGGGCAGCAACCTGCGAGTTGAGAGCAGATCTACTGATTCCCAAAGTTTGAGAGCTCTTGTTTCACGTTTGGCCAGTGTTCTTGAGGTCTACTCCTTGGAGCTTTGCTCCTAGCCGGCTAGGCATCGCCCTAGAGCTTGCCAACCTCATTGTGGCAGTGTAGGGAGGTTTGTAATCTTATGTGCAGCTAAGAAATCACCTCTCTCTTCAAGAATTCACTCTCTTGATTTGAGAACGAGGAATAGGGCAACCTTTGTGGTAACCCTAGCCTTTTGTGGCAAGCCTCAACAACGTGGACGTAGGCAAGCCTAAGTGGCGAGCTGAACCACGGGATAAATCACCGTATGCTGTTGTCTCCACTTTATTCTTATGTTGTTGATTTGTTCTTGGGTTTGCTTCGATTTGGTGATTTAGAGGATTTCTGTGGTATCCAGTCTTCGAACTGTGAACTTTAGTGAAATTCTGGAAACAAACTGTAGGGAGTATACTCTTTCTATCCATATATCACTTGCGCAGTTTAGTTTAGTTTTCAAAGTACGGTAGTGCCGCTCTGGGGGTGCGGCAGTGCCGCCATGGATTTTGATATATGTTCGAGTTGAGTTTTTGCAGGCCTATTCACCCTCCCTCTAGGCTTCCAGTGATCCTACAAGTCCTTCCTTCGGTCCTTCTGGTTCGGGTGAGGGTGTCTCTATAGGTAACGTTGGTTCGGCCTCGGCCGAAGAGACTTTCTCGTGACATAGCTTTGGCTCTACTCGGAGGGGTTCTAATGGAGAAGTGTTCTCTAGAATGCGATCTAAAAGAGCCTCTCCTTCGGCTGTGGTTTTGTGTGTGAACGATCCCCCTGCGGCTATGTCAAGTTGTCGGGCAGATTCCTTGCTGAGCCCTAACCAAAAATGCTGCAAGAGCACATGGTTGGGAATAGACAAGTCTGTGCCAGATTTTGTTAAAATCATAAATCTTTCCCAAGCTGCACCTATGGATTCCTTCTCATGTTGTTGGAAGTTGAGAATCTCTTGACGTAGGGCAGCGATTCGGGATATAGGGAAGAATACTACACAGAACTTGTTTCGCAATTTTTCCCAATCACCAGCTACCTTCCCTACGTTGAGGGCGTACCATTGTTTCGCTCTCTCATTAAGAGAGAAAGGAAACAATTTCCACCGCATTGTTTCATGTGACATGCCAGCAATGGTTAGGCATACACAGAGCTGCTCAAACTCCCTTAGGTGGTGATATGGGTTTTCGTAATCTAATCCTGAGAAGGTTTGTTCCCGAACCATAGCTATAAAAGCTGGGCGGAGTTCGTAACTTGAAGCTGTGATTGGCTTCGCGGATTGTGGAGGTTCAACGAACTCACCTTAGGAGCAGAAAGTTTGGAGATGGTGGGTTGCTCTATTGGATCAAAAGAGGTCAAAGAAGAGAAAGGTAAAAACAAAGGATACACGGGCAACTAGGTTCGGAGACTAAAAACGACAATCGTCCCGGCAACGGCGTAAGAAATGCTTGTTGACGCTTCTTAGCGACAGCAGAAAAGTCCGCAAGCGCACGGAAGTACCGTCGTAGCACTTCACCCGGAAGTATTCAGGGTATCGTATTTTCCCAAAGGAACGGCTTATGTTAGAGGTCTCTTAGCTAGTTGACCCTAGAAAAGATAGGAGGGTAACTTGGGTGGAGAGGATACACTAAGTCAGGAAACACTAAGTGAAGATGACTTTCCCACTACTTGCCTGCTTCGGGCTCACTGACGCACCTGGTCTGCCAAGCGATACCAGTATCAGCGCTATTCCAAGGCCGAACATGAGGGGATGCTGGTACGAGTAGACAGGGCTGTCACCACCTGCCACCTACCCCTCTACCCGTGGGCGCGCGCAACAAACGAAGGTAGACTCCAAGTTAGACACCACGTATACGAAGGTGTCTACTACTCTAGCGATGGCCAGGAACTTCCGTCTTTATCAGGAGTCCTCTTACTAGAGCACTCGTCCCACGGATGAGCGACGATCCCACAAACAATTAGCTTTATAAAAGTAACTCACTTAATGGATCAAAACCAGAATGTGTCACAAACCTCTTACTTCAAGCAGCAAGATGGTTGTAGAGGTACAAGTTGGATGTGAGAGCCGACAGGCCCGGCACTTCGTCCACCCGAGGGTAGAACTGCTTCGACCCCGCCTTCACTTCTCAAGCTTCTATCTCTCTCTCTCAAACCCTATACTAGCCTAGCTAGAAGCTAAACTAATGAAAAAATGTGGCTCCACCCTCTTCTTCTCTATTGTATCAAGTTGTGTTGATGGAGGGAGTGGGGGCATCATTTTATAGCTTCATAGGACGGTTCCGGCGCAGCTAAGTTTGGAAGGAGGTGAAACCGCCTTTTAGGATACCGCCTAGAGCACCGCCTCTGAATACTGGGCCCGGGAGGCCCCACCAAGGGGGCGGCCGCACCCGGGGGCGGTCGGTCCCCTGGCTGGGCCCGCTGGCCACCGCCTTCGGGTGGTCGGTTGCTCCCTGGGCCTGGACCTCCCCCATGGTTACGGATAGATCCAGTTCAGTTCTTAGGTGGGCTGGGCTTTCTCGTTTTTGCGTCTTTTCTGAATATGCTTTCTGGTAGTGCGCTTTCTTGTGAATTTTATGTATTTCCACATGTCAGACCTGCAAGTTACATATACGACAAAACTCGTGGAAAGGTTAGATAAAAGCCCTACCTTCTATTTATTTTTATTATTAAAATAATGATAGAATTTAGTTACTAAGGACCGCCAACAGTGGGCAAGGAAATATCTTTCCTGATATCTAGCCGATTAGTTTCCTTATTCGGTTAGGATTGTAATCTGGTATGTATGGTAAAACCGACTTGTAACCCTGCCCCCCGGACTATACAAGGCGGGTAGGGGATCCCCTCAGTTCATCTCATCTACTAGCAATACAACACAGCAGCACACAAGACGTAGGGTATTACACCTAACGGCAGCCTGAACCTGTATAAATCTCGTGTCTCACGCTTCCAGCGTAACTCTTGCTCGTCTCAGGCGCACTTTCACCGATCAATCTACTACCTTAGGCATACCCCTCGGTAGACTATCGCCGGTATTCCATCGACAGTTGGTGCGCCAGGTAGGGGGTGTGCTTCCTGATCCATGGCGAACAAGGTGATTTTTACAAGCTCCATCAAGCTCCCGACGCCGGGCCAGATCTTTACGGTGGGATGCATCACCTGGATCATCGGTCCCGACGGTGAAGGAAAAATCCTGGATGCGGCCCAGATCGCATCCACTCCGACTCCTTCAGCAACCTCCGCCCCGGCAAGGAAGTTGCCACGTTACACCCGGAAGGCCATCGATAACGACGACCTGATCAGATCCATAGATCGGATCTCTCAAGGCCTGTCCGAGAGTCTCCAGATCTTGGAGTCGACTACAGACCGCTTTCGGCGCCCATCGACGGGGCGACGACCTTCTCCGCTTTGTCAAGACATGACTCCGGCCATCACCATCACTCCTCGGGGGCGCGTCGTCGAGCTATGGCCCCGAGCTGTCACGCTTTCAAGGGCCTCCGACCACGACCTCCCAAGTCGCTATATGCCGTTCGGTCTTCGGAACGCGGCCTCCAGTTTCGCGCATCTACTACGCTCCTCCGACCACACCTCCCCCGAGCACGTCGGCACCAGCTCCAGCTTCATCATCGCCGACAATGATTGCTCCGACCTCAACGACGTGGAAGGCAGCGATCTCACTGATCTGCCACCTCCCACTAGACGGTTCATCGGCGGACCCCTCCTCGCCATCAGCAACGACAACGCTCCTCCTCTGAATGAAACTGAAGAGGCCCGAGCAGCCCGCGAGGGGAGAAACGCCCACTGAAGACGGCGTCGTGAACTACAAGTTGAGACAAGGAAGGCTCCCATACGGAACTTAGAGCCAGAATTTAATCTGGTCGGCAAACACCAGGTCTACAAGACACCAAGTGTAAACGTCGCCGTCGCGATAGAAGAAGCCAAAAGGCTGGTTCCGACACCTAAAGTGGAACGCGTTACGGCTTACCTCCAGGCAGCCCAGGTCCAGATCAACGAAGAACGCCGGTTTCCACCTCTATCACTTTCCACTGCGTCGGCCACTGAGATCATTCACGACGATGGTGGTCACTCCCGCGGCGGCCTGAGACGTCGTCACCAAGATGGAGACCAGGAGGTCAACCAGTCCGACCTCCGTGAAAAGCTGAAGACCAGAGATCTCCGGGGGCACATCAAGAATCGGAGGGAAGCTAGGCACTCAGCAGAGACTGAGCGCCGCAAAGAATATGACGAAGCGCACGGTCCTCCGGTCAACGACAAAAATGCTCCTGGACTCCCCTTCACGCAGAACTCCAGACAGTACGCTGGCCGCCGAACTTCAAGGTCATTGGCGTCGAGACCTACGACGGCACCGCCGATCCCACCAAGTGGCTTACCGTCTACGAGATCGCGGTCAAAGCTGCCGGGGGGAACTCCGACGTCATGGCAAATTACTTGCCTGTTATGCTCAACACATCTGCCAACAATTGGCTGCTGAGCCTGAAGCCGAACTCCATCGATACTTGGGACCAGCTGAGGGAGCAATTCATCAACAACTACAGTGCCACCTGCAAGCAGCCTGGCACAAAATTTGATCTTGAGAAGCTCCAGCAGGCGTTGCGAGAATCATTGCGGGATTATATTCGGCACTTCTCAGAAACCAAAAAAAACATCCCAGTCGTCACGGATGCTGAGGCTATCTCTGCTTTCATACGTGGCCTCCGACCTGATGAGGAGCTCCAGAGAAAGTTGTACCGCAGCAGACCAAACTCCATTGCCGAGATGCTGCGCATCGCCAACAAGTACGCCGAGGGGAGCGAGGCGGCCCGCCACTCCATCCATAGTCGCCTCCGCTTCCCTACCATGCCGCGAGAACATCGATCATCGATCTGATCAGCGCCATGATGACCGAGGAGCCCGGCAAGACCATCACCGGGGTGAACACGATCGCTGCGACCAACATCGCCCCGAGCGACGTCGCCACGATGAACTAGAAGGGTCCAGGGCTGGAGAAAGGCGTCGCCACTACCAAGTCTACAACACCCGACCAGCCCCGAAGCGCAATTACGAAGAGGCTTATGACAAGCTCCTCGATAATGAATGCCCGATCCACAAGTTTCACAAGCATACCATGAGAGAATGTTATGAATTCTCCAGGGCGTTCCAAGAAGAAGACAAGAAGAGGGCTCGCATAGAGTCCAAGAGAGACAAGCGCGATGACAATAACGACCAGCCTCCTGGCTTCACTGAAGCTCACCGAACGGTCTCCACGATCATTGGTGGCCGCATAGCCATGGAGTCGAAGAGACAGCAGAAGCTCGTCGCTAGACGCGTCAACTCCGTTGCCAACCATGACGCTACTATCACCGACCCGAGATTTCCCCCTTGGTCGCGCAAAGCTATCACCTTCAGCAGAGAAGACCAGTGGACGGAGATCCCATACTTTGGGCGCTTCCCACTGATCCTTGACCCGGTGAAACGCAAGACACGCTTCCGTAAGGTGCTGATCGACGGTGGCAGTGGCCTCAACATCCTGTTCTCTGGAGCCGCCAAGGAGCTCGGACTCCGAGCAGAAGACCTGGAGCCGACCACAGCTCCGTTTCAGGGAATCGTCCCAGGGTAGCCCTCCTACCCTCTGGGACAGATCAACCTGCCTATCCAGTTTGGGACACCACAGTGCTTCCGCATCGAGCACATCGACTTCTTGGTGGCCGACTTCGACACCACGTATCACGCCATTCTCGGCCGTCCAGCTTTGGCTAAGTTTGAGGCCATCCCCAACTATATCTACATCGTCATGAAGATGCCAACAGAGACCGGCATCCTTACGGTCCGCTCCAACCTCCAAGTCGCATACGATTACGAAAAGGAGGCCATCGTCATGGCAGAAGCCACCGACGTCTCCATCCTGATGAATACATGCGCAGTGGACGCACAAAAGCTGGCGCCCAAAGAACAGGTCATCCCGGAGAAAACCCCGCCCAGAGCTACTACCAAGAGCAAGGAGACAAAGGACATCGTCCTCGTTCCCGGTGATCCGAGTAAAACTACTCGCATCGGGGCAGACCTTGATCCCAAATAGGAAGACGTGCTTGTTAGCTTCCTCAGAAAGCACGTCAGCATTTTCACGTGGAAACCCGCGGACATGCCTGGCGTACCAAGGGAGCTGATCGAGCACTCCTTGAATGTCTTGAAGACTGCCAAGCTCGTCAAGCAGAAGCTCCGGCGTTTTTCTCCAGACAAGAAGGAGGCTATTAGGGTAGAAATAGCTCGGCTCCTAGCTGCCAACTTTATAAAAGAGGTGTATCATCCTGATTGGTTAGCCAATCCAGTCCTTGTAAGAAAAAAGAATAATGAATGAAGAATGTGCGTTGATTACACCGATCTCAACAAACACTGCCCTAAAGACCCCTTCAGTCTCCCCCGTATCAATGAAGTCGTTAACTCCACAGCCGGTTGTGAGCTACTCAGCTTCCTTGACTGCTACTCCGGCTACCACCAGATCGCCTTGAAGGAAGAAGACCAGGAGAAAACCTTCTTCATTACTCCCTTCAGGGCCTACAATTACAAGACCATGTCCTTTGGCCTGAAGAACGCTGGTGCAACATACCAGCGGGCCATCCAGGCATGCCTCAAGGATCTTATTCCCGACATCGCCACAGCTTATGCCGATGACGTCGTCATAAAAACCCGGAAGGCTGAAGACCTCGTCTCCAACCTTGAAGCAGTCTTCAAGAAGTTGGATGAATTCCAATGGAAACTGAACCCCTCTAAGTGCATTTTTGGAGTACCATCGGGCAACTTGCTCGGCAACATCGTCAGCAAACGAGGCATACTCCCCAACCCAGAAAAGATCGAAGCTGTCATGAGAATGAAGCCCCCGACCAACGTCAAGGATGTTTAGAAGCTCACTGGGTGCATGGCGGCCCTAAGCCGATTCATCTCCAGGCTAGGTGAAAAAGGCCTCCCCTTCTTCAAGCTCCTCAAAGCAGACGAAAAATTTGTCTGGTCGGAAGAAGCCGATCAGGCCTTCAAGGACCTAAAGCAGTTTCTGGTACATCCTCCGCTCCTTACAGCTCCCAAAAAGGACAAAACCCTGCTCCTCTATATCGCCGTGACAAGCAATGTTGTCAGCACGGCGATAGTCATCGAACGAGAGGAAGATGGTCACGCATATCCGGTTCAGCGACTAGTTTATTTCATCAGTGAAGTCTTAAACGAGTCCAAAGCTCGCTACCCGACGGTTCAGAAGCTGATGTACGCCATCCTCATCACATCACGCAAGCTCCGTCATTATTTTGAGGCTCATCAAATTGTAGTGGTCACCCAACATCCTCTCGACAACATCCTACGCAACAAAGATGCCAACGGCAGAATCATGAATTGGGCCGTGGAGCTGGGGACTTATTCTCTGGAGTTCCACAGCCGAACAACGATCAAGTCTCAGGTGTTGGCTGACTTCATCACCGAGTGGACGGAAGTGCAGGAGCAAGTACCAACCAAGCACGAGGAACACTGGATGATATATTTCGACGGGTCCCTCAGCATTGGAGGCGCAGGCGCCGGCATACTCCTCATATCACCGACCGGTGAACGCCTTCGCTACGTACTGAGAATCTATTTCAAAGCCTCCAATAACGCTGCCAAATACAAAGCCGCCATCCACGGCCTACAGATCGCCTCCGAGCTCGACATCCAATGGTTGATAGTATATGGGGACTCTGCTCTGGTTATCAATCAGGTAAATAAAGACTGGGGCTGTAACTGCGAGAAGATGGACACCTACGTCGCCGCAATCAGAAAGCTCGAAGGAAAATTCTTGGGCATTTAGTTTCACCACATCGTTCAAGCTGAAACACAGGCAGCTGACGAGCTATCTAAGCTCGGTTCGTCACGAGCTGGTATTCCTCCTGGCGTTTTTGTTCAAGACTTGGTCTGTGCCTCCATCCCAGAAGAAGAAGAGGCCGAACGCTCCCGTCCGGTCAGGTAGCAGCTTGCATCTCTGATTCCACAGATTATTGGAGGGCACCCTTCATCGCCTATCTGCTCGAAGCCAAAATCCCCGAGGACAAAATAGAAGCGGAACATCTTGTGAGACGGTCCAAGAATTACGTCCTCGTCGATAACAAGCTCATGCGTAAAAACGCTAAGAGCGAAGTATTCCAGAAGTGCGTCACGCGCGATGAGGATATCAAGATACCCCATGGAGGCATGGGTGGAAACCACGCAGCCTCACGCACTCTGGTCGGCAAAGTTTTCAGAGCAGGATTTTACTGGCCAACTGCCGTCCAGGATGCCGAGAAGATTGTACGTCACTGCGAGGCGTGCCAGTTTTTCGCAAAGCAGATACACGTCCCAGCACAGGAGCTACAGACCATACCTGCATCTTGGCCATTCGCTACTTGGGGACTCGACATGATAGGTCCTTTCAAGGCAACTAAAGGGGGCTACCGCTGCGTGTACGTCGCCATCGACAAATTCTCCAAGTGGATTGAATACAAGCCTTTGGTGAAGGCAACAGCGGCCAAAGCTGTGGAGTTCTTCAATGACATCTCTCATCGTTTCGGCCTTCCGAAGAGCATCATCACCGACCTAGGTACTCCTTTCACTGGAAGCGAATTTTGGGATTTCTGTGACGAAAGAAGCATCGTGGTAAAGTATGTCTCGGTGGCTCACCCTCGAGCTAACGGACAAGTTGAAAGAGCAAACGGGATGTTGCTCGATGCCCTCAAGAAGCACTTACATGAAGTCGTCGAAAGAAGCCCAGGAAACTGGATCAACGAATTGCCAGCAGTCGTCTGGGGTTTGAGGACATAGCCTAGTCGCAATACTGGTGTATCTCCATACTTTATGGTCTACGGGTCGGAAGCAGTGCTACTAGCCGACGTCGCTTTCCAAGCTCCTAGAATTGAGAACTACAATGACGAAAGGTCCGACGGTGCACGAGCAGAGCACATCGACAGACTCGAAGAAGAGCGTCTGGCCTCCTGTGTACGCACGGCCAAATACCTGGAAGGGATACGGCGATATTATAACCGAAACGTCAATGGCAGGTTCTTCGCGGTCGGCGACCTCGTCCTTCGGCGCAAACAGAACAAGGAGGGCATGCACAAGCTTTCTTCTCCATGGGAGGGACCATATATGGTTAGAGCCATAACTCGGCCAGGCTCGTACAGGCTATGCGACCTTGATGGTGTTGACATCCCCAACTCCTGGAACATTGAGCACCTTCGTCGCTTCTATCCTTGACAGAGTGTCGGGGCAGATATGTGTATTTTTTGTTTCATTACTTCAATAAAAATCATATTGCTTCTATGCGCATGAATATCTACAATCGCAGATCAATGAATTCGTCGCCAATGCGTAAGCCCCGTAACTGCTCAGGTAGCACGACTTCGCCAATGCGTAAACCCCGCAACTGCTCGGGCAGCACGACTTCGCCAATGCGTAAGCCCCGCACTGGCTCGGGCAGCACAATTATGACTACGTGTAAGCCCCGCACCCGTTCGGGCATCATAGTCACGTCAGCGCATAAGCCCGGTCTCCGACTGGTCGCTCAACTTCGCCACTTCATTGACCGCCCCGATAGATTCAAGAAGCCATCGCCCACGATAAGCGTAACCCCCGCCAGGCGCGGGCAGCTTCGCCACCACGTAAGCCCCAGGGACGCCTGGGCCGTTAAGTCTTCGCTAATACGTAAGCCCCGGGGACGCTTGGGCAGATTAGCAGCGTCTCCAAAAGCCCCGTCGAAAGGAACGGGCACCGGTCGTCAATTCTCCCTAAGGATAAATATCCTTACTACTCTCCGACCACTCGGAAGGCCCCGGCTATGCTCGGGCACCTTGCAAAATGCGAGTCCAAGCTAGGACAGTTTTCGGTACCAACAAAGGAAAGCCGAATAGGAAATTAAAACTTGTTTCAGCGGCATTAAGGACAACAACGTCAACTGGTTTTTTATCTTCACATACAAAAAGATAACAGTTTTTTGTAGGCTAAATCCCTTCTGTGGGAAAGAGTTGCACATCTGCTATCAACAGTGCCGCTGCAGGTTTCGCCTCTTCCTCCAGTCGATCTTCTTCCTCCTCGGTGGTCCCCTGCGCATACCCTGTCTTCACTCGGTCATTCTTCACGCCGGGATAATGCGAGCGGACCACCCCGAGCACATGGGCGGCCACATTCTCGGTGGCATCGGTGCAGAAAGCCTTGAAGAAGCGCAACGCCTGCTGGCCACGGCGGATGATGTCAAAAGGCCCTAGGACACCAGCAAGCGGATCGGCGGAAGCATACTCGACGATGTCAAGGACAGGTTTAATTCCCTCCGCCAAGGCATCAAATCGTGCTTCAGCAGCCTCAAGACGTTGCGCCAAGTCGTTACCTGTGCCCGGTTCCTCTGGTCCATTGCTACAAGATAGAGAAAAAGTTAACAAGATGAGGAAGAACAAACCGTGTGCACAGACAACTCACCAAGACGATCTGCCTCGTTCTTTCGAGCTGCTTCACGGAGCATTAACACCTCACTCTCCAGATCCTTAACTGCACAAAAGAAAAGGTGGGTCAGAATCCCTCAGCAGAGTAACGAAGTAACATGAAGACGCCAGTACCTCGCTTCACGGCACCATCAAACACATCCTGCAAATCTGCATGCGAAAGCTTCAGACTTGAGAACAGAAGAGGAGTTAAGACAAAATGAAACCAGGGCTGTAATGGCCTCCATACCTCTTTTTTTCCCGCAGCAGTTTTTCCTCAGACTCCATTAAATTGTCACAATGCAATTGTAACACGGTCTCCTTCTGAAGCCTGGCGTTATCCGCAGCAAGCCTAGCAGCACGCTGGAGGGACTTCTTCCGATCTTCAGCCGTATTGTGCACCGCCTGATCGACAAAGAAAGGACGTGACAAAGAGTAACCAGGAAAATAATAATCAAAGGAGGGCGCGGATACCTGAACTCGCGAAGATAGCTGACCTAGCTGTCGGAGCACATTTCTCAAATCATTTCGGGTCTCGGTTATATCGGCTTTCAAAGCTTCCAATTCATCGTCCGCTGCCGCTTCCTCCACGACGACGGACCACTGCTCACCAACTCGCCTCAACGTTCATAGTACAACCGGCGGCACTTCTCCCGCAGCTTCCCGAGTAATCTCCTCCACTTCATGTTCGGGTGGTCCGGCACTGGTCGACAGCTGCTCGGGAACACCTTGACTTGCTCCTGGCATTTCGCCAAAAGTACCACAGGAATACGCGGATTCCCATCGTTCTGAATCAGTGGGCGGAACCTCCTCATCGACGCCATGCTTCGGAGAGTGGTCCACTCCAGCATCCTTCGGTTGTCGCTCCTGGTTGACGAACGGGTCCGACAGCGGCGGGGTGACTTCACGCGTCTGCTCTGACGGTAGCGGTCGCTCCTGCGAGCTAAAGTGTGGATATTGGTTCGGCGCATCCTTTGGTGACTCGTGATCAGAGGGCCATCCGGCGGCAATACCAACGCCACCTGCACTTTTTGACGGCTCGTCACAAACAGTTTTGCCGTCTGTTTTTTCCTCAACATCTCCGGTTGAAGGGTCCCTGGAAAGGACGAATATCTTATGATCAAAGATGACTAAAACAGCCGTTCAAAGGAAAAGTATAAAGAAGGTAGTACTTACAGTTCGGACCGACGACGCTTATGCGTAAAGTTCCTCTTCCAACCAGACGTCCCTTCAGTACTGGGATCTTTGGCTGGTGGGTTTTCACCTTTCTGATGTTTTGATGCCGGCTGGTCATCATCACTGGAGCTCGGGGCATCTGCCTAGCGGTGGGCTCGCTCGTCAGAAATCTTCATGGGCTCCTCCGTCCTCCGAGCTCCACTACGCAGACTAGCTTTCTCGGGCACGGTTTATTTCTCGCGAGCTGCTCGCTGAGACAGAGTCTCCCGATCTTCTTCATCGCCGTCATCTTCTTCATCTCCAGAGGGCTCCATAGGCTTCCCCTCTTCATCACTAGGCTGATATTGGTGGTCAGGGATCACGCCCCGGGGCCAATCAGCGGTCGGTACATCAGAGAAGTATGTTTTGCGCTCCTGTCCATGGATCTTCAACCACTCAAATGAACAATAATAAGAAGCAATCAATGAATAAACACAGCAAGAAAGGAGATGCAAGCCGCATACCTCTGGAGGTGGATTTTCAACACGGAAAGGCTTCTGCTGTTCGCGGTTATCAATATGGACGTCCTTATCAAACAGTTCTTCCAATCTTACCATGACTTTAGAAGCAGATAAATCATCGGCTACCTCCCTAGTTGGATCAGAACGGCCTGTCCATTCGAATGCAGGGTGAACTCTATCCTTGCAAGGTTGTACTCAGCGTCTCACGAAGTTGGCAGCCACTCTAACTCCATTCAGATTCATTCCCCTTAAAATCTCCAACAACTCATTGACCTGCTCCATTTCATTGGGAGAGTGAAAGCTCGATGTTTGGTTTTGGCTAATTGATGACACCAAAGTACCTAACCATTGTGCCTAAGTGTTTGATTACAAGATGGTTAGAGGATCAAGTGTGGAGGTGATGAAGGCATCCAAAGACTTGGAGTAAGCCCATCAAAGTGAAGATCAAGAACTCCAACACTTGGTGATTTGGATTGAACTCAAGGCAAAGGTATATCAATAGGGCTCTTTCCATTTTGGTGGACGAGACACTATAGAGAGTGTGTCCACATTTAGGATAGATAGCCGTACTATAAAGAGGGGAGTAATTCCATGGTTAACACGGTTATCAAGTGTCATTAGATGTTTGGATCATGCATTGCATTTAGATCTAGTGGCTAACTCTAAACTCTTTGCAAAACCTTTTGAAAATGGCTAACACTTTACAAGAAATGTTTTACATATAACATGTGTGAGCCAACATAAGCAAAGGACTTGACAAGAGCTCGAAACGCGCTGAAAACGAGCGTCGGACGCTTTGGTCGACAGGTGTCGGACCAATTCCCAGCGTCCGATGGTAGCCCTGCAGCTCTGTGTTTTGAGGGCGTCGGACCGATCGGAGGCACTGCGTCGGACTAATTGTTTCGTCCGACGGTGTCTTCGTGCTTCAGTGAACAGGAGCGTCGGACTGGAGTTTTCCGAGCGTCGGACTATATGTCTCCAGCGTCCGACGGTCGATCGTTCGGTAGCTCGACACGTGCCATCCGCAGAGGGCATCGGACAATCGTCGTTGGTCCGAGACCGAGCGTCGGACCGATGTCCGACGAATTTTGGTGCTCGTGGACCTCTCTGGAAACGTCGGACTCCTCAGCGCTTTGGTCCGACGGCCTCAGCCGATGAAGGTCGGACTATTTCGCTCAGTCCGACGGTCTGCAGTTCGTGGCGCCAACGGTCGATTTCAAACGGTCGAGCTGACGTGGCACGCGTCGATTTGCCGAGGAAGAAAGCGTCGGACCTGGATCATTAGTCCGACGGTGCGCAGAAAGTGAGTAACGGCTATGTTTGTGTGTGCCTGTCTATTTAAGCCACTTAGCCGGTTCATACTCTCGCTCTTGGCTCTCTAACTTGCTGATACACCTCTTGAGCACCCTCACAACACTCTCACTCACATAGATTGCATAACTCTCATCCATTGTGAGCTAGAGAGTTGATCAAAGTGCTTTGCTTGATCTTTGCATTCATTGGCACTTGTTGATCGTGTTTGCTGTGGAGTTCTTTCATTTCTCTTGGTGATTGCCGTCACCTAGACGGCTTGGAGCAGCGCAGGAGCTTGGCGGAGTTGGAGATTGTCTCCGGCCACTCCCGGTGATCTTGTGAGGGGTATTGCACCTTCCCCGGCGAAGAAGCCACAAGGTAGCTCTAGTAAATTGCTCGTGTCGTTGAGTTACCCTTCTCGTGGTAGATTCTTGTGCCGCTCTTGGTGAGCTTGACGACTGTCGTCGATTAGCCACCGAATCACCGAGTCGTGGTCGACACAACGGGGACTAGTGTGCCGGCAAGCACGTGAACCTCAGGATAAATCTTTGTCTCCGTGTGTTGATTGGGATTTTATTGTGACCACCACCTTCGAGTGTGTTGGTATCTCTCTCGGTGTTTGGCTACCACCTCTACACGTCGGTATATCATCTCTATACCCTACTCTTTACATTTGTGCACTTTACTCTTGTGTTGTAGTAGCTTGTGTAGTGGTAGTGGTAGAAGTAGCTAGTTTGTTCACCTAAGAGTAAGTAGCTCAACTTAGGATTAGCTTGTGTGCTCCTAGTGACTCTAACTAGACCGGTTATGAAGGCTTGCAACCCTCTAGTAAGCTAGTGCAAAGAATTCGCTTCGCCTCATTTGTTACTAACCTTGTGATCAAGTTTTGTTGTTGTAGAAAGTTTTTAATTGGCTATTCACCCCCCTCTAGCCACTTTGGACCTATCAATTGGTATCGGAGCCGTGGTCACCGTTGTTGCAAGGCTTAACATCCTCCGGTGTTCAAGATGGCTCACAACAACTTGATCAATCACATGGGCAAGCCACCTCGGTTTGATGGTTCTAGCTGTGGCTATTGGAAGAAGCAAATGAAGGCTCACTTGAAATCAATGAACCAGAAGATGTGGGAGATTGTTGAGAAAGACTTTGTGGTGATTGACATGAATGATCCCACACCAAGAGATGAAGAAAAGCTCCAATTCAATGACATTGCTCTCAATGCTCTCTATAGTGCTCTTGATGAGAAAGTCTTTAAACAAATCAAGGACTTAGAGTATGCATATGAGGTCTGGAAAAAGTTGAAAGATACATATGAGGGCACCACCGCCGTCAAGGGTGCCAAGCTCTACATCCTCAAAGATAGATATGCAAGCTTCAAGATGAAGAAAGATGAGAGCATACCGGAGATGTTCCACCGGTTGAGTGTAATTGTTAGTAATCTCAAGGCTCTCGGTGAAAAGATTGATGACAAGGACTTCTCATATCGCTTCTTGAGATGTTTACCGTCTCGGTATGAGACCTTGAGCTTCATTCTTATGAGAGAGGATCTCTCCAGGATGACACCTACACAAGTGCTTGGTGAGGTCATGACACATGAGACCTACCGAGATGACATTGATGCCAAGGTCAAGGAAGAGAAGGAGGATGAGAAGAAGGACAAGGGTGAGAAGAAGAGCATTGCATTCAAGGCTACTTCATCAAGGCACAAGGGCAAAGCAAAGAAGCCAATCTCAAGTGATGATGAGGAAAGCTCAAGTGATGATGATGAGGAGATGGTACTTCTTGTGAGGAGATTTGGCAAGTTCATGAAAAAGAAGGGCTATGGTGCTAGAAAGAGGAGAGACTTCACAAGAGGCAAGAGCACCACCATGAGGTGCTATGAATGCAAGAGCAAGGATCACTTGATAGCCGATTGCCCTCACAAGAATGAGAGTGATGATGATGATGACAAGAAGAAGAAGAACAAGAAGGAAAAGAAAGACAAGAAGATGCAATTCAAGAAGAAGAAGGGGCACTCATATTGTGTCACATGGGATAGTGATGCTTCTTCTTCCGATGATGAAGATAGTGATGATGATCAAAAGCTCACCAAGAAGAAGGCTATTGTTAGTCTTGCTATTCAAAGCAAGCCTTCTCTATTTGACTCTACACCAACTTGTCTCATGGCTAAACCATTTAAGGTACAATCCTCATCTGATGAGAGCGGTAGTAAGAGTGAGGAGGAGGACTTCTCCAAGGAGGAGCTCCTTGACATGTTGCGTGACACACACTCCTACCTTAAGAAGAAAGTGAAGGAGTGCAAAGTTTTGACCAAGGAGAAGAAACTCCTTGAGCAATCCTTTGAGGAGCTTAGTGCATCTCATGACTGTCTAAAGGAAGACCATGAGGCACTAAAAGAAGCTCACTCCAAGCTTGAGAAGGCTCACTCATCACTTTCGGAGTTGGCTAAGGTGGAGGATGTGCCCACAACATGTGACGTAGGTGTCCATTGTGATCTATTTGATACACCTATTGTTGTTGCCTCTACTAACACATCCTGTAGCACATCCACCTCTACCTCACCCAAGTTTGTTAGTGTCACTTGTGATGCTAAAATCATGGATGAGAACAAGAACCTCAAGAAGGAGGTGCATGAGCTCACTCTAGCCTTAGGCAATGCCTATGGTGGAGATGCCCGCTTGCTTAAGTGCTTGGGTAGTCAAAGGTTCTCCATTAACAAGGAGGGTCTTGGCTATACCCCCAAGAAGGGCAAAGCCGCCTTTGTCCCTCACAAGACAACCTTTGTGAAGGGCAATGGTGTGGTTTGCTATAGTTGCAAGCAAGTGGGGCATAAGGAGCAATATTGCAAGAAGAGGATGATGAAGCAAAGCAAGCCTATGGTTTCATCCATTAGACTTGACTCTTGCTATGTGCTTACAAAGGGTGCTAGGGGAGTGCGAGTTAAGTTCATTGGTGCACCTAAGGAGAACCCAAAGAAGAAGGCAATTTGGGTGCCCAAGAGCTTGGTAACTAACCTCCAAGGACCCAAACAAACTTGGGTACCAAAATCTAATTGATTTCTTTGTAGGTGAACTACAAGTCCGGAGGGAAGCATTGGGTGCTTGATAGTGGATGCACTCAACACATGACCGGAGAATCAAATAAGTTCAATTCAATCAAGCCAAACGAAGATGGGAATCTTGATAGTATCACATTTGGTGACAATAAGAAGGGCAAGGTTATTGGTCTTGGAAAGATTGCAATTTCAAATGATATGTCCATCTCCAATGTCTTGCTAGTAGAGAGCTTGAACTTCAACTTGTTGTCCGTGGCTCAATTGTGTGACTTGGGATTCAAATGCATCTTTGGTATTGATGATGTGGAGATTGTTAGTGTTGATGGAAGCAACTTGATATTCAAGGGTTTTCGGTATGGCAATCTCTATTTGGTGGACTTCAATGCTAGTGAAGCTCAATTGTCAACATGCTTATTCACCAAATCAAGTATGGGTTGGTTATGGCATAGAAGGCTTGATCATCTTGGAATGAAGCAACTCAATAGATTGGTCAAGCATGACATGGTGAGAGGATTAAAGAATGTTCAATTTAAGAAGGATAGGTTGTGTAGTGCATGTCAAATGGGAAAGCAAGTTGGAAACACACATCCTAACAAGAGCATGATGAGTACATCTAAAGCATTTGAGTTATTGCACATGGATCTCTTTGGCCCAACCACTTATGCTAGTCTTGGTGGAAACAAGTATGGCTTTGTGATAGTGGATGACTATACAAGATACACATGGGTCTTCTTTCTTGTTGACAAGAGTGAAGTATTTGGCATATTCAAGACATTCATCAAGAGAAGCCAAAATGAATTTGAAGTGACAATCAAGCAAGTGAGAAGTGACAATGGAAGTGAGTTTAGAAATACAAGGGTAGATGAACTTTGTGATGAGTTTGGAATCAAACATCAATTCTCGGCCAAGTACACTCCTTAATCAAATGGCCTTGTTGAGAGAAAGAATAGAACACTCATTGATATGGCAAGGTCCATGCTTAGTGAATACAACGTGAGTGTGGACATGTGGGCCGAAGCAATCAACACGGCATGCTATTGTAGCAACCGGCTCTATTGTCACCGCCTCTTGAAGAAGACACCATATGAGCTATTGAATGGAAGAAAGCCCAATATTGCATATTTTAGAGTATTTGGATGCAAATGCTATATCTTGAAGAAAGGGGCAAGATTGGGAAAATTTGAGAAGAAATGTGATGAAGGCTTCCTAGTTGGTTACTCCACCACAAGCAAAGCATATAGAGTATGGAATCACACCACCAAGCTAATTGAAGAAGTTCATGATGTGGAGTTTGATGAAACCAATGGTTCTCAAGGTGAACAAGAAAATCTAGATGATGTGAGAGCAACTCAATTGGTAGAAGCTATGAAGAACATGGACATTGGTGACATCCGACCAAGGCAAGTGGTTGATGTGGAAGATGAAGATGATAAAGATCAAGTGCTACCTCAATCAAATGTGCAAGTAAATCAAGATAATGCAAGCTCTAGTGATTCTCATAATCAAACTCAAACTCAAGATGAAGATCAACAAGTCATCCAATCTCAAGCAAGTCAACCTAGCTCAATCAATCAAGTTCTCCAACCGGTCAACATTACAAGAGATCATCCTTTGGATCAAATAGTTGGGGATATTAGAAGTGGTGTTCAAACAAGATCAAAGTTAGCAAACTTTTGTGAGCACTTCTCTTTTGTGTCATTTGAAGAGCCAACTTCCATTGAGAAAGCTTTAAATGATAGTGATTGGGTAAATGCCATACATGAAGAGCACAATAATTTTGAAAGAAATCAAGTATGGGAGCTAGTTGAGAGGCCCAAGAATTACAATGTCATTGGCACTAAGTGGGTGTTCAAGAATAAACAAGATCAAGATGGCATTGTAGTGAGAAACAAGGCAAAATTAGTTGCACAAGGGTACACTCAAGTGGAAGGATTGGATTTTGGAGAGACATATGCTCCGGTTGCAAGATTGGAAGCAATTAGGATCTTGCTAGCTTATGCATGTGCACACAACATCAAGCTTTATCAAATGGATGTCAAAAGTGCTTTCTTAAATGGATTCATCAATGAGTTGGTATATGTTGAGCAACCCCCGGGATTTGAAGATGAGAAGAAGCCCGACCATGTCTACAAGTTGAGAAGGGCATTATATGACTTGAAGCAAGCACCTAGGGCACGGTATGAAAGATTGAGAGATTTCTTGCTATCCAAGGGATTCAAAATGGGGAAGGTTGACACCACACTCTTCACCAAAAGAATTGGCAAAGACTTGTTTGTGTTGCAAATCTATGTTGATGACATTATTTTTGGTTCAACCAATCAAGACTATTGTGAGGAGTTTGGAAAGATGATGGCTAATGAGTTTGAGATGTCCATGATTGGAGAATTGAGTTATTTCCTTAGTCTTCAAATCAAGCAATTGAAGAATGAAACTTTCATAAACCAAGGCAAATACATAAGGGACATGTTGAAGAAATTTGGGATGGAAAGTGCCAAATCAATTAGCACACCTATGGGCACTAATGGTAATCTTGATGAAGACAAGAGTGGCAACATGGTGGATCAAAAGAAGTATCGGTCTATGATTGGAAGCTTACTCTATGTGACCGCTTCTAGACCGGATGTGATGTTTAGTGTTTGCATGTGTGCAAGATATCAAGCTTCACCTAGAGAGAGTCATTTGAAGGCAACCAAGAGAATATTGAGATATCTCAAGCACACACCCGATGTTGGACTATGGTACCCTAAGGGGTCAAACTTTGAGTTGATTGGTTATTCGGACTCCGATTATGCGGGTTACAAGATCAATAGGAAGAGCACTTCCGGCACTTGACAACTATTGGAAAGATCACTAGTATCATGGTCATCCAAGAAGCAAAACACGGTTGCACTCTCTACCGCTGAAGCCGAGTATGTTAGTGTGGGGAGTTGTTGTGCACAATTGTTGTGGATGAAGGCAACATTGAGTGATTATGGAATTAAATTCAAGAATGTGCCGTTACTATGTGATAATAAAAGCGCCGTGAAGATTGCCACCAATCCGGTACAACACTCAAGAACTAAACATATTGACATAAGGCATCACTTCATTAGAGACCACCAAGCCAAAGGTGACATTCAAGTTGAGAGTGTGGGCACCGATGATCTACTAGCCGACATTCTCACCAAGCCACTTGATGAAGCAAGATTCTACAAATTGAAGAATGAATTGAACATCCTTGATTTCTCCAACATGAGTTGAGCTAGCACCCCCGCTATATGACTTGCCTCTACTCCAACAAAGTAAAGGTATCTTTGTATGACATGTCATTCATGTGCTAGTAGGACTTGTTAGAACATATAGACATATTTTCCTTAATTAGGCTCATTCATGTCAAACTAAATGTTTTTGAACTAATATGTCACTACTATTGCTTCTATAACTTGATTGATCTAGTGGTGACATGTGACTAGTTTGTGGGCTTGTGAACCTAGTATTTATCTAGAATATGAGCACAATAATATATAAGCCAACTTTGTCAAGATAACCCCTAGTGGCGTGAAGAAGCTTACCAAAGGACAAACCGAGTTATATATTGGTGCAAGTAATCTAGCTAAATGCTTAAAAGAAGGAAGATAATGGAAACAATCTAACAAGTGATTCCCTCCATTGATTTCAAATCATATCCTAACCATGCTACCCTTTTGTGGTCATTGATGACAAAGAGGGAGAGAATGGAACAAAGATATGGAGAGTAATAGGGTTGTTACGCGACGAACCGTCATTAGGCCAATGATGAAAGAGCAATAGGTCAAGTGAGAGGGATCACAAACTTTTAAAATTTAGATCTCACACTTAGGGGGAGCAAGCTCATAAGCATGGTTGCAAGCATTTGATTGTGCATTTTCATATGTTTGGTGCATTGCATTTGTACTAAAAATTCAAAATGTGCTTGCTTGCTTAGTGTATGATAGTCATAACTTGTGTGGTGTATTGAAGTACTAGCACGCATAGGAAGTGGTAGCTAGTTCCTTACTCTTATCAATTGGTACTAGAACCTTGTTTATAATGTGATCTCATGAGGTATTCTAGTGTCTTTGATTGCAAGAATTCTTTCAAATGGAATCTAGCTATCCATGGTGCTAAGGATGGTGTATAGATGCACTCCGATGGTATCGCGCTTCAAAGGTCCAATTCTATAAACCTTAGCATCAAATTGGTAGTAATATCTCTCCCAAACTCCAAATCCAATACATATGTGCAAAGCCTTTCAAATCCAAACACTAGGCACATATGTAGGGGGAGCTATTAGTACCAAGTTGAATTCATTGAATATCTTTGTAGAGGTTGTCATCAATTACCAAAAAGGGGGAGATTGAAAGCTCTATGTTTGGTTTTGGCTAATTGATGACACCAAAGTACCTAACCATTGTGCCTAAGTGTTTGATTACAAGATGGTTAGAGGATCAAGTGTGGAGGTGATGAAGGCATCCAAAGACTTGGAGTAAGCCCATCAAAGTGAAGATCAAGAACTCCAACACTTGGTGATTTGGATTGAGCTCAAGGCAAAGGTATATCAATAGGGCTCTTTCCATTTTGGTGGACGAGACACTATAGAGAGTGTGTCCACATTTAGGATAGATAGCCGTACTATAAAGAGGGGAGTAATTCCATGGTTAACACGGTTATCAAGTGCCATTAGATGTTTGGATCATGCATTGCATTTAGATCTAGTGGCTAACTCTAAACCCTTTGCAAAACCTTTTGAAAATGGCTAACACTTTGCAAGAAATGTTTTACATATAACATGTGTGAGCCAACATAAGCAAAGGACTTGACACGAGCTCGAAACGCGCTGAAAACGAGCATCGGACGCTTTGGTCGACAGGCGTCCGACCAATTCCCAGCGTCCGACGGTAGCCCTGCAGCTCTGTGTTTTGAGGGCGTCGGACCGATCGGAGGCACTGCGTCGGACTAATTGTTTCATCCGACGGTGTCTTCACGCTTCAGTGAACAGGAGCGTCGGACTATATGTCTCCAGCGTCCGACGGTTCGGTAGTTCGACACGTGGCATCCGCAGAGGGCATCAGACAATCGTCGTTGGTCTGAGGCCGAGCGTCGGACCGATGTCCGACGAATTTTGGTGCTCGTGGACCTCTCTGGAAACGTCAGACTCCTCAGCGCTTTGGTCCGACGGCCTCAGCCGACGAGCGTCGGACTATTTCGCTTAGTCCGACGGTCTGCAGTTCGTGGCGCCAACGGTCGATTTCAAACGGTCGAGCTGACGTGGCACGCGCCGATTTGCCGAGGAAGAAAGCGTCAGACCGGGATCATTAGTCCGACGCCCCGCGTGGACTGTCCGACGCTTAGCGTCCGACGGTGAGCAGAAAGTGAGTAACGGCTATGTTTGTGTGTGCCTGTCTATTTAAGCCACTTAGCCGGTTCATACTCTCGCTCTTGGCTCTCTAACTTGCTGATACACCTCTTGAGCACCCTCACAACACTCTCACTCACATAGATTGCATAACTCTCATCCATTGTGAGCTAGAGAGTTGATCAAAGTGCTTTGCTTGATCTTTGCATTCATTGGCACTTGTTGATCGTGTTTGCTGTGGAGTTCTTTCATTTCTCTTGGTGATTGCCGTCACCTAGACGGCTTGGAGCAGCGCAGGAGCTTGGCGGAGTTGGATATTGTCTCCGGCCACTCCTGGTGATCTTGTGAGGGGTATTGCACCTTCCCCGGCGGAGAAGCCACAAGGTAGCTCTAGTAAATTGCTCGTGTCGTTGAGTTACCCTTCTCGTGGTAGATTCTTGTGGTGCTCTTGGTGAGCTTGACGACTGGTGTCGATTAGCCACCGAATCACCGAGTCGTGGTCGACACAACGGGGACTAGTGTGCCGGCAAGCACGTGAACCTCGGGATAAATCTTTGTCTCCGTATGTTGATTGGGATTTTATTGTGACCACCACCTTCGAGTGTGTTGGTATCTCTCTCGGTGTTTGGCTACCACCTCTACACGTCGGTATATCATCTCTACACCCTACTCTTTACATTTGTGCACTTTACTTTTGTGTTGTAGTAGCTTGTGTAGTGGTAGTGGTAGAAGTAGCTAGTTTGTTCACCTAGGAGTAAGTAGCTCAACTTAGGATTAGCTTGTGTGCTCCTAGTGACTCTAACTAGACCGGTTAGGAAGGCTTGCAACCCTCTAGTAGGCTAGCGCAAAGAATTCGCTTCGCCTCATTTGTTACTAACCTTGTGATCAAGTTTTGTTGTTGTAGAAAGTTTTTAATTGGCTATTCACCCCCCTCTAGCCACTTCGGACCTATCAGAGAGGGCTTGTCCGTCCAGTTTGGTTTTTTCTCCGGTACCTGATCCACAGCGCAGCGAACGGCTGGGTCTTGGTTTGGGATGTAGAACCACCGTTTGCTCCAATCACGAAGGCTGGTATTAAGAGGAATGGAGAGATACTAGGCTGACATTCCATCTCGGAGTTTGAGGTAAACCCCACCAGCGACTCGAGAACCTCCACCGCTCGACTTCACGAGCATGAACAGATGTCGAAACAAATTGAAGTGGGGGAGAATTCCAGCGAAAGCTTCACAAAAGTGGATGAAGATAGAAACATGGAAGATGGAGTTTGGATGCAAATGGCATAAAGAAATCTGATAATAATCCAGAAGCTTGCGAAGGAAAGGACGGCAAGGAACACCAAACCCTCGGAGGAAATAATCTACGAAGACCGTCATCTCGCCAGTGTTGGGCATCGGATACGGCTCACCCCTCGAAGGTCTCCAGCCAGCGGTGGCACGATTCGGGAGTAGTCCTTTCGCCACCAGATCCAGAATGGCTCTCTCCGTCATTGTAGAGGGTTGCCACTCATTGTTCATGCGGAACTCCCCTAGTTGCGGCTCCTTCACCTTCTTCGGGGGCACGCGCGTGCTTTTCCTTGGTGCCATTTCTTCGGATTCTTGAAGATTCGGTGAGGCGAAAGAGTGAATTGAAGATATTCAAGAGGAATTGGATTTTGGCTCAAGACAAGGAAACCCTAGATGGCGGCGGATTGGGGCAAGGAGTAGCGGTTACTTGAAGGGTTTTCGACGTGAAAGAAGACGAACCGTTTGTCAGCTGTTTTAAATATAAAGGGCAGCGCGTCGGTTCAAGTTTTCGTAAAAAAACTTCTCGATATTTCAAAAATTGCAGGTTTTTACTTTTCGAACCTCAAGTCTGCTCGGGGAGTTCGTCATCTTCGTCCAGCGTTTCCGAGCACCAAAGCTGCTCGGGGAGTTCGTCATCTTCGTCAAGCGTTTCCGAGCACCAAAGATGCTCGGGGACTTCGTCATCTTCGTCAAGCGTTTCCGAGCACCAAAGCTGCTCGGGGAGTTCGTCATCTTCGTCAGGCGTTTTCGAGCACCAAAGCTGCTCAGGGACTTCGTCGTCTTCGTCAAGCGTTTCCGAGCACCAAAGCTGCTAGGGACTTCGTCATCTTAGTCAAGCATTTCCGAGCACCAAAGCTGCTCGGGGACTTCGTCGTCTTCGTCAAGCGTTTCCGAGCACCAAAGCTACTCGGGGACTTCGTCTTCGTCAAGCGTTTCCGAGCACCAAAGCTGCTCAGGGACTTCGTCGTCTTTGCCAAGCATTTCTGAGCACCAAAGCTGCTCGGAGACTTCGTCATCTTCGTCAAGCGTTTTCGAGCACCAAAGCTGTTCGGGGATTTCGTCGTCTTCGCCAAACGTTTTCGAGCATTGAACTACTCGGGGACTTCGTCGTTTCGCCTGTACTTTCGAGCACAGGAGGTGCTTGGGGGCTCCGTCAATGCTTCACATGATTACAAAAAATAAAGACTGACCCTGACACTACGTGCCTGCATCACCTACTATCAGGCTCAGGGACTAAGTGGATACACTTCACCTGATGGTGATAGTATTGTTTCCGAGGAACCAAAAGTGGGTACACTTCACCAAAGAGAAGGTTTTTTAAAAAAATTTCTGAGCTCCTTACATTCGTCTGGTCAAGCAACTCTAAAGATTAGCGTCTCCCGGCGAATGCAAGGTGCTCGGGAACTAGCTGTGGGGGCATAGACCCGTATACCCGCATGGCTAGACATGGGCCGAGTCGTCCGATCAGGCCCGGACTGCCAAGGACGCGTCATTTACATGATCTCCTGAAGATCACGTGTATCCGCCGAAGACTTGACGGGTAAGGAAATATCTTTCCTGATATCTAGCCGATTAGTTTCCTTATTCGGTTAGGATTGTAATCTGATATATATGGTAAAACCGACTTGTAACCCTGCCCCCCGGACTATATAAGGATCCCCTCAATTCATCTCATCTACTAGCAATGCAATACAGCGGCACACAGGACATAGGGTATTACGCCTAACGGTGGCCTGAACCTGTATAAATCTCGTGTCTCACGCTTCTAGCGTAACTCTTGCTCGTCTCAGGCGCACCTTCACCGATCAATCTACTACCTTGGTCATACCCCTCGATAGACTATCGCCGGTATTCCGTCGAGAGAGAGAGAGGGGGGGAGTGGAGAAACCCTAAGTTGCTATATTTATACTCGAGATGACTATCGGGCTTTGGCTGGTCCAGTTGGGCCTTGGTTTTTACGGCGACAGGCCTTATAATGTGCCCGCCTCGTCTGAGGAATTCCATTACTCAGACGTTGCACAATTGACAACCACATGAAAATGTTACAATCAAGGAGTGGATCCACTGGGGGATTCTCATCTTCCCTACAAACAGAACCCAAGCAGCAAGAGTATGTGCAACTCTATTAGGCCCTGTTTGAATCCTGTGGACTAAAGTTTAGCCATTAAACTTTAGATCACTTTACCTCTTGATACTTCAAATAGAAGGTAAAAAGTGGTGTCTAAAGTTTAAACCAATCTCAACATATTAGACCACACAAGTAAGCTAAAATGGTCTAAAGTTTTAATGCTAAATTTTAGCCATCTACCTTTAGACCTGAGAATCTTAAAGAAAGCAACAAAAAGTAACGGATGATATGTTAGCTAGATCGGGCAACAAACTTCTGCCTACAAGTAGTCTAGACCCTCAACTTATGATAACCCCATAAGAGCAACTCCAAGAGACTCTCTAAATTCTTCCTAATTGCTAGGAATAGAGATTTAATAGAAAAATATTTTTCAACAGACTCTTTAATTGGTTATCTAAATATAGACATCCTCTATTCCGTATTTCTCGGTAGCCAAAGGTGGAAAGCGAAAATGGTTCTCCAGAGTACGTAGAAGATATAGAAAAGATGTTGGAAAGTGATAACATATAGAAAGCGATGTTTATACAAATGACTCTGTAAATGATGTTTTAGATAGTGAATTTTAGAGAGACTCTTAGAGATGCTCTAATCTGTCGACCTAGGGTTTTCCAACTTTTGTATTTTAAACCTCCAATAAGCCGCTTATATAATCTTGCACATGTCAACCAGATTATATAATCTGTCCGGGGTAAACAAATATATGGCCTAAATTCAATTACGTTTAAGTCAATCAAGTGAAAAAAAAATAGATAAGAAAGGCGAGAGAATTTTTATAGGATCATAAAATTCAGCCCAAAGTTCTTTGTTCGGCCCACGGCGTAGATGCTTGCATGAAGCCCAAAATGACCCAAAGCCTGAAAGAACCTATCCCATTCCATTATCCAGAACCAATTCACAGAGCACCACCACCGCCTGCGTTCCCGCGCCGCCATCGCCATGGCTGCAGCTGCAGCTGTCCCCCGTGCCCCCGCCTCCCTCTTGCCTGTTTCGGCTGCGCGACCTCTCTCCAGAAGCACAGGTGAGTCTCCTTATCCCACTCTTGTTGCTCGAGTTAGAGATCTACTGTATTCCGTTCAATCAGTCGCGAAACTAATCTCATGCCAGCTTCTTTGATTTTCATCCCTAGTTTCTTTCGGTCCTTCGTTTCGGAAGAGGAGAAGGATTCCGGCGTGGAGGGTCCGCTGCGCTGCTGATGACGAAGGTTAGTATAGTGGCACCAGATTTGGCAATCTCAGAAATTGTTATATCTCGTGTTTTTTTAAGTTGGGTACGGGTACTTCCTTTTGGTTAATACTCTCATCTTGTCATTTTGAGATTAGATTAGTCAATACTCAATAGTATCTGATTTGACAAATTCCCTGTTATTTCATTTCAGACCAACACTGTAGTTCATGCCCTACCTGTAGTTTTCCATGTACGAGATTGTGTTCAACGGATGTGTACGAGATAGCTTAAATTGCTGATGCTTCAATTCAAAGCTTGTTTCCTCCCACAGATAGCTTTGATTAGAAGCAAATCAAGTAAAAGCTTGGCGTTTGGGAGTTTCCTTTGCTTCCAGGAGAACTCGGTAGCCCAGTGCTGGCGGACCTTGGCCTAGAGATGCTAAGCACCTGCCTTTTCCTCTACTGAAGAGGCTTGCTTGGGCCGCCGCCGCCGCCATGTCTTTACCCGGTGGCTTTCCTCAAGTGTGTGTGTGAAGGGGCAGCCATTGGCGCTAAGGGACGAGACTGGGGAGGAGGAGCTCTACGGCATCGAGGAGCTCGGTGCCACAAAGGAGGAGTGATGGCGCGGGGAGGAGGAGCTTGTTACCGGGGCTCAGGGCACACAAGGGATGCTGCTGGTGCTTGTGGAGGAGCTCGACACGTGGAGGAGGAACCCAGCGGCATGAAGGAGTGTCTAGAGATTTTTGAGGAATAAGTGGAGGGGCAATTGGGAAAAGTTGGGGCCGCGTTGTTATGGGAGAAGCCACTTTGAGTTGTGTTCGAGAATCTCGTCGAGCGCACGGTCGTGGAGCGCCTAGGAATCATAGGGTTTGGAGGCTTCGTCCACTCTTTTTCACCAGAAGTGGCTGTAGAAGCTGCCCCAAACAGGGCCTATGTGTAGTATTTTGATGGGATCCTAGTTCCATTTATCGAGATTATCTACTTGCATGATTCTTTTCCTTGTCGATAAATCGCAAGGAGCACAAAATCTGCAGGGAAAGTTAACCTACCGTAGATCTGTTTCACAAACGAAAAAAGAAAAAGAAAAAGAAAACCTACTGTAGAATCTTTTCTGGCATAAGCCACCTCCAGAACACTCCTGTCTAAATTTCCTGCACATGTATGCTCTTATAAATCATGTGTTTAGGACTGGGAGCAAAGATTACTAAACATAATAAACATGCTAGAAGATAGTGAACTGAACATTGTTCTAGAAATGTAGTTTTGTTTTTCGTGAATCGTGAACAATGCCAAACAGGTCTGCTTGACTACATTCTGTGCATATTGTGATTCTCAACAGAGGAAGTCAAGGATTTCGGAGTCAATGTGGCGCTGTCCATGCTGAAGTTTTACAAAAGTACGTTCATATTTGCAGTTTGCAGTCTGAGTTTACTTTCTACATTCCTGGGATTTGAGAATTGGCAATTAACATCACAATAATTGTGGACCATTCTTTAAAGATCAATCTCTTTTCTCCATATATTGCTCATTAGCCAGCCCTGCTTCGTGTGAACAGGAGAAATATCACCTTTGCTGCCTTCAAGCTGCCGGTATGTGCCAACTTGCAGTGAGTACTCTATGCAGGCGTACAAACGATATGGTGTTGTAAAGGGTACAATCTTGACTGCTTGGCGCCTTTGCCGTTGTAATCCTCTTGGTATGAAGGTTTTTTATGTGCTTAGTATTGACATTTTCGTTTGTGTATAGATCTTATCACATTACATTTGTGGGACTTAGGCCTCTTTGATGTACATGCAGGTGGATATGGGTATGATCCTCCAAGATGGTTTGGTGATGAAGATGTACCTCTGCAATAGTAATGCGTGGTAATTGAATGTATAGGCTGTAATTCTTCAGAAATAGTACTTGCAGCATGTTTTATGTAATTTATTTCCTGAAACTAAACCCAGAAATATAAGGATAAAATTCTGAAATATCTATGCAGGTCTGTGAAGGAGCATGTACGTGTTCTTTTTGCTTATGGTCACTATTATATATAATGCCCTTATTATCTTGTTGTCATGCAATTCTGCTAAGGTTATCATATGAGCGAAATTTATTTGTTACCTACAATCTAACATCCCTGTCTTTTGCTGCTTCTAAACTGCAAAGAATCAGTCAGTGAAACAGATAGATGCATGGTTATACCTTATTAGACTTGCATTTGGATTTAGTCAGAAAACTTATTAGATGCGTACACTACAAATAATTCTTCTTGTGGGCTCATATGAAGGATGAGCATTGACATGTTCTTGAACATGAGGACAGTTGAAAAAGTCAACAGAAAATTCAGTACATTGTTCGAACAACTGTAGTCAATGAATTTAAGAGTGACTGTGTATTCTTGAAGAGGAAGCCTGTACTAAGTTATGGTTTTTTTCTTTTGCCTCAAGGGCATGTACCCTTCGTCCATTTAAATACCTTCCTTAGTTCAGCTCATCTGGACTACAGGCCACAATATCCTTATATATGGTGCTTATTTCTTTATTTCTTCCTGTGGTGTCATCTATGTTGACCCGGCCCTTCCAGTATTTTGATGGTATATGCTGTGTAACTTTGGATACTTTGGCACATCCACATGTATATCCCGTGGACCTATCGTTGGTCAAGCGGGCCCTTTTATTTTTTGTAGCAGTATTTAGCATTGTTCATATTGATTGGATTGTTTTGTTTATCCATGTTGACATTTTCTTTCCCTCTATTTTTTTTTCTCAGGTACTAGCTGTTAGAAGGATATGGCCAACTATTTCCATTCCAGACCCAAAGGGGAAAGATATACATGTGTGTGTACATAAGCAAATAAAACCCTCCAAGTGAAGGAAAATACAAAGTATACATCTAACACCCCCCTCAAACTCATGGTGGATCTACAACACTGAGTTTGGAGAGCAAGAATCTATGCTGGGCCGTGTCGGTGCCTTGGTAAAGAAATCAGCTAGTTGAACCTCTGAAGGCACATGGTGGAGAGACACAACCTGATCATGCACCTGCGATCTCATGTAGGAAGCATCAACCCCAATGTGTTTTGTGAGCTCATGCTTGACCGGATCACGAGCAATACTGATCGCACCAGTGCTGTCAGTAGAGAGAGGAGTGGGTGCAGTGACTGGCATACCAAAATCCTCAAGAAGCCATCGAAGCCATGTCACCTCGGCAGTCACAGTTGCCATAGCACGCAACTCAGCTTCAGCACTCGAGCGAGAGACTGCAGTTTGCTTCTTGGTTTTCCAGGCAATCAAGGAGGAACCCAGGAAAACACAATAAGCTGAGAGAGAATAGCGATCAGTGGGATCACTCGCCCATGTCGCGTCAGAGTACGCCTGAAGCTGGAGAGAACTAGAGCGAAGATGATGATGACAGTGGAAGATACCACTCAGGTAAAGTGAGAAACGAGAGAGACTTAGCAGGGTCCGAAGGACCAGAGGGACGGCGGGTGATGGTTCCACGAAGGTACCGCAGAACACGAAGGAGGTGAGAATAGTGGAGCTGAGTAGGAGCCGAGACAAACTGACTCAAGATATGAACAGAGTGAGTGATATCAGGACGGGTGATCCCAAGGTAAACAAGGCTCCCAACAAGCTGCCGATAGCGAGTAGGATCAGCAAGTGGAGCACCATCAGTGGGTCGGAGGTGAACATTGAGCTCCATAGGAGTATCAACAGTGCGGTGATCTGTGAGAGCAGCACGGGAGAGGAGATCCTGAGTGTACTTCTCTTGAGAGAGAAAAATACCATCAGATGTGGAGGTGACCTCAAGACCAAGGAAGTAATGAAGAGGACCCAAATCCGACATGAGGAATGTCTCACTAAGACGCTGCTTCACAAAGGCAATAAACTGAGAGTCGTCACCCATGATGATCATGTCATCGACATAGAGAAGAAGGGTGCGACCACGGGGAGAAGTGTGAACAAAAAGAGCAGGATCATGATCACTAGGTTTGAAGCCAGCATCAATGAGAACAGAGGAGAAACGCTCAAACCAAGCACGAGGAGCTTGCTTGAGGCCATAAAGGGAACGACGCAGGCGACAAACCATCCCATCAGGAACAGAGTACCCTGGAGGTGGCTACATATAGACTTCCTCACGAAGCTCACCATTAAGGAAGGCATTCTTGACATCCAACTGAGAGATGGACCACTGGCGAACAGAGGCAACAGCAAGAAGCGTCCGAACAGTGGTCATGTGAGCAACAGGAGCAAACGTCTCCTCGTAGTCAATACCATACTCTTGCTCAAAGCCACGAGCCACAAGACGAGCCTTGTAGCGCTCAAGAGAGCCATCCGGGCGAGTCTTGACCTTGTAGACTCACTTGCAAGTGATAGGAGTGACATGAGGTGGTGTGGGAACAAGATCCCAGGTGCTGGTATGCTCAAGAGCAGCAATCTCCTCAGCCATAGCATGCTGCCACTCCGGGTGAGAAGCAGCTTCCCGACAGGTCGCAGGCTCGGCTAAAACAGTAGCAGTGAAGCCAAGGCGATCCGGGGGATGAAGGGAGCTGCGGTCACGAAGGTCATAGCGAGGAGGCTGAGGAAGAGGTCCAAGGACGGACGGAGAAGAGTCAAGTGGTGGAGCAGGGCGTGGACGACGAGTGTAGTAGTGAGTGATCTCACGGGAAGGACGCAACGGTGGGGAAGGAGAGACCGGTGGTGGAGAGTGAGGTGGAGATGGGGAAGGCGAAGGGGAAGGCGGTGGTATAGGGAGGAGGTGGTGAAGGCGAAGGAATAGGAGGAGGTGGCGAAGATGATGATGACAGTGGAAGATACCACTCAGGTAAAGTGAGAAACGAGAGAGACTCAGTAGGGTCCGAAGGACCAGAGGGAGAACGAGGATAGTAGGGTCGGGACTCATCAAAGGTGACATCCCAAGAAATCCTCATCCGCCGAGCAACAGGGTCATAACAGCGATAGCCCTTGTGTTCGGTACTGTACCCAAGAAAAACACACTCAACAGACTGAGCAGTGAGTTTGGTGCGCTCTCGAGGTGGAAGTAGAACATAAAAAACACACCCAAAACAACGGAGATGACCATAGGAAGGAGGGCTACCAAAGAGATGCTCATATGGAGTGCTACCCTTAAGAGAGGTGGAGGGTTGGCAGTTTATGAGGAAAACAGCCGTGGAGACCGCCTTAGCCCAGAAATGAGGAGCAAGGGTAGAGGAAATCAAGAGAGCAGGAGCAGTCTCAAGAATATGGCGATGTTTGCGCTCCGCAACACCATTTTGAGCATGAGCACCAGGACATGAAAATTGGGCAAGGGTACCCTGCTCAGCAAGGTAGGAGCGATGGGCAGTGGAAATGTACTCACCAGCAGAGTCCGCACGAAAAACGCGAATGGGAGAATTGTATTGGGTACGGACCATGGTGGCAAATTGTTGATAAATAGACAGAAATTGGCCGCGAGAGGACATCAGATAAATCCAAGTAAATCTCGAATGGTCATCAATGAACAGAACATAATATGATTGCCCTCCTTTTGAAACTATGGGGGCAGGGCCCCATACATCAGAGTGAACAAGATCAAACGGTTTCTAGGATTAAGACTCACTAGAGGGATAGGGGAGTTGCAACTGTATGCCAAGTTGGCAACCCGTACAATGTAGAGCAGTGTTACCAGAAACAGGACCTAAGATACCACTACCAACAAGACTGGACAATCGAGAACCAAAAAGGTGGCCAAGACGATGATGCCACTCCGCAAAAGAGGCAGTGGATGAAGCAGCTGATGCAGATGCTGAAGAACTAGACGATGGGAGAGTCAAAGCGGGTGAAGGAAGACGCAGCCAATCCAGCTCCCATAGGCGTTGTGAGTCCCGACGCCTAGGCCCAGTTCCCACCAAAAGGCCCGTACGAAGATCCTGAATACGACAAGAATCAGATTCAAGGATTATGCGACAACCATGATCAGTGATTTGGCCCGCAGATAAAAGTTGCATGGTGAGTTGAGGAACATGCGAAACAGAAGGAACCTCAAAAGAAGAAGTGGAAAGAACACCTCTCCTAGCAACAGGGAGAGAGGTGCCATCGGCAGTGCGAACAAAAACAGGCAGATCAGAGGAGGATAGAGAAGATAGGTGTGTGGTATTTGGTGTCATGTGAAAGGAGGCACCCGAATCAAGGAACCACGGGGATGATATACCTGACGAAGGAGGAGGTGGTGTGGAACTAGAAGCCTGAGCTGTAGTCCCATGAGGAGAGGCCTGAGCTGCAGTAGTGAGATGACGGAACATGGCGAGAACCTCCTGTTCTGCTGCGGACACAGAGTGAGTACCCTGTGAAGTAGAAGAGCCACCAGAGCCCTAAGAGGGGCGCTTATCACGACGGCCGTAGCGGTTGCACTTCTTCTTGCGGCAGTCCTTCTCCTCGTGACCATAGAGCTTGCAGTAGCCACACTGCACACCACAAGGAACCCCCGCCACCACCGGAGACTGGGACAGAGGCGGAGAGACCGGTGAAGGTGAGGCCGCTAGGACAGAGGGCTGTGGCTGAGCATGGCTCACACCCCCAGTCCGAAGTCGAGTCTCCTCAGCTCATGCATCGCCTCTGTGAGCGAGGGACGCGGACGACGAGTCAGTAATTGTGCCCGAACAGTCTCGAACTCTGGACGCAGCCGAGAGAGAAACTCGTGAAGGCGAAGTGTGTCCCGCTGGGCCCGGTGGCGGTCGCAGCACTGACAAGTACCATCACCATAGAACTCGGCACCCAAGTTGTCCAGGCGATGCCAGACATCAGTCATCTTGCGGTGAAAGCCCTCAACTGTAGAGTCGAGCTGGTGAAGTGATTGAGCCTCCTCAACAACAGCAAGGTACATAGCCTCATTGCGGATCTCATAGCTGCGACAGAGGTGAGCCCACATGAGGTGGGAGGTGGCAAGGCCTCTGAGAGATCGGGCGAGATCAATCTCCATGCTCGCAAGTAAGATGGCCTTGGCAGATTTTTCCTCACGCAGCCAAGTCTCATAGAGACCAAGATCAGATTGATAGGTCTCCATCTGAGCCTCAAAGGCATCAAGAAGAGCATGCTTGGTAGCATCATCAGCATCAGGGGGATATGTGGGCTGCGTCGGAAGAGCAGGACATGCAGGACAGACCCGATCCCCCGTAAGGTACCCCCACAGCAGCTGGCCATCCATGTGAACCTCCATATGGAAAACAAAATCACCCCAATTTGTGCCGTTGAAGATGACCGGACACTTGGGGATAGGAAATAGCACCAGGACGAGTGCGATTGGGGGACGCCATGAAGAGGGAACCAACAACAACCCTGCTACTGCTCTCTCTGTCTCCTCCTTTTTTTTAGGGAAACAAAGAGAAAAGGGAATGAGGGAAACGGCCGAAGACGGCCGCGGCGCAGAGCAGAGGCGATGGAGGCGGAGCAGAGCCGCAAAGCAGAGGTGAGGGAGGAGCTGGCGAGGCCGCACGGGCGCCGAGGGCGAGCAACCGGCGGGCGGGCGCAAGGCCGCTGGCGCAACCCGCGAGCGAGCGGCCGGCGGGCGGACGCGAGGCCGCGGGCGAGCGAGCGCGATGCGCGGGGCTGCGGCGCGGCGCGCGATGGGTTGGCGGCCCACGCGAGCTGGGGACCGGATCGCCGGCGGTGAGGATCGAAACCCTAGCTTGATACCATGTTAGAAGGATATGGCCAACTATTTCCATTCCAGACCCAAAGGGGAAAGATATACATGTGTGTGTACATAAGCAAATAAAACCCTCCAAGTGAAGGAAAATACAAAGTATACATCTAACACTAGCCACGGTTACAAACAATCTGTGGCAGTTCAAAGGGAAGGCTATATGTCGATTATAGTATCAAGTAACATGATCGGATTTCTGCGATCTCTATGCACATGATTGTTGCAATGAAAGGTAATTGTGCAGTTTAGATACTTGGTGAACACTAAGTTGTTTAGGAACAATCTGTCAGTATAGTTGAGGATTCATATTCTAGGAATCCTATTGGTTTAGCACAAGGATTGTACAGTTTAGTCTAGTTAAAAAAGAGACTATGGTCTTGAACAAAACTGCTCACAAAAAGTGTTGGTGCATGGCTTGGTACATGTTTTTATTCGGATTTATCATGTATGCATTCATGCAAGAATTGCAAATTTCTATAGAAGCTTAGCCATCGATCATTCAGAACCCAAAGAAGCACTCAGCCACTCACCATAATTCATATATAAGCTACAAGGTTATTTTCCCTTTTTCAATCTAGTTACCTCTGAAACTGCTTCTCAGCTATATGGTTTGTAAAAGAACAAGCTTTATCACTAGTCAGATCTATCATCCTCTGCTGTCCATGTGGAGATGGCACAAAGCACCCGCCCTTTCCATCCCTTGAGGAGCCACCCGTGATCCTCATTGATAACGATGTACTTGCGGTATTCCTTATTCACCTTGTCCTTGCTCGCCTGAATAATGTCCTGATCCAATGGCAGTTGCCTTAGCCCTGCTCGCTCGCACCGCACATGCCACTGCTTATAGTTGTGAGGCCGCTCCACCCTATCCACACCCTCACAGGCAATGATGTTCATGGCGCATCGTGCTAATTCCTGCTCTACCAGCAGCCTGTTCTGGTTTTCCTGGGGCAATAGTGGTGTCCATCAGGTCGAACAGCGCAGCAAAGTTGTTGAGCGCCTCGCGGAACCGTGACACAAAGAAAGCACCACTGTATGATCCATTGACGATGGAGTGGATGAACACTTTTGGCCTCATCTTCTTGATGTTTTTGAGCACCGTGTCTCGGGGGTTTGGTCTGTCGATGATGACACTCTCATCCATCAAGGTCTTGAAATGGAAATGGGAGATGACAACGAGCACCTCTTCAGGATCAATGTCCAGGTCCTCAGCACGAACATCGTCTGATTTTGCTGCAATAGCACGGAACTTGAATGGGACCCTAAACTGACGAGCACAGTCACTGAGGCGGCGCCCTGTCTCCTCAATGAGCTGGCCCGGATGGAACCCTGGCAGTGGGTTGTCAATGCCAGTGAGCCTTACCTCTGGCGGCCCACCCTCCCTGCATGAGAGCATACGCAGCAAGTCTGGCCAATGGAATCCAGGGCCTAAACCATAGTGGACAGCGTGCAGCTTCTTCCTCCCTGCGACAGCCTTGTAGGTGGTCTTGCTACTAATGGGGAATCTCAACGGGAGAACTGGAACATGCAGCCATGTACAGCTTGTAGACCTTGAGGATGTCTGTAGCGGATGATGCACTCTTTGCCACAAGCGAGTGGTACATCTGGCTCCCTGTGCCCATCAGCCGTGCCTCCAGCCCCTGGGCGAAGCAGTGTGCAAGCCGCTGCGTCCCATCCCCTGTCGGCGACGAGTGATGCCTGATCCGCAGCAGCAGGTCAGCCGCGCCCTGCCGATCGTTGGTGGCCACAGACCCTGCGCATCGGATGAGCAAGGCGTGCAGGTCCACTGCCATGTGGCTCGCGCCGGCACCACGCCCTCCTCGTGGCTTCTCCAACTCCATGATTTGCTCCTGCTGCACGTCGGCAGCATGGCTTGGGTCGTCGCTAAGCATCAACCGGCGCAGCATCTCGTGTGCCGCAGCTTCCTCCTCGGAGTCAGGTTTTGTATGCGCCATCTTCATCTGCTTGCTGCTCCTGACGTTCGCATCATCGTCCTTGCCTTGAAGCCTCTTCTTCCAGCCCCTATCACTACCCAATGTTGTCGCGCTGTCCTTGAAGGGCAACAGCTTGTTGGCCTCCTCCATGCCTTTGAAGAATGCCATGCTGATCACGTCCATGCAACAGCTGCTGCTCTTGGCTGGTGACAATCTGTTGGGCTCCGCGGCTGCCGCCTCGTGCATGCTGCTCATCAGCAAGGAGGAGGATGCATCCTGACTGACGTGCGTGCTGTCCATGTCACCAGGCAGCATTTGGGAGGCAATCATGTCACAATATGGGTAGTACTCATCAGGTGTCCCCGCTGAAAACTGCAGCGGGGAGTTTTGGAGGGAGTTGCACGGCCATGTGGTGAAGGCATCAGAGGTGGCATCCGCGGCGGAGAGGGGCTGGGCAGCAAAGGGCTGCTCGGCGGAGAGGAGTTTAGCAGGGTGGTGGTTGAGGTATTGGTACAGCAAGTTGTCAGTAGTGTCCTCCTCCAAAAGCATATGTGAGATGTAGGAGAGATCGTCCTTGCCATTATCGATGTGGGACGCCGGGAGCAGGTCGAGGAGGTAGCTAGCGGAGGGGGAAGGTGGCGCAGGCTTTGCCAAGTCCAGCTGGGGGCGCTTCCCCGACGACTCCAACTCCGGGGGGATCCCCATGGCTAGTGCAGTGTTACTGGCTACTGCTACTGATATGTAGATGGTTTCTTCCTTTCTCGTCATGGATCAGTGGCAATATAATGCAGGTGTGTGGTGACTCGTGAGGGACAGGTAGAGATGACGCGGTCATGACTCACTTTTTTGGCATATTACAGCCAGATGCTCGATGGCTCCAACATCAGGCAAACGTGCACTACCTCGTATATGGTGCTTGTTTGTTGGCTTTTTCCTGTTGTAACTTGGTGCCCTGTATGTAAGTGTGATATATATTTTGGTGCTACATGCATGCCTATTGGTTGGTAGATTAATAACCTGTCGTCACTTGTTGTCGCCGGGTGCCTAGCTATCCACCCAGAGGGCATAGTCTTTCTCTTTTGTTTCCATTATTAACGTTAAGGCCGCTATAACATGCTGACGCTAAGGTGCTATAAAATGGAAGGGTGGTGTTATCAATGTCCACGAATATAACGCCAAATCTTTGGATGGAATTAGAACCCCACCCCCCCCCCCCCCCCCCCCCCAATCAAATAAGCATGTATATGAATGTAACAACCTTTTCTTCTTTGAATTTGGTATTTCTGATGCTCTAGGTTTCTCTGTCTTTCTTCAGCCTTGTGTTCTTCGTTTTTCAGGTGCGTTACATATATGAGCTGCTGTGCTCGTCCGTCTATCAGTATACTTGAGGATTCTCTTTCCAGAAATTCTTTTGGTTCAGCACAAGGATATATTTCACAGTCTACTTTTATTGAAGTGACTCTTTCCATGGTTACAACAAAGAAGGGCATGCTAGCTTTTGTAAATATTTATCATGTCATCATGACATCAAAATATAGAAGGCTCCCCGTCACAAAGAATTTATCTGAAATTGCTTCCGTGCATAGTGTGTATTATAATATGCATTAGCAGCTGGTTGCGGAAAACTCACCAATAAAACAGGAGGTCTAAACTGGACGTAGTCTTATGGAGGGAGGGATTTATATATTTGTGCCGCCGTCAGCTAAATAGAAACATGTTTCTGTTCGGCCTTTCAACGAGAAACTGGAGAAGCATATTTCACGCCTTACAATTCTGCAGCCAGTTCAGGAGTTCTCTCTTCTGGTTCGAAGTCGTTTCTCTCTATTTGGATTCTCTCTACTGATGGACTAGTACTTAATAGTTTGTGCTTAGGCCGCTCCACCACTGTACTTGCTGTTCCTTTGCCCTCACCATGTATGGATATTCACATGAGACGGATGCTCAGAATACGTTGAAGGAAGGCTTTCACTGTCCTCGCTGAACTTTTTAGGTGCCGACTAGTTTGCCAATATATATAGTTTGTTATATTATTGCTGCTACATGTCTTTCTCAGGCTAATAATGACAGCAAATTACATTATTGGCGTCATTGGACGTCGTTCCCTCCTTGGAGGCTACGTTGTTGGCCATGGGACCACCTTCCGTTGGAGTCACTCTGTAAGGAAAATGGACCCTAGACCTATTTACTTTGGATTTTGGTGTTTAATAATCAACATGATCAAATTGGACTAATGTTTTTTTATTAGTGCTTGTTTTGTCGTTCAATAGGATGCAAAAGTGTTTTAAACTTAGGCAACGATGTGATCCGAGTGATCAACACCTCAAGCAAGACATTAGAAGACATGTTGAAGACTTCAAAGATCAAACAAAAGTTCGACACACAAGGAGGAACTAAGCCGGATGCCAAAAGCGCAAAGAAACAAGTGAAGAGAGGGTTTAGGATTCAACGATTTCCGGTGATGTCTCCGTGGAAAAAAATATGCACCGGATGCTGGCCTCGTGAGAACCGAACACGTCTAGTGCGTAGCCCAGCACTGTGCCACACCGGTTGCTGGAAAAGATCATCGGACGCGACAGGCACAGTCAGCAAGTCTCCTGTGAACAGAAGGCTGAAGGCACCAGACGTGGCAATCATCCGGTGACCACCCATCGGATGCGTCCGGTGACCACTCGGCGCTCTCGGATGCTCTCTGAAAGGGCACCGGACGCTGGAGGGCAAGCATCCGGTGCTACCGTCGGAGCGTCCTGAAAGGATCGAGGATGCCCAAGAGGGAGGGTGAATTGGGCTTCTAATAAATTTTTCGAAATACAATTCAACCTATCGCAATTTAGCCTAACTTCACCCCACAAGTGCACAAGTGTGATTCTACCCTAAAACAAATTATGCAACCTAGAGCTAAGTCCTATTCAATGTGGAATGTAAATACGGAAAGTAAAGGGGGAATGAGTGCAAGCCGAGTTTTTCCCGAGGTATCGGGGAGTCGGCACTCCCTACTAGTCCTCGTTGGAGCACCCACGTAAGGATGTAGCTCCCTCTTGATCCGTGCAAGGACCAAGTGCTCTCTACGGGCTGATTCTTTATCTCACCGGCGCGGTGAATCACCCACAACCGCTCACAAGCTTGACTTGGGACACCCACAAACTCTCCGGGTGATCACCAAGTCTCCGATCGTCACCGAACCATCTAGATGATGCCGATCACCAAGAGTAACAAGCCTAGACTCTCACTTGACCAAGAACAAGGCCAAAGAGATGGATGGATGCACACTTATCACTCTTGATCCTGCTCTAGTGTAGCAAGCTCTCAATGGATGCTCAAAACACCCACTACACTAGCCTCTTGCTTCTCACAAGGTCACAAAGGTTGTTTCAGCTGAACAAATGGGCAAGAGAGTTAGAATGGAGGTGATGATGGATTATAAATACCCACACACTTAAAAATAGTCGTTTGTACTATTTTTAGCTGTCTGCGAACGGTCGGACACTAGGAACAGAGCAACCATCGGACAAACGCTCCCTGTCCGACTCTCACAGAGCCCCTGTTGCCGTTGCTGTTCTGGGGGAGCGTCGGATGTTACTCATTTGTCCGACGTCCACCGTCAGACGCTGTCCGACGCTTGGAAACTCACAAAATACCTCTCTGGAACCGTCGGACAACACACGTCAATGGTCCGACGCTCCCTCTGATAGTCCTGTCTGACACTTTCTCATGCACAGGGACCGTTGGACGGTCAGCCAATGGTCCGACGACCAGTCTGGCTGACGTCCGACGCTCCCCAAAGGCTGAGAAGCAACCTGGGGGCGCCACGTGTCCATCGGACACTACACAAAGGTTCGACGCCTAGAACTCACCAGCGTCCGACGTCCCAAACTTGATCAAAACTTCGCCGAATCGAAAACTTTCCAAAACGAAGTTTGATCCTCTCTCTCTCTCAAGAGTCTCTCTGAGCCACCTGGAGCTAACAAGTGTGCACCACACCTAAACTCTTCAACCCTACTCTAGGTCAAGCTACTCATCCATGCCCCTCATAATAGTATGGTTAAAGGAAAAACAAAGTCCTAAACTACTCTAGATGCCTCTCAACTCCAATAGGCACCTAGACCTAGTCTATCTTGACCTTGTCGTCCATCCTTTGAAAACCGAAACGAATTCCACCATCCTAGGGCATGAACCTGCATATTATTATGACCTAACCTCTATGTTATCCTGCAAAACACACCTTAGTCATAATAATCTTTCGTTGTCATTAATCACCGAAACCACTAGGACTAGATGCTTCACGTCCAGTGATCCGGCGAAGATGGCAGCAACGGCTAGTTCAAAGGGTCGGCTCGCGAGTCGCGACACGTGGCATCACTAGACGTGGGCGATCGTCCGGTGAACCCAACGGACGTGTCCAGTGCCTATAGAAACAGCTGGTTTCACTTCCAACGGCTAGCTCTCTCTTGGGGGCTATAAATACCACCTCAACCGGTCAAGACAAAGGGGGAGAAGTGAGGAAACATTCCAAGGGTTGTAATACCTCAGATATTACAACTTAATTAACCTGCGATGTCATCATATTTAAATTTAAGCATCTGCATATGATTGTGCTTAGGGCTCCTAGAGTTGTTTGATTTCAGCTAGAATTGATTGTGTAATTTGGTCCTCAATCAAAAATCAAAAATAAAATTTAAATAGAAATCCAATTAAGCCCTAGAGTTGACCTAAAACCCAAATTCAAAATCTATTGTGAATTTGAAGAAGGTGTCTTAATGAAAGTTGTAGAACTTTTAAAATGGAACAACTTTTATTTTTGGAGATTTTAAAGTTATATTAGAGAAATTCAAATTAAACTCAAATTACTATATTGAAATTTAAATTTTAAACTTCAATTTCAAAAATATGTTGAATCTTATAAAACTCCCTTAATAGAAGTTGTCAAGCTCACTGAGTAAAACAACTTTCATGTTTACCAATTTTCAAGTTGTTGAGAAAAATCAAAAGTAATTTTAAAATTTTAGTTTGAAATTCAAACCCTACTTTTACCCCCTTTGCTGTAGTTTGAAAATTCAGCCGAATTTGAAATTCTTGTCAAAAGAAAAAATGATCTACACAAAATTCTCTGCAACTTTGATATTCAACACTTCCTTTGATTCGGCCGGTATGGACATCAATTTGAATCCTCATAGCATTTGACATAGAAACCTAGCACTGTACCTACAGGGGGGGTCCCCTGTTTCTCTTCCTCCCGTACACGCGCGTGCGCGCGGCGCGCGCCGGCCATCGTCCGGCCGTCCCGGGGCCCGGTCATCGCCGTGTCGAGTTCTCCAGGGGGCCCCGGACTTGCTTGAGCTTATCGTACCCCTTTGCCTAGCCTTTAAAAGCAACGAGGTCCGTTCCCGAGCCATTTTCCTCCATTCGGTCGCCGGTGAGATCACGTCGGATTCCGGCAAAATTCGTCGTGCCTCGTTCACCTTCACTCCCTCCATCTCGTCACCATCACCACCACTCCCCAGCGCTCCTATCGAGTCTATCCGTGCGTCCTTTCGCCACTGGAAACGCTCGAAAGTCATAGTTTTCCTCACCGGAGCCGAGCAGAGCGCCGCCGCACGTCGGAAGTCGAGGTCAGCCCTCGAGGGTGAGGTCTTACCGGTATTTTTGTGCGTTTTAGGATCCTTATGCTTCTCTGTTTCTCATGTGCCAGATGGTTCACCATTTGGTGCTCTAGGATCACCGGAACGGGAGGGTCATCGCCGGTGCTCATCGTCGCGGGTTGGCACGTCGTCAAGCCCACTCCTCCGTCCCGTCTCCGTCCCAACCAGCTAGTGGTTTAGGGTCGTGGTGAGTTCCTGAACCGTTTTCCACCTTTGGTTTAGTCTCTATCGTCTTGTGCTCGCCGGCGTATGGTCTGCCGCCGCCGCCGAGCCGCCTTGCTGCGCGACGAGCTTGCCGCCGGTCGGGTCTAGCCTTTTAGGGTCCCTAGGGTAGCGTCTTAGGGCTCAGCTCGTCGTTCGGTGGTGGTTCCCTCGCCGGCAGCGAGCCGCCGTGCTCGCACGCGCGCGGGAGTCGGAAGGAAGAAGAGAGAGCGAGAGGTGGAAGGAGGAACTGACGGCTGGGGCCAGCCTGTCAGTGTCCCCGTGCGGAGGCGTGTGAGCGCGCAGGCGCGGCCGGGCCGTGCTGGGCCGCTAGAGGCTTAGTGGGCCGGCTCGGGTTAAATTGATTTTCCATTTTCCCGAGGAATTTTAATAAGTTTTTCTATTTATATTTCTAAGGAATAGTGCTGGGTTTTTACAATTTTGTGTGAATTAATCTACTGCACCAAAAATTATAGAAATATTTGTGGATGCTCTCTGTGATGTATAGAATTTAATAAAAATATGAAATGTAGGATTTGAGTGCTTTCTGTATTAACTAAAAATCAGCACATTAAATGATAAAAGAAACTTTGATGATTTTTAATAAATTCCCTGTAAGTCCAAAAATCATGAAAATTTAATTGGTACTGTTTTAGGTCCAGAGCTAACTGTTGGTGAAGTTTGGCATCAAATGAAAATATTTAAATATTTATTAAATTATATATTGGTTTAAATGATTAATAAAAAGGGATAGGAAATGAAATGATTATTGATTGGTGTGATTTTTGGATTGATTGAGATTCTAGGTCAATCACCCTTATGGCCTAGGGCATTATGAATTAGATTATTCATGTCTAGTTAAGGTAGGGTCTTATGCACGTATGTGGTTATTTGTTATTAAATTTCATCTGTCATTTCATGCATTTATTATTGCACACGTGTAGTGACCGAAAATCCGGAGATAAAGTCCGAGGGTCCAACTGAGGAGGTTGCTTCGGAAGTTGTGCAAGGCTTTGATATTTGTGGCACTGACCCGGATCCGACACTTTATACCATCCAAGGCAAGCCCCGGTGCATTTGCCCCTCTCCTTGTTGATTTAAAATGTTTATCACTCGAGTTAATCTATTGCATTAGGTTAATAGGAGTTGATTGACAACCAATTGATGCATTACCACCCTTGACCACTTATCAATACCTGAGAACCTGATTTATTTAAAGTATTGAAAAATGCTTAGTCATGCTAAATGATTAGGTTTGCAAAATGCTATTTTCAACTGTGATGATACAAAATAAATGAATCACTTTTATAGGACTGGTTTTGTCTTTGTTGGTTGACAGTGTTCCTAGTTAGTTCATTGTCATCAACGGGGATGTGTTTTTCCATTTGGTTGGCCAACTGTTTGGGTTAGAGTCCCAACTTTCGTCGCCATCGGGAAAGGGATGTGAAAACCGAGTAGTTACCAATGTACTTGGGTTAGAGTCCCAATGCATGGTTTCTAGCGGAAAAATTGTAGGGACCGTTCGTTGTCAGGCCTGCTGTGATAAAGACTTTGCAACTAGCCACATACTACGGGAAGCCTCTGACTCCGGTGGCTCTACTGCTGGAACCGACAACCACGCACTGGGAGTGGAGAGATGGCGAGAGTAGCGTGTACCCTCGTGGCCGTCGTGCCTGGAGACAAGAGGAGTACTGTGCTCTCGAGTAGCGCAGGACCGGTTTCGGGGTATGAAAAGCCGTGGTAGGCGGGGTTGGCGTATGCAACCTTAAGTGCTACATACACAGTGTGGATAGGAATCCCCAGCTGGGTATTGATCGATTCGAATCGTCGTTGCTCCTCGGTTATGGAGACTTGATCCTCACACCTACAGTGAATAGTGGTTCAGAACTAGGATGTTTTTGAATGGATAAAGCAAATGAAAGAATGTTGATATATGAGAAAGAACTTGGAGATATGGTTAATGATTAATAGTATTATTGAAATAAAATATTGAGATAGAACTAGTAATGCTTTTCCGCAAAACTCTTGAACTCTTGCTAAAGCCTTACCTTGACTTCCCTCAGTCTGCATTCCTGAGTCTAATTTTACACTCTTAGTCGGGTAAGTCTTGCGGAGTACCCATGTACTCAGGGTTTGTTAACCCCGTTGCAGGTAGTCAGCAGGGGTCTGAAGTCTGTCTGGCTCCGTGCTGCGTCACTATCGTCCAGGAGAGTGAGGAAGAATAAGGTTGAACCCGTGGTCAGGGTTCGTGTAATACTTATCTATCTGTTGTACTGTTGGTTCTACCGCTACTGCTACCCTTTTAATTTATGGTCTGTAATAACTGCACCTAATTTTCATTCAAACACTGGTTTGTAATATTAAGTACTATTTACTCTTCCGCAATTTTACTCTGATGTATTTTGTTATGAAATGTTGTAATCCTGTAATGGCTTCGCAATGGGATCCTGTCAGAGATTACGGGTGCTTATGTTGCCCGGCAGAACCCGCCTAGGTCATCTAGAACATGGGCCCGGTTGTCAGACGTCATTAGTGGCGATGACAGGTGCCTGTGGGCCACGTGATTTAGGCGGTTCCGTTACATCTGGTATCAGAGCGTTCCATTGTTAAATCATTGCAGGTTACTTTTCAAAAATTTCAAAATGTTTTGGATCATAAAAAAAAACTTAAACTGTTATTTTGAGTCCAAACTGCTTACAATCTTACCTTACTCGGTAGTTCTTATCTGGCTCTGTAATTTATCTTATTATGGTTATGGTAGCAGGTGGAACAACATTATTAACATTAGTCCTATGTTCAAACTATTTATGCTTTGATTTATATTGCATGATTTGAAATTCGTAAGTACGTGCATGCATCATGATAATCACACATGTTAATAGCTTCCTCCTTAAAAGTGGGTATATGGGTTAGGAACTATCACACCTATTCTTGCTAGCCTATTATATCCTCACTAATTCAAACTTACCTTTCCAGCTAGCACGTTCCAAGTTGACGGCACGCAAGATGACTGGTCCCCGTGGAGTTCCGCGCCACCAGTTGGCACCGTGCGACGGTGAGGAGGCGTCCGGCAGCCGTCCACCCCCCGCAGCCGTAAGAAATTGAAGAAGGAGATCAAGGAGCTGCACAGAGAGATAAGTCTCATGAGGGAGGACTTCCAAGTGGCCCGGGCTGATCACTACCGAGATGTGAGGACCAACAGAGACCTACGGCGGGAGATCGACCGCCTGACTCAGGAGAGGGATCAGGCTTTGGAGCAGGAGGGCATGGCCCATGAGAGGGTTGAGGAGCTGGAGGGGTACGTTGAGAACCTTGAGTGGAACAACGGCATGCTGCATGAGGAGGTGCATAGGCTGAACGATCAGCTTAATCCGATTCTGGTTCCACGGGAGGAGGAGCCTGAGGAGGGTGTTGTCATAGGACCCGATGAGGAGTATTATAACAGTGAGGCTACGGAGGACGGTTACTTTGAGGCAGTCGACCCAATGGAGGATGTAGTCATCGCGGAGGACGACGAGGAGGAGGTTGTCATCATCAACTAGGCTAGTCTTAGGACTAGTGATTTTAGTCTTCTGTTATCCGAGTGTCGTAATCGTAGTGCCAAGAACCGTAGTTTGGGGTGAAACTTGTTGTGATTCGTGTGTGTCGAACCTTGTTATATTTGATGTTTTAAGTTGTAATGCTACTATGTTTTTAATTATGAAATGTGAGTCCTTAGTGGTTGTCTTAAAAATAGATGGTCAATACTCGCTCGACTGGTGCTGGCACTTCTGATGAAGGAGCTGCTCCCTACCCATCACCCATTCCACCAACCTTAGCAGATGCCATCGCAGCCCTGGCTAATGCAGCCAACGCTATGGCCCAAAACCGAGAAAATCGTGGCGGGCGTCGAGGCCGCCGCGAAGATGAGGAAACCACCTATGTGGACTTCACTGAAACCCGTCCCCCAGTATTCACAAAAGCCGAAGAACCCTTGGAGGCCGTACTATTGAGCAGAAGTTCAGCTTGATTCGCTGCACGAAAATCCAAAAGCCACTATTCGCGGCTCAGCAGCTGCGTGGTCTGGCCAGTGCTTGTTACGCCAACCTGTTGTCTGCACAGCCCGAGGGGCATTAGCTTACTTGGGCAGAGTTCCGTGAAGCCTTCCGAGCACATTACATCCCTGCAGGTGTAATAAAAATGAAAGTGGATCAGTTCTTAGCTTTGCAGCAGAAGGATTCTTCTGTGATGCAATATGTGAACCAATTCAACCATCTTGCCCAGTATGCTCCTGAACACACCAATACTGACCAAAAGAAGAAAGATTGCTTTGTCAGGGGCCTAAACTTCAAGATCCAGCGCAGCTTATCTAACAACCTTAACTGCTCATATCACGATGCTGTAAACAGCGCCATTGCTTACGAAGAAAGTGATCGTAAGCATCAAGATGAGAAGAAGAAAAAGAAATCAGGCTTTTCTGGCGGTCAAAAACGCCAGAAGATCATCTATCATCCTACTCACCACAACCGTCCAGCTTACCCCCAGTAGCAAGTCGTGGTACGCACCGCGGCTACCTCTCATACGTCAAACCAACAGAACACTACTCAGCCGAATGCCCCAGGCGTTCGTATCAATACACCTCAGACCATCTACAATCATCCTTGCTACAACTATGGCAAGATGGGACATTGGGCTCGTGACTGTCCATATCCCAAGAAATACAATTAAAAATTCCCAGAAAAGTCCTGGACAGCAGCAGCAACAGCAGCATCAGAATCAGCACCGTGGCCAGCAGCACCAGGCTCAGAAGGTTAAACTTGTCAAGAAGGCAGGACATGTCTATTATACTCATGTGGATGACATCCCTGTAGGAGAGCCCATCATGATGGGTAGGTTTCCTGTCGCCAGTCATCCTGCTATTACACTTTTTGATTCTGGTGCATCACATTCATTCATCAATCGTACATTTGTGGAAAAGCATGAGATTCCAATTGGGGAAATAAAGGAAAACTTCCTTATACATTCGCCCGGAGGGCGTATAAATACTAAGGAGGTAGTGCATCGAGTACCTATCGAGTTGGGCGGGCATATATTCCCAACCACCATGATAGTGCTCAAGGATCAGAACATAGATGTCATCTTAGGTATGAATTGGATGTATCAGCACAAGGCTCTGATCGATGTGCTGAATAGGACCATAAAAGTCAGCATAACTGGTAGTCAATCCTAGCTTCTTATCCAGCTACCACTACCCGTGAGAATGGTTGAAAAGTCTGTACAGAGGCTGTGTGCCACCTCAGTCCAAGAAGTCTAAAATATTCTGGTAGTCTGTGAATTTCCGGATGTATTTCCTGATGATCTACCCGGTCTGCCACCTGACCGTGACATGGAGTTCGCTATTGAGTTGAAGCCGGGAACTGCACCTATATCCCGTAGAGCCTATAGGATGCCTCCCAAGGAATTAGCCGAGCTTAAAATTCAACTGCAAGATCTGCTTGTTAAGGGTTTCATCCGACCTAGTTCGTCTCTCTGGGGTTGTCCTGCTATATTTGTGAAAAAGAAGGACAAGTCACTCAGACTCTGTGTCGATTATCGCCCACTCAACGAGGTCACCATTAAAAATAAATATCCTTTACCTCGCATTGACCTACTCTTTGACCAGTTAGCTGGAGCCAAGGTCTTTTCCAAAATTGACCTTAGCTCTGGTTATCACCAAATAAAGATCCGTCCCGAAGATATCCCCAAAACAGCATTCACCACTAGGTACGGCCTTTATGAGTATCTGGTCATGTCTTTTGGCCTAACCAACGCACCTGCCTATTTCATGTACCTCATGAACTCTGTCTTCATGCCCGAGCTTGACAAGTTTATAGTTGTGTTCATCGATGACATTCTTGTTTATTCCAAAATCCCTGATGAACATGCCAACCACCTTCGTATTATCCTAACTCATTTGAGAGAACACCAACTATATGCCAAGTTTAGCAAATGTGAGTTTTGGGTAGATCGAGTTCCTTTTCTCGGTCATATTTTATCAGCTGAAGGTGTATCCGTGGATTTGAGCAAGGTGGAAGAGGTCTTGAATTGGAAGCCACCAACCACAGTTCATCAAGTCCGTAGTTTTATGGGAATGGCGGGGTATTACCGTCGGTTTATTCCGGACTTCTCAAGAATAGCCAAGCCCATTACCAACCTGTTGAAGAATCAAGTCAAATTTGTCTGGTCACCAGAATGTGAGAAGGCATTTCAAACCTTGAAATTTTTGTTGACCACTGCACCAGTACTAGCTCAACCAGACATTGAAAAGCCCTTTGATGTGTACTATGATGCTTCTGGTACCGGACTTGGTTGTGTCTTGATCAAGAAGGTAGAGTCATTGCTTATGCTTCATGGCAACTCAAGCGTTATGAAGAGAACTACCCTACTCATGACCTAGAGTTAGCAGCTGTGGTACATGCCTTGAAGATATGGCGTCACTATTTGCTGGGCAATACCTGCAATGTATATACAGATCACAAGAGTCTAAAATACATCATTACTCAAGAAGAATTGAACATGAGACAGCGAAGATGGCTCGAGCTAATCAAGGATTATGATATTGAAGTGCATTATCACCCAGGCAAGGCAAATGTGGTCGCCGTTGCACTCAGTAGGAAGGTGCACTATAATTGTTTGACAGTCAAGCCGTATGATCTATCCTTGTGCTATAAGTTGGAAAAATTAAGAATAGAGATAGTTCCACAAGGCAGCCTGACCAATATTAGTATTGAAACACCCATCCTGGATGAGGTTACTGCCGCTCAGCGGGAAAGTAAAGGAATCAAGCACATCAAGGAAAAGGTTCAGTCTGGCAAGGCAGATTGCTTCAAGATTGATGATGATGGTGTCGTGTGGTTCAAGGATCGTCTTGTAGTTCCAAGGGTGCCGGAGTTGCGATAAAAGATCCTTGACGAAGCACATGTGACAAGGTTTTCCATCCATCCTGGCAGTAACAAGATGTATCAGGATTTGAGGCAAAAGTTCTGGTGGACAAAGACGAAAATAGAGATTGCTCGGTATGTCGCGAGATGTGACACCTGTCAGAAGGTAAAAGCTGTTCACATGAAGTCTGGTGGAGAGTTGCAACCATTGCCTGTTCCTGCGTGGAAGTGGGAGGACATCAGTATGGATTTCATCGTGGGATTACCCAAGACCTCAAGAGGTTTTGATTCCATCTGGGTTATTGTGGATCGCCTCACCAAGCAAGCTCATTTTCTACCAGTCAAGAAAGATTTCAGGGCACCAACATATGCGAAGCTTTATATTGAGAACTTGGTGAAGTTGCATGGTGTACCGAGGACCATCGTTTCTGATCGAGGTACCCAGTTTGTCTCCAAGTTTTGGCGGGCTTCTCACAATTCCTTAGGTACAAAGCTTCTGCATAGCACTGCCTACCATCCGCAGACGGATGGGCAGACGGAAAGAGTCAATCAAGTATTGGAGGATGTGTTGAGGGCTTGTGCACTCAATTACCCTGACAAGTGGGATGACTGTCTGGCATTGGCAGAATTCTCGTACAACAACAGTTATCAAGAAAGCATCAAGATGGCTCCATTTGAGGCAGTCTACGGTCATAGGTGCCGAACCTCACTGAATTGGTCTGAACTCGGAGAAAGATGGTTTTATGGCGTGGATTTGGTCAATGAAGCCGAAGAAAAGGTTAGGCAGATCTAAGAAAATTTGAAAGTAGCACAGTCTCGACAAAAAAGTTATGCCGATAAAAGGCGTCGCCCTTTGGCATTCAAGATAGCAGACTATGTGTATTTGAAAGTATCGCCAATGAAAGGAGTCAATTGGTTTGGCGTCAAGGGCAAGTTGGCCCCGCGTTATGTTGGACCTTTCTTAATCATAGAGCACGTGGAAAAAGTAGCCTATAAGCTTCAGTTGCCAGAGCATCTTTCAGATGTGCACAATGTATTACATGTGTCACAACTCAAGAGGTGTCTCCGAGTACCTGATCAGGTCATCGATGTGGAAGGAGTGGAACTTGAACCTGAGCTGACGTACTCGGAGTATCCTATTCGAGTCTTGGACATAAAGGATCATGTCACACGAAGGAATACAACCAGATGGTACAAGATCCAGTGGAGTGAGCATTCGGAAGAAGAAGCCACTTGGGAATCGGAAGACTACCTCGCAGAAAATTTCCCCGAGTTCTTTGCTACGTTGTAGATGTAAACTTCCTAGTCTCGATCCATGTAAACGTTCCCCTGTTTTTATGGATAGTTTAGAACTAGAGTTGTTTGAGACATTTTCTTTTCCATTACTTTGTTTCAAGTTGGTTTTTAGATTTATATCAAATCTTGGGACGAGATTTCTTTTAGGGGGGAAGGCTGTAATACCTCAGGTATTACAGCTTAATTAACCTGCCATGTCATCATATTTAAATTTAAGCATCTGCATATAATTGTGCTCAGGGCTCCTAGAGTGGTTTGATTTCAGCTAGTATTGATCGTGTAATTTGGTCCTCAATCAAAAATCAAAAATAAAATTTAAATAGAAATCCAATTAAACCCTAGAGTTGACCTAAAACCCAAATTCAAAATCTATTGTGAATCTGAAGAAGGTGTCTTAATGAAAGTTGTAGAACTTTTAAAATTGAACAACTTTTATTTTTGGAGATTTTAAAGTTATATTATAGAAATTCAAATTAAACTCAAATTACTATATTCAAATTTAAATTTTAAACTTCAATTTCAAAAATATGTTGAATATTATAAAACTCCCTTAATATAAGTTGTCAAGCTCACTGAGTAGAACAACTTTCATGTTTACCAATTTTCAAGTTGTTGAGAAAAATCAAAAGTAATTTTAAAATTTCAGTTTGAAATTCAAACCCTACTTTTACCCCCTTTGCTGTAGTTTGAAAATTCAGCTGAATTTGAACTTCTTGTCAAAAGCAAAAATGATCTACACAAAATTCTCTGCAACTTTGATATTCAACACTTCCTTTGATTCGGCCGGTATGGACATCAATTTGAATCCTCATAGCATTTGACCTAGGAACCTAGCACTGTAGCTACAGGGGGGGTCCCCTGTTTCTCTTCCTCCCGTACACGCGCGTGCGCGCGGCGCGCGCCGGCCATCGTCCGGCCGTCCCGGAGCCCGGCCATCGCCGTGTTGAGTTCTCCAGGGGGCCCCGGACTTGCTTGAGCTTATCCTACCCCTTTGCCCAGCCTTTAAAAGCGACGAGGCCCGTTCCCGAGCCATTTTCCTCCATTCGGTCGCCGGTGAGATCACGTCGGATGCCGGCAAAATTCATCGTGCCTCGTTCACCTTCACTCCCTCCATCTCGTCACCGTCACCACCACTCCCCAGCGCTCCTATCGAGTCTGTCCGTGCGTCCTTCCGCCACTGGAAACGCTCGGAAGTCATAGTTTTCCTCACCGGAGCCGAGCAGAGCGCCGCCGCACGTCGGGAAGTCGAGGTCAGCCCTCGAGGGTGAGGTCTTACCGATATTTTTGTGCGTTTTGGGATCCTTGTGCTTCTCTGTTTCTCATGTGCTAGATGGTTCGCCATTTGGTGCTCTAGGATCACCGGAACGGGAGGGTCATCGCCGGTGCTCATCGTCGCGGGTCGGCACGTCGTCAAGCCCACTCCTCCGTCCCGTCTCCATCCCAACCAGCTAGTGGTTTAGGGTCGCGGTGAGTTCCTGAACCGTTTTCCACCTTTGGTTTAGTCTCTATCGTCTTGTGCTCGCCGGCGTATGGTCTGCCGTCGCCGCCGAGCCGCCTTGCTGCGCGACGAGCTCGCCGCCGGATGGGTCTAGCCTTTTAGGGTCCCTAGGGTAGCGTCTTAGGGCTCAGCTCGTCGTTCGGTGGTGGTTCCCTCGCCGGAGGGGTCGCCGGAGGGGCCGCCGGCGGCGAGCCGCTGTGCTCGCACGCGCGCGGGAGTCGGAAGGAAGAAGAGAGAGCGAGAGGTGGGAGGAGGAACTGACGGCTGGGGCCAGCCTGTCAGTGTCCCCGTGCTGAGGCGCGTGAGCGCGCGGGCGCGGCCGAGCCGTGCTGGGCCGCTAGAGGCTTAGTGGGCCGGCTCGGGTTAAATTGATTTTCTATTTTCCCGAGGAATTTTAGTAAGTTTTTCCATTTATATTTCTAAGGAATAGTGCTGGGTTTTCACAATTTTGTGTGAATTAATCTACTGCACCAAAAATTATGGAAATATTTGTGGATGCTCTCTATGATGTGTAGAATTTGATAAAAATATGAAATGTAGGATTTGAGTGCTTTCTGTATTAATTAAAATTCAGCACATTAAATGATAAAAGAAACTTTGATGATTTTTAATAAATTCCCTGTAAGTCCAAAAATCATGAAAATTTAATTGGTACTGTTTTAGGTCTAGCGCTAACTGTTGGTGAAGTTTGGCATCAAATGGAAATATTTAAATATTTATTAAGTTATATATTGGTTTAAAAGATTAATAAAAAGGGATAGGAAATGATATGATTATTGATTGGTGTGATTTTTGGATTGATTGAGATTCTAGGTCAATCACCCTTATGGCCTAGGACATTATGAATTAGATTATTCATGTCTAGCTAAGGTAGGGTCTTATGCACGTATGTGGTTATTTGTTATTAAATTTCATCTGTCATTTCATGCATTTATTATTGCACACGTGTAGTGACCAAGAATCCGGAGATAAAGTCCGAGGGTCCAACTGAGGAGGTTGCTTCGGAAGTTGTGCAAGGCTTTGATATTTGTGGCACTGACCCGGATCCGACACTTTATACCATCCAAGGCAAGCCCCGGTGCATTTGCCCCTCTCCTTGTTGATTTAAAATGTTTATCACTCGAGTTAATCTATTGCATTAGGTTAATAGGAGTTGATTGACAACCAATTGATGCATTACCACCCTTGACCACTTATCAATACCTGAGAACCTGATTTATTTAAAGTATTGAAAAATGTTTAGTCATGCTAAATGATTAGGTTTGCAAAATGCTATTTTCAATTGTGATGATACAAAATAAATTAATCACTTTTATGGGACTGGTTTTGTCCTTGTTGATTGACAGTGTTCCTAACTAGTTCATTGTCATCAACGGGGATGGGTTTTTCCGTTTGGTTGGCCAACTGTTTGGGTTAGAGTCCCAACTTTCGTCGCCATCGGGAAAGGGATGTGAAAACCGAGTAGTTACCAGTGTACTTGGGTTAGAGTCCCAATGCATGGTTTCTAGCGGAAAAATTATAGGGACCGTTCGTTGTCAGGCCTGCTGTGATAAAGACTTTGCAACTAGCCACATACTACGGGAAGCCTCTGACTCCGGTGGCTCTACTGCTGGAACCGACAACCACGCACTGGGAGTGGAGAGATGGCAAGAGTAGTGTGTACCCTCGTGGCCGTCGTGCCTGGAGACAAGAGGAGTACTGTGCTCTCGGGTGACGTAGGACCGGTTCCGGGGTATGAAAAGCCGTGGTAGGCGGGGTTGGCGTATGCAAGCTTAAGTGCTACATACGCAGTGTGGATAGGGATCCCCAGCTGGGTATTAATCGATTCGAGTCGTCGTTTCTCCTCGGTTATGGAGACTTGATCCTCACACCTACAGTGAATAGTGGTTCGGAACTAGGATGTTTTTGAATGGATAAAGCAAATGAAAGAATGTTGATATATAAGAAAGAACTTGGAGATATGGTTAATGATTAATAGTATTATTGAAATAAAATATTGAGATATGACTAGTAATGCTTTTTCGCAAAACTCTTGAACTCTTGCTAAAGCCTTACCTTGACTCCCCTCAGCCTGCATTCTTGAGTCTAATTTTACACTCTTAGTTGGGTAAGTCTTGCGGAGTACCCATGTACTCAGGGTTTGTTAACCCCGTTGTAGGTAGTCAGCAGGGGTCTGAAGTCTGTCTGGCTCCGTGCTGCGTCACTATCGTCCAGGAGAATGAGGAAGAATATGGTTGAACCCGTGGGCAGGGTTCGTGTAATATTTATCTATCTGTTGTACTGTTGGTTCTACCGCTACTGCTACCCTTTTAATTTATGGTCTGTAATAACTGCACCTAATTTCCATTCGAACACTGGTTTGTAATATTAAGTACTATTTACTCTTCCGCAATTTTACTCCGATGTATTTTGTTATGAAATGTTGTAATCCTGTAATGGCTTCGCAATGGGATCCTGTCGGAGATAACGGGTGCTTATGTAGCCCGGCAGAACCCGCCTAGGTCATCTGGAACGCAGGCCCGGCTGTCAGACGTCATTAGTGGTGATGACAGGTGCCTGTGGGCCATGTGATTTAGGCAGTTCCGTTACAAGGGTGTTGTTGCACCATTTTAGAGCTCTCCACTTGCATAGTGCTTAGTGATACACTTGGTGATTAGTGTAGGTGCTTTGTGAAGCGTTTAAGTTGATTAGACCACCGATTATGTGTTGTTCTAGGTTTAGGCCTAGTTTTAGTGAGATTTGCATACCTCTTATTCAAAGGTGCTTTGCGCGCACTGTGTGTGTACTCGGCAGGGGCTTGTAATCTTGCGAGACCACACCAACCGCGCTTGTGGTGTGGCTGCCACCGTGTACCGGAGGGAACAAGGCCCGCGACATTTCAGCTAGAAGCTTGATAGTGAAGACGGCGGGGAGCGATCTAAGGAGAGGTTTGCCTTGCAAGGAACACCGAAGACCTACTTGCGCGTGGAGAAGGCCCGAGGATATCCACGGAGTGACCCGACCGGGATCTTGGCCCTTGCGAGAGGCTCCAATGAGGACTAGGAGGAACCTTGAGCACTTCTCGATACCTAGGTAAAAATATCAGAGTCGTCGTCGGGAGTTTGTATCTCTACCTCACATTTATCTTCTGCATTTACATTGCAACCTTGGTTGTGTGGTTTACCTTTCTAGTTAGTTGATAAGCTAGTTGATAGGATTAGAACTTAGGTTGCATAACTCTTTTGCGGTAGAAATAGCAAAACACTTAGCAAAACCTAAGATCTACTTTGGCTTGTTTACTTCTTGTATAGGTTTTGTTAAGGTTAGAAAAAGAGGCCTTAGTTTAGAAGTAGAGTTTAAAGCTGCCTAATTCACCCCCCCTCTTAGGCGTCACGGTCCTTTCACGCTCCTACCTTGTGTTGTGCCTGCTTGCGCTTCGGCTTCCTCTTCGCTTTGGTCTATCCACCTCGGGTGGTGGTGTTGTCGCAGTCGTCGTTTTCTTCACAACAGCTACTTGGTCGTTGGCGGTTACGTCATCTTCTTCGCTGTGGTTACCTTGATCGCTGGCGGGTACTGTCATCTTCTACTTCATAGCAGTTGTTTGGTCGCACGTGAATACTGATGTTTCTACTTCACAATGGCTAGCTCAGTCGTTTGCGGGTCTACCGGTTGGATGCTTTGTCACCTAGGCTTCACCCCCTCTATTAGCGACCATTGCGGGTGTATTTTCTTTTGCGAGCATAGTCGATTGGTGTTTTGAGGTGGAGGTCCCCCTCCCTCTCTCCTCATGTTTTCTTATTGTTTGTTTGTGTCTTTGGAATTCTGAGGGTAATTCTAGAATTAATTGTGAGTCATTTGTATTCTTGTTCCAACTTTTCTTTGAACCTTTCCTCGTAATAAAAAACGGGTAAAAGACCTGGCTGCAAAAAAAATGACAGCAATTAACTTTTAGGTGTGGAAAGTATCTCTTATGTAGAGATGGTAAGGAGAAATCCCCATCGGGGATAGTTACTCCATCCCCGATCCCACGGGAAAAAAAATCCCCATCCGTGTGAAACGACAGGCCATCGGGTAGGGTTTGGATGAGGGCAATGGTGGATGGATAAGATTTTGGATGGACGGATGGATGCGTATTGCTATTACAGATGGGGACTCCACGAGCAATGGGTACAGGGAATGGTCCTCCTCCCCAAACTACTAGATCCGATGACGATGGTTTTGGCCTCGTTTAGTTCCCCTTGGGGTCACTTTGGTCACGTCCCCATCCCCTAATTAATTGGGGAATTCTCACGGGAATTCGGGGATCGAGGTCTTATTGCCATTTCTACTCTTTTGAGAGGATCCACTGGCACCGTGAAGGAAGAAACTATTTCGCTCCTAATGGTCTATCAATAAAGATCAAGAAGGGACATTTGGGACTCGCCTATATTAATTTTATTGGTGTGTTACTTTTGATGGATTTTCGCAATTACATACATAACGATCGATATACCATTTTCCTGTACGTAGCCCAAAGCCGATCACACATATTATCAAGTAAAAATGTAAAATCTTATGTCAATACTTCTTTTGTTAGTGGTAATTTCACTTTATTCACCTGTCTCCTAGAAAAACATTATTATGGTTTTCGACACTAATGATAAGTGAGTCAGTCTCCGTATTCCCTGTGTTGCCTGTAACGGTTGATACACGCCACTAAGCTCCTCCACCACCCTAGTCTCCGTTGCCATGACGTCAACCTTCCTCGGTTAGAATATACTCCTCTCTGTCCCAAAATAGATGTCATTCTCGCTTTTCGAGAAGTCAGCTTTTTTCAACTTTGACTAATTTTATCTTAAAAAGTATTCATATCGAGCGTACACAACTAGTATCATTGGAAAGATCTTTAAATCTAGTTTTTTAACAAATTTATTTGAAAATAAAGATGTTGCACATATTTTCTATAAATCTAGTCAAAATTGAGAAAGTTTGACCCGTACGTTTCCCATAGCGTCATTCTATTCTGATGACGGAGGGAGTATGGTTGAATTTGATGTGTCATGTCCTTGGCATTGGCTCAGCTCCTGTGGAGTACGTGGAGTATTTGATACCTGGCAGTCGTCTTTCCTTCCCTCGATTAGAATCCGGTGAGCAGTAGGCCTTGGCTATGCCTCCTTTGGCAGGAGATGTGCCATGGAGTGGCGCTCCTAATCGCCACTATTGTGGTCATGGACGCGCGTAGTGATCCGACGTGTCATTGCCTATAGGCTACATCACGTATATTGTGGTATGACTTACATATAATGACAACAAGTCGTGTTGCCTTACTTAATAGTCCTACTCTCCTCCGTTCCAAAATATCCGTCGCTTGCGCTTTCCAAGGAAACAACTATCGGTAATTATATATTTAAAAATATTAATATTTATAATATATAATTAGTATCATTAGAAAGATCTTTGAATCTAGTTTTTTAATAAATTTATTTGGAGATATAAATATTAGCACGTATTTTATATAAATCGAGTCAAACTTGTGGTATAAAAACTAAAAAGACATACATTTTGAAATAGGAGTACATAAGATGTAAGATAGTATATTCGAGCGGTCGCCGGTTGCTGGCTCGCTGCACTAACACCGCGCTAGCTTTGACGATTGCTCTAGCGAGAGGTTTTAAGGGATAGTTGTGTAAATATCTCCGAGCCAAACAAATATTGCCTTTATTTATCAAACAAACTAATAAAAAACATGAATATAAAGAGGATGGAAAGAATTTTAGATATATTTTTTTTCAAAAAAGAGTAAAGATTATCCCGGCAATGAATTTGGGCCACGCTACTTCTTTGGACTTTGGTCGACCGTTTTCTTTGGTCAGAACGTTTATTTCTGTTTTTGGACACAACTTCACAGGAAATAACGTTTATGCCCTCGCCATATCTCGGCCTTATCCACACGCACGCTGCCGTACCGCCTGCCGTCGCCCTGCTCGGTGGTGGTGGTGCTCTGCCCATCCGCCGCCGGCCTCCGGCCTCTCCAAGTCTGTCATTCCTCGTCCGCCAGGCGGGCGTGGCGTCTTTCGCGGACTCGCCGCGAACACCTCCTGGTCCTGGAGATGCCGCCCGCCGCGGCTACGCGCTACCCCCCTCTTCCGGCAGCCCCATTCGCAGCTCTCCGTGTCACTGTATCTTCGCGAAACTAATAAATCTCATGCTTGCTTCCTTGTTTTTTGATCCATTGTTTCATTCGGTGCTTCTTTTCAGAAGAGGACAAAGGTTCCGGCGTGGCGAGTCCTCTGTGCTGCTGACGACCAAGGTCAGTATAAGTATAGTGCCACAAGATCTGGAAAATTCCTAGAAATGCTTCTCATGGTTTCTTTCTTTAAGTAGGGCACTCGGTATTCCCTTTTGGTTCATAAATATATACTCCTATTTTAACGTCTCTTCTTGTCATCTTTCTTGAAATTAAATTAGTCGATAGTATCTGATTTTACACAAACCCTGTTCATCTATTCCAGATCAACACGGTATAGTTCATGCCCTGACTCTAGTTTTCCATGTATGAGATTATGTTTAACGGATTTGTAGGGCCCTGTTTCGGTGTGGTGTATTGGTATTGATTGGATCTGCTCCATTTATTGAGCCTGTTTACTTATGGGGATTCTTTTTCCTAGTCAACCAATGCAAGGAACACAAAATGTGCAGGGGAAAGTTAACCTACTACAGGATCTGTTTCGCACCCCCCAAAAAAAAAAAAAGAAAAAAAAGAAAGAAAGAAGAAAGCCTACCGTATAAGCCACCTCCGGAGCACTGCAGTCTAAATTTCCTGCACATGTATACTCTTCTAAAACATGAGTTTAGGACTGGGAGTACAAACTGTTAAACGTAACAAATACATTAGAAGATAGTGGATCGTTGTTTCTGGAAATTTAGTTGTTTCCTGTACAAGGCCACACAAGTCTGGTTGACTACATTCTATGCATATTGTGATTCTCGACAGAGGAAGTCAAGGATTTGGGAGTCAATGTGGCGCTATCCATGCTAAAGTTCTACAAACGTAAGTTCATATTTGCAGTTTGCAGTCTGAGTTTGTTTTCTACTTCGTTTCCTGGGATTTGAGAATTGGCAGCTAACATCACAATAATTGTGGACCTTGCTTTTAAGACCAATCTCATTTCTACATAGACTGCTCATCAACCCTGCTTTGTGTTAACAGGAGAAATATCACCTTTACTGCCTTCAAGCTGCCGATATGTACCAACTTGCAGTGAATACTCTATGCAGGCGTACAAACGATATGGCGTTGTAAAGGGTACAGTCTTGACTGCTTGGCGCCTTTACCGCTGTAATCCTCTTGGTATGCATTTTTTTCTGTGTGCTTAGTTATTTCTGTTTTTTCGACATTTTCATATCAGTATACATCTGTATCAGATCACATTTATTGGACTTAGCTCTATCTGATGTACATGCAGGCGGATATGGGTATGATCCTCCAAGATGGTTTGGTGAGGAAGACGTACCTCTGCAATAGTAATGCCTGGTAATTGCAAGTATAAGCATTGTATTTCTTCAGATGCAGACTTGCAATAGATTTTATGCAATTCACTGAATCTAAACCCAGAAACATAAGGATAAAATTCTGAAATATCTATGCAACTCTGAAGGAGGATGTATGTTTTCTTTTTGCGTATGGTCACTTTATCCAGAATTCACCATATTCGATTGTGCATTCTAGTCTGAGGGATCCAACTGTTTTTTTTTTCCTCCAAAGAAACTAATGATCCCAACAGTCTTTTGCTGCTTCTAAACTACATATATAATTTGTCGGTGAAACAGATAGATGCATGGTTATAGGTTGTAACACTTGCATTTGAATTTAGTTAGGAAATCTTATTGGATGCATAGACTACCAAAAAAACCTTGTTATTGGGACAGCTAAAGGATGAGCATTGAGATATTTTTTTTATGGAACATGAGGATCGTTTGGAAATTCAAAGCTACCACTTCGTTAAAGATTCAACACATTGTAGGAACAATTGTAGTTAAGGAGTTCAAGGGAGACTGTATTCTTTCAGTTGAAGTCTGTACCAGTTACAATCTTGCATTACACCTGTCAATTTAAATGTCTTCCTTAGGTCTGCTCATCTGAACTGCAGGTCACCATCCAATATTTTATATGCAATATTTGAATAATCTTTGTTTCTTCTTGGGGTATCATATCTGTTCTTGTCACCAGCCAATACTTTATATGGTATATGCTGTATAGTTGTGGATGCTTTATCGCATCCATTCATATATCCCAGTGGACCTATCACTGTTCAAACTTTTTTGTTTTTCATATTGATTATTTTGTGTCCATGTTGATGTTTTGTTTACCCACCCCATTTCCTTTCTTTTCAGGTTCTGGTCCACTGTCACAAACAAGGCACAATTGTCTGTGGTAGTTTTAAGGGAAAGCCTTCCTATCGACTATATTGTCATGGAACATGATTGGATTTCTGAGATTTCTATGCTCAAGATAGTTAACATAAATGGTAATTGATTTTCTTCTATATAAACATGGCCCAAAACAAAGCATCTTCTATAAACTACTAAGCTACTTGGTGACCAGTCTATCAATATAGTTGAAGATTCATATTCTAGGAACCTATTGGTTTTAACAAGAGGACTGCACAGTTTAGTTTAGTTATAAAAAAAAAACAAGTTATACTATCTATGGTCTGTAACAAAACTGTTCATGAAAAAATCTTGATGCATGGCTTTAACATGATCATCATACTAAATTTATAATTTGGTACAGTTTATTATCATATTCAGAATCATGCATTCATATAGTAGCTTTGCCTCCATATCCCTAACACCACTGATCACTCAAAACCTAACGAGTGGCTCCTCACGGGATGGAAAGGGCGAGTGCTCCTTGCCTTCTCTATGTGGACGGCAGATGATGATAGATCTAGCTTGGGTGAATGATCAGTGAGCTCATCATTTTACAAATTTTTAGCTGGGAAGCAAATTCAGAGATATACAAGCAGCAAAATTTTTAGCTAAGGTGACGCACCCATGTTTGGCGCGTTGGAGGCAGGTCCTCGGTGGTTCCAACATGCATGACCTCGTATGTGGTGCTTGTTTGTTGGCCTTGTCCTGTTGTAACTTTGTGGCTTATCTGTGATTTGTGTCCCTTTCAGTACTTTGGCTGTACCCACACATTGATAGATTTGATCATTTCGTCATTTTGATGACCCCGTCCAATTTTGTTGCTTGCTCCGTTTGTCCTTGTCATTGGGTGCCTTAGTATCTACCCCAAGAAACCTTCACCGTAATGTTAAGGCTATGCCATGTTTTGAAAGGATGTTATGAATGCCTATGAATGTAAAAATCTTAGATGAAACTCCCCAGTTAGATAATATAAATACTTGTACTCCCCCTGTTCCAAAATATAAGATATTTTGGCTTTTTTAGATACATTGCTTTTTTTATGCACCTAGACATTTTGTGTATATATATAAGTGCATAGCAAAAACTATGTATCTAGAGAAGCCACATCTTATAATTTGGGGTGAAGGGAGTATAAGCATGTGAAAACATTTTCTTCTTCGGTTAGCATAAACATTTTCTTCTTCGGTTAGCATCCAGCATAGTTCATATTGTAGTTTAGTACTGGCATCCATGCTGATGTGTCTAATTTCTGTATCCCTTCCTCTTTTTGGTTTTCATTTTTCAGGTGTATATGAGCCATTGTGCTGGTCTATCACTCCAGTTGGTTCATATTCGGGGAATCCTGTTGGTCGAACACAAGGCCGGATTGCAAAGTCCAGTTTTGTTACAGTGACCGTGCACGATCTCTATCGTCATTATGCTATAAATATATAATATAAAATTTGGTGCATGTTATTTTAAAATGTTTGATGTCATGACAGCATAGTAAAGAAAGGCTCACCACCAGTCACCATACCAAAGAAATTATCTGAAATTGCTTCTCAGCTATATTCCCATATTCATAGAGTTATACATCGGTTCCAACATGTAAGATATTTTAACTTTTCTACACTTAGATATACACTATGTCTAGGTAAATAACAAAAGCAGCATATCTTGAAAAACCAAAACGCCTTATATTTTGGAATGGAGGGAGTAATTTACGGTGTAAGAATTCTTGCATGTCTTCAAAATCGAAAACTGAGGCGATTTATTATTTTGAACGCAGTAGCTGTACCACTGAGGCACTGACGAGAAGCCTGTGCCAGGTTAGAGCTACTATCATGGATCATCTGGCGTCCAGGTGGATATGGCGAAGAGCACACGTCCTTTCCATCCCTGGAGAAGCCACCGTTGATCCTCGCTGATCACAAAACACTTGTGGTATTCCTTATTCACCTTGTCCTTGAGCTCCTGAACAATCTCAGTATCCAATGGCAGCTGCCTGAGCCCTGCTCGCTGGTTCCGCGCCTGCCATTGCTTGTAGTTCTGAGGGCGCTCCACCCGTTCCATGCCCTCGCACGCGATGATGCTCATGGCACACTGCGCAAACATGTCCTGCTCCACGAGCAGCCTCTTGTAGTCATCCCTTGGGGCGATACACATGTCGAAGAGCGCCGTGTAGCGCTGCAGCGCGTCACGGAACCGCGCCATGAAGAAAGCGCTGTTGTGTGATCCGTTGGCTATGGCGTGGACGAACACGGCCGGCCTCATCTTCCTGATGATGCCGAGCACCACGTCCCTAGGGTTGGGCCTCTCGGCCACGACGCTCTCGTCCATCAACGTCTCCAGGTGGAACATGGAGTTGACGACGAGCACCTCGTCGGGATCAATGTCCAGGTCCTCGGCGTGGATGGCCTTCGGCCTCTTAGCAACAACGCCACGGAACTTGAACGGCACGCCTGAACTGGCACGCGCAGGCATGGAGCCAGGCGCCCTGTCTCCTCGATGCGCCAAGCTGGACGGAATCCGGGCTGTGGCTTGTCGACGCCGGTGAGCCTCACCTCCGGCGGCCCGCCCTCCCTGAGTGAGAGCCACCGGAGCAAGTCCTGACCACTGGATCCCGTGGCCTAGACCATAGTCGACGATGTGCAGCTTCTTCCTCCCAGCGACGGCCCTGTAGATGGTCTTGTTGGAGAAGAGCAGCTCGACGGGGAGGAAGCAGCAGGAGGCCATGAACAGCTTGTAGGCCTTGAGGACGCTGACCATGGAGGCACAGTTTGGCGACGAGCGACAGGTAGATCTGGCTCCCCGTGCCGGCCAGCCGTGCCTCCAGGCCCCTGGCAAAGCAGTGTGCCAGCCGCTGCGTACCATCGCCCGTCGGCGACTGAGTGGTGCTTGATCCGCTCTAGCAGCCCGGCCGCGGCGCGCCAGTCATTGGTGGCGACGTCCTCGGCGCAGCGGGCAGCGGATGAGCAAAGTATGCATGTCCACGGCCTCGGCGCTGCTGGTGCTGCCGCTGCAACTGCTGCCGCCTCGCCGGCCGCATCGCGTCCTCCTTTGCCATGTCCGCCGCAGGGCTTGGGTCGTAGCCAGTCGAGCATCAACCGGTGCAGCATTTCGCGTGCGGTGGCTTACTCCGGCGACTCAAACTCAAGCTGCGGCGGCGCAGCAATCTGCTTGCTGCGACGACCCATGTCGCCGCCGGCCTCGTGCCTCTTCTTCTGGCTGCTGCTGTCATCGACGACTGTCTCGCTGCTCCTATCTCCAGGGACGACGACGATGGACGGTAAGAATTTGTTCGCCTCCTCCATGCCTCTGAAGAATGCCACGCGCACCGCGTCCGTGCAGCTGCTCTCGGTGCTAATAATGGAGGGTGCCACCGCTGAGGTGTCCAGCAGCGGCTTCCCGGAAAGCTCGACGGAGTTATTGCAGGGATGTGACGGGACGACGACGGCATTGGAGATGATCTCCACGAAGGGCTGCTGGGCCTCGAGGAGCGCAGGGTCGTACTGCTGGCAGAACAGTTTGTCGGCGATGTCCTCCTCCTCCTCCATGAGCATGCGCGAGATGCAGGGGAGCACAAGGTCATTGTCCTGAAAATGAGCTGATGAGTCGTCGTATTTGCTGACGCAGGGCGTCGGAGGCAGGTCAAGAAAGACGGAGGGGGAGGGTGGCGCTGGCGTGGCTTCCATTTGTTCCATGACAGCTCGAAGCATCACCTGCTCCCTCAGCTCTGCGGTACGCCCGGTGTGGCTATAGTGCTCTAGTGCAGTGCTACACGACACTGGAACTGACGTGTTTGTAGAGGTAGAGGTATTTTGGCATGACATCCACGCGCTCGGTGAATCTGACGTTGGGTCAAAGGCAAATCAACACGAAGGATCCTTTTAGAATTCTAATTAAGGGCCTGTTTACATTGCTTATTTTGCACAAAAAAAAAATTACTATAGCAACATGCTAACTTTTGTAATAAGTGTCCAATCATGACCTAATTAAACTCAAAAGATTGGTCTCGTAACTTTTGAGAACCTGTCAAATTAGTTTAAGTTTTTATCAACGTTTAATGCTTCATGTATGTATCCAAACATTGATGTGATGAACTTTTGGTGTTTGATGGTGTATCTAAATAGGGCCTAAGTGAACTACCATGGTGGCCCGAATTTGTAATCGGTGCGGTGTCTCCCGGTAAACATACATGGATTTGTAATGGTACTGAGCAAATTTACGCGGTTGCGGTGTATGCCAGCCAATTACACGTTTTTACAGTGTCCAGCAGCAAAATTTACCTTATAATTTTATTCGATGCATAATGTTCATGATGTCACTGACAAAGATTAAAGAAGGCTAAGAAGGACAAAACAGGAAGGTTGCAAGAGCATATAACAAGAAGGTGAGACAAAAATCATCCAGAATAGGAGATATAATTTGGAATATAATTTTTCCTCTTGGATTAGAAGACAAGAAGTTTACCTAGTATTCTCCAAGTTTTGAAGGCACATACAAGGTTTTGAAGATAATAGCTGGAAATTTCTATATGCTTGGAGAGCGGAGACATTATGGGTAAACATATGCCCAGAGCGCAAAAAGTGTCACCCTAATGTGGGGGCAAGACACATAGATCCTTTTGAGATGATATATATATATATATGGAAATTATTTTCTACTCCCTGAGAGGTAGTTACTCCCTCTCCTCTGTACCACGCGCAAATACACCCCGTCCCTCCACGAACGGTGGCAGGTTGCCTAACGGGTTAACAAATATAAACCCATTTAGGAATACGATCCTAAAATCTAGGATGTTGTTGCTTGGCACAAATACACCCATCCGCCTCCTCCACATATGTAGTCCACGCCATGCATTTCTCTATCCTCTCTCTCTATTTCTTTCTTTTTTGGATCTCACGCACGGTGCCGGCTGCGGCGCGCGCCCTGCCTCCCTTGCCATTCCGGTGGTGATGGAACCCCTCGGCGGTGGCCATCTCGGCGGCGCTTCTGATTCCCAGGCAGCGGCAGCGTGGCTTGTTGCCCCCGTCGGCTGCGTTCCCCAGCACCCCAGCAGTGGCTCCAGCACCAAGACGGTGACCAGAGAGGAGGGAGGCCGGCGGAATCGCCACCGGAACGCGGCGGCGCCTTACAGTCGCCCTTTTCCGGTAGCAGGGAAAGGGGAAAGAAGAATTAGAAAAATCCCCAATCACCGGGTTTGGTTTGAGAGCTGCCCCTGTTCTTGGATCTACTCTGATCGTTGATGTGAGGAGGAAAGATCCGGCAGCGTGAAGCCTCCCGGCTGCTGCGTGAAGCAAGCGCATCCGCTGAAGGCCGTCGTGGTGGGTAGTATGTGTTCATACGTATATACAGTAGTATCAATTCATAGGTATGTGGTATTTGTTCATACTTTAATACTACTAGGAAGTATTAGCTCATACTACTACTAGGTATATGCCGCAGTCTGGTGTATACGTATACATACCGTATCAATTTTTGTCCTGAAAAAATGCTGATTCAAGTATATGTATATACTCCCAAAGTATATGGCTATACTTCCCTTGAGTATATGGATATACTTCCAATATGTACAAGTATAGAAATATACTTAATTTTCTTATTAAAGTATGCGTCCATACTTCGGTATTTTCTTGTCAGAATTGTATGTGTACGTATAAGAATAGTACATATACGTACTGACACGTACCAAGAATTTCAAATGCAAATTCTTTTCGTGGAGTGACTTGTTGCCGTCAAATGCGCGTGACACTGCATGCAACCGAGAACCTCGGGCTTCCTCGCGCACGGATGGTTAGGCTCGTGATGCTATTGGATCCCTGGCATACCCGTTTAGAGGTGGGAGTAGATACTCCCAGGAGTATAAATATATATATATAGAGAGAGAAAGAGAGAGAGAGGGAGGGAGGGTGAGTTTTCTATACTCTCAGGAGTAGTTACTCCCCTCTCGTTTAACAGCCACCAGAACACTAAACAGGGTCGGAGGCGAATGAACTAACGTGCTGCATGTTAAACCCATTTAGGAGTAACTAACCCCTTACTTGCGGCCGGTTGGTTGTATCTACCAATTTAAAATTGTGGCTGATTTGAGTGCATGTCATGGACTAGTACGCCCATAAGGTGCGGAAGGAAATGAGTATGTGTGCATACATTTATAACTTCAAATAAATTTTATTTATTGATATGTGCTCATACATATGAAATATGTTAATATATGTAGTATATTCATATACTTACGAACGGAGGTATATGCACATACATAAACAAGAAAGTTTGTGTTAATACATGCACGTCCGTAAACTCATTGACCAAGGTATATGTGCACATACATAAACACAAGTACGTAGTATGTGTTAATACACGAGCCCGTGTAGTATGTTAGTATATCCATATACTTCTGGATGGAGGTATGTGCACATACATAAGCAAGGAAGTATGTATCAATACATGAGCACATCTGTATACTTATATGGATGGATGTATTTGCACATACATGAACATAAGAGGTATGTGTTAACACATGAGCACATCTGACGATGGACGAAGTTATTTGCGTATACATAAACAGAGGAAGTATGTATGTGTACAATTGGAGTAGTATACATGCATACATGCATGTATCTTATGAGTGGTATTGATGGACGGAGTTTTCTCCAGAAATCTGACGCAAGATAGATTAAACACCACTTTAAGTATATAACGATGCCTGCTCATGTTTGATTGTTTCTGCCTAAAAATGATAGGCCAAAAATCGTAGATTAACAGAACAATACAAACCAACAAAACCTTGAATCGAATTTGATGGTCTACGGGCTTGCTGACAGATTGGATCTTGCCGCGGCCGGCCGTGGACGGAGACACATGTGCTATTCGGATCGATAAACTCCTAAGTGCACGTGTCGCACCGCCAGGCGGAGACCATAGGAATCCCGGCATATCCATTCTTGCGCATGTAGGTGGTCTTGGTGGTGGGCGATATATCACAAGCATGCACGGCGGCCGTCTCTGATGAAGCTTTTAGTGACCGTCGTCCGATTATGGCCCTCTGCATGACGGCGTGTGATTTGCATCTTGATTAGATTATATATATAAACAGATCAATCCTAAACAGAGTATAACAAAAGAATTTTTTACAGGGTGTTGATCAAATATGCACATACAAATGGTTGCTCCGATGTAGAGGTCCGGCCGCCGCCATGGTTCTGATGATGCCAGAGCAGTTGGAGAATTGAATGAGGGAACCCTAGATTAGATTGGGTATAAATACGGCCGAGTGTATCGCTATGGTTCTGGCCGCTAACAACGCAACGAGTACGGGAACTTAGTGCGGGTCTGGAACCAATACTTGGTATGCCCGATAAAAGTAAAAGCTTCGTGAAAAACACCGTAATAAAGGAGGGAGTAGTTACTACCTAAGAGTAGGAAATAATTTCCCTATATATATATATATATATATATAAAAAAAATAGTCGATTAATCATGTTCATTGCCGTCTTAAACCAGATGGTCTGGTTTCTGCTAGCAGAACCACAAGTTCACTGTTTCTATTTCGCACATTCTAGTGCTTTGGTGTGCAGTCATGTTTTGCGCCAACACACACCACTTGATTGGAAGAACTGAAGAAGCTATCCATATAGTTTTGATCATTTTCTTTCTTTTCTAGAGTTTATGACCACAGCTGAATATATGAATATGTACATGATCAACTAGGCACTGATAAGACATGTAATGACTTAAATAGGAGACACTGCATCACTAAACAATCCATCTCTTCCTCTTGAGGTACATATTTGTGCAAACTGATTGAAACCATGGACCAACTGTGGCTATTGTGACAATAGAAAAACACAAGATCACCAACAGATATATATGGTCAATACAACAGCACATAACTCTGGACTCTGGTACCATTCGGTAGCGAAAAAACAAAAGGTTCATTCAGAAGGACTCATCTGCTACCCATGTGGACAGGGCGAAGAGGATGCGCCCCATCCACCCTTGCAATAGCCACTGACCGTCTTCACAAATCAAAAGGTCTTTGTGATGGCACATCCTGACCTCTTCCTTGAGCATATTAACAATTGTTGGTTCTAGAGGCAGCTGCCTCAGTCCTGCCCGTTGGTTTCTCGCCTGCCACTGTCTATACTTCTCAGGGCGTTCCAGTAGGTCGATACCCTCGCAAGCGATGACATTCAGTGCGGAACGTCCAAACAGGCCCTGCTCAAGCACCACTCGTGACTTACTCTCCCGTGGCATGGTTGCGTCAAACATGTCAAACATTGCCGTGTAGTAGAACAGCGCCTCCCGAAACCGCGACAAGTAGGAGCAACCATAGGAATTATTCAGAATGCTCTGGATGAAGACATCTGGCCTCATCTTCCTAATGTTATGGAGAACGGTATCCCTGGGGCTTGGATTATCAAAGAATACGCCCTCGTCCATCAGGCTGCTGAAATTGAAGTTGTCAGTCACTACGAGCACCTCATCCGGATGTCTGTCCAAGTCCTCGTTGCAAACTTCCTCCCACTTTTTCCTTATGACATGGAAGTCGAATGGCACACCAAACTCATGGGCACACTTGCTGAGTCGGCACCCTGTCTCCTCAATATGCTCAGCTGGACATGGCCGGAGATGCCAGCGGGGTATGGCGGTTATCCTCACCTTCGGTGGGTCACCTTCCCTACTCGCTAGCAAGCGAAGCAAGCTTGCCCAATGGAATCCGTAGCGCATTCCGTAGTCAACAATGTGCAGGCTTCTCTTACCCACCATGGCCTGCATGATGGTCATCGTGGAAAAACAGATCACCAACTTGCTGAAGCCAGCAGGCTGCCATGTAGAGGTTGTGCGCCTTGAGGAATTCCTCAATTGAGAGGTGGTCTGCCAATAGCAATTGCCAACGCTGGCTGCCCATGCCCACTAGCCGTGCTTCCAACCCCTTGGCAAAACACTGGGCTAGCCGCTGTGTGGCATCTCCTGTTTCTGATGCATGTTGCTTGATCTGCTTCAGTAGCTCGTGTGCCCTCGCGTGATCATTTGCTGCTACTGCCTGTGCACAAAAGATCAATAACGAGCTTATGTCCACCACATTACTCACCCCCTTTTTAGTTTTACCACCCCTCTTCAGCACCTCATTCGCCATGTCAGTGCGCAGCTTCTCCATGGTTCTAATGTATATCTCATGGCCACTAAACATCATATCCTCTAGCATCTCATGGGCACAAATATCCTCGGGGTCCTTCACTGCCATCACGGCTTTGCTGCTCCTTGTTGTTATCTCCTCTTCTAAATTATCACCGTCTCTATTATTCCTCTTCTTTGACACACTATGACTATGATGGCTACTTTCCCTGACCATTTGATTAGCCAGCTCGTCACTTATGAAGCCATTATCTCTGGGCAATAGCATGCTTGCCTCATCCACACCCTTCAAGAACTCCCCCACTGAATATGCACACTTGAATAAGGATGAGTTGGGTTTGCTTTCATCACCACTACCATCTTGCAACAGATCCTTTTTTGCGTCGCCGTTGATGGCACCAAGGGACGGGGAGGAAAGGATTTGAGCAAAGGGCTCCTCCACCTGGAGTAGCGCAGGGTGATCAGAGAGCTTATCGTCGGTGTCGTCCTCGTCCTCCATGAGCATGCGTGAGATGTAAGGGAGCATCATATCACTAGGGACATGATGGCAGTCCTCACTTCTTCCACCTTTAGGCTTCTTTGAGGGAAAACCGTCAAGGGATGGAGATAGTGGTGAAAGCTCCATGGGATCCTTCACGATTAATTCGTCGGGTGAGCTAGGTTGCCATGTTATTAATGGTAATGGCACGGTGTGGGTCTTGGTTAATATATCGTAATGAAGATGACACACCATGCCAACCTGTATGTATCTGTCTCCTGTAAAATGTAGTGCCAAATGATTCAGTAACTCCAATGCTGCTTTGGATAATGGAGACAATAGTCGGCGATATTTCCAATGTTCCTCGGATATATATACTGGTAGAAATGCTATATATATAGCCACTCCACATAGCACACAAAGATAATATTTGTAAATAAGACCACAGAAAAGAAACCCCATTTCTGTCATTGCCTATTTAAGTACGCTTTATTACAGGGGCTGATATAAAGTAATAAAGTAGTATCATTGTTCCGAAATGCAGAGAACGAGCAAAGGTTTAAAGCAACATGCTTGATCTTATTCTTACGTATTTAGCTCAGATCAGTACCTGCAAAACACTTCTATATATGTATGTATACGTATGTATGTATGTCAGCTGGAGATGTCGATGTCGATTATATATGTAATTTTCTTTGGAAACGTGAAAGAAAAATGAAGTATGTGAAACATACATGGCTTCGAGAAACAACTGTTCACAAAAAAAACTCTTGATTTCACTATTTTTTTTTTATAAAAAAAACACACTATTCTCCTTGGGAGTTCAGGGTAGGCTTGTATGTATATGACTAATTATTGGAACACCTAACCTAGCGCAGTACAAGAGAGAGCTTGTTTGGAAAAAATTCGTTGTTTCTTCCTCCTGGGGTACACGAATCAAAATCATGGCTTAAGATGCCCAAGGAGTATTAAAAAAGAAGGCAAAAAGAGTAGTCTCAGGGAGGCCCGTGGTTTCTCTCATGCACCACCACACTCGAAAAATCTAATGTCGAACAATTAAAAGATTTAATCTCTGGTGGTTATTCCGGTGCACCAAAGGACACATCCAGTCTGTTAGATACGATATAGACTAGGAGCTTATTGTTGCACCCGTCAGTGCATCACCAGACGAGCTCCTCTGGTACGTTGTGTATTGTGGATTGGGAGCTCATTATAGCACACCTAATTAGTGCCTGTCCATATTCTTTGTGTACAGTTTCCTACTTGCCTTGTTGAAAATTCTCCTGTTACGCTATTTCAAAATGTTCCAAAACACGAAGATCACCACCCCAATAAGCTGTCTCCGCTCCTTATATGACACTTTCGTTGTGACTTCTCCCACCATGCTTTGATATGTACTGGGTTGGCATGGACCTATGAGGTTGTGACAGCAGCTTAGGGAAGTTCTCCCAAGAGAGAATTAGATCCACACCGTCTTAGCGAAAAGGCAACATAAGCATAGGTATAGGCCGAGGTGATTCTCCCTCTTATACTGTATCTAGTTATTGTTCCGAAGCTCATGTTGCACCATTCTATTTTTCTCTCAAAACAAGCCCAAACGGTTTTCAGGTTAGATACCTGGCACCCCAAACCTTTTTCTTCCGAATCTTGTTTCTTTACGTCCATATGTTCAAGCTTCACTTGTATGATGTCTTTAAATTCTTCTATCTCAGGTCTTCAATAGTTCTTTCGGATTGATTTGAGGTGTTGATGTCCCAATCTTCACGTATTCAACCTTAGGTATACATCCTTACATCTATTTTATCTTACTATTACTAATTAGAAGCTTCACTCCACGTTAATCCTCACAAGAACCACTAGAAAAAAGATAACTACTAAAAATTCTCACATTAATCAGAAACATCTAACCATTAGTTAGAAGACTCTAACTATACTTAACATTTAGGTCTATTTTGTTTTTTAAAAGTACCCACTTCCATAATTATATCTATACCTATACTAATACTAATAATAAAGACTCCGTGAATGTGTAAAGAGTCTTTGTTCCACCGTCTACAGCCTTCGTATAACTATAGCTAGGAACTCTACAGCCTTCTTGTTCCACCGTCTCAAGCTCTAACATCGATTTTAAGCATTGTTCGCCTAAACAGTTGTTTAGCCCGTTTATACCGTTTAAATGCTATATAATGGTACACTGTTTACTATTTAGCCTTCAGGATAACACTAACTTTCAGAGATGTGGTGCAGGTTTTAAGAAACTGTTTATGTCATTGTAATAGTTAAGGGTGCAATTTATGACCTAAAATTCTTATTTTGAACATTACAAAAGAAAAGTGAATAAACAAAAAAATAAGAATTTTAAGTGAGCTTTAGAATACAAAATATGTCCTAATTAATACGATTAAGTATTAAAATCAAAATTTGTGGTGTATGGCATCAAAAGATAGGAGTTGCAATAAGAACCACATAGTTTAAGATTTTCTTGTTTATAAGCTAATAATGTTTCAACTAAGGCCCCATTTGACTTGGAGAATCATTTCGGTTTCTCCAGTGAAACAACAGAATCAGCTCCAAACACTATTTTCCACCGGTGAATCGGAACCGAAACAATATAATTCAGCGTTCTTACTCACAATCGCGAAATGGCCAGAAGGTAGTTTCGCACCGATTCTCCTATCCACTCCTAGTTCTGCTTGATATTTTTTCCAGTTAACTTTTTTCTAATACAACAAGTTAAAATGGATTGTAGTTAAGTTCTTCTTTGTCCAAAAAAAAAATCAGAATTTTTTGAAACATATTTTTATTTTTTAGATTTTTTTAGAAAAAAATATATATTGTTATGACTCTGAATCCAGTGTCTTTACCAAACGGTTTCAACGAGTGATTTTGATTCATCATTCGAAACGTTTTTGAGAGAACCTGAATTTGAAACGTTTCTATGAGAATGATCTCTGCCAAACGCACCCTAAATGCATATGCATCTCTCTCTGGCCTCCTTTCTCTGTGCTTGAGCAGTCACAGTCAGGACGTGGCAGGCGGACGCGGGAGGAGTGGAGGTTCGTCCGCAACCCATGCGGAGTGGGCGTAGAGGATGCGGCCCTTCCACCCCTGCAGCAGCCATCCGTCGGCGGTGGAGTCGATGATGAACTCCCTGTGGTAGCACTGCCTCCTGACCATGTCCCTGACGGCGGCGAGCACCGCCGGGTCGAGCGGCAGCTGCGTGAGCCCCGCGCGGCGGCACCTCTGCTGCCACTGCCTGTATGTGTCGAAGCGGTCGGTGCGGTCGCGGCCCTCGCAGGCGACGACGTTGACGACGCAGGCGCGCAGGAGGTCCCGCTCCAGCACCCGCCGCCGCTGGCTGCCCCTGGGCAGCGTCGCATCCAGCATGTCGAACGCCGCCGAGAAGAAGAAGAGCGCCTCCCGGAAGCGCGTCAGGAACGTGTTGCCGGACAGGCCGTTGACGACGCCGTGCGTGAACACGGCGGGCCTCATCCGCCGGATGCCGCCCAGCACGCTGTCCCGGGGGCTCGCCCTGTCCACCACCAAGCTGTCGTCCGCCAGCGTCTCCAGCTTGAACACGCTGTTCACCGCCACCACCTCCTGCTCCTGGTCGCCGTCGACGCCGATCTGGACGGCGTCGTCCCAGCTCGCCGCCGCCACCGCGTGGAACTTGAACGGCACGCCCAGCTCGCGGGCGTACTCGCTCAGCCTCTGCCCCGTCTCCTCGATGTGCCTGGCCGGCCGGAACCCCGGCAGCGGGAAGTCGACGCAGGTGAGGGTCACCTCCGGCGGGCCGCCGTCCCTGGCCGCCAGCCGCCGCAGTAGGCCGGGCCACTGGAGACCCAGCAGGTGGAGGCCGTAGTCCACCACGTGCAGCCGCCTGCTCCCGGCCGCGGCGGCGCAGATGCTCAGGTTGGCGAACGCGAAGGCCACCTTCTGGAAGCAGCAGGTGGCGGCGAGCAGGCGGTAGGCCCGCAGGAACTCGGGGCCCTGCCGCGTCTCCGGCGCCGCCAGCGACCGGTGCAGCGCGCTACCGGTGCCGGCGAGCCGCGCCTCCAGGGCCTCCACGAAGCAGTGCGCCAGGCGCTGCGTGGCGTCCCCCGTCGCCGACGCGTGCCGCTTCGCCTGCTCCAGCAGCTCGCGCGCGCCCTGCCGCTCGTCCACCGCCTGCGCGCAGCTCACCAGCAGCGTGCGCATGTCCACCTGCTGCTGCTGCCGCCGCCGCCGCGCCTCCCGGGTGTTGCTCGTGGCCGCCTCCTCCGCCATGGCCGCGCGCAGGCGCTCCATCTCTTCCGCGGGCACCTCGCTGTCGTCATACTCCAGCATCATCCTGGAGATCAGCTCCTGCACCTGCTGGGCATCCTCTTCCGGTTCCGGCCTGGCCGCCGTCGCCATCAGCTTGCATCGCCTGGTAGCATCCTCCTGATTCGTCACCACCAGCCTGTGCTTGTCGCCGGTGGGCAAGAATTTGCAGCCTTCCTCCCTGCCCTTGACGAACGCCATGTTCAGCAAGTCCAGGACGCTGCACGCCGACTCTGCTGCTGCTCCTGTAGCACACATGTTCATGTTCTCCGACAAAGAGACACTGGCATTCTTCTTGTTGCCGTCGTCCCTGTAGACATCGGATGCGCCACCATTATTGCCGGAGGAAGCAATGATTTGAGCCAAGGACTGCTGGGCATCGAGGAGTGCAGGGTCGTCGTTGCGCAAGAACATGCCATCCATGTTCTCCTCTTCCTCCATGAGCACACGTGAGATGCGCTCGAGGGCCGCGTGTTTCTGCTGCTGCTCTGAGGAGGGATCGGGAACGCCGCCGTTGCCATTGTCATGGTAGGGCGTTGGGGGAAGGTCGAGGAAGACGGAAGGGGACTGCGGCGAGGGCTCGACGAGACCCACCAACTCCTCCAGGGTTGCCGCCATAGTTGATGAGGAGATGGTGCCCCTGACAACCGCCAAGTGAAGTTGTCATCTTGGAATCACCTTGCATTGGAGACTTGTTCTCCTCCGCCATACGATCCATGCCAAGAGGTGATAAGCTCACTCCTTGCTGGCTGACGGAGTCCTCGATTGCCTGCTGCACACATGACAAAGAAAAGGTCTCGAGAAAGATGATGACAGTTCCCCGCTTCAGTTAAGACAATGATCAAGTAGGGAAAAAACAACTCCACGACAGATCCCAGGATCCTGTCTCTTCCTTCCTTACAGCGAACCTTGGAAATAGCTATACTTGAATTGTTCCTTTCTGGGATAGAGGTGGGAATTACCAATGCTTATCTCTTGGAGTAAGTAGCATAAGCATACCTGTACTTGTTCTGTTTCTTTCCAGCACCCACCTGTAGGGGCCGATTCACTAGCAAAGTAACAACATAAACCTGCTGCAGTGGACATAATCAACACAACACAGAACGCTATGGAGAAGGAATTGCAAATCCAGGACAGTCGTGAATAAAAAAAAACATTTTAAAAGAAATGAAAAGTAGATCCATATATAGCTGTTGACCGAACAGTAGAATTCTTTTTTTTATAAACCATATCTGTATTACTGGATAAGGAAACCAAGTACATACGCGTACAAATACAGATACGGACCGTAAAAGGATACAGAGGACAGTTGCCCCACCCAATAAGCAAACCGGTCCCTGGAAAAAGAGAAAAATACACTGAAGACCCTGGACCTTGAGCTTGCCGAAGGCAACCAAATCCGCCGACGCCGGTCGCCACCATCGCCTGCAGATCCAGCCGCCGCCCTCCTTGCAAAGCCGGAAGAAGCTCCATCGCACAGTGGCTTTGAACTGAGCCGAAAAAGACACTCGAAAACCGAGATTTGCCAACGCTGTTCGCCCAATCGGCCGGGGTCACGCCCCAAGCATCTTCCAGCTTGAACCAGGCCTCGTCGATGGCGACACCCACCACTGCGGAGATGTCGAGGTCGGTCCATCCTCCAACCAACCATCAAGCCGCAACTACCTCTGCTCCCTTGAACCAAAAGGCCGCCATGCTCGTCGCCACTCCGACGAAGACGAAAAAGCACCGGCGGAGGACTCCTTGGAGCCCCACCCCCACGAACTCGCCACCGGCGACGGAGCGGAACGCCAGCAGGGCGCGGCAGAGCTCGGAGGGACCTTATTCCTCGCCGGCATCGCCGCCGACGCCTCGGCAACACCGGCCGAAAACCTAACCTAGACCTAGGAAACCCTAAACTAGGACGAGCTCCACCAGCCGGCAAGAGAAGCACCGTCTCCGCCATCTCCCGAAGCCCTGAGGGCCATCGGAAGAAGGGGAGACGGCTTCCTCCGCCGACGGCGACGACGACTCCTTTTTCGCCCTCTCTCAACTGTAGCACGAAAGAGGATTCGAGAGAGGGGAAGAAGAGTCGAACAGTAGAATTCTTGGGTCAGCAAAGTTTAAGCTCTTCTTTGAGCGCATATTACACAATTTCAGAAACTGTAGAGTTTAAGGGGGGTCTGAAACAAAGGATTTTCTTGTGTTTTCTGTTCCTCCGTTCTAAACAAGCCCTAAAAGCAAGGATCTTCTGTGTGCTGGTTGAAACAAGCGTTCATCTCAACAAGAGAAAGAATATGCAAGTACATAAAACATGCACATCTTCAAGAAACAAATCAGTGCTCACAGTTGCTACCATATTAGCCTATCGCGAACCTGATGTGTAAAACTGGTTGACCTTGACAAAACTTCATTTTACCTCACTGGACTCAGCATGCACGCACCCACTAAATTTAATTCAGTTCCGTGAAGAATAAATTCTTTATCAGCGCAACTTCTCAGACAGCCACAGAAGAGCAGCAGTGGCATCCAGTAGTAACTAGTAAAGAGCCAAGAGCTCATAATTTATATTCTTCACAAAGTTCAAGGCAAAAACTGAACACTCTAACATGTATTTTACAGCACAAGATGTATTGCCTAAAAGGAAGGAGAGCAAGGCGCATTGCGCTCCTCTATGATATGAAATCATTAAGTGTTTTTCAGCAGCCACATGTAGTGTCCCTGACTGAATGAGTATACTGAAACGACCTCGATTTCCACGAAGGGAAATCCACAGGCTCGAATTGTAATTCAACAGATTGCTTGGGACAATCCATGAAATTATCCAAATCTCAGTTGCCACCAGGATCCATACAACGGTAAATAAGTCTTACATAAATATTTATTACATCGCCACACTGGCGGAATCAACAATCAGAGAAGCTTTAGAAGATGCGAAAGCGATTCATCCTTCACGGCCAACTTGAGTGTAGCACGTGACCCTATTCCTCGTCATCATCTCCCTCGAAGTCGTACTCATTCTCGTCACCTGACAGCAAATTTATCAGTACGATTTGTACTGGCCACGGAGCCCACCTATGCAGCATTTGCTTTGTGGAAAGTGGATGCAAGGCTATACAAGCAGACCTATAGGCTGAGGTTTTCCTATGCAGCTGTAATCAATGTTTAATTAGTCAAGTTTTATCACCAGTTAACACCATTATCCCTTTTCCCATCACCACACCTCACATATCCACACCTCACTCTCATTCGACAGGCCCAACTCCCTCTCGGGCCTATCTCAGCGGCACACTACCACAACGGGTACACTGCCGGAACAATGCTATCCAGGGGGAGAAAAGAATATGCTCTCATCTGATAGTGGTTGCAGAAACATTAGGAAAGGTCCATAGCCAACGAGTTGGCTTATGTATCGATCGATCAACCATACACTCTGCAGAGGTTTCACTACCCACAAGATTAGCCATCATAGGTGTTGCGCAAACACCTAGGCAGAATTCCGGGTGCTTGCTTGCCTAGGTCGATGCCACCCTACCACTCAGCCCTGGGATATTCCGGATCCTACACCGTTATGCTGAGACTGGGAGACACAGTACCGGGCCCATCCAGTGGTACTGTGCATCTAGGACGGAACGGGAACCCATCGACCGTCTCCGCCCACCCTTATCACCTTTCAACCTAGCAGTAGTGGCACCGCCCTACCAAGTAGTCCAGCCGTCTCCCGCCCATCAGAAGCGAGCGAGTAGCAAGGGAATCCAGATGTTTCCGGTCACTAGTCAGATCCTAGGTTGTGACCAAGCAGGCATCTCCACTTAGGGGATACTCTCCCCGTGCCATCACAGCACCTTCGTCCACGGGCTTCAAACCACCAAGGCTATCCCACCCGGAACCTCCTCAACAACTTTACCCGCCACAGGTATCTCACTTTGGGGATGCCCAGGTTGCACCCCCGGCACGACTTGCCTCATGGGCTTGTCTCACATCCCACTTGGTCGACATCAACCCTTACCACGCACCCAAGACGCACGCAGCACTCTCTCCCAGTGGTTATAATCAGTTATACACCGTCCCAATTCCACCACATAGCATATAGCAAGTAGAAAGTAGTGGAAGAGTAACAGTAAATTAAGCAGCAGCTAACCTAACAGCGGATAGCAGGGTAAAGTCTTATCAAGGCAGGGAATTCAAGTATACTACCATGCAACCAATCCATACATAAACATAAAGCAATAGCAATAATGTCATTTGCAATGCGTAAATAGGATCTAAGGATTTGGTGGGACGTGGCACCTTCGTAGTCGTCTCCTAGCTCTTGAAAGTACTCGTGGTCGTCTTCCTTAGTCAGATCCTCCTCCGGCTCTGAAATCGAACACGAAATAGTCGCGTCAGCGACTCCTATAGAGTATTTCAGAAAAATCCAATAAAATAAAGAGCCAAATGCACACAAACATAGTCTTAGATTGTAGATCTCATTTTTCTGAGAATTTTGATATATGGTGCGCAATTTTTGGACATCGTATGAATAAGTTATGAATTTCCGAAGATTATCCTATTTTCTGAAAATGGGAAAACTGGTCGGTTAATCAGGGGCAGCTTGGGATTGGTCCACGTGGCGCGCGGGTCCAGTAGTGCGGCAAGTGGTGCCTCAACAGAACACAGACCCGATGGTCGCCCACCAGGTGTTCGATGCTGGTTCCCAGAGAGTTGCCGGAGTTGGCGTAGCTCGGCGTGGCTCGGCGGTGGTCAGTGGTAGCTCGGCTGTGGTTGGGGGTATCTCGGCGGAGCTCGGCGGTGGTCGGGGGTAGCTCGGCTGTGGTTGGGGGTATCTCGGCGGAGCTCGGTTTAGCTCGGTTTAGCTCGGCGGGGCTCGGGCGAATCGGAGATTCGGGGCGCCGAGGGTGCCGCTCTCCCGAGCTCTCCCGGGGAGGCTCGGGCGAATCGGAGATTTGGTGCGCCCGAGGGTGCCGTTCTCCCGAGGTCTCCCGCGGAGGCTCGGGCGAATCGGAAATTTGGGTGCCCGAGGGTGCCGTTCTCCCGAGGTCTCCTGCGGAGGCTCGGGCGAATCGGAAATTTGGGTGCCCGAGGGTGCCGTTCTCCCGAGGTCTCCTGCGGAGGCTCGGGCGAATCGGACATTTGGGTGCCGAGGGTGCCGTTCTCCCGAGGTCTCCCGCGGAGGCTCGGGCGAATCGGAAATTTGGGCGCCGAAGGGGCTGCTTTCCCGAGCTCTCCCGGTGAGGCTCGGGCGAATCGGAAATTTGGGCGCCGAGGGGGCTGCTTTCCCGAGCTCTCCCGGTGAGGCTCGGGCGAATCGGAAATTTGGGCGCCCGAGGGTGCCGCTCTCCCGAGCTCTCCTGGGGAGGCTCGGGCGAATCTGAAATTTGGGCGCCCGAGGGTGCCGCTCTCCCGAGCTCTCCTGGGGAGGCTCGGGCGAATCGGAAATTTGGGCGCCCGAGGGTGCCGCTCTCCCGAGCTCTCTTGGGGAGGCTCAGGCGAATCGGAGATTTTGTGCTAGCAGGGTTCCAGGGCGTCTGTTCAAGGCGGCGGTGTCTCTCCGGCGCGGCGGACCATGACAGGGCGGCGATGGCCATATTTCGGCAAGACAGGGCTCGGCTTTCTAGCGGCGGTGCCGAGGCAGACTTGGCGAACCTCGGCGGCCTTTCTCCGCAGCGCGAGGCGACCGGGGGTACTCGGAACGGATTTAGGCGAGGCGGAACCTGTCGGCGGCGATGTCGTCGCGACGGTGAGGTTCCGGCGGGCTAAGGAGGTCCTCTAGGAGATGTTTACGCGTCCAGGGTCTATGGCGATGGTATACCAACTACCAATTTTGGCTACCGAGCTTTCCAAGGTGCTCGGTTGTGGCGGCGGCGTGTCGCCGACGATGGCGGAAGGCGGCAACGCGGCTACGACCAAGTATTGGTTCAATCGAATGCGGTCTTGTCAAATTGGTGAGGCCAGAGAGTCATACAACACTCTGGTGGCGAACTTTAGCCATGGCATGACCTTCTTTTGGCGACGGCTCGCGGCGGCGCTCCGGTAAGGTCGTGGCGCACGCGGCCAAGGCGATTCCGGCTTCCTCTAGCGCTTAGATCCGCGTGGCTGGCTCGAGGGGGTCGTGGCGGTGCTCCACGACGCTCTAACCTATACGGTTGCTAGACGGATTGCTCGGAACGGGTGATTCGGCGTCGGAACGCGTCGGTGGTGAGCGCGCTCCGCCGAGAACGCGTCGTGCTGCGTTCTCGGTCTAGCAAGCTTGTAGTCCGGGGGTTTCGGCCGGTCGAATGAGTGCATGGTGCAGGTGATCTTCCCGAGCCGGTAAAGGCTCGTGCCTGCGCGTCCCGAGGGTGGAACGCCATGGCAAAAGCAGGGCAAGGTTCGGACATGGCGTGCGGTGGCTCACCGTGGTGTCGGTGAAGCTAGGATGGCGGTGCAGTGGCGAGTCGGAGCCGTGTAGAGCGATCGCAGTGCCGTGCCGCTCCTCGTCCGCAGCTCGGGCTTCTCCTCCGTGTCCGGCTCCGGCGTGCTCCGCGGCGGCGGCGCTCCGGCAGCTTCTCCTCCTCTGCTCCGCCCTTCTCCTACGCTCTCTCTCTCGGTTTGGTGCGGTGTGCCGGTCTGTGCTGCGGTGGCGGCGAGGGGAAATGAGGGTAGGGCTTCGGGGTGCTCCAATTTATAGGCGAGCTTGATAGGTTCCCATGGCGGACGGCCGCGATTGCGCTCGGCCGATCGAAGGGCCGTGGCTCGAGTGGATCTAGGGCTCCGGATGGGCGCGGGTTCGCTTGGCGGCCAAGAAAGGAGGGGACAGGAGGGGGACAGCGGGGTCAAGGCTCTGCCATGCTGTCGGCTGTGGGACCGGGGTCACGCCATTCGCGCGACACCCCCGGCAGGCGCGTCGCCTTCGTGAGGAAGAAGAACAGTGGGGGGGGGGGGGGCGAGAGCGGCTGACAGGCGGGGCCGGGTTGGCAGCGAGCGCGAGAGCGAGCGCGCGTGTGCCGGTCGTGCGCGTGCGCTGCCGAGCCGCGACGTGGGCCGCGCGCGGTGAGGTGAGGAGAGGAAGGTCGGGCGGGCTCGGGCTGACTTAGCGACCCGGCTGGCCGAAACTAATGGCTGGCCTAACTCTCTTTCTCCTTTTCTATTTTCAGTTTAGTGTATATATACATATATTGCCCATTTTAATTATTGAGTAAATACAAACATAAGTTGCAATAAATCCCAAATGTGATGCATAAGTTATTATTCTATGTGAATGGAATAAAAATGCAAACTACACTCCATTATTTACCAATTTCATAATGAAACCTATATGCTTGCACAAGAAAAATGGGTTTTCACAATAAATAAATGAAAAATTTTAATTGGTTGGGATTTTTAGATTGTGTGGATTTTTAGGGTTGTTACAGTCCTCCCCCCTCATTAGGATCTCGACCTCGAGATTCAGGGATAGCGTACCCTTCGAAGAGGTAAGGAAACATAATCCGCAAGTCCGATTCCTTCTCCCACGTAGCTTCCCTTTCAGTGTGATTGCTCCACTGTACCTTGCACATCGGAATGGTTTTGTTTCGCGTCTCTTTGGTATCCCGTGCCAAGATCTTGATCGGATGTTCCTTGTATTCAAGTGTGTCTTGCAGGTCTAATGCATCCGTAGGAACTTGCTCCTCGGGAAGCTTCAAACACTTCCTTAATTGCGAGACATGGAACACGGGGTGTACTCCAGACAATTCCTCCGGTAGTTCCAGCTTGTAAGCAAGCTTTCCAACCCTTTTACAGATCTTGTATGGCCCAACATATCTTGGTGCCAATTTCCCCTTCACGTGGAATCTGACAGTGCCACGAAGTGGAGATACCTTGAGGTAGACATAATCCCCAACCTTGAACTCAAGCTCTCTACGTCTCCTATCTGCATAGCTCTTTTGCCTACTCTGTGCAATTCTCAAATTTTCTCTGACCTGTGCTACGCCTTCCTCTGCTTCTACAATCTTAGCAGGGCCAAAGAAGGCTCTCTCTCCGGGTTCTGACCACTATTAGCGGGGTCCTGCAGGGTCTCCCATACAATGCCTCAAACGGTGACATCTTGAGGCTTGTTTGATAGCTGTTGTTGTACGAGAATTCAGCGTGGGGTAAGCAGCTTTCCCAACTGGTCTTGTATTTTATCACACAAGCTCGGAGCATATCTTCGAGAATTTGGTTCACTCTTTCTGTTTGACCGTCAGTTTGTGGGTGATAAGCCGTGCTATAGTCCAGCTTGGTTCCGATGGATTTGTGCAAGGCCTGCCAGAATCGAGACGTGAATTGTGAGCCTCGATCAGATATTATGCTTGTGGGTGCCCCGTGTAGTCTCAGAATGTGGGTTATGTATAGATCCGCCAGCCGTTCGGCATCGTAGCCAATGCTGATGGGAATGAAGTGAGCGACTTTGGTCAAACGGTCGACTATCACCCAAATCGAATCGTGTTTCTTCTCGGTGCGGGGTAACCCAACGATAAAATCCATCGAAATGCATTCCCATTTCCATTCTGGAATTGCGAGGGGTTGTAGTAGGCCGGCTGGTCGTTGATGTTCGGCCTTGATTCTGCTGCAAGTGTCACATCGGGCTACATGCCCTGCAATGTCTGCCTTCATATTCTCCCACCAGAAGTGTTTCCTTAGATCATGGTACATCTTGGCTGACCCTGGGTGAATGCAATATTTGGAGTCATGCCCTTCTGACAGAATCTCTTCTCGTATCGCTGAATCCGTCGGTACGCAGATTCTATCTTTGTACCATACAGTTCCCTGCTCATCTTCTCGGTATTCGGGGCCTCTTCCCAGCTTCATCAAACCACGGATATAGTCTATCTCAGGACAGTTCTTTTGCGCTTCACGGATTCGTGAGGTGAGATTGTACTCGACGCGAAGCTCATTTAGCGTGCCATAGGAGATTACCTCGAGCTGGAACGCGTCAAACTCTCTCCTGAGCTCAGATGGCATAGACTTGGTGATGAGGGTATGGCAGTAGCTTTTGCGGCTAAGTGCATCAGCGACTACGTTAGCCTTCCCTGGGTGGTAATGGATCTCAAGATCATAGTCCTTGATGAGTTCTAGCCATCTGCGCTGCCTCATATTCAGATCTTCCTGTGTGAAGAAGTACTTCAGGCTCTTGTGGTCGGTGTATATGTCACACTTGTTGCTCATCAGATAGTGTCTCCAAATCTTGAGTGCGTGTACCACGGCTGCAAGTTCTAGGTCATGAGTCGGGTATCGCTGCTCATGTTCCTTCAACTGTCTTGAGGCATAAGCTATCACTCTTCCTTCTTGCATTAGTACACAGCCCAAACCTTGCCGAGAGGCGTCACAATATACAACAAAATCCTTGTGAATATCGGGCAGGGCTAGTACAGGTGTAGTAGTGAGCTTCTCCTTCAAGGTCTGAAAACTCTTCTCACACTCAGGAGTCCATATAAACTTGTTCTCTTTCTTCAGCAAGTTGGTCATGGGTCTTGCAATCTTGGAGAAATTCTCAATAAATCTGCGATAGTATCCTGCAAGTCCCAAAAAGCTTCTGATTTCTGACACATTACAGGGTTGTTCCCACTCTTTCACAGCTTCAATTTTGGCTGGGTCTACTGCGACTCCTTCTCCTGACAGTACGTGTCCAAGGAAAGCAACTTCCTCAAGCCAGAATTCGCACTTGGAGAATTTGGCGTATAGCTGGTTGCGAGACAACCTCTCCAATACGGTCCTCAGATGATGTTCATGTTCCTCTTTTGTGGCTGAATAAACCAATATATCATCAATGAATACCACCACAAACTTGTCTAGCTCATTCATGAAGACCTTGTTCATCATGTTCATGAAGTATGCCGGAGCATTAGTGAGTCCAAATGAGACTACTGTGCACTCATACTGTCCATATCTAGTGACAAATGCAGTCTTCGGGATATCTTCTTCCCTGATCTTCATCTGATGATACCCTGATCGGAGATCGATCTTTGAGAAGTACTTGGCCTTACTCAATTGATCTAACAGATCATCGATGCGGGGCAATGGGTACTTATTCTTGACTGTGACCGCATTCAGGTTCCGGTAGTCAATGCACATCCTCATCGTGCCATCCTTCTTCTTGACAAACAAAACGGGAGATCCCTAGGGCGAAGCACTAGGCCTAAAGAAGCCCTTCTCCAGTAATTCTCCCAGCTGCTTCTTGAGTTCCTTCAACTCATCAGCCGACATTCTGTAGGGTCTTTTGGCAATCGGTGCAGTTCCTGGCATCAGCTCTATAACAAACTCCACATCTCTATCTGGTGGCATTCCTGGCAACTCCTCTGGAAATATGTCATTGAATTCACAAACTACTGGCACATCTCTGAATGTCAGCTCTGTTTTATCTGCTTTAATCTCCAGGGCACATAGGAGGGCTTGGACTCTCTCGGTTTGGGGTACACATCGGACAGCTGTTCCCCAAGGGTGGGTTACCTGAACATATCTAGGTGAACAAGATATCACTCCCCGGTGTTTGGTTAGCCAGTCCATGCCTAAGATGACATCTAAGCTATTGGAGGGTAGTAGGGTTAGGTCAGCTCGAAAGTCAAGTCCCTTGATTGTGATTATCACTCCCCTACATATGTGAACGCTTCTGAAGGTTCCTAAGGGCGAGCTAGTTAGGATGGGGTTTGCTCTCGGGGTTACAGGTATGTTATGCTTTCGTGCTGTAATAATCTTATAGTGGTTTAAGTAGAAGTTAGATGTTTTCAACGATTTAAATGAATTAAAACATTTTTCATGCTATCCTACACTCAACCAAAGAAGCATAAAGATCCATAGGAAGCATAAGATCCAAATGTCACTCATCACATGGTTATTATTATATAAAGGATGTTCCTAGCTGCTAAGAAGATCGTGCTATGCGCAGATAGCCAATGACAGGATAACTCATGGTATCACTAGTCTAAGGGCCACGCAGGGTCCCATAAGCTACTGGTGCATAAGGTCAAGTACGGCGTCGGGTATGCGGCTGTCCTCTGCCTCGATCTCGTCGTCGGTCATGGTCAGGCGCTTGACATAGTCGAGTGCTACTGCTAGCTCTGGAGTGGCCTCAATCTCCTGCATCCTTTGAGACGGACACGCTCTCAGGTTGAGCGTAGTGGGTGGTACGCGGAAGTCTCCCTCCCGGGGCTTCACCATCTCCAGTGGGGGAAGCGAACTCTGTACCTTCCGGACCTCAATAGCTCTCTTGGCGTCGGACTGCTTCCAAGCTGTCTCTGTCCTCCGTAACTTGTCCTTTAGGAACTCCACCATCTTCACGCGGTCGATCAGAATCCCTTGGTTGCGGGTGGACTTGTCCTCGGCTTTCTCCAACTGCTTTTCCAACTCCTTGATCCTGGAACGCAACGTGATCATCTCGACTACTCTGTCTCTGCTCCTCTGCTCCCTCTCAGCAAGTGCTCTCTCCTTGTCGTCCAGCCTCCTCTGTAATTCCAACACTCTGCTGTTCAGGTAGTCATTGCGAAGCCCAAAATCTCCGACCTTGTCTCGCAAGTCGGCGATCTCGGCTCGGTGTAACTCATCACGGCGCTGCATCTCCAACTGCAAGTCAGTGACTGCTCTGCTCAAACTCTCCAGGGTCTGAGTCCCTTTCTGCAAACTGTCCTCGACCTCTGCCATGCGTGCTCGGTCACGCCGCCTCCTTTGCTCCAATGAGCTGATGAACTCGTCCTGCTCCTGGAGGTGGTGTGCCACTGTGCGTAGGCAAGGGTCAGTCTCGGCCTGAACGATCTGGCCGGTGTACAGAATCCTCTGGATGGGGTCAGGGTGCAGCTCCAAGGCCTGAGGCAGCAGACGGAAGTGGGTCCCCTTAAGGTACTCGTATGCTGTGTACACAACTGCGCGAAGTACCTTGCGGGAGACAGACTGTACTCCGTCCTCCACAGTCTCTCCAGCAGTGTAGTCAGTAAAAACCGGCATTCCTGGAAGGGTCAGGCTGACGGGTGTCTCAACTCTGGTAGTGACAGGTCCTTCAAACCTCTCAGCCTCGACAAGCTTCCCTCGGCTGAAGTACTGGATCTGGTCAGACGGTGCTCCCAGCTCCTCCAGCACCTGGCGTAGTACCATGGCAAATCCGCCGTGGTTCCTCCCATTGATCGGGATCTCAATAGTGCCGTCGTGCAGTGGACGAAGTGGTGTTCCAAGGCTAGTCATCTGCAAATTTTTCAAGAAACGGATTATCAGGTCCTTGTATTAGATAAGCCATTGCATAAAAAGTGAATGCAAGGTCGGTAATATAACCGAAAGAGAGTCTGGCTTCCTATTCTAACGTCCATTTTCTATGGGTCTCGTCCTACAGTCAAGTATGGCTCTGATACCAACTGAAACGACCTCGATTTCCACGAAGGGAAATCCACAGGCTCGAATTGTAATTCAACAGATTGCTTGGGACAATCCATGAAATTACCCAAATCTCAGTTGCCACCAGGATCCATACAACGGTAAATAAGTCTTACATAAATATTTATTACATCGCCACACTGGCGGAATCAACAATCAGAGAAGCTTTAGAAGATGCGGAAGCGATTCATCCTTCACGGCCAACTTGAGTGTAGCACGTGACCCTATTCCTCGTCATCATCTCCCTCGAAGTCGTACTCATTCTCGTCACCTGACAGCAAATTTATCAGTACGATTTGTACTGGCCACGGAGCCCACCTATGCAGCATTTGCTTTGTGGAAAGTGGATGCAAGGCTATACAAGCAGACCTATAGGCTGAGGTTTTCCTATGCAGCTGTAATCAATGTTTAATTAGTCAAGTTTTATCACCAGTTAACACCATTATCCCTTTTCCCATCACCACACCTCACATATCCACACCTCACTCTCATTCGACAGGCCCAACTCCCTCTCGGGCCTATCTCAGCGGCACACTACCACAACGGGTACACTGCCGGAACAATGCTATCCAGGGGGAGAAAAGAATATGCTCTCATCTAATAGTGGTTGCAGAAACATTAGGAAAGGTCCATAGCCAACGAGTTGGCTTATGTATCGATCGATCAACCATACACTCTGCAGAGGTTTCACTACCCACAAGATTAGCCATCATAGGTGTTGCGCAAACACCTAGGTAGAATTCCGGGTGCTTGCTTGCCTAGGTCGATGCCACCCTACCACTCAGCCCTGGGATATTCCGGATCCTACACCGTTATGCTGAGACTGGGAGACACAGTACCGGGCCCATCCAGTGGTACTGTGCATCTAGGACGGAACGGGAACCCATCGACCGTCTCCGCCCACCCTTATCACCTTTCAACCTAGCAGTAGTGGCACCGCCCTACCAAGTAGTCCAGCCGTCTCCCGCCCATCAGAAGCGAGCGAGTAGCAAGGGAATCCAGATGTTTCCGGTCACTAGTCAGATCCTAGGTTGTGACCAAGCAGGCATCTCCACTTAGGGGATACTCTCCCCGTGCCATCACAGCACCTTCGTCCACGGGCTTCAAACCACCAAGGCTATCCCACCCGGAACCTCCTCAACAACTTTACCCGCCACAGGTATCTCACTTTGGGGATGCCCAGGTTGCACCCCCGGCACGACTTGCCCCATGGGCTTGTCTCACATCCCACTTGGTCGACATCAACCCTTACCACGCACCCAAGACGCACGCAGCACTCTCTCCCAGTGGTTATAATCAGTTATACACCGTCCCAATTCCACCACATATCATATAGCAAGTAGAAAGTAGTGGAAGAGTAACAGTAAATTAAGCAGCAGCTAACCTAACAGCGGATAGCAGGGTAAAGTCTTATCAAGGCAGGGAATTCAAGTATACTACCATGCAACCAATCCATACATAAACATAAAGCAATAGCAATAATGTCATTTGCAATGCGTAAATAGGATCTAAGGAGTTGGTGGGACGTGGCACCTTCGTAGTCGTCTCCTAGCTCTTGAAAGTACTCGTGGTCGTCTTCCTTAGTCAGATCCTCCTCCGGCTCTGAAATCGAACACGAAATAGTCGCGTCAGCGACTCCTATAGAGTATTTCAGAAAAATCCAATAAAATAAAGAGCCAAATACACACAAACATAGTCTTAGATTGTAGATCTCATTTTTCTGAGAATTTTGATATATGGTGCGCAATTTTTGGACATCGTATGAATAAGTTATGAATTTTCGAAGATTATCCTATTTTCTGAAAATGGGAAAACTGGTCGGTTAATCAGGGGCAGCTTGGGATTGGTCCACGTGGCGCGCGGGTCCAGTAGTGCGGCAAGTGGTGCCTCAACAGAACACAGACCCGATGGTCGCCCACCAGGTGTTCGATGCTGGTTCCCAGAGAGTTGCCGGAGTTGGCGTAGCTCGGCGTGGCTCGGCGGTGGTCAGTGGTAGCTCGGCTGTGGTTGGGGGTATCTCGGCGGAGCTCGGCGGTGGTCGGGGGTAGCTCGGCTGTGGTTGGGGGTATCTCGGCGGAGCTCGGTTTAGCTCGGTTTAGCTCGGCGGGGCTCGGGCGAATCGGAGATTCGGGGCGCCGAGGGTGCCGCTCTCCCGAGCTCTCCCGGGGAGGCTCGGGCGAATCGGAGATTTGGTGCGCCCGAGGGTGCCGTTCTCCCGAGGTCTCCCGCGGAGGCTCGGGCGAATCGGAAATTTGGGTGCCCGAGGGTGCCGTTCTCCCGAGGTCTCCTGCGGAGGCTCGGGCGAATCGGAAATTTGGGTGCCCGAGGGTGCCGTTCTCCCGAGGTCTCCTGCGGAGGCTCGGGCAAATCGGACATTTGGGTGCCGAGGGTGCCGTTCTCCCGAGGTCTCCCGCGGAGGCTCGGGCAAATCGGAAATTTGGGCGCCGAAGGGGCTGCTTTCCCGAGCTCTCCCGGTGAGGCTCGGGCGAATCGGAAATTTGGGCGCCGAGGGGGCTGCTTTCCCGAGCTCTCCCGGTGAGGCTCGGGCGAATCGGAAATTTGGGCGCCCGAGGGTGCCGCTCTCCCGAGCTCTCCTGGGGAGGCTCGGGCGAATCGGAAATTTGGGCGCCCGAGGGTGCCGCTCTCCCGAGCTCTCCTGGGGAGGCTCGGGCGAATCGGAAATTTGGACGCCTGAGGGTGCCGCTCTCCCGAGCTCTCCTGGGGAGGCTCGGGCGAATCGGAAATTTGGTGCTAGCAGGGTTCCAGGGCGTCTGTTCAAGGCGGCGGTGTCTCTCCGGCGCGGCGGACCATGACAGGGCGGCGATGGCCATATTTCGGCAAGACAGGGCTCGGCTTTCTAGCGGCGGTGCCGAGGCAGACTTGGCGAACCTCGGCGGCCTTTCTCCGCAGCGCGAGGCGACCGGGGGTACTCGGAACGGATTTAGGCGAGGCGGAACCTGTCGGCGGCGATGTCGTCGCGACGGTGAGGTTCCGGCGGGCTAAGGAGGTCCTCTAGGAGATGTTTACGCGTCCAGGGTCTATGGCGATGGTATACCAACTACCAATTTTGGCTACCGAGCTTTCCAAGGTGCTCGGTTGTGGCGGCGGCGTGTCGCCGACGATGGCGGAAGGCGGCAACGCGGCTACGACCAAGTATTGGTTCAATCGAATGCGGTCTTGTCAAATTGGTGAGGCCAGAGAGTCATACAACACTCTGGTGGCGAACTTTAGCCATGGCATGACCTTCTTTTGGCGACGGCTCGCGGCGGCGCTCCGGTAAGGTCGCGGCGCACGCGGCCAAGGCGATTCCGGCTTCCTCTAGCGCTTAGATCCGCGTGGCTGGCTCGAGGGGGTCGTGGCGGTGCTCCACGACGCTCTAACCTATACGGTTGCTAGACGGATTGCTCGGAACGGGTGATTCGGCGTCGGAACGCGTCGGTGGTGAGCGCGCTCCGCCGAGAACGCGTCGTGCTGCGTTCTCGGTCTAGCAAGCTTGTAGTCCGGGGGTTTCGGCCGGTCGAATGAGTGCATGGTGCAGGTGATCTTCCCGAGCCGGTAAAGGCTCGTGCCTGCGCATCCCGAGGGTGGAACGCCATGGCAAAAGCAGGGCAAGGTTCGGACATGGCGTGCGGTGGCTCACCGTGGTGTCGGTGAAGCTAGGATGGCGGTGCAGTGGCGAGTCGGAGCCGTGCAGAGCGATCGCAGTGCCGTGCCGCTCCTCGTCCGCAGCTCGGGCTTCTCCTCCGTGTCCGGCTCCGGCGTGCTCCGCGGCGGCGGCGCTCCGGCAGCTTCTCCTCCTCTGCTCCGCCCTTCTCCTACGCTCTCTCTCTCGGTTTGGTGCGGTGTGCCGGTCTGTGCTGCGGTGGCGGCGAGGGGAAATGAGGGTAGGGCTTCGGGGTGCTCCAATTTATAGGCGAGCTTGGTAGGTTCCCATGGCGGACGGCCGCGATTGCGCTCGGCCGATCGAAGGGCCGTGGCTCGAGTGGATCTAGGGCTCCGGATGGGCGCGGGTTCGCTTGGCGGCTAAGAAAGGAGGGGACAGGAGGGGGACAGCGGGGTCAGGGCTCTGCCATGCTGTCGGCTGTGGGACCGGGGTCACGCCATTCGCGCGACACCCCCGGCAGGCGCGTCGCCTTCGTGAGGAAGAAGAACAGTGGGGGGGGGGCGAGAGCGGCTGACAGGCGGGGCCGGGTTGGCAGCGAGCGCGAGAGCGAGCGCGCGTGTGCCGGTCGTGCGCGTGCGCTGCCGAGCCACGACGTGGGCCGCGCGCGGTGAGATGAGGAGAGGAAGGTCGGGCGGGCTCGGGCTGACTTAGCGACCCGGCTGGCCGAAACTAATGGCTGGCCTAACTCTCTTTCTCCTTTTCTATTTTCAGTTTAGTGTATATATACATATATTGCCCATTTTAATTATTGAGTAAATACAAACATAAGTTGCAATAAATCCCAAATGTGATGCATAAGTTATTATTCTATGTGAATGGAATAAAAATGCAAACTACACTCCATTATTTACCAATTTCATAATGAAACCTATATGCTTGCACAAGAAAAATGGGTTTTCACAATAAATAAATGAAAAATTTTAATTGGTTGGGATTTTTAGATTGTGTGGATTTTTAGGGTTGTTACAGTACAGTGAAGCAAATAGTACACATGGGCAAAACCGCAAAGGGAGATGGCAATGGTACCATTCAAAAGCAGAATACTAAAGCTTCATTCAGAAGTGCTGTCTTCTGCAACCCATGTAGAGTGGGCATAGAGGACGCGCCCCATCCAACCTTGCAGCAACCATTGGCCATCCTCACTGATGAAAAAATCCTTGTGATGGTCCTTCATCACTTTGTCCTTGAGTACCTTGACTATGTCTGGTTTCAGTGGTAGCTGCCTCAGGCCTGCCCGCTGATTTCTCACCTGCCACCGTCTATACTTCTCAGGGCGGTTCACCACATCTACACCCTCGCAGGCAACCATATTCAGCACAGAGTGACCCAACATGTTCTGTTCCAGCACTGGCCGTAGTTTACCTTCCCTCGGGAGGGTTGCATCAAGCATATCAAACAGCACACTGTAATAGAAAAAAGCCTCACGAAACCGCGTCAAGAAGGAGGAGCCATACGAACAATTCACAACACCCTGGATGAAGACATCTGGCCGCATCTTCCTGATGTTATTGAGGACGGTGTCCCTGGAGCTCAGACCATTAAAGCAGATAATCTCCTCCATCAAGATACCGAAATTAAAGAGGTCAACCACGACAAGCACCTCATCAGCCTCTGTTTTCAAATTATCTATGCAAATTGTCTCCCATTTTGCAGTGATGGCATGGAACTTGAATGGCACGCCGAACTCACGGGCACACTTGTCCAACCGGCGCCCTGTATCCTCAGTCCCTTCAGACGGACAGGACCTAGGCTACAAGCGGCTTATGGCAGTTATCTTCACCTCTGGTGGACCACCTTCCCTATTCGCCATCCAGCGGAGCAAGCCAGCCCACTGGAACCCGTGATGTGGACCATAGTCTACAATGTGAAGCTTGCTCTTCCCCACCATGTCATGCTCAATGGTCATAATGTTGAAAAAGAGCGCCACCCTATTGAAGGAGCAGGTTGCCATGTATAGGTTGTAGGCCTTTAGGTACTCTATGGCCAATGGTTGCTCCACCATCAGTAACTGCCAAAGCTGGTTCCCTGTGCCCATTAGCCGCGCCTCCAGTCCCCTGGCAAAACATTGAGCTAGCCGTTGTGTTGTATCCCCTGTTGCTGATGCATGCTGCTTGATCCGCTCCAGCAGTTCATGCGCGGTCCTGACATTGCTAGCAGCCACCGCCTGCGCACAATTTTTCAACAATGCGCATAGATCCACCACATTTCTCCTCGCGTTACTATGATCCTTCTTGTTGTTCTTTGCCTCATCAGCCTTTGTGATGCGCAGCTTCTTCATGTCTTCTATGCATGTCTCATACCCACGTAGCATCATTTTGTCAAACATCTCTTCAAGCTCTTCCATCATCGTAATAACTTTACGGGCCCTGCCTACCTCCCCATCCTCATCCCTGTTATACCTCTTCTTGAATACCCTACAATTGCCACTTTCCCTAGTCATTTGGTTCACCTACTGGTCCTTTCTGAAACCATTGTCTTCTGGCAAGAACCTGCTAGCCTCTTCCATGCCCTTCAAGACTGAGCCCACTGCAAGCGCACCAATGGACGAGGATGGTCTAAGTGTGCATTGGTCACCACTGCAACCCTGGAATAAATTCTTGGCTCCCTCCACATTGTCCCTGTTGATGGTGTTGTCACTATTTGTGCTGAAGGAAGGGGAGGAGAGAATTTGGGCAAAGGGCTTCTGCACCAGGAGAAGCGCAGGGTGATCGGCGTTTTGTCACAAGAGTTTGTCTTCAGTGTGATCCTCCATGAGCACGCGTGAAACGTAGGAGAGGGCCATTTCTTCAGGGCAGAGCACGTCCTGACCGACATCATTGGGCATTAGGGGAAGGTCAAGGCAGACAGATGGGGAGGGCGGTGACAAGTTCGTGAGACCCTCCATAAAGAATTCCTCCGGGGTGGTGGCCATGGAGATTGATTGATGGTGGTACCGTGGCTCTGAAGGTGTAGGATAACATACCTCTGGGGTGCTTCGACAATGAACGGTTAGTTATAATCCCATGTTTCCTGGATAATGCAGTTATGGAGACGATAGCTAGGCATCATGCATAGCAAACAAAGATACTAATATTTTATTCTATTTCTACCTACTTGTGCGATGCTAAACGTAATTAGACTAATATAAAGTATGCACCTTACCTAGAGACAGAACTCTAGCTCATCAGCTGCAACATCTATGTGATGCCCATCTTGGATTTCCCCTTCACCCCATGTCAAGATGAGACAAGCTCCAATTACTGGGTGTTGGGATCACCAAAGCTTGCAATGTCAGGACGTTGCCTGTAAACAAGGACAAAGAATAGGTCTTGAGAAAGATGGAGATAAGAAAACACCATCCCATTCATCTTGGTATTGGAGCCATCATTCAGCCCTTGTCCCATCAAACGAGCAAGACATTGCAGAAAACCTTTTTTTTTTTTTTTACAAATCCCATGACCCTGTCTGTTCCCGTCACAGGGGAATGACTAAAAGTCATGAAAATTATTATACTTCAACCTTTTTCCTGGGTACTACCTATGCTTATGTTATGACCTTGCAGTACACACGGCGCCGGCAATTAGTTGGCTAGGGGCGCCTGCTTAATGGGCCAGCAGGCCAATTACCACTTTTATTATTTTTTGCAATTATCCCAAATAAGAGTCCGTATTCATTAAGATAGATAAGAGTCCGTAGTCATTAAGATAGATCTAGTAGAGGGGATATATATATATATATATATATATATATATATATATATAGCAACTAATTCGTTGCCGGCTTCCCTGAGGGAGCCCTAGCTGTCTTCTCCTCCTTCCCTGCGCCGTGACCACGGCGCCCGGCCGCAGCTCCCGCGCCCTCAAGCCTCTCCCATCGATCTCTCACCGCTACAACCTACGCAGCTTTACCGATAGGATCCGCAATCCTATCAATCTGGTATCAGCTATGTCAGGTCCTCCTCCCACCACCACCATCGCCCCGTGCACCTCATCCGCGGTGGTGAACCCGTCCGCGCCGCTGCCGGTCACTCGACGTCCCTTGCGCCTCCTGCCTTCACGCCGGAGTAGATCATCGTGGCGCTGCTCGACCTCCACCGCTCCATGACCGCCATCCAGTCGTACCTCGCCGGTGCACCGCCGCCATCGCCGCCGTCCTCGAGTGTGTCATCTTTGCCGCTGGGGTTTCCATATGGGATGCCCGGTTACGGCACGACGGCGCTATCCTTCCCAGGCTCCTAGCCGGCGGCTCCTGTCCCCATCCATCAACTGAGGATGCCACCGTCGCCATCGCCGATTCCAGTCGTATGCCCTGGCTCCAACAACAGGGCCGGTGTACACGATAGCGCCGCCGCCGGTTTCGACGTCGTCGTTGACCGTAGCTACCTCTAGGGCTGTCCGGCCCCCCGCCACTGACGGGATCTTCTACGGCAGGGCCGATGGGCAGCTCCTCTTCGGTGGGCACCCACAGCCGGGCCTCCCCGGGACTTCCCCGTCCGCGCACAGCGTGCCAGAGGGCGCTGGCCCTGGTGCTGGCCAGAGTCACCAACCGCCGCGTTTCCACAAGCTGGAGTTTCCAACCTACGACGGCGCGGTTGACCCTCTCAACTGGCTCACTCATTGCGAGTAGTTCTTCCGCGGGCAGCGTACGTTGGCCTCGGACCGCACTTGGCTCGCGTCCTACCACCTCACCGGCGCCGCACAAACATGGTACTACGCCCTGGAGCAAGACGAGGGCATGCCGACGTGGGAGCGCTTCAAGGAGTTGTGTACCCTGCGCTTTGGGCCGGCCATACGCGGCACTCGCCTGGCCGAGCTTGCCCGCCTGCTCTTCTAGTCGACGGTTCAAGATTTCTCGGATCGCTTCAACGCTGTCCTTTGCCATGCCCATGATTTGTCGTCGTCTCAGAAAGCAGAACTGTTCGTTGGGGGCCTTCCGGTGCATATCCGTGTGGATGTGGAGCTTCGTGAGCCACCGGATCTCCAGATGGCCATGCACCTGGCCCGTGCCTTCGAGCGCCGCACCGTGGCCATGCCAGCAGGCCGTCAGCTCCCCCCACGTGCTCCGGCACCTCCTCGGGCAGCACCTCCGCTGCTCCCTGCAGCATCCCAGGCGCCCAGTCAGCGCTGCCCACCACGGCGCCGGCCGATAGCAGGCCTTTCCGTCGTCTCACGCCGGCCGAGATGTTGGAGCATCGCCGCTAGGGGCTTTGCTACAATTGTGACGCGCCCTACGTCCGTGGTCACCAATGTCCGCGCCTCTTCTACCTCGCGGCTGGGGATTTCCTCGATGATGACAGCCCCGCAGAGGTGGCGGCCGTGGCTGTCCTGCCGGAGGACGACTCGGCCGATCCAACTCTAGGAAATACTGCAGCCCCCACACCGGTTGTTTCTCTCCACGCAATCGCCGACATCCGGACGGAGAATACGATGCACCTCCAGGTCTCCATCCATGGCCACCGCTTGCTGGCCCTTCTTGACTCCGGCTTGACGCACAACTTCATCGACACCGGCGTCATGGTAGCCTCGGGCTAGCTACTGCCCCGCACCCCACCATGCGAATTTTGGTGGCCAACGGCGACCAGGTGCCCTGCGATGGCATCGCACGAGAGGTGGCGCTGGCCATCGGTACAGAGGAGTTCTCCATCAGCTGCTTCGGGATCGGCCGGGTTCGACGTCATCCTCGGCGTGGAGTTCCTACGCACCCTGGGCCCGATCCTCTGGGACTTCGAGGATCTCTGCATGGCATTCACCCGCGGTTCCCGCCGCATCCTGTGGAAGGGCCTGGGTTCCCCCCGCAACGACATTCGGGAACCTGCCACGCGGGCCGTCACGACGACCGCGTCCCAGCCCCTGCTGGATCATCTCCTCCAGCAGTATGCATCGGTGTTCGACGAACCACACGGGCTGCCACTGGCTCGGCCCTACGACCACCGCATCCATCTCTTGCCCAACACCGCGCCAGTCGCCATGCGCCCCTATCACTACCCGCAACTCCAAGGATGAGCTCGAGCGACAGTGTGCGGCCATGCTAGCCCAAGGAATTATTCGCCCCAGCACGTCCTCGTTCTCCGCCCCGGTCCTGTTGGTGCGCAAGGTGGATAGCTCGTGGCATTTTTGCATGGACTACCGCGCTCTCAACGCCAAGGCCTACAAGGACAAGTTCCCGATTCCGGTCGTTGATGAGCTCCTCGATGAACTCCATGGAGCCCGGTTCTTCACCAAACTCGACTTGCGCTCTTGCTATCACCAAGTGCGGATGCATCCCGACGACATCGCCAAGACCACCTTCCGCACCCATCACGGCCACTTCGACTTCTTAGTGATGCCTTTCGGCCTCTCCAATGCACTGGCGACCTTCCAGGCTTTGATGAACGATGTCCTACGGCTCTTCCTGCGCAGGTTTGTCCTTGTGTTCTTTGATGACATTCTCATCTACAGCATATCTTGGGCCGAGCATCTACAGCACCTCAGCATCATTCTCGACGCGCTCTGGAAGCACGGGCTCAACCTCAAGTGCTCCAAGTGCGCTTTCGGGACGTCCTCAGTGGCCTACCTGGGTCATGTGATCTCTGCCAACGGCGTCGCCATGGATGCTGACAAGGTCGCCGCGGTCTGCTCCTGGCCGACTCCACGCTCAGCTCGTGGCCTGCGCAGCTTCTTGGGCCTCGCGGGCTATTACCGGAACTTCATCCACGACTTCGGCCTCATCGCGGCACCTCTGACTCGACTTCTGCGGAAAGATGCGTTCTCCTGGATCGATGAGGCAGACGCGACTTCTCAGGCCCTTAAGGGCACCCTGTCCACAGGGCCGGTCCTCCAGATGCCGGACTTCGCCAAGAAATTCGTGGTGGACTGTGATGCTTCGGGCGCCGGATTTGGGGCGGTGCTGCACCAAGACGATGGCCCTCTCGCTTTCTTCAACCGTCCATTCGCGGCTCGACACCACAAGCTCGCCGCCTACGAACGTGAGCTCATCGGGTTGGTCCAAGCAGTGCGCCATTGGCGACCGTACCTCGCTGCCACTTCTTGGTCCGCACAGACCACTACAGTCTCAAGTTCCGACTGGATCAACGACTATCGACGGTACCGCAGCACCAATGGATCAGCAACTCTTCGGCTTCGACTTCGCTATGGAGTATCGCCCCGGCCGTCTGAACACGGTGGCCGACGCTCTCTCCCACTGGGACATGGAGGACCCGGCGACGGTCCATGCTCTCTCCGGGCTGACATTTGCCCTCCTCGACGACTTCCGCGCGGCGACGAAGGAAGCGCAGGATGCCCAGCAGCTCCTGCAGCGCCTGCAAGCAGGCGAGCTGCCCGACTCCTGGCGCTTCGACGACGGCCTCCTCCTTCACAGCTCTCGCGTCTTCGTGCCGGCCACCAACGATCTCCGCCACTAGGTGCTGCAGCTGGCGCATTCGGCCAGCCATGAGGGTGTCCAGAAGACCCTCCATCGCTTGTGCAGTGACTTCTACATCCCCGACAACCGCGCCCTCGTCCACGATTGGGAGCGGACCTGCAATACATGCCATCGGAACAAGATGGACACATTACCACCAGCCGGCTTGCTGCAGCCCCTTGACGTTCCGTCTCAGGTGTGGGCAGATATTTCCATGGATTTCATCGAGGGGCTGCCCAAGGTCAGCGGCAAATCTGTCATCCTCACGGTGGTTGATCGCTTCTCCAAGTATGCGCACTTCATCGCCCTTGGTCATCCCTATATGGTGGCTACGGTCGCTCGAGCATTCTTCGATGGCATCGTGCGTCTTCACGGCTTTCCGACGTCCATCGTTAGCGACAGGGACCCGGTATTCACCGGCCATGTGTGGCGCGACCTCTTCAAAATGGCCGGTGTCACACTGCGCATGAGTACTGCCTTCCACCCGCAAACGGATGGTCAGTCCGAGGTGGTGAACAAAGTCATCTCGATGAACCTTCACTGTGTCACCAGCGACCGCCCGCGTGCATGGGTGGATTGGTTGCCGTGGGCAGAGTATTGCTACAACACCTCTTATCATACGGCCCTGCACACTACACCGTTTGAGGTGGTCTACGGCTGCCCTCCCCCACCTCTGCTCCCGTATCGGGTTGCGCGGGCACCGTCGATGCTATCCTGCGCAGCCGCGATGAGGTGATAGCGGAGATCCGCGAGCGTCTTCTCCAAGCACAGCAGCTGTCCAAGAAATACTACGATGCCACTCATCACGACTTGGAATACGCAGTGGGTGATTGGGTGTGGCTGCGCTTGCTTCATCGCACCACCCAGTCCCTGGAACCCCGTGCCAAAGGGAAGCTTGGCCCTCGGTTCGCTGGGCCGTTCCAAATTGTGGAGCGCATCGGCCAGGTTGCCTATCACCTGCAACTTCCAGATGGAGCACGTCTTCATGATGTCTTCCACGTGGGCTTGTTGAAGCCGCACAAGGGGGATACTCCTGCAGGTCCTGCACCCCTTCCATCTACTGCTGATGGACGCCTTCTTCCAGCCTGATCAGGTCCTTCGCGCACAACTCTGGTGGGGTGCCTGGCATGTCCTCGTCAAGTGGCACGGCCTGCCGCCAGATGAAACCACCTGGGAGCTCCTTGATGACTTTCGGCGCCTCTACCCCGACTTTCAGCTCAAGGACGAGCTGTTTGTGCAGGCGGAGAGAGATGTTATGACCGGCGTGCAGTACACGGCGCCGGCAATTAGTTGGCTAGGGGCGCCTGCTTAATGGGCCAGCAGGCCAATTACCGCTTTTATTATTATTTGCAATGATCCCAAATAGGAGTCCGTATTCATTAAGACAGATAAGAGTCCGTAGTCATTAAGATAGATCTAGTAGAGGGGATATATATATCTTGTAAACGTCATTGGAATAATCAAGCAGAAGCAACTAATTCGTTGCCGGCTTCCCTGAGGGAGCCCTAGCCGTCTTCTCCTTCCCTGCGCCATGACCACGGCGCCCGGCCGCAGCTCCCGCGTCCTCAAGCCTCGCCCATCAATCTCTCAACGCTACAACCTATGCAGCATTACCGGTCGGATCCACAATCCTATCAGCTTATTACTTTATTTCTTCTGAACAATTAATACCTGCAGGTGAACACAAAACACTGAGCAGAAACACTGGTCCGGTAACATGATCAGACTGAAACATAGAGAAAATTGCAAATTCTGAACAATCATAAAATCAGTAAAAAAATTATGTATGGTATGGATATATCCAAAATACATTTAGACAACAATACCTCTTTTTTTTGGGGGGCCGGCGATGCTCAAATTTCCTACTATGGAACATATACACAAGCAGCTTTTTAGGACCTGGCAAGAAATAAAATTACAGTATCAATATTCAGAGCTGGTGTCCTCTGCCACTGAAAGTTTTGTAACCCTTCGGCACTCCAATCAGAACTACATGAATGACACGACAACAAATACTATTTCCTCTGTTCCAAATTATAATTCATTCGACTTTTTTTTTTTACTCTAAGTGTGACCACTCATCTTATTCAAAAAAGTTGTGCAAACATAATTAGATTTAAGTCATTCTTGAAGACCTTTTACTGATAAAGCAAGCCACACAAAATAAGTGATATTTTGCAAAAGAATTTGAATAAAACGAGTGGTCAAACTTGAGGTAAAAAAGGTCAAACGAATTATAATTTGAAATGAATAGAGTAGTTGCTTACAGTGTACATGCTTAACTTCCAAAGTTGTTGGGGAAATCCTTTTTAAGTTACAGCAGATACTTCTGGTTATCGAATCAACTACATATAAAATGTTGAACAAATTTCCCTACTTTGCTCTTAAACTTTAAAATTTCTAAGCAATCGTATGGACTAGATGCAACCAAAATGACTTCAGAAGAATGTTAGGCGTGTTCTACATGCTGATCATGAAAGGCTGATCATGAAAGGCTTCTGTTTCTACATTACTACCACAATCAGAGTTTTAGACTTCTCCTAATGAGGTGGGTTTCTCCTAGTATTTTGTCATTCAAAACTTAGTATAAATTTCCCATACTAAATGTTTCATAATGAGATTCTCATGTGCTATAACTAGTGGTAGTGTTTTACTGCTAATTAAAAACAGTATGAGAAGTCCACCATTTTGGTAGTACATAGATGTATACTTAAAATCGTTGAGAAGGAATGCTATTGATTTAAGATTAAAAAGAAACATGCATACAGAATGAAGCAAAGTTTAGGGAAGAAGTATGTAGCTTATATGTGTTGCTTTGAAAATTGCTTGTATAAACAAGACGAATAGAAATTAAATCTCTGGACACCATTTTGAATAGTTGGTGCATAACTAACTTTTGCAGAGAACTCATCTCCGGATACTTTACATATGCAAGGCCTCAGACAACTACAGAAGATAATTAGTAGCATCAGTTGCAAGAAACTAGTACTGATAACTTTTCTCAATTAGAGCTCAAAGGCAAAACTGAATACTAACATGTACATGAGAAACTGTACACTGAAAAATTCAATTTACAAGACAAAAGATACTGCCTCACTGAACAGTGCATCTTCCTCCCTATGTTGCAAGATTTGATCAAACCCATGACCAAAGATACCAACAGGCGACTAGGAAATTACAAAAAAAAAAGGAGTGGAAAATATTTGGTGAGGGTCGCTGACAATTCTCTCCTTGACGTCCTCAATACCAATATCTATCTTTTAAGAGTATTAAATGCTTTTCAGCAACTGCTGCACTGGACCTGACCCCCAGGGTTTTATTTACCGACGGGATACCGCGGTAACCGGCCGGTTACCGGTCATACCGGTCCGGACCGGTACCGGTACCGGCCGGTTTGAAAAAACCGAAATTTCAAATTTAAAATCGGAGGAAAAAATAGTAAAAAAATTCCTAAAAATACTTCATGATTTATAGATTCCAATGGTGTCAAAAATTTTCAAATTTGACTACATTTAGAATTTTTTTCGAAGTCCCGAAGTAAAAAAAAGGCCCGTTAAGGCCCGTTAGGCCCATTAGGCCCGAACGGGCACAAAACGGCACCCTGGGTCACGGGGGAGGGGGGCAGAGCCACCCCCCATTTCCCCCCTCCGCGCCGCAGCAGCCGAAACCGCCGCCTCCCCGCTCGTCCGCTCGCCGCCGCTTTCTTACCGGCCGGTAGGACCGGTATACCGGTCGGTAAGACCGGGATACCGACGCGCGCGCGGATCCGCCGGGTACCGGGCGGTTTCACCGGTTTCTCAGCCGGTTTCAACCGGTAACCGCGCGGTTTCGCCGGTTTCGGCAGGTATGGTTGTTTCTTTTTTTTCTTGAGCATTTTTAGTAGGATTAGCTTTAGGATTTGGAATAGGAAGTAGTTATCTATTGATCTAGGGTGTAGTGGTAATTTGATTTAGGATTTTAGTAGGATTTATGGTGTGTTTAGGTTATTAGTTAGGGTTATGTTTAGGATTTGGTTTAGGATTTTAGGTTTGATGTATATTTTAGGTTGTAGGTGTGCTAATACTGATGTATATTTTAGGTATATACTGATGTATATTTTAGGTTTATATTGTTTAGGTAAATTTTATTTAGGTGGAAGGTTGTGACTTAGCCACTTATTTACGTAGATTTAATCTATGTGATTGATTAGTTTGTGTTGTCCATTCATGCAGGTGCACAATGTCAAGCAGAGGAAAAGACATTGTATGGGAGCATGGTGAAAACCTTTCTCCTGGATGGAGGTGCAACTACTGTCATACGATGAAAGGAGGTGGTGGTGCAACAAGATTCAAAGAACATTTAGCCGGTCGCGGGTCGCAGGTGGTGCATTGCAGAAGCGTGCCAGATGATGTGCGTGAGTACTTTCAATGTGATCTTGATAGGACTAAAAAGGCAACTTCTGACCGGTCTCGATAAAAGTTGGCAAGAGAGAAGGCTGCAGCGGAGGGTAACCATCCACTTGGTGATGATGAATATGAGGAGCAGCTCCAGCAAGCACTTAATCAGTCGAGAGCAGAATATGAGTACGAGCAGGGGGTGCAACAGAGAGGAGGTAATTACGACCGTGGAGGGGGTAGTGGTTCACAGGGTGGGAATCCTTTGCAAAGGATGTTTCGAAGAGCAGGATCACAGAGGGAGACTCCTGTGGTTCTGCAGGACTACAATTTGGCAGCCGGTAGGAGGAGAGGAATGGTCCAACCAAGGATTGATACAGGGTCTTGGACGCAGAAGGGGAAGAATGTAAAGGAAGCTATTGGGAAAGCTTGGGGAAAGTTTTTCCATGTTGCAGGAATCCCAGGACGACAGGCCGACAATCCGTACTTCATAAGTGCGGTGAGAGAGACACAAAAGTGGGGTTCGTACAACTTTCAGAGTCATCTCTCTCAATTTTGACGTTTCTATCTTTATGTATTCTCACGAATGGCTTCTGCTTACAGGTGAAGGCATTGTGTCACCTACTGGAAGGGATATCGATGGCAAGTACCTAGATGAGAACGAGAAAGACTTGAAGGCTAGGTACGCAAAGTTTCAGAAGGAATGGACCAACTTTGGCGTGACGTTGATGTGTGATTCTTGGACTGGCCCCACTAGAATGAGTGTCATCAACTTCCTGATTTATTGCAATGGGGTCACATGGTTTCATAAATCTGTTAATGCAACTGGGCGAAGTCAAGATGCCAATTATTTATACCAGGTAGCTTCTGAACATGTTGTTAGGTTCATACTATTTATAATATTGTGATTTACGTCACATTTGTAAAAACTGTTGTGGTTATTTTTCAGGAAATTCGTAAGGTTGTTGAAGAGATTGGCGCCGAGCATGTCGTACATGTGGTGACCGACAATGGCGCCAACTACAAAAAAGCTTGCAAGATACTGGGGAACCATTATGCTCATATTGTTTGGACGCCATGTCTTGCACACACCATCAACTTGATGTTGAAGGATATTGGTGAAAGGCCCGAACATGCAGGTACAATCGCAACATGCAAGCGAATCTCAACCTTTTTGCACAACCATGCTCAGTTGAATGCAATGATGAGGAAGGCAATCGGTGGTGAGTTGGTCAAGTGGAATGTTACTAGATTTGGGACCAACTACATGTTCCTAGAGAGCTTTCACCGGAAACGTGACAAGTTCATGCAGTGGATGTCTTCTCCTGAATTTCTGCAAAGCAAGTGGATACAATGTGAAGACGGTCGCTTTGCTCATTGAAGGTTATCAAGTATCCAGTGGTGGGAGGGACTGGAATACATCATCAAAACAGTTCAACCAATTTATAAGTTCCTCCGCTTCGCTGATCAAGACAAGCAGCCTAACATGTGTGATGTAGTGTATGCCTACCAGACTTGCAAAATGGAGATGGAGTCTGTCTTTGGAAGAAATAAGCAGACATGGAATGAGTATCGACAGATTATGGACAACAGGATTACTGACGTGTACATTGACACGTATGTGGGTGCAGGTACGATCATGAATTATATTTACTTAGCAAGCTCCATGAAATGAATACTTACCGTTCCCTTGTTTGGCATTTGTCATGTGTTACAGGTGCTGTCCTAAATCCAAAGTACGCATATAACATGGATCCAACTCCAACAATGTTTAATGGTTTGAAAGATACATTTTCGCGCATGACGGATTTGCAGAGCGCCATGCAGGCTTTACAAGAGGCAGAGATTTTTCGACAGAAGCTTGGTGAGTTTGGCTCCGAACTCGCTATGAAAATGGCAGCGGATCCAAGGACTAGCCCATGTAAGAGCCTAAGAGCACTTCTCTACCCTTGATGCTTTGCTCTCGTGGAATATATATCTAACATAATGTGTTACACTTGCAGCGGCCTGGTGGATGATATTTGGTAGTCAAACTCCAAATTTGCAGCGTCTTGCTTTGCAGCTTGTTGCACAATGTATCTCCTCCAGTGGATGCGAGCGGAATTGGAGTACTTTTGCCTTGCTTCATACGAAGGTTCGCAATCGGTTGTCCCACAAAAAACTAAACAAGCTTGTGTATGTCAACTACAATCTTCGGCTGCGACTAGCGGATATCTCTGGACCGCCACTGCATGATGACGAAGATTTCATTGACAAGTTCGCCGAAGTCTCATTCTATGACTCGAACAATCCAGTTAGGCAATGGATGGAGTATGGTAGATCAAACCAGGCACCAGTTCTTGATGAGGATGATGACGAAGTAGACGCCCCTATGCCATCACATATTGTCAGGTATAATGTGTGTCTCTGTCTGGCTTTCATATTATGTATGTCCATTTTATTTATGTGATTTATTTGTTTGTGCTCGTAGTGACCACATAGACGCCCAAGATCTACGTCAGGCCACGGGAGATGATTCCATCAGTGATTGGGCCCGTAGACATGTGGGTGATAGTCACCTCGGGAAGAGGAAGATGCAGATGCCGCCTAAGAAGGGTGACCCCAAGCGTCAACGCGGAAAGAAAAAGCAAGTGATCAGTGACACTGAAACTGAGGATGAGGCTCAGCGTAGTCCACCGTATAAGGAGTCTCAGGATAGCAGCTCAACTGATGACGGTTCTGATGACGACAGTGACGGTGGCGGTGATGGTGATGGTGATGGTGATGGTGCTGGTGGTGCTGCTGGTGGTAGTGGTTCTGGTGGTGGTGGTGGTGGCAGTGGGTTTGGTGCTGGTGGTAGTGGTTCTGGTGGAGGTGGTGGTCTTCGTTTCACAGGTATCCATTGCACCTACGTACGCACAATTGTTTCTGTGTATGACTTCTAAACTACTAATAATGGTTTTTTGTAGGCGAGACCCAGTTCACGCATGCTACTCAGGACCGCGACCATGGACAACCGGAGTCGCAGAGGACTGTTTATGCACCTACAGACTACGACACTCCACAGCATTCTTCTTCCTCGTACAGTGATACCTCCCAGGCAAGCTATAACTATCACATTCCTGACATTACCACGCAACCTGCGACCAGATGGGTGTATGAATGGGAAGACCCCCATTTTTACGCTATGTTAGTTCAAGAATGGGAGACAACAGCGGCATGGACGGGCCAATCTTGGAATGATTTTAAGGCCGAGTTGCTTAGACTGCGAGGTATCGCTTTGATGTCCACCGCCGAATATCAGATGTCTTGCAGCATGGGGGCCTTTCCATACTTCATACAACGTTGATTATGCCTATGCCGATGACTATCACATTTGTTCGTGTATGAGACTAAGAATATGCTATTTATATGATACTATGTATTGATGACTTTGATGTGCCTTATGTATTGATACAATACAAGTATGTGTATGCCCTATGTATTGCTACGGCACTATTTATCCCTGAAATGTATGGTGTTTATACCTCATTATGTGCAAAGGCCATTCAAAAAAAATTTGTTTTCTGCATTAAAAAAAAACAAAATCAGCTGGTTTTGACCGGTTACCGTTTATACCGGTCATACCGGCCGGTATACCCGTCTAAAACCGATTGAGCTGTGAGTTTGAATTCGATTTCGAATTCGGCCGGTTTCTGGCCGGTTACCGTTTATACCGGCCGGTATACCGTTACCGCCGGCCGGCGGTAACCGGATTTCGGTCGGTATAAAAAACCCTGGCCGGCCCGTTAAGGCCCATTAAATCATGAAGGTCGAAAAATATACTAAACGCACTCAAATTTGAAAAACTTTGACATCATTGGATTCTATAAATCATTAACTATTTTTAGAAATTTTTTCAGCATTTTTTAAAAAAAAATAAATCTGAAATTTGAAAATGCGACCGGTTACCACCAAACCCTAAACCCTAAACCACAAAACCGGTCGGTAAACCGCTCAAACCGGCCGGTAACCGGTCAAACCGGCCGGTATACCGGTCCGGAACCGATTGAACTGGGGTTCAAATTCAAAATTTGAATTCGACCGGTTTCTACCGGTAACCGGTCAAACCGGACCGGTATACCGATACCGCCGGCCGGCGGTTACCGGCTACCGGTCGGTAAATAAAACCCTGCTGACCCCGACAAACAGTATAAAGACAGCGGATGAAGAGTTGAAGACTATGGTATCATTCAGTGCCAAAAAACAAAAGCTTCATTCGGAAATGGCATCTTCTGCTACCCACGTTGAGTGCGCAAAGAGAACGCGCCCCATCCAGCCTTGTAGAAGCCACTGACCATCCTCACCGAGAAAAAAGTCCTTGTGGTATTCCTTCTTCACCTCATCCTTGAGTACCTCAATAATGCTTGGTTTCAGTAGCAGCTGTCTCAGGCCTGCACGCTGGTTTCGTACCTGCCATTGCATATATTTCTCAGGGCGGTTCACAAGGTCTACACCTTCGCATGAGATAAGATTCAGTGGACAACGCCTAAGCATGCCTTGCTCTAGCACCAACCGTGATTCACAGTTCCATGGCATAGCTGCATCTGACATGTCAAACAATGCCATGTAATAGAATAGTAACTCCCGGAACCTTGACAAGAAGGAAGTACCAGATGAACGATTCACAATGCTCTGGATGAAGATATATGGCCTCATTCTCCTGATATTATTGAGGACAGTGTCTCTGGGGTTTGAGTCATCAAAAAATACACTCTCATCCATCAAGGAGCTGAAATTTAAAAGGTCGTTCACGATAAGCACCTCATCAGCGTCTTTGTTCAAGTCCTCAATGAAAACTTCCTCCCACTTTTTTATAATGACATGGAACTTGAATGGCACGCCAAACTTTTTAGCACACTTGCTGAGCAGGCGCCCTTGCTCCTCAATCTGCTGAGCTGGGTAGATCCTGGGCTGGGAGTGACCGATGGCCGTTATCGGCACCTCTGGAGGGCCACCATTCCTATTTGCCAGCCAGCGGATTAAGCTTGCCCAATGGAACCCATAATGCATACCATAATCCACAACATGCAGCCTGCTCTTACCCACCATGGCACCCACAATGGTCATAAATGAAAATTTGAGAGCTATCTTGTGAAAGCAGCAGGCCGCCATAAACAGGCTGTAGGCTGTAACAACCCTAAAAATCCACACAATCTAAAAATCTCAACCAATTAAAATTTTTCATTTATTTATTGAGAAAACCCATTTTTCTTGTGCAAGCATATAGGTTTCATTATGAAATTGGTAAATAAAGGAGTGTAGTTTGCATTTTAATTCCAATCACATAGAATAATAACTTATGCATCACATTTGGGATTTATTGCAATTTATGTTTGTATTTACTCAATAAATTAAAATGGGCAATATATGTATATATACACTAAACTGAAAATAGAAAAGGAAAAAGAGAGTTAGGCCAGCCATTCGGCCAGCCGGGTCGTTAAGCCAGCCCGAGCCCGCCCGACCTTCCTCTCCTCATCCCACCGCGCGCGGCCCACGTCGCGGCTCGGCAGCGCACGCGCACGATCGGCACACACGCGCTCGCGCTCGCGCTCGCTGCCAACCCGGCCCCGCCTGTCAGCCACTCTCGCCCCCACTGTTCTTCTTCCTCACGAAGGCGACGCGCCTGCCGGGGGTGTCGCGCGAATGGCGTGACCCCGGTCCCACAGCCGACAGCATGGCAGAGCCCTGGACCCCGCTGTTCCCCTCCTGTCCCCTCCTTTCTTGGCCGCCAAGCGAACCCGCGCCATCAGGAGCCCTAGATCCACTCGAGCCACGGCCCTTCGATCGGCCGAGCGCAATCGAGACCGTTCGCCATTGGAGCTGGCCAAGCTCGCCTATAAATTGGAGCACCCCGAAGCCCTACCCTCATTTCCCCTCGCCGCCACCGCAGCACAGACCGGCACACCGCACCAAGCCGAGAGAGAGAGCGTAGGAGAAGGGCGGAGCAGGGGAGGAGAAGCTGCCGGAGCGCCGCCGCCGCGGAGCACGCCGGAGCCGGACACGGAGGAGAAGCCGAGCTGCGGACGAGGAGCGGCACGGCACTGCGATCGCTCTGCACGGCTCCGACTCGCCACTGCACCGCCATCCTAGCTTCACCGACACCACGGTGAGCCATCGCACGCCATGTCCGAACCTTGCCCTGCTTTTTGCCATGGCGTTCCACCCTCGGGACGCGCAGGCACGAGCCTATACCGGCTCGGGAAGATCACCTGCATCATGCACTCACTCGACCAGCCAAAACCCCCGGACTACAAGCTTGCTAGACCGAGAACGCAGCACGACGCGTTCTCGGCGGAGTGCGCTCACCACCGACGCGTTCCGACGCCGAATCACCCGTTCCGAGCAATCCGACTAGCACCCGTACAGGTTAGAACGTCGTGGAGCACCGCCACGACCCCCTTGAGCTAGCTACGCGGATCTAAGCGCTAGAGGAAGCCTGAATCGCCTTGGCCGCGTGCGCCGCGACCTTACCGGAGCGCCGCCGCGAGCCGTAGCCAAAAGAAGGTCATGCCATGGCTAAGTTCGCCACCAGAGTGTTGTCTGCCTCTCTGGCCTCACCAATTTGACAAGACCGCATTCGATTGAACCAATACTTGGTCGTAGCCGCGATGCCGCTTTCCGCCGTCGTCGGCGACACGCCGCCGCCACAACCGAGCACCTTGGAAAGCTCGGTAGCCAAAATTGGTAGTTGGTATACCATCGCCTTGGACCCTGGACGCGTATACATCTCCTAGAAGACCTCCTTAGCCCCGCCGGAACCTCACCGTCGCGACGACATCGCCGCCGACAGGTTCCGCCTCGCCTAAATCCGTTCCGAGTACCCCCGGACGCCTCGCGCTGCGAAGAAAGGCCGCCGAGGTTCGCCAAGTCTGCCTCGGCACCGCCGCTAGATAGCCGAGCCCTGTCTTGCCGAAATATGGCCATCGCCGCCCTGTCACCGACCGCCACACCGGAGAGACACCGCTGCCTTGAACAGACGCCCTGGAACCCTGCTAGCACCGAATTTCCGATTCGCCCGAGCCTCCCCAGGAGAGCTCGGGAGAGCAGCCCCTTCGGCGCCCAAATTTCCGATTCGCCCGAGCCTCCGCGGGAGACCTCGGGAGAACGGCACCCTCGGCACCCAAATGTCCGATTCGCCCGAGCCTCCGCAGGAGACCTCGGGAGAACGGCACCCTCGGGCACCCAAATTTCCGATTCGCCCGAGCCTCCGCAGGAGACCTCGGGAGAACGGCACCCTCGGGCACCCAAATTTCCGATTCGCCCGAGCCTCCGCGGGAGACCTCGGGAGAACGGCACCCTCGGGCGCACCAAATCTCCGATTCGCCCGAGCCTCCCCGGGAGAGCTCGGGAGAGCGGCACCCTCGGCGCCCCGAATCTCCGATTCGCCCGAGCCCCGCCGAGCTAAACCGAGCTACACCGAGCTCCGCCGAGATACCCCCAACCACAGCCGAGCTACCCCCGACCACCGCCGAGCTCCGCCGAGATACCCCCAACCACAGCCGAGCTACCACCGACCACCGCCGAGCCACGCCGAGCTACGCCAACTCCGGCAACTCTCTGGGAACCAGCATCGAACACCTGGACGACCATCGGGTCTGTGTTCTGTTGAGGCGCCACATGCCGCACTACTGGACCCGCGCGCCACATCCCGAGCTGCCCCTGATTAACCGACCAGTTTTCCCATTTTCAGAAAATAGGATAATCTTCGGAAATTCATAACTTATTCATACGATGACCAAAAATTGCGCACCATATATCAAAATTCTCAGGAAAATGAGATCTACAATCTAAGACTATGTTTGAGTGCATTTGGCTCTTTGTTTTATTGGATTTTTCTGAAATACTCTAAAGGAGTCGCTGACGCGACTATTTCGTGTTCGATTTCAGAGCCGGAGGAGGATCTGACTAAGGAAAACGACCACGAGTACTTCCAAGAGCTAGGAGACGACTACGAAGGTGCCACGTCCCACCAAATCCTTAGATCCTATTACGCATTGCAAATGACATTGTTGCTATTGCTTTATGATTATGTATGGATTGGTTGCATGGTAGTATATTTGAATTCCCTGCCTTGATAAGACTTTACCCTGCTATCCGCTGTTAGGTTAGCTGCTGCTTAATTTACTGTTACTCTTCCACTACTTTCTACTTGCTATATGCTATGTGGTGGAATTGGGACGGTGTATAACTAATTATAACCACTGGGAGAGAGTGCTGCGTGCGTCTTGGGTGCGTGGTAAGGGTTGATGTCGACCAAGTGGGATGTGAGACGAACCCATGGGGCAAGTCGTGCCGGGGGTGCAACCTGGGCATCCCCAAGCGAGATACCTGTGGCGGGTAAAGTTGTTGAGGAGGTTCCGGGTGGGATAGCCTTGGTGGTTTGAAGCCCGTGGACGGAGGTGCTGTGATAGCACGGGGAGAGTATCCCCTAAGTGGAGATGCCTGCTTGGTCAAACCTAGGATGGACTAGTTTCAGGTTCATGGGAATCCTTTTCTACTCACTCGCTTCTGATGGGCGGGAGACGGCTGGACTACTTGGTAGGACGGTGCCACTACTGCTAGGTTGAAAGGTGATAAGGGTGGGCGGAGACGGTCGATGGGTTCCCGTTCCGTTCTAGATGCACAGTACCACTGGATGGGCCCGGTACTGTGTCTCCCAGTCTCAGCATAACGGTGTAGGATCCGGAATATCCCAGGGCTGAGTGGTAGGGTGGCATCGACCTAGGCAAGCAAGCACCCGGAATTCTGCCTAGGTGTTTGCGCAACACCTATGATGGCTAATCTTGTGGGTAGTGAAACCTCTGCAGAGTGTACGGTTGATCGATCGATACATATGCCAACCTGTTGGCTATGGACCTTTCCTGTGAAGCTTCTACTAGTGTAGTGAGTGTTCTCTTCTCCCCCTGGATGACATTTTTCCGACAGTGTACCCGTTGTGGTAGTGTGCCGCTGAGATAGGCCCGAGAGGGAGTTGGGCCTGTCGAATGAGAGTGAGGTGTGGGTATGTGAGGTGTGGTGATGGGAAAAGGGATGATGGTGTTAACTGGTGATAAAACTTGACTAATTAAACATTGATTACAGCTGCATAGGAAAATCCTCAGCCTATAGGTCTGCTTGTATAGCCTTGCATCCACTTTCCACAAAGCAAATGCTGCATAGGTGGGCTCCGTGGCCAGTACAAATCGTACTGATAAATTTGCTGTCAGGTGACGAGAATGAGTACGACTTCGAGGGAGATGATGACGAGGAATAGGGTCACGTGCTACACTCAAGTTGGCCGTGAAGGATGAATCGCTTCCGCATCTTCCAAAGCTTCTCTGATTGTTGATTCCGCCAGTGTGGCGATGTAATAAATATTTATGTAAGACTTATTTACCGTTGTATGGATCCTGGTGGCAACTGAGATATGGGTAATTTCATGGATTGTTCCAAGCAATCTGTTGAATTACAATTCGAGCCTGAGGATTTCCCTTCGTGGAAATCGAGGTCGTTTCATAGGCCCTGAGAAAATCCATGACTATGGGGCGCTCTGCCATGAGCAAATTCCAAAGCTGCATTCATGTGCCCGCTAGCCGTGCTTCCAGCCCCTTGGCAAAACATTGAGCTAGCCTCTGTGCGGCATCCCCTGTTGCTGAAGCATGCTGCTTAATCTCCTTGAGCAGTTCAACCGCGACCATGTGATCGTTCATGGCTACCGCCCGCGCACAATTGAACAACAATGTACGTAGGTCCACCACATCTGCTGCTGCCTTGCTCCTGCCCTTAGTTTTGTTTTTCTTCTCAGTGGTCATGGCGATGGGCAGCTTCTCCTTGTCCCTGATACATAGCTCGTAATCATGCAGCATCATTTCATCAAACATCTCATGGATGCCAATCTCTTCTAGCTCTTCCCTTATTATCATAGACTTCCTGGTTTTGCCTGCCTCCTCCTCTTCCATGTGCTCATCTCGGTTATACCTCTTTTTGAGCCCTCTAGGGTTGCTAGTTTCCTTGAACATTTGAATCACCTGCACGCCCTTTCCAAAGCTATTGTCTCCAGGCAAGAACCTATAAGCCTCTTCCAATCCCTTCGAGAACTGCCCCTCCTCATCAACACAGTTGGAGAAGGCTGAGCTGAGTGTGCATTGATCACCACTATAACCCTGCAATGAATTGCCAGCCCCCTCCATGTTGCTGCCGTCGAAAGTACTGTCACTGTTTGCATTGAATAAAGGGGAGGAGAGCAATTGAGCAAAGGGCTGCTGTGCCTGGAGTAGTGCAGGGTGATCAGAGTATTGGCTCAACAGCTTGTCGTCAATACCTTCATCCATGAGCAAGCTTGAGATGTAGGAGAGCACCAGATCATCATCGGAGGGTGGACCTTGACCGCCACCATCCGGCATCAGGGGAAGGTTGACAGATGGGGAAGGTGATGAAGGCTCCATCCCCATGAGACCCTCAGCAAAGAATTCCTCTGGGGTGATGGCCATGGTGATCAGTGGTGGTGTGGCACGGAAGCTTTTGATATATATTTTATGTGGAGAGCAGACCTTGTCAATGTGTATGGTAGTGCCAAATAATTCCAAGAAACTGTGGTCAAGAGGACAAGTTTGATGACTCCAATGCTGCTTGGACAATAAAGACAGTAACTAGCCACAATTCCAATGCTATTTGGACAATCGAGATGTTATCCCACTATTGCAAGGAGCAAACATATGTAGCATCTTTTTTCTTTTACCTTCTTAAAATAGAAAAGCAAGAAGTCTTTGTTGTGCAATGCAAAACGTATTTACATATATTTTACAGACTAACATGAAGTATTTAGGTGGACCAAATATGAGATGGATGTATATGATACTGAATATCCTAAGAAATATTTCCGTGAGAATGTAATATAGTAACTTAATGTACACAAGAAAAATACTATACTATTTTATGGCTCTAGTTCTCAACGATAAGATTGCATTTTCAGTGGTGGTTTATTTTGCGAATGAGTACACCTTATTCAGGCTGATTCCTTTATCTTTTTTTTAGATAAAGGAACAAGGTTCCAGCCTGGCTGATTCCTTTATCTGCACATAGAGATAGGCATTATACTTCAAACTGCAAACATATGGCCTCAGACATGGAGGAATAAACAGAGATTCAATGCAAGAAATAAGCATCTCCCAAATGGACTCAAGTTTAATTGGAATCTATTTTATTTATAATCAGAAAAGTTTGAGGACTGACTGAAAAAATAGAAACCATCAACACAAGAATGAAAAATAAGCAAAGAAAATCTGTTACTTTATATCATTATATGGCATGCCATAGTTACTCTTGAGGCATGGAAGTACAAACAGATATGACTCTACAATACAAGATGAAACATTTCGCCCATGTGACACAAACATGTACCTTGAACCTGATTGATCGACAAAAGATGATTTAATAAAGCATGTCATTCGAACAGATACTTATCAGGCAATTACACTTAGTAGCAACAAAACCTAGTGACTAGTGCAACTAATTTCCACGGCATGAGCCAGTAGTTTCAATACATTGTCATGTATCCAATTTAAAAATACATGAGGATGAGATCGCCACATTATGCAGTTCATTTAGTTTTCATTGGAGTCTTTGACCTCAGTGGCCTAGCCATCTTCTTCCTTGCCTACATGCACGAATAAATCAGATAACAGGAAATATGTCAAATTGAGAGTTGATGCAGTGGTTGCCAACCTGAAGTCAAAAAGAAATATGCCACCAATTCAAATCCACTAGGCTAAGAAGATGCGCCTTTATACCCCTGCAACAACCATTGCTGACCCTCCTCATTGACAAAATCTTGCAGTATTGGTTCTTGACCATGTCCCTCACCATCTTAACAGTCTCTCCATTCAAGGGCAGTTGCCTTAAGCCAGCCCGTTGGTTTCTGACCTGCCACTGATTATATATACTAGTCCATCAACCCGTGCTCTCGCACGGGCTAGAATCTTACGAGAGATAAGAGATATAGGAAATAGTTGTTGTTTAATATCTGGATGACAAATAGTACTTATATTAAATTATATTTTTTTCTCTCTGCACCTTTTCTAACACAGTAGGCACGCCACATACTTTATAGTGTCTATTTAATTGTGGTAAACTTATGAATTATTGATCCATATGTTTTTCATCTATATATTACCATATCATGAATCTAAGTTTTGATTTTCAGTTATTAGCCGTATTGATTGCTGCATAAGGATTTTATGTCGTAGGCTACACTCTTAATTACAGTGATAGCCTAAATAGTCACTTTAAACCTACACCATATTGCTTAAGATCAGTTTAGAGCTTGACAGGAGATCTAGGATGGATAGCTGTGCTAACCTCAAGAGGATATTAATGTTTAGGCCTTATAATGACCTTTTTTTTGTGATTGGCCTTATAGTGACCTTTTGCACCTAACAAATCTAAAAGAATAGGAAGATTTAGCAACTTGTAGTCTGCACTATCCTCTCCACTTGTCAAGACGTTTGAATTTTTTGACAAAGAGTTATTTATGCAGTAATGGTTATACTATTAATAAATATATGTAAAATGTTTTAGTTAAAGTGTATAAATTATCTAAATAATAATTTATATAAATTATATTTCAAGTTAATTCACAATTCTAAATAATTTGTTAGTATAGTTAGTGTAGGAAATCTTTTGCCATGATTGCTGAAACATAACATATATATTTATCTCTCACGTATGCATAAGTATTTGACATGCATGTACTTTAATCAAATTTTATTAAATTTCCATTTTAGATGTTCATAATGTAGAACGTAAATATGCGTTATGGTTATTTAGATATTTTTTTGCAATACAATATATTGATAATTTTGATGTAGATTTATTAATGCCGGAAGTGGTAATTTACATGTAAATTTAAGGGGTTGCATATATTATGTATCTAATGGCATAAGTGGTTAATTACATAATGATTCCTGGGTCACCTTACAATCATTTACACATTTATAGAGGCGGTTAATTATTTAGAAAAGAGCATAGATCCTATCGTTATTACTACACGATTGATGGCCGGATGCTTCTAATTTTTTGTGAGAATTTGTAGATATCATATTTTTTCTAGCGTGCCTCGTAAGGATTAACATGGAGGCTTCATTGGAGACCTGTATTATCAATTTGCAAGATTTAGTATTTAGTGGAAACCTAAGATTATGTTATATGTGCTATTACTCCATACCTTTGAGTTCCATCATGAACCTATTTTTAAAATTCAAATTTTGGTCTACGTATTGCAATTTATTTTTTAATTTCTAGTGCTTATTTTATACTTTATTAACAATTTTAATCTTTTTTCTATTGAAAAAGATTATAGGTACTCTCTCTCAATTCTTATTTTATTAATAGTTGTTTCACCTTGCACCATGGCAGTACCACACAATTTTATTTGCAGTAGCTTTGTTTTAGAAAATACAAAGTGCTTAAAACTAAATTACCAGTATTCATAAGACATTATATTGTAGCCAAATTTATAGAGCAACTGAGAACAACAACTTATAGTATTTATTATATAACAAAGAGTATTAACTTATAGTTAATTATAACGGGCTTTGCTATATGGTTTGTTAAGGGAACATTTTTACACACCTTTTTGTAAACATTTTTACACACATGATAAACTATAAAAATAAATATTTATCCTAAGGTGTATATGTTTACGTGGGACATGGTGGAACATATAATTATGCTTACTTTTAATTTAACAATTGTAGAAGTGTGTGATTTTGAGTATATACCACTTACTTTATATTAAATTATTTTTATCAACAGCTTATTTTATTATTTATATGTACATCTGAGACATATTTGTTTACTTTTACTTTTTGTAGGATAGCTGATGTGGGTAATTGAGATACAAATTAAGTGTGTTAATTTATATTTTACATTTTTTACTTCATAATTGCATATATGGGTAGTTTGGATGCAACGTTGGGTTACTTTGCATTATCTTTCCTAGTGCCACATGTGAATAATTTTTCAAATAAATGGATTATTTTAAATTATCTTTTGTGATGACAGAGGTGCATTGTTGAGATTTAAAGTTAGGGGAGTTATTTTGAATTATCTTTCATAACCTAGGAAGTGGGTAACTTAGATACAAATTTAATCTTAAATTATTTTTTGGTAACGACAGATGTCAGTGGTTTAGAAGCAATTTAAGAGTTACTTTAAGCACTCTCATAATGGTAGGTGTGGATATTTTTAAAAAAACTAATAGATCCAATCTTTGTTGTAGATGATGATGACTGGTCTCTACCAAATGAAAGGCTAGATGTTTCTGATTATTGTAAGACTTTCTAAATTTACCATTTTATAATGCATGTGGTAAGAATTAACGTGGAGGCTCCGTTAACTTTTTACCATTTTGTAATGCATCTGGTAAGAATTAACGTGGAGGCTCCATTAACTTTTGGTCAATGTAAATATTTTATATGGTTGTATACTATTTTTGCAAATTTCACTTGATTTACTTATGTTCCTCTACTAACAAAATACTTTAGTAACATGTTTATGGATTGTACATGGATATCGTTAAATAACATATTGGCAATGCAGTTTAAATATGATTTCCTCATTGGTTGGAAAGTATTACAAAATCTGTTTTTAAATAATAAACTTTACTCCTACGTGCTAACAAAATATAGCAATATATGGAGATTAGCGTTATTTGCTCTTCCTTACACACCTTTTTTCATATATATAGGTCATCTCGTATTATCATCTAGTTCCCTCCTTCAATGTTATTAATAATAAACATGGGATGATTTATGTATAAACATGGGATCTATTTGTTCTTTAATTACTTTTATTTGCTTATGTGTATGACCAAAACTGCGGAGTAGAGATTGGCACGGATGCATGGTAGTCTGAGCGAGCAAAGTAGCATACCTGCAGCTCAGTAGTGACATGCCAACAATGTTGACAGAGATCTCGCCGTTCGCCAAAGCTTGCGCGTTCTGCAAGAGCAGCATGCCTGTAGCTCCACCCATGCTTTGACAAAGGACGTCGGGTTTAGTTGCTGGGATGTCTAGCATCAGTTCGTCCAGAACATAATAATCCGGCTTGCCACATCTTCTATCTCGGTTACTGGTTTATACATGAAACCTGTACGTCCAATGTCGAAGCTCAAATAGAGATTAATTAGGAGTCCAATGTCGAAGCTCAAATAGAGATTGATTAGGAAATCAAAAAGTGAAAATAGATAATTTCTTGCGCTAATGACACAATCCAGCTAGAATGTGATGGTATGGTATATTGACACAGCAAGCCTAGCTGGAGTTTCTGGACCAAGATATGGTGCCTGTAAATATTAATTTATAAATTTACATGAAACAGAATGGTAACATTGTGTTGCATTCTAATATACCAACAACTTACAAACATAGCAGCAATGGACCTAAGAGTAGGAATCGATGTTTTGCCATTAGATGATAGCTATAGCTTAAATGATGATGACACAATGACTATTAAACAGATCACATACATTGTAATAACATCAATCTCTGACAGTAATGCCCATACATGAGATGTGAATTTCATAGATTTGTACTCTACCCAGGTGATTTCATACATTGTAATAACATCAATCTCTGATAGTAATGCCCATACATGAGATGTGAATTTCATAGATTTGTACTCTACTGCCTCGTGCTCTGGCCAGTTCCTGCACGCACCGAGCTTCTCCTTTGCCATCTTCATGACCCTCTTGCGTCCCTGAGAGATGAATCAAACAACTCGAAAATTGTCACTGATCAAAGGCCAGGCAGATAGTCATCTACCTAACAGAGTAACAGATAATAGATGATCATTAGTTTACCAGCATGCATCTGTAGAAGGCTTTGCCGGGAACACAAAGCAGGAACGCCAGCAGCCCCCTGGTGCACGCGTCGAAGCACTTCCAAAGGATCCCTTCCGAGGCCGATCACACAGGGCTTCCAAGAAACGGCAAGGCGTGATTGGGAGGGAAGCCCAGGCAAGATCGACGCGGCTGAGGGAAGCCTGTCCTAGCATAGCGCAGGATTGGAAGGTCGATCCCTCATTGATTGAAGCTGCATGACTATGGCCGGCGGCTGCGACGGCGGGGCTTGGCTAAGACCACGTGAGATAGGATGGAATGACAATGTAATTTATAGTTTCCAATTAGATCTATTGTTAAATTAATTTATTATGCGTGATTTTCATAATGGCAGGTGGGTATTTTTTTTGGAAAAAACTGAATAGATCTAATGGCTGTTAAAATTAACGACGATGAAATTGACGGCTATATCTTTCTAATTATTGTGAGAATTTCTGTGATTTATCTTTTTTTCTAGCACGTTTGGTGAGAATTAACGCGGAAGTTCCTTTAGGGCCTCCAATTAGTAATAGTAAGATGTCTCACCACATTCCACATGGTCATCTCCCTCACATGCTATGGCATTCAAGGCAACCCAGCCAAAGATATCCCACTCAAGCACCAAGCGCACTTGGCTCTCCCAGACCATGGTCGCATCAAGCATGTCAAACAGCGCTGAGTGGTAAAAGAAGGCTTCCCAGAACCGTCACATGAAGGTGGTGCCATAAGAACCATTGATGATGGCTTAGATGAACATGTCAGGCTTCATCTTGCCGATGTTTCTTATAACGGAAATGCATTTCCATTGATGATGTTGCTTATAACAGATACTTATGGCGGAAATGTGTTTCTATGGTGCAAATCTGATCATACCCACAAAAAGACACAGGCCTGTTTGCTTCAAGGCCTGCCAAGCAGTAATCTCCAGCCTAGGCTCACAAAATCCAACACCTGGGAGTGGATGGAGAGCCAGGCAAAGCTGGCTGAGTCCAAAGTAAACAGGCCCTATATGCTGCTTTGCAGGTGTAGGATCCTGAAACAGATAGATTCCAAATATACTGACCTTGCACTCTGAAGGAAGATAGAATTGGTGGAATATTGGTTAATGTGTAATTCGCCTTGTATTGCATTGGGCCTCATGGGCTAATTATATAGAGTACATAGGACTAACATACCATGTGGGTAGACAATGTGGTACTATTCCTATTTACTCTAACATCCCCCCGTAGTCACAGCGAGAGCGCTACAGACGGTGAGACTGGAGAAGAAGCTAAAGCTAACATCCCCCCGCAGTCAGAACAGTCGATGCGGCGCGTATGCTGTGGCTGGAGAAGCCGATGAGTCCTCAAGCAAGGCGGTAGCCCTTTGTGCCGATGTCGAGGTAGCCGAGCGAGAGGGCGCAATAGCCATGGTCGAAGAAGCCGTGCTGAAGATGCCCGAGGTCGACGTAGTTGTGGTCGGGTTGCCGTGTCGATGGAGTTGCAGGTGCACAAGGGGCGCCGTGAAGATGACGGAGACGCGTCGAGGCAGTCGTCGTGGAAGGGGGCGATGCCGAAGTCGATGCAGTCAGGGCCGTCGTAGACGTAGAAGAAAGGCGACGACGCAATCGAGGCAGACGGGGTGGGACGGTAGGGTCGATGCCGAAGTCGATGTAGTCAAGCCGCCTGAGCGCCGAGGCGTGGGCTAGATATGCCAGATCCAGCAACGCGTCGGGGATGAAAGCACGCAGCGGTGTTGCCAATACCGAGCGTACAAGGGAGAGGGCCCCAACCACGGTGATGACGTGGTTGTGCTGGACGAAGAAGAAGCAGTGTGGTAGTGGACGCATGGGCGAGCAGGGCTCAGCAATGACGCGGGTAGCGGCAGCTCGACGACGAAGACCCAAGCAGCGAGACGAAGACCTTGTGCAGACGAATGGTGCAGCAGGGATTGCGCAGCACAATCGTCGATGCACAGGGGACGGCGATGTAGATGCAACGGCGCGGACACACGGGCAGCGATGCTGTGGCCCGACGAGGTGACCCAGCAGCAGCTCTGTTGCTCGGAGAAGATGCGCTTAGTACTCGGCGGACGTCACGGGAGCCAGGTGGATCACACACACCAGCTGATCAGACTGGGTATGCGCGAGGCGAGACGACGGTGGACGAAGTCGGTGGAGACGTCCCGATCGGTGGAGGCGACGACAAGCCGGCGAAGGACGACGTGCAGACGAAACAACGAGGAGGGCGGTGCAAACGGGCGTCCCCTAGAGCGCCGTTCATGTCGCCATGCTGCACAGTCGAAGATGAGGAAGGAGCCGGTGAAGTCGATGCCGACGTCGAGGTAGAGGCGTGAGGTCGACGGGCGGTGGGCGACTCAATCCCGATCAATGATCGGGCAAACCAAAAAAAGACACAGCAGCATCTCGTGCAGTACCTCTGGGTGCGCGTAGCATAGCCCCTCATCCTCTTATCTCTTTCTGTCGCTCATCACGGTCAGCACCATGTGAGAGAGCAGGAGACAGAGGCGGCCGGCGGACGGCGATGAGATGGCGTGGCAAGACGGATCCTGCTGGGGCGCGGGAGCGGCGGATCCCGCCGGGGCGGGCGGTGCCCCGCCAGGAGGGCGAGCGGCTCCCCGCCAGGAGCAGCGGCGGATCCCGCCAGGGCAGGTGGCGAGGGGGCCGCGGAGACGGGCACGCCGCCCGTCGAAGCAGGATGACGCACGGCGATGGAGGGCGCCGCCCGACGTGGAGCCACGGCCCGACGAGGCAGTGGAGGGGATGGGGTGAAGGAGGCGCCGCCACGCAACCCGCCGACAATGGGGGCGGATGCACTGTGCAGAGGCCCCTGCTGCCACCACGGCAGCATGGGGAGAGCGCGGGCACCGCAGAGAGACAGTGGCTGCCACCACGGCAGCGTGGGACGGGGTTGTCATTGACGGCTTCCATGGCGGATGGCGAGGTACGCATCGATCTGCTGCTGCTTGACGACGATGGCAACCGGATCAATATTATCGGGCACCTAAGCAGGGGTGCTGCCCCCGGCAGAGATCGATCTCTCCCCGGGGGCGCGCGGTGCGCAAGCGGCGGCGGCTAGGGTTAGGATCTAAACCTAGGCGGCTGATACCATGAAGGAAGATAGAATTGGTGGAATATTGGTTAATGTGTAATTCGCCTTGTATTGCATTGGGCCTCATGGGCTAATTATATAGAGTACATAGGAGTAACACCCCATGTGGATAGACAATGTAGTACTATTCCTATTTACTCTAACACACTCCATACTGCAGGTTCAATCTTCTAACAGATCCCATAAATGAAAATATTCAACAATGACAGCCACAGAGAGAGATTCTTTGATATCTTCCACCCATTTTCGGTAGATAACAGCTTCACGAACAGTTCTTTGATTCATTGATTGCCATGGGATAAGGCCAATGAGATTAGGAGCCACTTCTGAAACTGTTTATCCATGCAGCCACCAATCAGACAAGAATTTTTGAGCCATCCCCAATGATGGTCAACATGCTCATGTCAAACAAGGCTTTTGTGCTGAACTGAACTTGTAGTAACCCTGTCCAAGGATAGTTAGAGAACTTTGACTTAATTAGGACAAAACTAAAATGACTTAAATTTTGGAACAGAGGGAGTAACATGAAGATTGTTGTGAATGATATGTAAATGCCCTAAGAAATATTTCTGTGAAAATTTAATATAATAACTTGAAGTACAAAATAATTAAAAAGTTGCTGCTCCAGCTCTCAAACATAAGATTGCAATTCTGTGGTGTGGTGTGGCCGTGTGGTTTACTTTGCAAACAGCATAGAGTACAGTCTGTATGAGTGCACCTTATTCAGGCTCTTCCTTTATAAGCACATAGACATAGGCATACTACTCCACACTGTAAATCTATGACCTGAAACATGGAGGCATAAACAGATGCAAGTAATAAGCATCACCCAATTGGACACAGGTTTAACTGGAATCTACTTTATTCAGAATCAGAATAGTTTCAGGACTGACAGGCAAAAAAAGAAAACAATCAACATACTTACATGAATGAAAGATATGCAAAGCGAATTCGCTACTTTATATGGCAGAAAATTACTCTAGAGACAGAGAAGTGCAAGCAGATCTAACTCTACAAATGAAACATTAGCCCATCCTCTGCAAACATGTACCGAACCTGATTGACCCACCATGTCACTTGAACAGATACTTATCAGGCAACGACATTCAATAGCAACAAACCTAGTGATTTTTGTACTAACTTCATTGGCATAAGCCGATAGTTACAATAACATTGTCATCGTGTGTCCAATATAAATATACATGAGGATAAGATCACCACATTCTTCTGTTCATTTACTTTTCATTAGTCTTTGGACTAAGTGGCCTCACCACCTTCTTCCTCACCTGCATGCATGAATGTATCAGACCACAGGAAATATGTAACAATGAGAGTAAATGCAGTTGCTGCCTACCTGAAGTCATAAAGAAGCATGTCACCAATTCAAACCCACTGGATCATATATATACATCTCCACATCATAACACTAGCCATAATTGCATCTGGCATTAATATCAATATATGTGTTTTTGTTTCATTGTGTAATACTAACAATCGGAGCTAGCACCATCTACCGCCCACACTGAGTGGGCTAAGAGGATGCGGCCCTTCCACCCTTGCAACAACCATTGCTGACCTTCCTCGATGACAAAATCCTTGTGGTATTGGTTCTTGACCATGTCCCTCACCATCTTAACAATCTCTCCATTCAAGGGCAGTTGCCTTAGGCCAGCCCGTTGGTTTCTGATCTGCCACTGCTTATATGTCTCACCACGTTCCACACGGTCCTCTCCCTCACATGCTATGGCATTCAAGGCAACCCAACCAAAGATATCCCTCTCAAGCACCAAGCGCAGTTGGCTCTCCCGAGGCATGGTCGCATCAAGCATGTCAAAGAGCGCAGAGTGGTAAAAGAGGGCTTCCCGAAACCGTGACATGAAGGTGGTGCCGTAAGAACCATTGGCGACGGCTTGGATGAACACGTCAGGCTTCATCTTGCTGATGTTGCTGAGGACAACATCCCTAGGGCTGGGGCTGTCTGATATGACGCTCTCGTCCATCAAGGTCCTGAAATTGAACAGATCGTTGACGACAAGGACCTCATTGCGCTCCACATTCAGATCATCGATGCAAACGGTGTGCCACGGCGCCACCACAGAACGGAAACTCAGTGGCACACAGAGCTCGCGGGCACAGTTGGTGAGGCGATGACCCATCTCTGCCATGTGGTTCGCTGGGTGGAATCCAGGCTCTGGGAGGTCAATGCTGGTGATCCTGACCTCCGGTGGCCCACCGTCCCTAGTCCCCAGCAAGCGCAGCAGCTCCGGCCACTGGAAGCCGGAATGGAGGCCATAATCCACGATGTGCAGCTTGCTCCTGCCAGCTGTGGCATCGAAGATGGTCTTGTTGGCAAACATGAAGGCCACCTTCCTGAAGCAGCAGGTTGACATGAAGAGACGATAGGCCTTGAGGAACTCCACGAGCGGTGTCCGATTCATGGTGAGCGACCTGTACACCTGGCTCCCAATGCCAGCCAGACGTGCCTCCAGCCCCTGCGCGAAACAGTAGGCAAGCCGCTGCATGGCGTCCCCGGTAGGCGACGCGTGCTCCTTGATCTGACTGAGCAGCTCGTCTGCGCTGCGGCGATCGTCGATGACCGCCTTGGCGCAGTGGATGAGCAAGGTGTGCAGGTCAACCACCCTGGCCGGCTGGCGCTTGCCCCGTGCCCTCCTCCTCCTCCTCGCCTTCTTCTTGTCACCGTCCTTGGCGGGCACATTCTCAGCGGATATGGCACGGCCCCCCATCTCCTTGGAACAGGCATCGAATCCCCTCAGCATCATTTCGTCGAACACCTCGCGGGCGCCGGCTTCCTCCGAATCGGCCATCGCCAGCTTGCTGGTCCTGCCGGCATCGGCCTCCAGCTCATCGTTGCCGCCGACGGTGTGCCTGTCCCTGCGGTCCTTGCCGCCGCCACCGCCGCTTGTGTCATTGCCCACCAGCGTGGCAGCGGTGTAGGCCGGCAGGAACTTGCTGGCCTCCTCCACGCCCTTGAAGAATGCAGCAGTGAACATGTCCGTTCCGTACTCCTTGTCCTCGGGCGAGCCCCAATCTTGGGCTGGAAAGACGGGGCCTTGGTCCGGCAAGAAGGGGGCGCCGGAGAGGATCTGGGCGAAGGGCTGCTGGGCGTCGAGGAGCGCGGGGTGATCGGCGAGGTCGTCGACGCCCTCTTCCTCCTCCATGAGAATAGAAATGCGGGAGAGGTAGGAGGAGGAGGCCGCGTCGCCGTCGACGCGGGGCGCCGGCGTGAAGCCTGGGAAGACACGGGGTGCCATGGCCACGCGCTGCCTACAAGCTTACTGCAATGCCGGGCGGTACTATTGCTTCCGGATTCTTAAATAAAAGAGAGGAAAATGCACCTCCGGTCCCTCAACTTGGCTCAACGTATCATTTAGGTCCCTGAACTTTCAAAGTGATATCTATAGGTCCCTAAAGTTGGCAAAAGGTGTCATTTAGATCCCAAACTTTCAAAGTGATCACCGCAGGTCCCTAAACTTGACACAGGGTGTCATCCAGGTCCCAAACACTGTAGATAATTCTAGTACCAAATTTTAAAAAAAGAAAATCTAATTTTGGATACTGTAGCTATAATCTATAAAATATTCTAAAAATTGTATTTTTTTCATACGATCTCCGATGAAGATGCGCTTTATATAAAAATTGTAGTTTGCGACGATATCTACAACTTTCTAGTTTTGAGTTTTTTAATTTGAGGTGATTAAGACGCTCAAAAAAATTAAACAAAATTTTTCAGCAGTATATTAATCACGTACAAGCGCGTGTCGCCTTGAAAAAATCATATCTTTCTTATATACTATCAAATTGAGATACTTTTTATACAAAAGTTGTAGCGTTCGACGAGATTTACAACTTTCAAGTTTTAACTTTTTTTAATTTGAGATCGTTAAGATTCTTAAAAAAAATTAAAACGCTGATTTTGGTTCTTGCACAGGGATTTTGTATTTTAAATTTTTTGAGAATCTTAATGACTTCAAATTAAAAGAGTTAAAACTTTGTAGACCTCGTCGAACGCTACAACTTTTGTATAAAAAGTATCTCAATTTGATAGTATATAAGAAAGATATGATTTTTCTAAGGCAACACGCGTTTGTACGTGATTAATATACTGTTGAAAAATTTTGTTTAATTTTTTTGAGTGTCTTAACCACCTCAAATTAAAAAACTCGAAACTAGAAAGTTGTAGATCTCGTCGCAAACTACAATTTTTATATAAAACCCATCTTCATCGGAGATCGTATGAAAAAAAATACAATTTTTGAAATATTTTATAGATTGTAGCTACAGTACCCAAAATTAGATTTTCTTTTTTTAAAATTTGGTGCTGGAATTATCTACAGTGTTTGGGACCTGGATGACACTCTGTGTCAAGTTTAGGGACCTGCGGTGATCATTTTGAAAGTTTGGGACCTAAATAATACCTTTTGCCAACTTTAGGGACCCACAGATATCACTTTGAAAGTTCAGGGACCTAGATGACACGTTGAGCCAAGTTGAGGGACCGGAGGTGTATTTTTCTCAATAAAAGAAGCAGAAGCAGGTGGGTGGTGGTGCGTGGAACTGGATGGAATGACGAGTGAGTGACCTCATCACCTCCTCGTGGAAATCGACTCGTTGATTCCAAGCCAATCGAATGGAATCGAAGCCTGGCAGCAACGGAATCCATTCATGGTGTCTTGTTGCAGCTCAGTAGCCAATTATGGTGTCTTGTTGTGGCTCTGATCTTCTTGTTTCATTTCAGTTGGTTTCTGAACGAAACTCTCTTGTTCGTTTCGTCTCGGATGCAGCAACAGCATCCACACAGCACAAGGTCGTCGTCACCTTCTTTGTCTGTCCGTGGCCTTTGACATTTTTCGCAACAAGGCATTATTGTTTCTGGAATTGTATATTGACGATGAATGGATGATCGCGTGAGCGTGACGCAGACACGGAGATCTCTTCAGAAGCTGTTCATGCTAAAATCATGAGTTTATTTTTTACTTTTTTTTTTTGGCGCACAGGTTCACGCATGTGATCGATCACCACCAGAAATGCTCAAGAGTCATTACGAGGAAACGAAGGTTACTTGATTCAAATCTTTGAAGTTTGGTCTCTGGTTGTGATCTTTTTTTTTTTTTTTTGAAACGGTCGGCAGGAGCTCTGCCGATCTTGTATTGATAAAGAAGGAGAACAAATTAACTGTACAGACTAAGCTTTACAAGCAATGAGCCGATAGCCGAGGAAACTAAAAGCTAAGCCTCAACCATGGGAGGTAGGGATGATTTCACAAAGTTTTTTGGCTCCTGCTACACACCATAGTCTAGCCTCGTCCTTTATCTTGGCGATTAGTGCTTCCGATGTGCTATGACGGCGATCGAAGATTCTCGCATTTCTCTCTTTCCAAATCTCCCATGCTACTAAAATGGTTAAAGAACGCACCGCCTTTGCCGGCATTCCCAGTGATGTGCCGACTGCTCGCCACCATTGATCTGACGAACAAAGGTTTCCCCACTGAGAGGTGGATGGCAAGTTTCCACCTGTCCAAGCACGCACGGTATTCCAGACCCGGAGGCTATAGCGGCAATGAGCAAACAAGAGAATGGCGGACTCGTCCGCGCTGTGACAAAGAGGACAAACCCGCTGATTGGGACAACCACGTTTTTGGAGGCGATCTGCAGTCCAAAGGCGATTCTGGAAAGCAAGCCATGCAAAGAATTTGCATCGGGGGGGAGCCCAAGTGCGCCATATGAGTTTGTCATGGTCGGTGGGGATGGAGCCTAGGAATTGGGTCAAGTACGCTGAGCGTGCTGAGTACTCACCGGAGGCACTGAACCGCCATGAGATTTGATCCTGTAGGTTCGGGTCGAGATGAATATGACGGACCTTCTCCCAGAGCCTCATAAATTGGGAAACTTGGATGGCAGAGTTTATGTGAAGAATGTTCAAATCTCGCACCCAGGCATTTCCAGAGAGAGCTTGCTGCACCGTCCTGTTCTTTTTCTTGCTCGATGCAAAGATCGTGGGGGCCAAGTCTTTTGGACAAAACCCGTCCAGCCATGCAAAATGCCAAAACAATGCCTTTGCTCCATTTCCAATTGAGATTTTGGTAGCTGCATTGAAAAGCCTTCTATCCGTACTGGTGCAAGGAATCTCCATCCCAACCCAAGGCTTATCTTCATTTTTCCATGATTGCCAGAGCCAACGCAGCCGCAGTGCTCGTGAGAACTTGTAGATATCAAGCACTCCAAGACCACCTAATTTTGTCGGACGGCGCACCTGTTTCCAGGCTACCTTACATTTGCCTCCAGCTAGCCGCGTTCCACCCGTCCACAAAAAACAGCGTTGCTTAGCATCCAGCTCTTTGAGAATTCCCTTGGGAGGTTTGAGTGAAGTAAGGAAGTAGATAGGTTGTGATGATAACACTGACTTGACGAGAGACGTGCGTCCAGATGTAGTGAGAAGCCTCCCCTGCCAATGTGCCAACTTGCTGGAAGCTTTGTCGAGTAGGGGTTGGCAATCGACCTTTCTGAGACGAGTCAACGTTAACGGCAGCCCAAGGTACGTTACCGGGAATGAGGCACGTGCAGCTGGGAAGTTGTCTAGAATCTGGTTCAGATTGAGGCCCCTGCAGCGAATTGGCACAACTGAGCTTTTCTCAAGATTGGTGGATAATCCAGTGGCTTTACCAAACAGTTCTAGAAGCGCTCTCAGGTTTGTGACATCCTGTGTTGTTGGCTCAAGGAAGATTGCGGCGTCGTCAGCATATAGCGAAACCCGCAACCGAGCGTGGTGACCATGCAATGGGGTGAGGAGGCCTTCTTGAGTAGCACCTTCCAGTAACTTAACAAGTGGATCAATCGCTAGCACAAAAAGTAGCGGTGACAGAGGGTCTCCTTGCCTCAGACCATGACCATGCCATATCGCCTCACCTGGAGAGCAATTCACTAGGATTTGAGAGGTAGATGATGACCATAGGGCAGCAAGCCAATTCCTCCATCTTGGTGGGAAGCCACGCCTCTGAAGAAGATCAAGAAGGTAATCCCAACGGACAGAGTCAAAAGCTTTTGTTATATCAAGTTTGAATAGCAATGCTGGGGTGCGTGATCTGTGCAGCCGCCGAGCAAGATTCCTCACATACATGAAATTATCATGGATTGCTCTCGTCTTGATGAAGGCACTCTGATTTCTAGAAACTAGTTGATTCATGAAAGGTTGCAGTCGCAAGGCAAGTACTTTGGTGATGATTTTGGCTATGCTATGAATGAGGCTTATTGGCCGGAAGTCACCAATCCTTTCAGCACCTTCTTTTTTTGGCACCAGAATAATGTTTGCTGAGTTTAACATTGTGAGGCTATTTGCTCTAAGGTCATAGAAACTTTGGATGACGCACATGAGTTCAGGCTTGACGAAATCCCAGCAAGTAATGAAGAAAGCCATAGTGAAAGCCATAGTGATCATCATATCTCCTGTCTCCAAGTACGAACTTGTCCAGATTTTTAGAAGATGTTCGGTCGCTAAAAATAATTTTGATGTACTCACATACTTGAATGCAAGAATCAAAAAAACATTGGAAGAACCTTTCTGCCCGCCTTGCGTCGGTCAAACTGAAGCCAATGAGGAACTACGATAGAAAATGTCGCATATATAAACTAGTACACCAGTACACAGATCATTTCTGTTGGCGCCTGTTTTTTTTTACAGGCGGTTTCGGTTGTCGTCCGTAAGAAGAAATAAGACGGTGGGTCCGATCCATGAACCGCCAGTATAAATGGAACCTTTACACTGACGGTTTTCTTAAGCCAACCGCCAGTGCGAGCTAATTTACACTGGCGGTTTGATAAGACAACCGCCTGTGCTGAGCCTTCTATAAATGCCCCTTCTTCCTCCCCCAACCAGAACAGTAGTTCACAGTCACCTTCCATTGTTGACGATTTTAGAGGTCCAGATTTCACCAAATATAGGGTGAGAGGTTTTAATCTTTATTTTTTGAAAGGAGGTTGCTAAGAAAGGTTAATTTTTTTATCTCTAGCTTCTTTTCGGTCATTCATCCACAATTGAAGCCATTTTTTGATCTAAGGTTTCACCATGAGTTAGAGAGAAGAATAGTTAGGTTATTATCTTTATTTCTTCAATTGAGGTTGCTTAAGATGATTAGATAATGTCTCTCCTCTCTCCCTAATCATGATTGGTTATCAATTTAGTTTATCAACTATATATTTAGTTGTTTTCATGAATGGTGTGTTCTTGTGTATTTATGTAGAGAGAGAAAAATAGGTTTTTTGTTAGTTTTTTAATTATGTTAATTAGGTTTTTATCTTCAATCCTTGTGTATTGTGTTTTTTAATTATTTTTATTAATTGCAAAAAATGAATGAGGTTACTTAATAGGGTTTCATGCTTCTCTCCAAAATTTTTAGATAATATTTTTTACACTAAGAATGAGTCTGAACCAGCATGATTCTTCTAACTTTTAGTGAACTAAGCTTCGAGGTGTACAAATTAAAAAAATATATACAAGTGGGAAGTTTTCATTTTTATTTCTTCGAAGAAGGTTGCTGATAAAAAGGTTCGTTAATTAATTAATATCTCTAAACAATTATATCTGTTTTGCATTGATTACAATAAATTCATTATATTTTTTATAGGTAATGATGGAGAGGTAACTCTGGATGTATAATTTATCAAGAGTTGATCCATCATACATACCCGAGGTGAATAAGTTTATCGATGCCGCTAAGAGCCATGCTTGGAGGTCAAATACGAAGCACATATACTATCCATGCATAGACTGCAAAAATGTTGTCGTATTTGATGACACAGAACCAATCATTTCTTATCAGGTCAACCGAGGATTTATAGAGGATTACTTGATTTGAGAAAGAATGGAGAGGGTAGCTCTGCAGCTTATACAACAAGAAACCCTGCGAACATCGATGTCGATGGTCCAGATATGCTTGTTGACGGATGTCAGTTCGTACACGAGACACAACAACCTTGTCCCCAGAGTGAACATGTTGTGCGCAATGCTACTGATCATGGTTTCGTTGGAGGAAATGAGGGCATCAGAACTGATGGTCCGCCAAATGTTACTGATGTGGAAGATGCAGAGTTCTTAGATGCAATATTACGTAGTCATACAGATCCATCAATGTTCTTCATGAAAGATACGAAGGACTTAATGAAGGCAGCAGAAGAGCCTTTTTACGATAAGTCTAAGGGTTGTACGAAAGATTTCACGACGTTACGGTCAGTGCTAAAGTTATTGATGGTAAAAGCCAGATATGGTCTGTCCGATGCTGGCTTCGATGTGTTATTGAGTATTCTCGCAGACATGCTGTCAAAGGAGAATAGAGTGCCTGCGAACACATATTATGCAAAGAAACTAATTAGTTCGCTTACTATGGGGGTCGAAAAGATCCACGCGTGTAGAAATCATTGTATCCTATATCGAGGTGATGAATACAAAGACTTAGAGAGCTGTCCAAATTACGGTGCAAGTAGGTATAAGATGAATAAAGATTATCGAGAGGAAAAGTGTGCTGCCTCCGTGTCTACAGGGAAGAAGCGAAAGAAAACCCAACAGAAGACCCAACCCACTAGCAAAGAAAAAAAGAAGTAGACTACTATGCGCAGAGGAAGGTTCCTGCTTTGGTGATGTGGTACCTTCCCGTGGTTGATCGATTGAGGTGTTTGTTCGTAAACGCTGAGGATGCCAAACTTATGAGCTGGCATACTTCTGATGAGCACAAAAACGATGAAAAGCTTCGACATCTAGCCGATGGCAAGCAATGGCAAGATTTCAATGCCAACGATCCAGAATTTGCAAAGGAACCAAGAAATGTTAGGTTCGCTCTTAGTACGGATGGAATGAATTCGTTTACCGAGAGGAGCAGCAAGCACAGCACATGGCCGGTGATCCTCACCATCTACAACCTTCCTCCATGGTTGATGCAGAAGCGTAAATGCGTTATGGTAACCATTCTTATTTCTGGACCTACGCAACCTGGAGTTGACATGGTTGTATTTTTGGAGCCGTTAATGGAGGACATGAAAGTATTGTGGGAAACAGGAGTTCAAATGTTGGACGAGTACCGCAAAGATTCATTCACACTGAGAGCAATTATTTTTAAAACAATCAACGATTACCCTGCTTTCTTCACATTATCAGAGCAATTTGAGGGAAAGCTTGGTTGCGTAATATGCATAGATAAAACCGCTTACGTGTTCCTTAATGCATCAAAGAAAGTAGTGTACATGAGGAACAGACGCTTCTTATCGAAATGACACAGGTACTGCATGCGAAAGATGGATAACTACTTCGACAATAATAATGAACTGCATTCGACTGCTTCATCAAGTAACAATAAAGGTCAAAGAGCTTTCAGAATAGTCAGCAACATCAAATTTGCTTTTAGGAAGAAGACAAAAGATGGAAAACCAAGAAAGTATGTGAAACCAACTCCAGGGGCTACATTTTAGAAGATGTCTATTTTGTTCAAGTATTTGCCATACTGAAAAGAGTTAGATGTACGGCACGCGATCGATAGTATGCACGTTCAGAAGAACGTGTTTGAAAACATAATTGGCACCTTGTTAGAAATAAAGAGCAAGTCAAAGGATGGACTCAACTCACTTATGGACATGGTAAATTTAAGCATAAAAAAAGAACTCACCCAGTTCTTCAAGAAAATGGAAAGTACCACCTCCCGGCAGCAAGCTACAACCTCAACACAGATGAGAAACATGTGATGTGTGTGTGGTGAAAAAATTTAAAAGTTCCATCTGGATTCTGCTTTATCATAAGGAGTATTGTGTCAATGAAAGACCTTATACTAACCAACTACAACTCACATGATTGTCATGTCATGCTGACTATTTTTCTCTCTATTGCCATCAGGATTATAAATCCGGTGTTTCTAAAGATGACAATCACACGGTTGTGCAAGTTTTTCAACAAGATCTCACAGAAGTTAATTGACCGCGATGAGCTGGTGTCTCTTCAAGAATTCGCGGTGGAGACATTGTCACAGTTTGAAATGTGTTTCCCCCCATCATTCTTCGATATAATGGTTCACCTTGTGGCGCACTTGGTGCCGCAAATAGAGGCATTGGGTCCCATGTATTTGCATGAAATATGGATGTATGAGCGTTTCATGTCAACACTGAATGGCTATGTATCAACTCGTGCTCATCCTTAGGCGTCCATGGTAGAAGGGTACTCTACCAAAGAGGCTATTGAGTCCAGTGGTCCATTCTGCAATAGTGTCCTAAAAGATCAGACTGCAATAGGTTTGCCTCCGTCACGACACGAGGGTAGGCTGCATGGAAGTGGAAGGATGGGACGGAAATCATTCATCCCGTCAGATTACAAAAGAGTCCTCGAGGCACATGACAGCATCCTACATCAGCTCTCGAAAATAGAGCCTTTGATCGAGCAACACATGAATGAGCTTCACGAACATAATCATGGGCACAAAGACGATTGGGTCATGAAGGAACACAAGCATCGGTTCACCGTATAGCTAAGGGAGCAGGACATTCCAGATGAGAAAAGGATTGAGGAACAAACCATTAAGAATGGAATGACGAGTGAGAGACCACATCACCTCCTCGTGGAGATCGACTCGATGATTCCTAGCCAATCGAATGGAATCGAAGCCTGGCAGCAACGGAATCCATTCATGGTGTCTTGTTGCAGCTCAGTAGCCAATTATGGTGTCTTGTTGTGGCTCTGATCTTCTTGTTTCATTTCAGTTGGTTTCTGAACGAAACTCTCTGGTTCGGATGCAGCAACAGCATCCACACAGCACAAGGTCGTCGTCACCTTCTTTGTCTGTCTGTGGCCTTTGACATGTTTCGCAACAAGGCATTATTGTTTCTGGAATTGTATATTGACGATGAATGGATGATCGCGTGAGCGTGATGCAGACACGGAGATCTCTTCAGAAGCTGTTCATGCTAAAGTCATGAGTTTATTTTTTACTTTTTTTTTGCGCACAGGTTGAGGCATGTGATCGATCACCACCCGAAATGCTCAAGAGTCATTACGAGGAAACGAAGGTTACTTGATTCAAATCTTTGAAGTTTGGTCTCTGGTTGTGATCATCATATCTCCTGTCTCCAAGTACGAACTTGTCCAGATTTTTAGAAGCTGTTCAGTCGCTAAAAATAATTTTGATGTACTCACATACTTGAATGCAAGAACCAAAAAAAAAACATTGGAAGAACCTTCCTGCCCGCCTTGCGTCGGTCAAAGTGAAGCCAATGAGGAACTACGATAGAAAATGTCGCATATATAAACTAGTACACTAGTACATAGATGATTTTTTTTTGGCGCTTGTTTTTTTACAGGCGGTTTCGGTTGTCGTCTGCACGAAGAAATAAGACGGTGGGTCCGATCCATGAACTGCCAGTGTAAATGGTCCATTTACACTGACGGTTCACTTAAGCCAACCGCCAGTGTCAACCCTATTAACACTGGCGGTTGGCTTAACCTTTACATTGATGGTTTTCTTAAACCAATCGCCAGTGCTAGCTAATTTACACCGGCGGTTTATTAAGACAACCGCCTATGCTGAGCCTTCTATCAATGCTCCTTCTTCCTCCCCCGACCAAAACAATAGCTCGCAGCCACCTTTCATTGTTGGCGATTTTGGAGGTCCAGATTCCACCAAATATAGGGGAAGAGGTTTTAATCTTCATTTTTTGGAAGGAGGTTACTAAGAAAGGTTAGTTTTTGTATCTCTAGCCTCTTTTTGGTCATTCATCCTCAATTTAAGCCATTTTTTGGATTTAGGGTTTTACCATGAGTTAGAGTGAAGAATAGTAAGATTATTGTCTTTATTTCTTCAATTGAGGTTGGTTAAGATGGTTAGATAATGTCTCTCCTCTCTCTCTTATCATGATTGGTTATCAATTTAGTTTATCCACTATATATTTAGTTGTTTCCATGAATGGTGTGTTCTTGTGTATTTATGTAGAGAGAGAAAGATAGGTCTTTGTTAGTTTTTTTAATTATGTTAATTAGGTTTTTATTTTCAATCCTTGTGTATTGTGTTTTTTAATTATATTTATTTATTGCAAAATATGAATGAGGTTACTTAATAGGGTTTCATGCTTCTCTCCAAAATTTGTAGATAATATTTTTTACACTAAGAATGAGTCTAAACCAGCATGATTCTTCTAACTTTTAGTGAACTAAGCTTTGAGGTCTACAAGTTAAAAATATACAAGTGGGCAGTTTTCGTCTTTATTTCTTCGAAGGAGGTTGCTGATAAAAAGGTTCGTTAATTAATTAATATCTCTAAACAATCATATTTGTTTTGCATTGATTACAATAAATTCATTATATTTTTTATAGGTAATGATGGAGAGATAACTCTAGATGTATAATTTATCAAGAGTTGATTCATCATACATACCTGAGGTACATAGGTTTATCGATGCCGCTAAGAGCCATGCTTGGAGGTCAAATACGAAGCATATATACTGTCCATGCATAGACTGCAAAAATGTTGTCATATTTGATGACACAGAACCAATCATTTCTCATCTGGTCTGTCGAGGATTTATGGAGGATTACTAGATTTGGACAAAGCATGGAGAGGGTAGCTCTGCAGCTTATACAACTAGAAACCCTGCGAACATCGATGTCGATGGTCCAGATATTCTTGTTGACGGATGTCAGTTCATACTCGAGACACAACAACCGTGTCCCCAGAGTGAACATGTTGTGCGCAATGCTATTGATCATGGTTTCGTTGGAGGAAATGATGGCATCAGAACTGATGGTCTGCCAAATGTTACTGATAAGGAAGATGCAGAGTTCTTAGAAACAATATTGCTTTGGTGATGTGGTACCTTCCCGTGGTTGATCGATTGAGCTGTTTGTTCGCAAACGCTGAGGATGCCAAACTTATGAGCTGGCATGCTTCTGATGAGCACAGAAACAATGGAAAGCTTCGACATCCAGCCGATGGCAAGCAATGGCAAGATTTCAATGCCAACCATCCAGAATTTGCAAAGGAACCAAGAAATGTTAGGTTCGCTCTTAGTACGGATGGAATGAATTCGTTTACCGAGAGGAGCAGCAAGCACAGCATATGGCCGGTGATCCTCACCATCTACAACCTTCCTCCATGGTTGATGCAGAAGCGTAAATACCTTATGCTAACCATTCTTATTTCTGGACCTACGTAACCTGGAGCTGACATGGTTGTATTTTTGGAGCCGTTAATGGAGGACATAAAAGTATTGTGGGAAACAGGAGTTCAAATGTTGGACGAGTAACACAAAGATTCATTCACACTGAGAGCAATTATTTTTGCAACAATCAACGATTACATTGCTCTGTTCACATTATCAGGGCAGTTTGAGGGAAAGCTTGGTTGCGTAATATGCATAGATGAAACCGCTTCCGTGTTCCTTGATGCATCAAAGAAGGTAGTGTACATGAGGCACAGACGCTTCTTATCGAAAGGGCACAAGTTCCGCATGCGAAAGATGGATAAGTATTTCGACAATAATAATGAACTGCATTCGACTGCTCCATCAGGTAACAGTAAAGGTCAAAGAGTTTTCAGAATAGTCAGCAACATCAAATTTATTTTTGGGAAGAAGACAAAAGATGAAAAACCAAGAAAGGATGTGAAACCAACTATAGGGGCTACATTTAAGAAGATATCTATTTTCTTCAAGTATTTGCCATACTGAAAAGAGTTAGATGTATGGCACGTGATTGATGGTATGCATGTTCAGAAAAACGTGTTTAAAAACAAAATTGGCACCTTGTTAGAAATAAAGAGCAAGTCAAAGGATGGACTCAACTCACTTATGGACATGGTAAATTTAGGCATAAAAAAAGAACTGCACCCAGTTCTTCAAGAAAATGAGAAGTACCACCTCCCGGCAGCAAGCTATGACCTCAGCACAGATGAGAAACATGCGATATGTGTGTGGTGGAAAAATTTGAAATTTCCTTCTGGATTCTGCTCTAGCATAAGGAGTATTGTGTCAATGAAAGACCTTACACTGACCAACTACAACTCACATGATTATCATGTCATGCTGACTACTTTTCTCCCTATTGCCATCAGGGCTATAAATCTGGTGTTCCTAAAGATGACAATCACACGGAATCACACGGTTGTGCTAGTTTTTCAACAAGATCTCACAGAAGGTAATTAACCGTGATGAGCTGGCGTCTCTTCAAGAATTCGAGGTGGAGATATTGTCACAGTTTGAGATGTGTTTCCCCCCATCATTCTTCGATATAATGGTTCACCTTGTGGCGCACTTGGTGCCGCAAATAGAGGCATTGGGTCCCATGTATTTGCATGAAATGTGGATGTATGAGCGTTTCATGTCGACTCTGAATGGCTATGTATCAACTCGTGCTCATCCTTAGGCGTCCATGGTAGAAGGCTACAGTACCGAAGTGGCCATTGAGTCCGGTGGTCCATTCTGCAATAGTGTCCTAAAAGACCAGATTGCAATAGGTTTGCCTCCGTCACGACACGAGGGTAGGCTGCATGGAAGTGGGAGGATGAGATAAAAATCATTCATCCCATCAGATTACAAAAGAGTCCTCGAGGCACATGATAGCATCCTACATCAGCTCTCGAAAATGGAGCCTTTGATCGAGCAACATATGAATGAGCTTTGCGAACATAATGGTGGGCACAGAGATGATTGGGTCATGAAGGAACACAAGCATCGGTTCACCGCATAGTTAAGGGAGCAGGACATTCCAGATGGGAAAACGATTGAGGAACAAACCATCAAGAAGTTGTCATGTGGACCATCACGCCAGGTCACGACATGGCAAACCTATGACATCAGTGACTTCACATTTTGTACCAAGTCCAAGGACAAAAAGAGTATGGCACAAAACAGTGGTGTTCGATGCGAGGCCATAGACGATAGAACTAGTGAGATTAGTACATGGTTTGGATTCATTGAGGACATATGGGAACTAGATTATGGTATATTTCAGATCCCCATGTTTTTGATGCCAATAGGTTGAAGACAAACATGTCATAGTGGACAACAATTGGCTCAGAGTTCTTGATCTAAGTAAGGTAGGTTACAAAGATGAGCCGTGGATCCTTACTAACCGTGCTGCACAGGTCTTCTATGCCGAACAAATCCTTTCTAAAAATGAGAAGAAAAGTACTGACAAGCCGAAGCATGTAGTTTTTCCTGGAAAGCAACAAGCTATAGGAGTTGACGGTGTAACTGATCTGGAGGTTTTTAACTAGTTCAACGACATGTCTCTCTCCATAGACCATCCAGTGAAGATAAGGAATGTTGAGCGAAGCATCCCACAAAATTCGCTGTCATGGGTGCGTCACGATGGACAAGGAAGAACGGTAGCTGGCCAGATTCTATTTTGTCATTTGTCATGTAATCCATTTATGTTATAATTTGTACCCTATGCTACCATTTCCGTATTTCAATATGTTTACATTCCCTCCAGCATGTGAGACACCGTGTCGATCAATCCAAAGCCCTAAAACCTAAGCTCTAAACCCTAAACAATAAAACCTAAGCTCCAAACCCTAAGCCCTAAGCCCTAAGCTCTAAGCCCTAAACCCTAAGCCCTAAAACCCTAAACACTAAGCCCTAAATCCTAAGCCCTAAAACCCTAAAACCCTAAACCCTAAGCCCTAAACCTTAAGTCCTAAGCCCTAAGCCCTAGCCCTAAGCCCTAAACCCTAAAACCTAAACCCTAAGCGCTAAGCCCTAAGACCTAAACCCTAAGCGCTAAGCCCTAAACCCTAAAACCTAAGCCTTAAACCCTAAACCCTAAGCCCTAGCCCTAAGTCCTAAACCCTAAATCCTAAACCCTAAACCCTAAACCCTAAGCCATAAACCCTTTCCCTAAGCTTTAAACCCTAAATTTTAAATCCTAAACCCTAAACCCTAAATAATATATAAAATCTAAATATATAAACTACATAACATATAAAATCTAAATATATAAACTACATAACACATGTAAAATCTAAATATATAAACTACATAACACATAAAATCTAGATAAAATAATATATAATCCTAAAATAATTATCACAGGCAGTTTACTTAGCAAACCGCCAGTACAAATCATTTGTACTGGCGGTTTACAATACCAACCGCCTGTACAAATCATTTGTACTGGCGGTTTGCTAAGTAAACCGCCTGTATAAATGGCTCCCCTATATAACACTTCGAATTTCAGCCTGAAAATTCTGAGTCCGGTGGCGCGCTTTCTTCCTCCCTGACGCCGGCAGCCTGCCCAAATTTTCGCAGCCGTCATCCTCGGAGTTTGTTCGCCGTCGCACCTTCGCCTCTGCTGTGCCCCACGTCGTCCTCTCTCCACGCCCCGCGCGGCGAGCTCTCTCTCCGCGCGTGTTGCCCCGTCGCAGATCTCCCGCCGGTAAGCCGCATCTCGCCGTAGTCCTCCGTCTCCCTCTCTGTGCGCGGCGGCGGTGCCCAATGACTATTGCAGCGTAGTGTGGAGCTTCTATTTCTAAGTCATGCGCCCCATGGTGGCGTGCCCCACGGCCGCGCGCCCCACGGCGGTGTGCCCCACGATGGCGTGCCTATTGACAGAAATTATTGTATGATTTCAACCGTCAACTAAACCTAAAAAAGGATATAAAAGCAATCACCAACATAGAATAGGGTTTAAACTGATAGAATTCCGTTAGTTTTAGTAAATCTGTGTTTTGCAGGGTGTACTCAGGAAAAGAACTAAAGAAGACCCACATGTCGGACTAATACATCGAATTCCGCGTGGACTCCACGTCAAGAACATTCTAGAGAACACTAGAGAGCAGACCCCTGAAGGAGGGCCCACATGGAGGTGAAGGGGGGGTCGGCCGACCCCACCCTTGGGTCGGCTGAACCCTGGCCCCACCTGTCGTCCTCTAGCTTCGTATGTCAGTTCTCCACCACCTTTAAGGTTTTATTTGGTCCGTTGCTCAAGGTCGGTTTGATCCGAGGGCTCTGGTTCATCCGTCCGGTCTATATAAGCAGTCCCAGACCCCAGGGTTTCATAAGCCCAATCAGTTCAAGTCATTTGATCAAGTTCTCAGAGCCAGAAACCCTAGTTCATTAGAGCTCCACCACCTAGAGCATAGCTACATAGGTTTAGAAGTAGAGGGAGGCAAGCTCCACTTGGATTCCGGATCGTGTCTGGAGCGTGGCTTCACGGAGCCTCTTGTAAGCTCTCTCTTGTATCTACCTTTCTGTATTTACTTTGCTAGATACAATGGATTTGACATTGCTTTATATATTGTTTATGTTCTCAATTATGCTATTCATTGTTTGCCTAGATTATATACTTAGCACAGTTAGAATGCCTTTATATTCAAACATAAGATCGTATAGAGCTCACTCATTGATGTCATGGGTGAGTGACCAATAGCATGTAAGCACGGTGCTTAGATGTTGTTTGTCTGAGGATGCACCCTATATTCCGGGTCATGTGGTAGATCGCGGATGTGATACTCCCGTTGAGTTCTTTGTAGTCTACTCTCCGAATATAAGGATAGTAGGAACCTATTATTACTTTAGAAGACATGCTTTGCTCTTAATCTTCCTTAGTAATATCCCTTATGTTTAGATATAAAGTATTCTCGCCATGATTGCTAGTATAATTGCACTAATGTAAGTATGACTTTGATATATAGTTTAGAATAACTTAGGAATATTCCTGTGCTTCTACCTAATCCATGCTAGTGCCTAGATAGGGAGTGGTCTAAGTGAACTGCATTATATCATATGTGATTTGATCATTTACCCTTTATCATTCATTATTATTTATCTTGTGACTTAACCCTGCTATGAGTAAATTGAGCATACATGGTTATCTCTCCATTGCATGTGCATATGAGAACTATCTATTTTCCTATCAATGCCAGTCCCTTCCCAGTGATAAAATATAAATCGACAACCTCGGAATACTCTAGGGTAAAATGCTACAATGGTACATTATCTAGTGCGCTTACAGATACTTAATGTTCATATTATTTATATTATTTCAGTCACTTACAATAATTACTTTGAAGTATTCCACAAAGGTCTCTTAGATACATGCTAGGGATGACAACTTAGTTATTCTAAGAGATAGAGGTTAAAGTATAAGTGACTAGATAGCTCAACCAAGTGTCACGATAAGAAGTGTCAACAGTGCCCCACGGAGTCGGACGCGTGCATGCGCGTGCCCCACGGCGGAGTTTCGGCCCCACGCCGGCGACGGAGTGGCGCCCGTGCCCCACGGCGGCGGCGGTGCTGCGCGGTGCAGTTGGGCCGGCTGCGCGGTGGGGCAGCTGGTGAGCCGGCCCAACTGTCCCGCTGATGCCCTTATTTTATTTTAGATTTTGTTTTTTTTAATTTAGTTTGAATAGTTTTAACCCACTATATATGTATAGCAAAAAAAAAGGAAAAGAATGTACTGAATTTATATAAATGGTTTTTGTATATATAGCAAAAATTGAGTTAATGATTATTTGCATATATGTATTTCTATATAGGCCCCGTTTGGATCCTTGGAATTGAATTTATTTTAAGAATCATAATTTACACACATATTATTGCTAGCTATATGAAAGAGATACTTATGTGTTGTATTTTTACCGTGTGGGAGCGAGTTGAAGAGCGTGTTATATTTCAATTCCACCGAATGAAAGGATCCAAACGGCCTCTATATGTATTCCTATATATATATTGCATAAAAATTAAATTAATGATTATTTCTATATATTTGTGTTTCTATATATGTATTTTTGCATAAAAAATTGAATTAATGATTATTTGTATATATGTATATTATTTATGTCTTAGTAGTTTTAATAGGGTTAGTTAGTAGGCTAACTAATGATTATGTCTTCATATATATATGTTAGATTACCGAGATGACTTCTCCAGACAAGGACCAACGATCAGAGTCTCAACGTAAGGAGCGGAGTGAAGAACAACGACGAGACCAACAGTCAGATGAAGAAGAATATGAAAGTCCAAGCGATCCGTGTCTTAGCGTAGATAAGGCAGTTCGTCGTGGCTCGGAGCACGACCATAATTACGATCCACGAGAAGACGAGGTAAAATACACGAAATTCAACGAATCCTTTCACAATGTCTATATAAACATATCCATGATTTCATGTGTGTGCCTAATTACATGAACAGGAGGTATTGTCTCAAATGCGCGATTTAGGAGACGAAGAACTGCAACACGGAGACGACGCGCCAGAACCAACCGAGACGGCCATCGAGAAATCAAGGAAAAGGAAACAGAGTGATCGAAAACGAGGTGACAGAGGAACAAACAAGTGGGATCAAAACACATATAGGGTTTTAGACGTAAGCCCAAAAGGAGAGCCTCTAACACCTCAACAAGTGCAAGCTAAGTTTCGCAACGCCATTGGTTTCTTAGTTCGGGATAATCTTGATATCACAATCTCTCAGTGGAAGGATGTGCCGGATGCGGTCAAGACAAACATATGGCAAAATTTGCCAAAGAAGTTTGTTCTGCCTCGAGGTTCGGAGGATCTCGTAAAGGGGTATGCAATGAGGCAGTTAGCCATCTCGTTTCGGAACTGGAGGTCCGAATTGAATAACAAATATGTGAAGACAGGGTTGGACCCGATGAACAAGTACAATATTATAGAAGGTCAGTGGGCGGTTTTTAAAAAGCAGAAGACTAACCCAGAATTCTTGGCTCAGAGCCAAGTCAATTCGGAACTTCCAAAGAAGAACAAGTACCACCACCACCTTGGCACAGGCGGTTACAAGCACTAGGTTCCCAAATGGAGGGAAGAAGAGGCTGCCAAGAAGGCAGCAGGGTTGCCAGTGCTGTCTGAGCAACTTGGCGAATGGAGCACGAACTGGCTTCGTACTCGCAAACCAAGAGAAATAACTGAGACCAGTGCATCCTTTAGCGATCTAGTGGTCAAAGAAGCTGTGAAGAGTATTTATGTGGTGGCAGCTCATGAGAAGGAAGGATCATTCAAGTCATAAAGGGAGCGGGACATCCTTACTCTTGGTCTTGGTAACCCTGAGCATCCTGGTCGTGTACGAGGCATCTCGTCAAGGCTGGGATGGAAAGAAGGATTCGGCGAGGAGTGGTTCGGAATATACAAGAAACACGATAGATACAAGGTAGACATGAGAGAATTTTTTGAGGAGGAGGCTAAGAAAGCCTTCAAAGACATGGTTAGAAAATTAGTATCAAATCTGGATCCTGAAATGATGCAGCACTTGGCGGGTGCCATGTCGTCTATTCAACATATGACGACCACGCAGACTCCGCATATGAAGCTGGTGCCGACAACACAGCCCTTGGGTGCTCAACAACTGATAACACCGGCTCCAACTGTTCCAAGCAGTGTCGCGTCTACGACAAAGGCTCGCTATCCAGTAGATGACATTGATAGGCTGACACCTTGCTCCCTAATAATAAGTTATGGCATTACCACTGTTCGTACTAGGGAAGTAGCCACTAGCATTGCGATCCCAAGGCGCAAGTTCCATGGTGCCAACATTTCCGAAGAGTACTGCAGGGTGGAAGTGGTGGCTGTCGTGCAAGGATATGAGGATGACATACTAGACATCTGAAAGGTCTATGTTTGGTTTTGGCTAATTGATGACACCAAAGTATCTAACCATTGTGCCTAAGTGTTTGATTACAAGATGGTTAGAGGATCAAGTGTGGAGGTGATGAAGGCATCCAAAGACTTGGAGTAAGCCCATCAAAGTGAAGATCAAGAACTTCAACACTTGGTGATTTGGATTGAGCTCAAGGCAAAGGTATATCAATAGGGCTCTTTCCATTTTGGTGGACGAGACACTATAGAGAGTGTATCCACATTTAGAATAGATAGCCGTACTATAAAGAGGGGAGTAATTCCATGGTTAACACGGTTATCAAGTGCCATTAGATGTTTGGATCATGCATTGCATTTAGATCTAGTGGCTAACTCTAAACCCTTTGAAAACTCTTTTTAAAAGGCTAACACACGTGCACAAGGTGTAGAACACTTGGTGTTAGCACTTGGGAACAAAGGGTGAAAGGTTTGAGTGAAAATCCTGAGAAAACAGAGCGTCGGACCATTGTCTTCGGTCCGACGGCTAACCCTGCTTAGAGCGTCGGACGCTCAGTTTCTGAGTGTCGGACCATTAGCCTCAGGGTCCGACGGTGCTGAACGAGCGAGTGCTGACACGTGGAGAACTCAGAGGGCGTCGGACCGTTCTGTTTGGTCCGACGGCGAGCGTCGGACTATCGTCCGACGGAATTCAGCGCTCGGGGAGCTCTCTGGAAGCGTCAGACTGTCGTGGTTTTTAGTCCGACGGCTCCGTCTGGCTGAGTCTGATGGTGGTCTGCTGAGAGCGTCGGACCGATATTTTTGGTCCGACGCCCTACCGTCCGACGGTTGTTTTGGCACGAGAAAACAACCGTTGTGTTTCAACGGTCGACTTCAATCGTTGCCTGACACGTGGCGTCAATCTAGAGTGTCGGACCGTGCGGCTTAGTCCGACGGTCTGGCCGTCGGACAGTCCGACGGTACGCAGTTTTGTCCAAACGGCTAGTTTTTTGTGTGTGGCTTATAAATAGCGACTTGGCTGGTCTGGGAAGGTCCTCTTGGCTCTCTAACTTGTTGATACACCTCTTGAGCACCCTCACAACACTCTCACTCACATAGATTGCATAATTCTCATCCATTGTGAACTAGAGAGTTGATCAAAGTGCTTTGCTTGATCTTTGCATCCATTGGCACTTGTTGATCATGTTTGCTGCGGAGTTCTCTCATTTCTCTTGGTGATTGCCGTCACCTAGATGGCATGGAGCAGCGAAGGAGCTTGGCAGAGTTGGAGATTGTCTCCGGCCACTCCCGGTGATCTTGTGAGGGGTATTGTACCTTCCCCGGCGGAGAAGCCACAAGGTAGCTCTAGTAAATTGCTCGTGTCGTTGAGTTACCCTTCTCGTGGTAGATTCTTGTGGTGCTCTTGGTGAGCTTAACGATTGTCGTCGATTAGCCACCGAATCACCGAGTCGTGGTTGACACAACGGGGACTAGCGTGCCGGCAAGCACGTGAACCTCGGGATAAATCTCTGTCTCCGTGTGTTGATTGGGATTTCATTGTGACCACCATGTTCGAGTGTGTTGGTATCTCTCTCGGTGTTTGGCTACCACCTCTACACGTCGGTATATCATCTCTACACCCTACTCTTTACATTTGTGCACTTTACTCTTGTGTTGTAGTAGCTTGTGTAGTGGTAGTGGTAGAAGTAGCTAGTTTGTTCACCTAGGAGTAAGTAGCTCAACTTAGGATTAGCTTGTGTGCTCCTAGTGACTCTAACTAGACCGGTTAGGAAGGCTTGCAACCCCCTAGTAGGCTAGCGCAAATAATTCGTTTCGCCTCATTTGTTACTAACCTTGTGATCAAGTTTTGTTGTTGTAGAAAGTTTTTAATTGGCTATTCACCCCCCTCTAGCCACTTCGGACCTATCAATTGGTATCAGAGCCGTGGTCACCGTTGTTGCAAGGCTTAACATCCTTCGGTGTTCAAGATGGCTCACAACAACTTGATCAATCACATGGGCAAGCCACCTCGGTTTGACGGTTCTAGCTATGGCTATTGGAAGAAGCAAATGAAAGCTCATTTGAAATCAATGAACCGGAAGATGTGGGAGATTGTTGAGAAAGACTTTTTGGTGATTGACATGAATGATCCCACACCAAGAGATGAAGAAAAGCTCCAATTCAATGACATTGCTCTCAATGCTCTCTATAGTGCTCTTGATGAGAAAGTCTTTGAACAAATCAAGGACTTGGAGTATGCATATGAAGTTTGGAAGAAGTTGGAAGATACATATGAGGGCACCACCGTCGTCAAGGGTGCCAAGCTCTACATCCTCAAAGATAGATATGCATGCTTCAAGATGAAGGAAGATGAGAGCATACTGGAGATGTTCCACCGATTGAGTGTAATTGTTAGTGATCTCAAGGCTCTCGGTGAAAAGATTGATGACAAGGACTTCTCATATCGCTTCTTGAGATGTTTACCGTCTCGGTATGAGACCTTGCCCTTCATTCTTATGAGAGAGGATCTCTCCAAGATGACACCTACACAAGTGCTTGGTGAGGTCATGACACATGAGACCTACCGAGATGACATTGATGCCAAGGTCAAGGAAGAGAAGGAGGATGAGAAGAAGGACAAGGGTGAGAAGAAGAGCATTGCATTCAAGGCTACTTCATCAAGGCACAAGGGCAAAGCAAAGAAGCCAATCTCAAGTGATGATGAGGAAAGCTCAAGTGATGATGATGAGGAGATGGCACTTCTTGTGAGGAGATTTGGCAAGTTCATGAAGAAGAAGGGCTATGGTGCTAGAAAGAGGAGAGACTTCACAAGAGGCAAGAGCACCACCATGAGGTGCTATGAATGCAAGAGCAAGGATCACTTGATAGCCGATTGCCCTCACAAGAATGAGAGTGATGATGATGATGATGACAAGAAGAAGAAGAACAAGAAGGAAAAGAAAGACAAGAAGATGCAATTCAAGAAGAAGAAGGGGCATTCATATTGTGTCACATGGGATAGTGATGCTTCTTCTTCCGATGATGAAGATAGTGATGATGATCACAAGCTCACCAAGAAGAAGGCTATTGCTAGTCTTACTATTCAAAGCAAGCCTTCTCTATTTGACTCTACACCAACTTGTCTCATGGCTAAGCCATGTAAGGTACAATCCTCATCCGATGAGAGCGGTAGTGAGAGTGAGGAGGGCGACTTCTCCAAGGAGGAGCTCCTTGACATGTTGCGTGACACACACTCCTACCTTAAGAAGAAAGTGAAGGAGTGCAAAGTTTTGACCAAGGAGAAGAAACTCCTTGAGCAATCCTTTGAGGAGCTTAGTGCATCTCATGAGTGTCTAAAGGAAGACCATGAGGCACTAAAAGAAACTCACTCCAAGCTTGAGAACACTCACTCATCACTTTCGGAGTTGGCTAAGGTGGAGGATGTGCCCACAACATGTGACGTAGGTGTCCATTGTGATCTATTTGATACACCTATTGTTGTTGCCTCCACTAACACATCTTGTAGCACATCCACCTCTACCTCACCCAAGTTTGTTAGTGTCACTTGTGATGCTAAAATCATGGATGAGAACAAGAACCTCAAGAAGGAGGTGCATGAGCTCACTCTAGCCTTAGGCAATGCCTATGGTGGAGATGCCCGCTTGCTTAAGTGGTTGGGTAGTCAAAGGTTCTCTATTAACAAGGAGGGTCTTGGCTATACCCCCAAGAAGGGCAAAGCCGCCTTTGTCCCTCACAAGACAACCTTTGTGAAGGGCAATGGTGTGGTTTGCTATAGTTGCAAGCAAGTGGGGCACAAGGAGCAATATTGCAAGAAGAGGATGATGAAGCAAAGCAAGCCCATGGTTTCATCCATTAGACTTGATTCTTGCTATGTGCTTACAAAGGGTGCTAGGGGAGTGCGAGTCAAGTTCATTGGTGCACCTAAGGAGAACCCAAAGAAGAAGGCAATTTGGGTGCCCAAGAGCTTGGTAACTAACCTCCAAGGACCCAAACAAACTTGGGTACCAAAATCTAATTGATTTCTTTGTAGGTGAACTACAAGTCCGGAGGAAGATATTGGGTGCTTGATAGTGGGTGCACTCAACATATGACCGAAGAATCAAATATGTTCAATTCAATCAAGCCAAATGAAGATGGGAATCTTGATAGTATCACATTTGGTGACAACAAGAAGGGCAAGGTTATTGGTCTTGGAAAGATTGCAATTTCAAATGATATGTACATCTCCAATTTCTTGCTAGTAGAGAGCTTGAACTTCAACTTGTTGTCCGTGGCTCAATTGTGTGACTTGGGATTCAAATGCATCTTTGGTATTGATGATGTGGAGATTGTTAGTGTTGATGGAAGCAACTTGATATTCAAGGGTTTTCAGTATGGCAATCTCTATTTGGTGGACTTCAATGCTAGTGAAGCTCAATTGTCAACATGCTTATTCACTAAATCAAGTATGGGTTGGTTATGGCATAGAAGGCTTGGTCATGTTGGAATGAAGCAACTCAATAGATTGGTCAAGCATGACATGGTGAGAGGATTGAAGAATGCTCAATTTGAGAAGGATAGGGTGTGTAGTGCATGTCAAATGGGAAAGCAAGTTGGAAACACACATCCTAACAAGAGCATGATGAGTACATCTAGGGCATTTGAGTTATTACACATGGATCTCTTTGGCCCAACCACTTATGCTAGTCTTGGTGGAAATAAGTATGGCTTTGTGATAGTGGATGACTATACAAGATACACATGGGTCTTATTTCTTGTTGACAAGAGTGAAGTATTTGGCATATTCAAGACATTCATCAAGAGAAGCCAAAATGAATTTGAAGTGACAATCAAGCAAGTGAGAAGTGACAATGGAAGTGAGTTTAGAAATGCAAGGGTAGATGAACTTTGTGATGAGTTTAGAATCAAACATCAATTCTCGGCCAAGTACACTCCTCAATCAAATGGCCTTGTTGAGAGAAAGAATAGAACACTCATTGATATGGCAAGGTCCATGCTTAGTGAATACAACGTGAGTGTGGACATGTGGGCCGAAGCAATCAACACGGCATGCTATTGTAGCAACCGGCTCTATTGTCACCGCCTCTTGAAGAAGACACCATATGAGCTATTGAATGGAAGAAAGCCCAATATTGCATATTTTAGAGTATTTGGATGCAAATGCTATATCTTGAAGAAAGGGGCAAGATTAGAAAAATTTGAGAAGAAATGTGATGAAGGCTTCCTAGTTGGTTACTCGACCACAAGCAAAGCATATAGAGTATGGAATCACACCACCAAGCTAATTGAAGAAGTTCATGATGTGGAGTTTGATGAAACCAATGGTTCTCAAGGTGAACAAGAAAATCTAGATGATGTGAGAGCAACTCAATTGGTAGAAGCTATGAAGAACATGGACATTGGTGACATCCGACCAAGGCAAGTGGTTGATGTGGAAGATGAAGATGATAAAGATCAAGTGCTACCTCAATCAAATGTGCAAGTAAATCAAGATAATGCAAGCTCTAGTGATTCTCATAATCAAACTCAAACTCAAGATGAAGATCAACAAGTCATCCAATCTCAAGCAAGTCAACCTAGCTCAATCAATCAAGTTCTCCAACCGGTCAACATTACAAGAGATCATCCTTTGGATCAAATAGTTGGGGATATTAGAAGTGGTGTTCAAACAAGATCAAAGTTAGCAAACTTTTGTGAGCACTTCTCTTTTGTGTCATTTGAAGAGCCAACTTCCATTGAGAAAGCTTTAAATGATAGTGATTATAATGTGATCTCATGAGGTATTCTAGTGTCTTATCAATTGGTACTAGAACCTTGTTTATAATGTGATCTCATGAGGTATTCTAGTGTCTTTGATTGCAAGAATTCTTTCAAATGGAATCTAGCTATCCATGGTGCTAAGGATGGTGTATAGATGCACTCCAATGGTATCGCGCTTCAAAGGTCCAATTCTATAAACCTTAGCATCAAATTGGTAGTAATATCTCTCCCAAACTCCAAATCCAATACATATGTGCAAAGCCTTTCAAATCCAAACACTAGGCACATATGTAGGGGGAGCTATTAGTACCAAGTTGAACTCATTGAATATCTTTGTAGAGGTTGTCATCAATTACTAAAAAGGGGGAGATTGAAAGCTCTATGTTTGGTTTCGGCTAATTGATGACACCAAAGTATCTAACCATTGTGCCTAAGTGTTTGATTACAAGATGGTTAGAGGATCAAGTGTGGAGGTGATGAAGGCATCCAAAGACTTGGAGTAAGCCCATCAAAGTGAAGATCAAGAACTCCAACACTTGGTGATTTGGATTGAGCTCAAGGCAAACGTATATCAATAGGGCTCTTTCCATTTTGGTGGACGAGACACTATAGAGAGTGTGTCCACATTTAGGATAGATAGCCGTACTATAAAGAGGGGAGTAATTCCATGGTTAACACAGTTATCAAGTGCCATTAGATGTTTGGATCATGCATTGCATTTAGATCTAGTGGCTAACTCTAAACCCTTTGAAAACTCTTTTTAAAAGGCAAACACACGTGCACAAGGTGTAGAACACTTGGTGTTAGCACTTGCGAACAAAGGGTGAAAGGTTTGAGTGAAAATCCTGAGAAAACAGAGCGTCAGACCCTAGCTTCGCCTGAGCGTCGGACCATTGTCTTCGGTCCGATGGCTAACCCTGCTTAGAGCGTCGGACGCTCAGTTTCTGAGCGTCGGACCATTAGCCTCAGGGTCCGACAGTGCTGAACGAGCGAGAGCTGACACGTGGAGAACTCAGAGGGCGTCGGACCGTTCTGTTTGGTCCGACGGCGAGCGTCGGACTATTGTCCGACGGAATTCAGCGCTCGGGGAGCTCTCTGGAAGCGTCGGACTATCGCGGTTTTTAGTCCGACGGCTCCGTCTGGCTGAGTCCGACGGTGGTCTGCTGAGAGCGTCGGACCGAGATTTTTGGTCCGACGCCCTACCGTCCGACGGTTGTTTTGGCGCGAGAAAATAGCCGTTGTGTTTCAACGGTCGACTTCAAACGTTGCCTGACACGTGGCGTCAATCCAGAGCGTCGGACCGTGCAGTTTAGTCCGACGGTCTGGCCGTCGGACAGTCCGACGGTACGCAGTTTTGTCCAAACGGCTAGTTCTTTGTGTGTGGCTTATAAATAGCGACTTGGCTGGTTTGGGAAGGTCCTCTTGGCTCTCTAACTTGTTGATACACCTCTTGAGCACCCTCACAACACTCTCACTCACATAGATTGCATAATTCTCATCCATTGTGAACTAGAGAGTTGATCAAAGTGCTTTGCTTGATCTTTGCATCCATTGGCACTTGTTGATCGTGTTTGCTGCGGAGTTCTCTCATTTCTCTTGGTGATTGTCGTCACCTAGACGGCTTGGAGCAGCGGAGAAGCTTGGCGGAGTTGGAGATTGTCTCCGGCCACTCCTGGTGATCTTGTGAGGGGTATTGCACCTTCCCCGGCGGAGAAGCCACAAGGTAGCTCTAGTAAGCTTGACGATTGTCGTCGATTAGCCACCGAATCATCGAGTCGCGGTCGACACAACGGGGACTAGCGTGCCGGCAAGCACGTGAACCTCGGGATAAATCTCTGTCTCCGTGTGTTGATTGGGATTTCATTGTGACCACCACCTTCGAGTGTGTTGGTATCTCTCTCGGTGTTTGGCTACCACCTCTACACGTCGGTATATCATCTCTACACCCTACTCTTTACATTTGTGCACTTTACTCTTGTGTTGTAGTAGCTTGTGTAGTGGTAGTGGTAGAAGTAGCTAGTTTGTTCACTTAGGAGTAAGTAGCTCAACTTAGGATTAGCTTGTGTGCTCCTAGTGACTCTAACTAGACCGGTTAGGAAGGCTTGCAACCCTCTAGTAGGCTAGTGCAAATAATTCGTTTCGCGTCATTTGTTACTAACCTTGTGATCAAGTTTTGTTGTTGTAGAAAGTTTTTAATTGGCTATTCACCCCTCCTCTAGCCACTTTGGACCTATCAACATCCCTGGTCCCGAGGGCATTGAGAAACTCGAACAGGCTATCAAGAATTTCATCCATTGGTCTAGGCGAGACATCAGGTTGAATGGACCACCACCATCCACCCAACATGTCGATCCTCTTCCTAATAACCCACCGTCATCACCTTTCCGGCCTCTTCCTAGCCCACCATCTTCACCTCCCCGGCCTATGCCTAGCCCACCGTCATCACCTGCCCGGCAACTTCTAGACACTCCACCACCACCATCTCCAAACAATTATCCACCTTCCCCACCATCCAAAGATCCTAAACAAACTTCGAGAACACTAGCCCCACAAGCGAAACAACCTGAACAAACTTCGACCCCACCAGCCCCACCAGCCAAACAACCTAAAGAAGCTTCGACCACACCAGTCCCAAAGAACAGGAAATTTCTAGTATCCAAATTAGTCTCGCCCCACGAGGCAAAGAAAAAACTGCTAGGAAGATCCTATTTTTGTCAGGAATTGCACGCACCCGCACATCCTGTATCGTTGACTGTGCTGCAGCCGAGGAGGCATCAAGATCAACTTTGAAGACCATAGAGATCAAGAGGCCAACGAAAGAGGATTATGGAAATGTCCCTGATAGATATATACCGGGCAGGCCTCTACTCCGTTGGGAAACACTTATAAGCATGCCATCTTTAATAAAAAGAATGCATGACTGGTATATGAGAGGATCTTCTGTTGGCATCGACACGCTCAACGTAAGTATACCACCAAGAGCCCTTATGAGGGGGCGAGAAACGGCTGTAGTTGCCTTCGAGGACATCCACTTGATGGTAAACCTCAAGAGACTCGACGTTCAGCTCATAACGGTGTGGTGCTTGTAAGTGTCGCTCAGACTTACACAAACATGTGCTATTATTATTGTGTTGTATCAAGTTTCAATCTCTAACATGCACGTGAGCCTTTGCAGAATGCAACATGAGGAGCAGGAGATGAAATACGGTGAAGATCCTTATGCCCATGCTAGTAAAAGGATTGGCTATATCAACCCATTTGAAATATGCGAGGAGCGGCGCACATTCATCATCGGAAAGGACAATGATGCTATAAAGGGCAAGACACCGGAAGAAGCTGAGGTGATTATAGATGAGCTGAAAAAGGAATTTGAGGCCAAATACTGCGTCTACATAGGGCAAGCAATGCTTCAGTTTCAAGATAGGCAATGCATAGTGGCCCCATACAACTTTAGGTAAGTGTGAGTTTACATACATCAAAATAATAACTTCTTTTTACAATATTATTGTCTAATCCATAGTGGCCCCATGCGTCACGAACTTGATTCGTGCAGGGACCATTGGATCTGCTTTTTCATTTATCCTTATCAGGGAAAGGGGCTGGTCCTTGACTCCGCAGATTACGATCCCTCTACTTATGCCCCATTCTTGACCTTCTTAGAGCGGTAAGCCGAGATATGCATGCATACGTACTTTTATCAATGAGAGTTTAAGAATAACTTGGTGATTTTATCGAGATCATAGGGCATATAGGTGGTATAGGTTAAAGGAAGGAAGGAAGGCGCGAGGACCGAATAGGGTGGCCACTGAAAATACATCACAATTGGCTGGTACGTTAATTTATGAGTATATATCATATGTAAAACACATAAGACGATGTTGCAACTAAATAACCACTTGCCCGTTATACAGTGCCATAAGTAACCACCCGGATCGGTCCACTGTGGATTCTACCTGTATGAGTTTATGAGAGAGTTTGGACGATACATCAAGAACATAAATAAGGTAAGTAATAGTCATATATGAAGTTCTGTCCTTAAAGTTGCAAATGTATTATCAAGTGTAAACATATGATGTTTATAAACTTCCTTTGCAGACATATAAAATAGGCAAAGCGAAGACAGTCAACACTCAGACTTTATAAAACATAGTTGCGGACATGTGCTCATTCATAATCAGACAAGTTATTCCAAGCAACGGGAAATATCACGATCCTAAAAGCGCCTTAGGAAGTGAAGAATTTAGAAAGCTAATAGAAATTCATAGGCTAGAATTTAATCGAGATGATTATTAGAGGTACCATGTAACTTTGATGTACATTCATGTGTATAAATATATATTGTGAGCACAAAACTTTAATGGATATATTGTGAACACTAAACCTTGATGTATATAAATATATGTTATAATTAAATTGCATTTTGCTATATTTGATCATGATCTAATAGAATTGAGTATATACAATAAATACATATATATAAATATAGGGTTGGGGGGGATTTTGAAAAAGGGCGGGAAAACCCACTGGCGATTCTCTTAACCAACCGCCAATGGAAAAAGATTTCCACTGGTGGTTCTCAGGCAACCGCCAGTGGAGAGAATTATTTCCACTGGCCTCTCCCACTGGCGACCCTGAGAAACGCCAGTGGAAATAGGGTACCAACCGCCTCTATAAAGCTTCTGTGTACTAGTGATAGTACCGCACTTAAAAACAATTCAGAATCGGTTGCGGCCCTCTTTCACCGTGGACAACCTGGACAACTCTACATCTTAATCATGCATAAAGTTTACTCACAATGCAAGTGCCAAATAATTGATGCCACAAATTTTCAAAGCACAAAAGCAACAATATGAACCTGAGAAACTCATAAGGGCTCATTCGGCGAGGGCGACCAGGTTTCGATCCTAGCCTGAATAGACCAGTTTTGAATACAGGCAGCTCCGTTCCACCCGGAACGAGCCCTCGGAACGGCCCGTGCCGAATTAAAGGAACGTGGCCTAAAGGAGCTGGAAACATGACCGTCATGTATTTTATTGATTTTGTTCATGCCAGGACACTCCTGTCTCCTGATGCACATATTATTACATATACATACTCGTGGCTAGCTGAAGAATTCCACTCCAAGGCTTAATAACCATAACCAGCGTTGTCATAAATTATATTATAGACAGAAAATAGGAGTAACTAGCTATACTTAGCTAGGCTGAGAACGAAGAGAAGCTAATTAATTAAGATACTCCCTCCGTCCCAAAATAGAAGTCGCTATGGATGCGTGCAGGTTAAACTTTTTCAACTTTGACTGAGCTTTTAAAAAATGCATGCAACATTTATACCTCCAAATAAATTTATTATGAAAGTATATTCAACGATCGATCTAATGATACTAACTATATATTATAGATATTAATATTTTTGTATATATATTTAGTCAAAAGGTAAAAGCCTTTGGCTTTTTGGAAAGTGAGAATGACATCTATTTTGGGACGGAGGGAGTAAGATGCATCATCGATCAGCATGCGGCAGCCCATGTGGAGAGGCCATAGAGTACCCGGCCCTTCCACCTGTGCAGCTGCCACCCCTGATCCTCGTCGACGACGAGTCCCTGTGATAGTTGTCCTTCACCTTGTCCATCACCACTTTGATGACGTCAGCCTGCAGTGGCATGAGCTGCCTGAGCCCCGCCCGCTGGTTCCGCGCCTGCCACTGCCGGTACATCTCGGGCCACTCCACCCGGTCGGCGCCCTCGCACGCGACCACGTTCATGGTGGCGCGGCTGAAGATGTCCCTCTCCACTGGCAGCCTCTCCGGGCTGTCCCGCGGGACGGTGGCGTCCAGCAGCTTGAACTGCGCCGAGTAGTGGAACAACGCCTCCCTGAACCGCGTCGGGAAGTAGGTCACCGTGCCGTAGCCGCCACTGATGACGCCATGGATGAACACGTCGGGTCGCAACCTGCGGATGTTGCCGAGCACCTGGTCCCTCGGGCTGGTGGGACGGCGCCCAGGCCCGGCGACGGCGGCGGCGCTGATCTCGATCTCGTCCGTTAGCAGCCTGAAATGGCAGAGGCTGATGACGACGACCACCTCGGCAGCTGGATCAAGGTCCAGTTCCTCGGGTGACACGGACTCTTGCTTCACCACGATCCCACGGAACCTGAACGGCACGCCGAGCTGTCGTGCGCAGTCACTGAGGCGGCGCCCGGTGTCCTCGATCTGGTGCGCCGGGCGGAAGCCAGGCTGCGGCAGGTCAATGCCGGTGATCCTGACTAGCTCCGGCGGCCCGCCATCCCTGACGGCGAGGCCGCGCCACGGTTTACAATTTCGGTGAAATATCGCCGAAATTTCTGAAATATCGTCTTTTTCGATGAGGACCGAAATTTTTCTTATATCGGTCCATTTTTTCAGTTAAATTCATCTTTCACTTCAAAATTAGGCCAAATCACACTAAAATGACCCTCCATATCCTCTAGTCTTACCAAAGCCCTAAATTTCTTCATATTTATTAATTTTCTCTCACACATTTGACGGCACTAGCATATATATACAGCTCGCCCTTTGTCAGCCCGCAATATTAATATGTTTCTACTTCTGTGATATATCGTGTTCTTCCGTCGATATTATATAAATTTATGATGGATATTGAATCGGAGAGGAGTTTTTTAGTGAAATGATGCCAAAATTTTTAAAAATCAATTTGAATTTATTTAAATTTGATCCGATATTTCTGAAATCTCACATTTATCGCCAGGGACCCTAATTTTTTTCTTACCGGTATTGAAAACCCTGGGCCGCGCAGCCGCCCGGGCCACTGGAACCCGTAGCCAAGGCCGTAGTCGATGATGTGCAGGCGGTGGCGGCGCTTGCTGTCGCCGGTGACGGTGTCGTGGATGATCTTGTTGGAGAAGGCGAACGCCACCTTCTTGCAGCAGCAGGCGGCCATGAAGAGGCTGTAGGCCCTGAGGAAGTCGGCGACGGAGGTGAGGCGGAGCATGAGCGAGCGGTACAGGCGGCTGCCCGTGCCGGCCAGGCGCGCCTCCAGGCCCTTGGCGAAGCAGTGCGCCAGCCCCTACGCCGCATCGGCCGTGGCCGACGAGTGGCGCCGGATGTGCGCCAGCAGGTCCTGCGCGGCCACGCGGTCGTCCGTGGCCACGGCCTGCTCGCACCGGAGCAGCAGCGCTTGCAGGTCCACCGGGCCGTCGCCAGCAGCCGAGCCCCGGCGCCTCCGTCGCCGCAGGGGCTTCTGGGAGCTGTCAGTGGCCTGCTGCTACTGTGTCACACCCAATTTTAAGGATAAAATTGAATGCTAGAACTTATATGCGCCCAGGGATCAATCACACACATAAGCGACAAATTACACAGTACCATCACAAGGTTGATTACATAACGAATAATATCACAGAGTCTTTACACAAATAGCAGCGAAATAAATAAAATAACTCTCTCGCGGAAGCTCCAAATCACAGGGAATAGTTGACTGGTGAACACAATCCTAGTAATCCTCAGGGAAGTCCTCGTAACCATAGTCATCTGTTACCCATCCGGAATTTTCATCTAAGTATGAAAAATAAAGCAAGCGTAAGTACTCGTGGTACTTAACAATAATAGCATGGGTTCATGAGGCTCAAATAAGGTTAGACACAGGTTTGACAATGGTAGCTTTTAGTTGGTTATATTTTAGCAATTGAGTAGCAACAAGTTGAATTGCCCAAAGCATATGGATACATGATCAAATTTAAACATGAATAATGAATAACAATTAAAGAATAGCATAAATAAAGCATATTTTCATCAAATCCCAATTTTTACTATTCTGTGAGTTTTCCGGGCCACTCGTGACCGTGAGCGCGGTTGATATACCAGTTTTACACTCTGTAGAGGTTGCACACTTTTACCATGAGCCGTGATTTACCCTTTCTCGCGGGGTCATGAGCCCCTTGATCCACTACCAAGGAAGACCGGCAGGGTTCACTATGAAGTCTTTCAAAAGCCTCCCTGACATGCTACTAATCAATCCGGGCGCAATGGCAAGGGGTGGTAGAGCCCTCCTTCCAAGTGGCACAAACACGCAGCAGTACTCAAAAAGATAGAAGCCGCACTACAGCCAGCTCGTGAAGGAACCTTTCAAGATTAATACCATGATAGAAAGTAACTCTCTACTTAACTAAAGCCAGAGCCATGTAGCCCTCATGGTTGCGCTGTATGTCCCAGCTTTTGCTGACAGGTAAGTCCTCAGGGAGAAGATCTAGAGCACCAATAAAAAGGCCCAATGCTCTAGTCCCCTAAATCCATGTTTCTAAAAAATAGGTTTTAATATTTAGTTGCATATTCAATTAATCAAGATTAAATGATCATGGTACCAATAGAGCACTAGCATCAACTACCCAATGCATAAACCAATAGGTAACAAGGATCAAGTCATCAAATAGCTAGGATAAACACTAAGGTTACCAAGGTAGACACATGCATCATGAATTTAATGATTACGGTGAAATAAGGCAACAAGGATGGTCCATGCTATGCTTGCCTTGATCAAAGTGCTCCTGCGAACTTGGATCCTCTACGTAGTACTCTTGATCACCAACGAATTGCTCACCGTCTGAACTCGATCACAATATCACCACACAAACATCTAGGCAATCATACACGAAGCAAATAAGATCTAAATTAGAAACAGTACACCAACAGTAGCAAAACAGATTGAAAAGTGTATAAAACTAATCTACGTGTCGCTACGATTCCAATGATGTAAAGTTTACGCAAATCGGAGTTCAAACGGAGAAGTTACGATTTAAACAAGATTTCCTATAGTAAAATAATAGATTGAATCTAATATAAAAATTTAAAAGTGATAAATATAAGTAATAGTGATATCATCAGGTAGATTACGGAATTACAAATCTAACGAGACTTCAAAGGGTCAAATTGGATCTAAAACGAAGAAGTTATGGTCAAAATAAGTTGAAATTTAAATCTGAATGGCAAACTTGTAAATACCGTTAACTTTTCGAATTAAAATAAATGATTTTCAATTTAAACCGAGGGGGACTGTGGGTTACTACTTAGAGAAATCCAAGGGGTCATCTGCAAATAAGCCGGCGAAGGGCTATCATCGAATCTGGGCATTTGGATCTGAGTCTAACGGCCAGGATTAGATCGTGGGCGCGTGGGTGTGGAGCTCCGGCCAGCTACAGTGATGGCGCGGCGGCGGAATCGCCGGAGGATGGCCTGAGATGGTAGTTTTGGGGCTAGCGGCCATGGTACCAGGAGAGAGAGGGCGGCTCTGCGAACTCACCTAAGGGCTTATCGTCGTCGATTGAGGGCTCGGAAGCGGCGCGTGACGGGAACAGGTGGACGGCGGTGCTCGGCTTCTGATGACGAAGGCCGATTCGTCGTCGAGCTTGGGGAAAAACGGTCCTAGGGGCCTCGCGAAGCTCCTGCCGACCTCGGGGAAGCTTTAATTGCACCGGAGGAGTCTCCCCGTTGCGGATTCGACGGCGGCGGCAGAAGCTTGGGCGGCGGCGGAAGCTGCTGCGGCTGCTAGGGCAAACTTGGAGGTAGCGCTTGCTCTGGAGCTTCGTGGGAAGGACGGAGAGGGCTCGGGTGTTTTTATGGGGGCGATTGGCATGGTGGCCACGCGAAGGGAGCCTGGGCTGGCTACGACGGCGCCGTGTCCGCTTCGAACACGAGCGGGAGGAGTCCGGGTTGGTGCCGAGAGGTAGAAGAATGTAGGACGAGGCTGACGGCATGGGCCCGCTAGTGAGGGAGAAGGAGGAAAGGGTGCGGGTGCTCTCCCGGATTGGGCCGGTGAGCGGCTTCGGGACAGCCGCTCGGGCAGAGTCTTCTCTGGACAAGGCCAGAGGAGGAAGACGACCCAGTGCGCGGGCCCTGCCCATCAGTGGCTCGGGGGCGCGTGGCCGGCTTACCAGAGAGACAAAGAGAGGGGATGCGCACGCTCGCGGGCCGCGGCTTTGCTGGGCTCGGCCCAAGCAGGGAAAGAAAGAGTGGAAGTGGGAGAGGAGAGCAGCAGGCCGAGCAGTAGGCCTCAGGCCACCAAGAGAGGAGGGGTGAGATTTTCCTTTTCTTTTTCCTTCTTCAACTCATTTTCAAATAGGTTTCCCGAATAGGTTTCGAACATTTTGCAATCCCAATAAAATGCAAATCATACAAAATATCTTTGAGCAGCATGGATGCAACAATACATGTTTCTATTGCCTATGATTTATTTTAATTCACAAAAATTATTATTCTATATATTAAATGCTCAATCAATTGCGAAATTAAATCCATTTACTCCTACTTAAATAAGTGAAATTTTTCGGGCGTTACAATTCTACCCCCCTTAAAATTAATCTCGTCCTCAAGATTTGGTTAGTTCTTACTCAAATAGCTGTGGGTACGACATCCTCAACTCCTCTTCCCTTTTCCAAGTGGCCTCATCCTCGGTATATCGATTCAACTGCACCTTGCACATCTTTATAACTCGGCTTCTTATAACCCTTTCTGCGGTTTCCAAAATCTTAATCGGGTACTCCTCATATGTGAGATCCTCTTTAATAACTAGTTCCTCTAACGGTATTTGTTCTTCGGGCACTCACAAACACTTTCTGAGTTGAGAGATATGGAACACATCATGAACACCTGCCAAACTTTCCGGGAGCTCTAATTGATAAGCTACTTCTCCGTGTCTCTCTAAAATCTTAAAGGGACCAATATATCTCGGTGCTAATTTACCTTTCATATTGAACCTCTTCACATTCCGCATAAGTGACACTTTCAGATAGACAAAATCTCCCACTTCAAAAGTCAATTCTCTTCTCCGGGTGTCAGCATAACTCTTCTGTCGAGATTGTGCCACCCTCAAGTTTTCTCTAATTTTCTGGACTTGTTCTTCTGCACCTCTCAATACATCTGGTCCAAACACTTGAGCTTCTTCAGTTTGGTTCCAAAATAAAGGTGTTCTACACTTACGTCCATACAAAGCCTCGAAAGGTGACGTCTTCAAACTTTTTTGATAACTATTATTGTAGAAGAACTCTGCATAAGGTAAACTCTTATCCCAACTTGTACCATATTGCAATGCACAAGCTCTCAACATGTCTTTAATACTTGATTAGTCCTTTCAGTCTGTCCATCAGTTTGAGGGTGATAAGCAGAGCTAAAATTTAATCTAGTTCCCAAGGATCTATGCACTTGTTGCCAAAATTGCGAAGTAAATTGGGTACCTCTATCAGACACAATCCTTTTAGGAACTTCGTGTAAGCACAATATTCTCTCCATATATAATTCTGCTAATCTAGCTCCATTATACTTAGTCTTGATAGGTAGAAAATGAGCAACCTTAGTTAATCGATCTACAATTATCCAAATAGAATCATAACCTGACTGAGTACGTGGCAAACCAATTATGAAGTCCATACTAACTTCTTCCCACTTCCATTCAGGTATCTTCATCGGTTGTAGCAAACCTGCAGGCCTCTGGTGCTCAGCTTTAACTCTCTGGCAGGTGTCACATATTGCTACATACTCTGCCACATCTCTTTTAAGTCCAACCCACCAATACTTCTCTTTAAGATTCAAATACATCTTAGTACTACCGGGATATATGGAATAAGCTGACTCATGAGCTTCTCGAAGTATTGCCTCGTGGATGGACTTTATCTCAGGTACACATAACCTTATTCCAAACCATAGAGTACCATTCTCATCTATTCTAAATCCTGGTGATTTACCAACCACTACATTCTCAGCTATTTCTCTGAGCTTCTCATCTTCCAGCTGACCTTTGCGTATCTCTTGCTCCAAAGTAGGTTCAACTACTATTTCCATAGCATTAGTAACAAAGCTCAGATTGAGACGTTCAAATTCAACACACAACTCTTTAGGCATAGGCGTTGTCCGAATCTCATTGGCATAGCTCTTTCTACTAAGGGCATCAGCGACAACGTTTGCCTTTCCCGGATGATAATGTACCTCCAAATCATAGTCCTTGATTAATTCTAACCATCGACGCTGTCTCAAATTCAGATCCGACTGAGTAAATATGTACTTCAGGCTCTTGTGGTCAGTGTACATATCACATTTTTGCCCAATGATATAGTGTCTCCAAATTTTTAACGAGTGAACTACTGCTGCTAACTATAAATCATGAGTAGGATAATTCAATTCATGTTTCCTCAATTGTCTTGATGCATAGGCCACAACTCTTCCTTCTTGCATAAGAACACAACGCAGACCTTGTCGAGATGCATCACAATAGATAGAGAATTTCTTGCTCAAATCTGGCAAAATCAACACGGGGCCTGTAGTCAATCTCTTCTTCAACTCCTCAAAGCTATCTTGACATTTTTCTGACCATACAAACTTGGCACTCTTCTCTAGTAGAGTGGTCATAGGTCTAGCAAGCTTCGAGAATCCTCCAATAAATCTTCTATAGTATCCCGCTAATCCCAGAAAACTACGAATCTCACTAACATTGGTTGGTGGTTTCCAATTTAGCACATCTTCTACCTTGCTAGGATCAACTTCTATACCACCATTGGAGACAATATGACCACAAAAAGCAACTTCCTTCAACCAAAACTCACATTTACTTAATTTAGCATACAGCTTGTGTTCTTGTAGTTTCCGTAGCAACAATCTTAGATGGTCAACATGTTCTTCCTCATTTTTAGACTAAATCAGAATATCATCGATGAATACCACAACAAACTTATCCAAATATTCCATAAATACCTTATTCATCAAATACATAAAGTATGCAGGTGCATTGGTCAAGCCAAAGGACATCACGGTGTACTCATATAATCCATACCCTATAGTAAATGCTGTCTTAAGTATATCCGTAGCACGAATTTTTAGTTGATGATAGCCAGAACGGAGATCAATCTTGGAAAACACACAAGCTCATCTCAATTGGTCAAACAAATCATCAATTCTAGACAATGGATATTTATTCTTGATGGTAACCTTATTAAGTGACCGATAATCCACACACATCCTCTGACCTCCATCTTTCTTATCAACAAAAATAACTGGTGCTCCCCAAGGTGAAGAACTAGGACGAATAAAACCTTTGTCTAATAATTCTTTGATTTGTTTCTTGTGTTCTTCTAACTCATTTACTCCCATTCTATATGGACGTTTAGCCATGGGTGCAGTTCCAGGCAATAACTCAATGATAAATTCAGTGTCACGATCAGGTGGCATACCTAGCAAATCATCGGGGAACACATCCGGAAACTCATCCACAACGCGATCTAGCTGGTTGGCATCTTCTTGTAGCTGATTAACTGTCGCTGCCGGAGGTGGTTGCATTACTACACCAACACTGACTTTGTCTCCATTGGTTGTAGTCAACACAACGACCTTTTTCTCACACTGAATAACTGCCTTATGCTTCATCATCCAATCCAGACTTAATATGACATCAATCCCAGCTGTTCTTATGACTGTGAGATTTACTTTAAAGTCTACCCCCCTTAGAGCAATATTAACTGAAGGGCAATGATATTGAGCTTGCATAGCCCCACCCGGTGAATTTACTAATATTGGGTTTTGTAGAGCTAATAGTGGTATACCATGTATTCTAACAAAACTTTGCGATATGAAAGAATGCGAAGCACCAGAATAAAAAAGAACAGTAGCGAGGATGGAGTTGACACTGAACGTACCCATCATAACCTCTGGTGCTTCCTGAGCTGTATCTACGTACACATGGTTCACCCTTCCTTGATTAGGTGATGGATGATGTCTCCCTTTCTGGTTGGTACTCAGGGGAGTCTGCTGGTTCTGCTTCTTGGGACAGTTGTAAGAGAGATGTCCCGATTCTCCACAGGCAAAGCACTTTATGGGGGTGCCAGGTGCATTGGGCCTCATGGGGGTCTTGCTAGGGGTAGCTTGTTGAGGTGCCTAAGTGGGAGTCCTCTGTTGCTGTGGATACGGAGGACGGGAATGGTTCTGATTGCGGTTCCACTGGCTGGATGATCCTTGGTTCCATTGATTTGAAGGCCTCTGGTACCTTTGCTAGAAATTCTGCTGCGGGGGGTTGGGACGTGGACGGTTAATCCTTGCATCTTCCTCTTGTTCGTAGCCATCTCCCTGCGCATGTTGTCGATCACGATAGCGCGGTTCACAAGCTCTTGGAAGTTGGGGTAGGTGGTTGTCATGAGCTGGAGTCGCAAACCATTATAAAGTCCCTTGAGAAAGAGATGCTGCTTGTCCTTGTCCTCAGCCACATCATTAGGTGCATATCGCGACAATTGAGAAAACTTGTCATGGTACTCTGGCACAGACATCTGCCCTTGCTTCAGAGATCTGAACTCTGCCTGCTTCAACTCTATCAGACCTTCAGGAATATGGTATGACCTAAAGTTGTCGCAAAACTCTTGCCAGGTGATAGCAGGCGCATTATTGGGGCGGCCATAATGGAATGAATCCCACCAGTCTTGAGCAGCTCCTTGCAACTGTCCAGATGCATACAACACCTTCTCCTGATCAGAGCACTGCGCAATGGTGAGTTGTCTCTCCACAGCCCGAAGCCAATCATCAGCATCCAGCGGGTCAGCGGCATGGTTGGACACAGGTGGACGACCCTTCAGAAATTCACCTCGCTTGCCCCTGGCTTGAGGATGAACAGGCGGTGGTCCTCCAACTGGTTGATTTTGAATGAACTGCATCATGGTCTGCATCAGCTGTATCTGCGAAGCAATAAGATCCTCAATGCTAGGGGGTGGATTGGCATTGGGCTCAGGTGCTCCACCCCTAGCGTTCCTCCGGTTACCGGCCATCTGTTTTTCAACAAACGAGTGAGTTTTTGAATTTTTCCATTATGCAAACACTTGTAAACCATGAATCTGAATTTTCTGGGCGAGATCCGTTAACAGCAGTGCAGAAAAACGATCATATCTGGAGTTCCCGAAATCAAACAGAGATGTTATCTACACGGTTGGAAAGCTTAAGAAATTATCTACAACTTTTATGTTGACCACTTTTCCAGATTCTGACGTTAAATTAACCAAAAACAGAGATGAACCGAAACTGTCTAGACTGCCAGACAGCGCAAAAACCTCAACTTGCAACAACTGTATCTCCGAAACCGTAATAGATATTAATATTATTCTTACAGCCATGGAAAGGTACAGAAGTATACTGTTTCCCACAAAATTTTCATAATTTTTGGATTCGCGGAATTAATTAAGCATAATTAACAAGACAAAGAGGTCTGAAAAACAGATTCTGAGAAAACCAGAATTATTCAACCCAACTATTTATTCAATAATCTTTATACCTTAAATCATTAACTGAGAGAATTGTAGACATGCCCACAATTCTCAGCACTCATTACAAAGAACCAAATCACACATAATTCATAAGAACAAAGCAACTAACACATAAAGTTCACACGCACACAAAACTCGACTCAACTCAACTTGACTCGCAACTAAATCGTTCTTATTGCATAATTGGACTCCTATCTTAATTCTCCTTGTAGAGCTTCTTGTAGAGCTTGGGCTTCTAGGCTTGATCTCTAAGTTCATCCACACGTTGGTTGCCACGCTTGCGGCTTTGCTTTTCTTGCTTCAAATCAATCCCAAGCCAACCACCTTACGCATCATCTCATGAGTAAAGTGAATCAACTCCAGAATAGCGGGATCATCTGCTTCCGTAGGTTGTGGAATAGCCCATCCTATCTCCTTGTCACCACGAGGAACATAGCGGCTATCTGTTGTCACAAGTTTCTCATAATGCTCGCCACGGATGTCCATAAAAGCTTCCAAGGCAGCTTCTTCCATGCTCTCTTCAATAGTGAAACGGCTAACAAGATGGTAGTAGATGGATTCCAAATGGAAAGCTTGGTGCTCCTCTTCCCAGCCATAGATGCGCAACTTGGTCTTCCAGTAGGTAGCTTCCTCGGGGTGCCTGTACTCTTTGCAAAGATAATCCACGGCAAACTTGGGTCCAGGATGATAGGCTTCAAGCAACTTTATCAATTCACCGTGGGCATAGCTCTCGGGGTCTCCAGCCTTGAAATACTTGGTGCAAGTCCATCCCACCTCCTAGGGCGGTTCACCTCCGGCGGGGGCATCGGGTGCGGGTGGTGCAACAGGCGCTGGAGATGGTGGCGCAGCAGGTGTTGGCAATGGAAGGACATCTTCAACATCTTCTTCATCATATTCCTCGTCCATCTCCTGATTCTCTTCCATGTATGTGACTTCCTCTTCGTCATCCTAGATGATCACCACGTCATCTTCTTCGGATGTGTAGAGAGCTCGCCGTGGGAAGTAGCCTCCAGTGCTCATACAGGCGGTTTGACGACCACGAACCATCTTCTTTATCACAGACCAAGATAAAGTTAGGATTAGAATATAATTAGCATTTTAATAATGGAATAAGGGTATGAGAAGCATACAAATTAGCAATTAACAAGATTAAGGATGAAAGCATGAATAAGGTAAGAAAAGTATATCCTAAAGTGTCCATTCTATCTAGGCTTGCATCCTACAGTCAACCTATGCTCTGATACCAATTTATCACACCCAATTTTAAGGATAAAATTGAATGCTAGAACTTATGTGTGCCCAGGGATCAATCACACACATAAGCGACAAATTACATAGTACCATCACAAGGTTTATTACATAACGAATAATATCACATAGTCTTTACACAAATAGCAGCGGAATAAATAAGATAACTCTCTCGCGGAAACTCCAAATCACAGGGAATAGTTGACTGGTGAACACAATCCTAGTAATCCTCAAGGAAGTCCTCATAACCATAGTCATCTGTTACCCATCCGGGATTTTTATCCAAGTATGAAAAATAAAGCGAGCGTAAGTACTTGCTGTACTTAACAAGAATAGCATGGGTTCATGAGGCTCAAATAAGGTTAGACACAGGTTTGATAGCGGTAGCTTTAGTTGGTCATATTTTAGCTATTGAGTAGCAACAAGTTGAATAGCCCAAAGCATATGGATACATGATCAAATTTAAACATGAATAATGAATAACAATTAAAGAATAGCATAAATAAAGCATATTTTCATAAAATCCCAATTTTTACTATTCTGTGAGTTTTCCAGGCCGCTCGTGACCATGAGCGCGGCTGATATACCAGTTTTACACTCTGCAGAGGTTGCGCACTTTCACCATGAGCCGTGATTTACCCTTTCTCGCGGGGTCATGAGCCCCTCGATCCACTACCAAGGAAGATCGGCAGGGTTTACTATGAAGTCTTTCAAAAGCCTCCCTAACATGCTACTAATCAATCCGGGCGTAATGGCAAGGGGCGGTAGACCCCTCCTTCCAAGTGGCACACACGTGTAGCAATACTCAAAAAAACAAAAGCCGCACTACAGCCAGCTCGTCAAGGAATCTTTCAAGATTAATACCATGATAGAAAGTAACTCTCTACTTAACTAAAGCCAGAGCCATGTAGCCCTCATGGTTGTGCTGTATGTCTCAGCTTTTGCTGACAGGTAAGTCCTTAGGGAGAAGATCTAGAGCACCAATAAAAAGGCCCAATGCTCTAGTCCTCTAAATCCATGTTTCTAAAAAAACAGGTTTTAATCTTTAGTTGCATATTCAATTAATCAAGTTTAAATGATCATGGTACCAATAGAGCACTAGCATCAACTACCCAATGCATAAACCAATAGGTAACAAGGATCAAGTCATCAAATAGCTAGAATAAACACTAAGGTTGCCAAGGTAGACACATGCATCATGAATTTAATGATTACGGTGAAATAGGCAACAAGGATGGTCCATGCTATACTTGCTTTGATCAAAGTGCTCCTAGGAACTTGGATCCTCTACGTAGTACTCTTGATCACCAACGAATTGCTCACCGTTTGAACTCGATCACAATATCACCACACAAACATCCAGGCAATCATACACGAAGAAAACAAGATCTAAATTAGAAACAGTACACCAATAGTAGCAAAACAGATTGAAAAGTGTACAAACTAATCTATGCGTCGCTACAAGTCCAACGATATAAAGTTCACGCAAATCGGAGTTCAAACGGAGAAGTTACGATTTAAACAAGATTTCCTGTAGTAAAATAATAGATTAAATCTAATCTCAAATTTTAAAAGTGATAAATATAAGTAATAGTGATATCACCCGGTAGATTATGGAATTACGAATCAAATGAGACTTGAACGGATCAAATCGGATCTAAAACGAAGAAGTTATGGTCAAAAATAAGTTGAAATTTAAATCTGAATGGCAAACTTGTAAATACCGTGAACTTTTTGAATTAAAATAAATGATTTTCAATTTAAACCGAGGGGGACTGCAGGTTACTACTTAGAGAAATCCAAGGGGTCTTCTACAAATAAGCCGGCGAAGGGGTATCATCGAATCTGGGCGGTTGGATCTGAGTCTAACGGCCAGGATTAGATCGTGGGCGCGTGGGTGTGGAGCTCCGGCCGGCTACAGTGACGGCGCGGCGGCGGAGTCACCGGAGGATGGCCGGAGATGGCAGTTTTGGGGCTAGCGGCCACGGTTTAGAACGGGGAAGGTACTGGGAGAGAGAGGGCGGCTCTGCGAACTCACCTAAGGGCTTATCGTCGTCGATTGAGGGCTCGGAGGCAACGCGCGACGGGAACAGGCGGACGATGATGCTCGGCTTCCGGTGACGAAGGCTGATTCGTCGTCGAGCTCGGGGAAAAAAGGTCCTAGGGGCCTCACGAAGCTCCTGCCGACCTCGGGGAAGCTTCAATTGCACCGAAGGAGTCTCCCCGTCGCGGATTTGACGGCGGTGGCAGAAGCTTGGGTGGCGGCGGCGCTGCTGCGGCTGCTAGGGCAAACTTGGATGTAGCGCTTGCTCTGGAGCTTCGTGGGAAGGACGGAGAGGGCTCGGAGGTTTTTATGGGGGCGATTTGCGTGGTGGCCGCGCGAAGGGATCCCAGGTTGGCTACGACGGCGCAATGTCCGCTTCGAACATGAGCAAGAGGAGTCCGGGTCGGTGCCGAGAGGTAGAAGAAGGTAGGACGAAGCTGACGGCGTGGGCCCGCTAGTGAGAGAGAAGGAGGAAAGGGTGCGGGCGCTCTCCCGGGTTGCGCCGGTGAGCGGCTTCAGGATGGCCGCTCGGGCAGAGTCTTCTCCGGACAAGGCCAGAGGAGGGAGACGACCCAGTGCACGGGCCCTGCCCGTCAGTGGCTCGGCGGCGCGGGGCCGGCTTACCACAGAGACAGAGAGAGGGGATGCGCGCGCTCGCGGGCCGCGGCTTTGCTGGGCTCGGCCCAAGCGGGGAAAGAAAGAGAGGAAGTGGGAGAGGAGAGCAGCAGGCCGAGCAGTAGGCCTCGGGCCGCCGAGAGAGGAGGGGTGAGATTTTCCTTTTCTTTTTCCTTCTTCAACTCATTTTCAAATTGGTTTCCCGAATAGGTTTTGAACATTTTGCAATCCCAATAAAATGCAAATCATACAAAATATCTTTGAGCAGCATGGAGGCCTCCTCCATGCCCTTGAGGAAGGTTCTGTTCTTGCGGAGCAGAGTAGTGTTGCTGGTTGGCAATGGCAAGAACTTGGTGGCCTCCTCCATGCCCTTGAGGAAGGCGAAGGTGGCCATGTCTGCATCTTCCCTGCCGTTGGGCGAGTGGTCAGAGTCAGAGGTGCCATTCCCCTGCCCCTGAGCCTCACCATCGACGAAGGAGGACGATGGCGAGGTTGTGGCACCGGCGCCGCTGCTGGAGGCAGCAGCAACGTCAGATAGGATGTCGGCGAAGGGCTGCTGGGCGTTGAGCAGCGCGGGGTGGTCCGGGTACTGGTAGAAGAAGCTGTCGGCGTGGGCGTCCTCCTCCTCCATGAGCATTTGCGAGGTGTAGGGGAGGACCATGTCCTTGTCGTCCAAGTAGTTGGGCGGCGCAGGTGTGGGCGTCAGCGGGAGGTCGAGGAAGACGGAAGGGGAGGGTGGGTCGGGATGGAGGAGAAACAAGTCGAGCTCCAGCTCCTCCGGTGGTGGCCGTGGCACGGCGGCCATGGTTGACGATCGAGCTAACAGGACGAATTACGGTGCGACTGTATGTGACGCTGTGAATGGTCAGCTCTCAAGTCCCCGCTTTCCATGGCTTTATCCTATCATCGGCGCCGGTGGTGGGGGCTAGCTGGTCTCGCCGGAGTTTCCAAGCAAGTGCTGGATCAGAGACTCGGAGGCGGCACATGCATGGGCGTGCTGGACCCGAACGACCGACCCTGCACATGTCACAGCTGATGATACACGACGCAGCTAAATCATGAACGTTCACCCGATTTGAATCGGGCGAACGAACCGACAGCACGCGCCTTTTCCCTTTTTGGGTTGCCGCGCGGGAATTCTCTTTCCCTTTTCGGTTCGCGCACGCGCTCACGCGCGTTTTCCCTTTTTGAGTTAACGCGCGGGAATTCTCTTTCCCTTTTCGGCTCGCGCGTGCTCTACCATCCAAGCGTTATTTGGCGCGCCAGCGAGGAAGCTTTGAGTTCCCTTTTTTCGCGCTACTTTTTTTTCTCTTTTGGAAATCAAATTGATCCAGCCATTCGGGAACATGGGCAAAAGGGTAAAAAAAAAGGGTGGGGGAGGCAAATAAAACTTAATTTTACACTGCAGAGAAAACACTAGATTCCACAACATTAAAAAACCAAAAGATCTGAGTTTTACAGCAAGCAATATAGTTCATAGTATAGAGTAAACAATATATTCCACAACATTTTTAATAAACTGCAAAAAAAAAGATTAAGATTGACAGAAGCCCAATTGTTGAGTTCATCTTCATTTGGAATATCTGCAAAAAAATGAATATTTAGAATCAGTAATAAAATACATGATAACTTAATTTCAATGAGTTAGTAAGCATAAAAGATATCAGTATATAACTTATAGACATAAGTTAGGCAGCATAAATATGAAAACACAAAATACAAAAAATAACACCATACAGTAAGTTTAATAAAATAGGTTTCATAACATAAAATGCATATATAAAAATTTAAAAAGTCAAGAAAGTTGTAATATCAATTATGACCTAGAAAAAGGACAACTGAATATTTTTTCAGTATCAATAAAATAGAATAAATAAAGAAGAACATCATACCAGCTGTTACTTGCAGATCAAGAATTTGATAGCTTTATCCCCTGACAAGTTTAAAAATAACAAAATATAAGAAATGGTTATATGAAATCTTAGATGTAACAGAACTAGATTCTCTGAAATGTTTGAAATGTACAAGTACAATAATAAACCTTACATGTTTCTCGGCTATATAGCGTATTACTGGTAACAATAGTTGATTCTCTGGATGAGCACACAAATAATATGTCAATGCTTCACGGATCGGCTTTGCATGCTCCTGCAGAAATTTGAAATATTTTAAACATTTTGTCAACTAAAATGAACATGTAAGTCAGAAATTCATAATAGAATACTAACTTAGATATTTAGAAGGAAACAATACCTCTTTGAAGAAATGATGAGTTTGGCCATCATATGATTGAAGTAATTGAAGAACAAATGCTCCACTGTCATTTCTACAAAATAGTGAGTTATTAGCTGTGCTAATCATTATACGGTAAAATAAATGATAAGAATTGCAAAACTATGTGAAGAATAACAAAATAGACATACTGGATAGAAGAATTTGACACACTAGCAAAAGCAATGCTCATAGTGTAAACTTGAACTCTTCTTGACACTGAATATGCAGACCGGAAGGCTTTGCGAAAGTTCCTCACAACTATGAGAGCATCTTGTTTTACAATATCAAACTTCTTAAATGGACAGATCACTTCAAATCTTTTGTCCCTCATGTTTGCAACAATAACATACCAATATCTGCTTTTGCAAGCTGGGATAAATACCTTCAGACAAAGCAAAACATTTACAATGAATTTCAATGTGATATGAAAAACAAATTCACAGAACAAAAAAAAAGTATACTCAATACATGTGGATTGATTTTATTCAATAAAAACTTCTAAATCAGCATTATCAAGACTGAATCCAATACATCTTTCTGAGAACTGATAACAAATATAAGTTGGGACAAGTTCAGGATTTTGAAGTTCAACCTGAGAAAAATGGAAAAAAAAAAGATGTAATGAGATCAGTTTGACAAAATTATGAGGAAAAGATTGAAAAATGTTTTTTTTACAATGGAAACTCACAGAGACAGAATTGGCAAATATATATTTGCACCAGTCAGATGAAGCTAATGAGTCTGAAAAATGCTTATGAAACTGCTCCTCCATCACAGCAATTCCCATAATATTCATAACATGTGGAGAAATTGAACCATAAACTTGCATAGAGAGTCCAAATGTCCAATGGTCTACCCAATTCACTCTATTGATTTTTATGATTCTAGGGCTGCAGTAGGACAAGGAATGTTGAAAAGGAGAAACGACAATGACAAGTGGAGCAGGAATATTAGAAACAATGTTAACTAATTGAACAGGTTAACTAATTCATAAAAATACCTTCTAGCAGGATATGGAGCAGGTATATTAGAAACAATGTATTGATGAGCAGCCTTTTCTAATGAGCTGGATGTGAAAACATGCTTAAAAAACAAAGGTTTCTTAGGTATTGAATCACCATAACTGACAGCTGTATTTTGAATCAAGTTAACAGAGTCATCTAACTGCTTAACAATGTGCTCATCCCAAAAAACATCATCACTGAGAAATTGCTCTGCATTATCAAACCATGATCTCTTGTTTGATCCATCTGATTCTACCTGATCCAAACAGTCAAAATCATTAAATGTTAATCTTTTCTTCAGTGACAACAAAGGAGTCTCCATCTGTAGTTTTGGCTCTGGAAAAAAAAATTGAGCAGACTGGCTCAGAAGTAACAACTGACAAAGTCAAATCAGATATATGCGGACTAGGCAAAAGAGGCTCCATTTCTTGAAATGCATTTTGAAATGTTGACTCAAAGAAATCTTGCAAAATAGGTTTGGCAAAATCAGCCAAATCATTGATATCTTCAACATCAAATGGAATTAAACTATAAGAATACATATGAAAATACTCTTCATAACCAGGAAAGTTATCTGAAATGTCAATAACAGGCAATGACGGAAAATCTGATAAGTGAATAGTCTTTGCTGAATCTTGATTCACAAATGTTTGGCCTGTAGCATTAGAGTCCTTAGCTATTGAGGTTTGATTCACATATTTATCAATACTCTGAGATATATCAGTTGACCTCGGAAAGTTACACTGAGAATTAACATTCTTTGGAGAAAACAATGCTCTTATGATTCCTCTTTATAATATCTGCAGTTTTGACAATTTGTTGAATTAGACCAGGTCTTGTCACTTTAACAAAAGTTTGCCACAGTTCTTCATATGTATTTTGAAGCTCAACACGAACCCATCAAACCAACAGATTCAAAAAACAACATGAGATTGTTGAGAATGAATGAAAAATGATGTCTAAGATAACTAAAAACATAAAACAGAATTTTTAAAACACGAAAATAATAATAATACAAATGTTAAATTGTATTGGCTGACTTTTTACTTTTAAGTTGTCTCAATGACATATAAATGACTATATCAGTTACATCAACTACCTCTATAAGTTATGAATATACAAAACTTATGTCCAGTAACTACATATACTTAAGTAAACAAGTTTTACAAGAAATATGTTTTCTAAGTAGTGTCAATAACCTATCTTCATGAGTATGAACTATGCAAAATATATGGATAAGTTTTACTCAGTAAGTTCTATGGTTAAGTTATATGCACAAGTTCTGTACAATACATAATTCACTTGAGAATAGAAGTATTTAAGTTGTATAACATAGAACATAAGTATGACACCTTCTTCATAGTAAAATGATATCTATCATGAAAAAATGGAAAGAATAATGTAATGAGGGTACTATTACATTACTAAATTCTTCACCAGGGAGTATGGAAGCAAGGATTTCTTGAATATTAACTTGTGTATCAATAAATAAGCCTTGTGTAAGGTTGACAGATCCAAATGGAGTTAATGAGATGTCCTTGATCTGGATTTTGAAGGAGAAAAGAATTAAATGACAGACAAATATGGAATGCATATTATTTAACAAATGGAAAAGAAGAATATTAAAAAATAAAATGAAAAAACATACAGTTGTCCTGTCAAACAATGAGTTGACTTCATATATAGCATCAAGATCGCTGAACTTTTTCACAACATTAGTAGTCCACAGACTTATACGAGGAAGTGAATTTGGAAAATGATAATCAGATATATCGAGAAATTCAAAATAAATAAGCTGACATTACAAAGAAAGTTAAGTATAAAATAAGTATAATTAAGTTCAAGCTAAAAACAGAAACCAGAAAAAATGAATAAACTATGAAGGAAGTACCATGAGGACAAAGACAGCCGCAAAGTGCAGACACACCACATTTTGTCTCAGATTGCTGGAATTTATGAATACCTTCAACCAATTTGTCGAAAACAATCCCAGACCAATCATATGTAGCAATCTGATCAGGTTTCAATACAAGTGAACAGAAATCTGGACTACAAACTGCACTACTAGTTGGACATAAGAAGCAAGTTACAACAAACAGAGTGAAGACTTTCTTGAACATGTCACCTTGTAACTCAGGACTAATCATAGACATAAGTTCATTAATTGTTGGGTCTTTGCCAGAACAATTGATATCCAGATTATCTAGGTCAGAAACAGTTAATGCTGAAAGAGAGAAGCCACCAATAGGTATTCCAAGGACCTGATGAACTTGTTGTGATGTTATCTTTATAGTACATCTTGTTGGCAAAACTAGGCTTGTTGAGGTAACATCAAAATGTTTTATGAGCCATAGAATAACTGACTTTGGAATGTAGGTACATGACAAATCAAACAGATGGTGGAACCCAAGTGAGCAAACAAGTTTCCTTTGTGGCAGAGTCAAAGACTTGCAAACTGTCATCAACTTTCTCAAAGATAATTTTGTTGTGAAATACTGTAACGAAAGAAATAGAATGTTAAAAGCGAATTGCAACTATAATTTACAAATGCAAGAAAACTGACTACAAAAAAATAACTTAAAATGACAAGTTCAACATAAAAAAGATGCAAAAATACATTAACCATAAACCTAGAAGATGAACTTGCACATAAGAACTTGAAATATACTGGTTACATGCATATAGATTAATAGAATAACTTGAAGTCCAGAAATGTATGTACCTTTTCCTTGTTCATGTAATCATGGACTAAATCTGACTTCATCTTTAGTCTGTAAACAGAAAGTACAAAGTTAGCAAACTTAGGCACATTTTAATCAAAAAAACCACATAGTGCATTAAACACTTCATGTAATTAAAGATTACATGTAAATATGAACAATGTCAGCAGTAACTTAATTGAAAACACAAAAGAAAACATATATGGAAACATCCATATAACAGTCTCGGGATAAGTATTGTAATTATAAGGCAGTAACATATACTTTGTCAGCTAAAAAGTTGAGTTTCTAAACTACCATATCTAAATAAATATATATTAGCATAGCTGCTGTTTTAATAATTAAACAACCGCAAATAGGTAAGCAAAAATGAATAAACGCATTCATTATTTCCATTATAAAAAGAACAACAAAAATTTTTGGTGAGGTTTTGAATAATCCAGTAAACGTGGTGCATAGATGGAGTCGAAACTATAGATCCAGAATATTCAATAGAATTTGTTTGTTGGGCGGTCTATTTCAATCAGATTACAAGTGATAGAAAAATAATGAAATCAAAACAAAAAACAAGTAATTCAGAAGAAGAAAAATCGAAAAAAAACGAAACATAAAAGTGATCAGAAGATGTACCTATAGATATGCAAGTGCAAAAGTAGAGACGCAAAAGAAATGAATGCACGTTTTCCTTAGATCCCAAATCCCAAACAAAATATGGCGGTGGCAGACGACGAATCGTCGCCTCTTGCCCTCAGACCGCCAGAACGACGAATTAGCGGTGGCAGGCACGCAGCCGTACCGTGAGCCGCGGCGGCCGACGCCGCGCCTAAGCCGACAAGTAGAGAAGATAGATCCAGGTGAGAAGAGAAAGCAAAACCTAGAGAGAAAGAGAGAGAGAGAGAGAGAGAGAGAGAGAGAGAGAGAGGTGCAGGGGAGAGAGGAAGTGAGAGAGAAATGAAATGGAAGTGTGTGGAACCGACTGGAAAGAGAATAATATACTTGCTATTGTGTGTAGTGTTTGTGCAGTCTCGTTAATGGGTCAAGGATAGCAAAAAAAAAAACTCAAAACGAAGGCCCATTAACGGAAGAAGACTATTGTAAAACCCCTAATATCACAGTAACCTAAGAAGGCCCATCCAATTTTCAGATCCATCAATAAGGTACCCGATCTCTTTCAAAGGATAAACAGAAATTGTCGAATTATGAAATGGTATGAGACTAGTACATAACAGTGAATTTTTTATAGGTTTTGTTTTTAGATAAGGATTGCTGAGGTGAATAATATAACTTAAGTCACTAAGTTATGCAAGAAATCTGAATAACTTATGATGTACAACTTAGGTAAACAAAGTCATACATATAACTTACATAAATGAGTCAGACATAAGGCGTACTGAACAGATTATATACAATAACAGGATTCCACTTCAAAAGTACTTTCTGATAAGGAACAAATCTTCCTCAAAAAGGGATTATCCTTACAATATCATTGTGTGAATACATATTTACATTGAAATCCTAACATCGAGACACTAAAGGAAAGACTAAAAATTCAGAAATTTCAAAGATAGTAGACTTTGTTGTCTGTAGATGCCAAATTCATCAGAAACCATTCATTTCAAATTGGCAAACAGCTCAGCCTGAAAGGTTGAAGAAAGGAAAACAAACATGAGGTGAAAAAAAAAGTTAAACAAATGAAGAAACATATACAATGACAGAAAAGAAACAAAGTCATTCTTACATTTGTTTGATAGAATAAATGCAACAGATCAGAGGTTGATTTGTTGTGCATAGAGAAAGCAAGTTGAAACAGGAATCGTACACGGAGAGGCATCAAGCTGCAAAGAAAATGAAGTTAGAAAATACGTCATTTAAAAATACACATCTTCCAATAAAAAAGAAAAAAAGGGATAGCTCACATTAGAGAAACATTGAACTGCAGATCCATCAAAAGTTTGCATAAACTGAATAACAAAGACACTGGAATCATTGCTACAAAAAAAAAGAAAAATAATATAAAACAAAGCACAAGAGTTATATAATATATTTGAAAAACAAAGAGATTAACAAAATTTATGAATGTTGAGACTGAACCTGAATCTTTGCTTGGGCACATTAGCATATACCACAGGAAAACCCATCACATTATGATTGGAGTTTGGGTAACACATAACAAAGAATTTTTTGAAATTCTGAACCACAATATGAACTATTGATCTTAGTGCTGTGTCTACACGCACAGATGGATCAAGTATAAGGAAGGATTTTTGAAGAAAGTTCACTACAAGCAGAATCCACTGATTATCTTTGAAGCAAGGAATATGTAGCTGTAACAAAAAACATATTAAAATTGTAATTCATCTATTGTAGATAAAAATGAAAAAAGAAGAATTGAAAAAAAGGTCAGTAAACTTACAATAGAAGCTTTATCTATCTGAAAACCAACAACTTCAAGAAAGTTGTACTTGAATGAGCTAAAATCAATTGCTTCTTGCATCAATACAGACTAAGCAAAAGTAAGATGAATTAGTAGTATCATATTACAGGAGTTACTATCAAAAATATTCACAGAAACTTACAATTGTGGTGTGTTTGAAGTACTGCTGGAAAATATGTCCTTCAACATCAGAAATTAAGTCCTGGTTTAACTGTAACATGTCGCAGAAACAATCCATTACATGGAAATGAATCCAACCTCCTCTCAACATAGACAATGACAATTTGTATTGATCAACCCATGAATCACCAATTCCTACAGCTGCATTCAAAAGGAAAACAATGTACTAAGAAGCTAACTAAAAAAATTGTGTGAAGAACAAGGAAAAAAAGAGAAAAAAAAACTAGTACTCAATATCAGATGGATGTATAACTACCTTTTTGAGTCTTTGCTAATATTGTCAGTTATATGGTGAAAAAACTTGTACTCAATATCAGATGGATATATAACTTGAACAACTTGTTCATGCTATTGACTCTGTTGTTGACTCTGTCCAACTTGTTCATGCAGATTTTGACTCTGTCCAACTTGTTCTTGCTGATTTTTTTGTTTGCAATATTTGAGCTTCATCATCTAACATTTGTGCACAAGTTTTGAAACGATTTTGCATGCTCTTTAAGAGAATCTGGAGGAAAAGACTCAAATAATCCTTGCTGGGGATTGTGAGAAGTACCAACATTTTTGAAATTTTCAACAGAGTTATATGCTGCACTTGACCTCAGATGGTTCTCAATGAAGTTATTAGTATTGTTGCAGTTGTAGGCACTTGAAATATGTATTGTATGTACTTGGTGAACATCATTACTTGGACTAGAAGTTTCTGTATAAGATAAGCTTGCTAGCAATGGAACTAAAAAGCTAACATTGAACTGCTTCTCAGGACACTTAATCACATTTTCAGAATCAGTGTTGTGATCTAGCAAAGAACAAACAAATAGTTTTTAGCAATGAAAATAGAGTTTTATGGCAACAAAAAGGTAATTACAATTAAGAAGAACAAAAAAACAACCATACCTTCAATTAGAGATGAAAGATCTACACTCTCGTTGTCATCAGGTCCAAGATATGTATCCAAATCATTAACAAAATCAGTGCATTGTGAAATACTTTGGTCACATGTAATTTCAGGAAGAGGGGGAAAATAATCAACATGCTCCAAAAAATCCAGCAACTGAAGATTCAAGCTATGTAGATTGACTGGCATCGCAACTTGATCTTCTATTTTGGGTACAGCAAAACATGGAAAATATTTGATGAAGAGCTACATATCTTTGTCACTCATACTGTTATGAGTTGAATATTTGCAACGACTTTCGATTGTACGGAAAATTTCTTCATCGGAATCAGTACCTTCAAGTACATGTTGTGAGTGCTGTTGTGTATTTGAGATTGAGCATAAGATGGAAACCAGTTTATGAACAGATGAACAGACAGCAGGAAATGAACTTGCATCAACTGATTCTTTAATCTTAGACAAAACATCATTCAATGAAACCATAACCTACAATAGGAAGGAAAAGTTTCAACTTTAATAATATAGAATAATAGATAAGTTTTGAAAACTACTACTTACAAGAAAGACTTACATGTTTTTTTGTGAGAGATAGTTGAATTATAAGGAAGAATACTCTCAATATCATGCAGCAAACTTTGAGTACAGTTATCAAAAGAGAAACAGTCACTGAATGGTGTGCAGCATATATGTTTCATCTACATTCAAACATAGGAAATTAGTAAATTTCAAAAATGTTGCATCAAGTGAGTCAAGACAATACATAAAAAAAATTAAAATACAGAAAAAAAAAAGGAAATGATGTAACACATACTTCCAAGTTACCAAAGCTAGAATATGAGTCATGCTTAGAATCTAAGAAACTTAAAGCATTCACAACAGTTGATGACCATACATGTAGACGAGGGCAATTCAAGTCAAGAGCAAATGCATTTGAGCTTAAGAATTCTAGGTATGTTATCTGAAAAAAGAAATAATTAAATTAGTAACTACAACTAATGAAAGAAAAGTAATGTATTTGAAAAAAAAAGTACAGGCACAAGTACCACAAGAATATGGCAACAACCACCAATAAGAGTTGCACCAGATGTCGTCTGATGAGACTTGAACTTCTCAAGGTATGACACAAGCCAATCCAATACAAATGAGCACCAATCATATTTTGGAATAGATGGTATATGAAGCAAAGGATTGTAATATCTCGTACTACAAACAGCTCTTGTGTTGGGACATAAAAAGGAAGACAGAGATAAAAGCATAAACAGCCTAGCAAATTCCAAATCAGAATGTTCAGTAGATATCTAGTTGCAAAGCTCTAACACAGAAGGAGTGATGCCGCTTGAATAGACCTGATCTTTGTTAAGCCTATAGGACTCAATAGTGCAAAAGTTTAGAATATGTAATCCACCATTTGGGATTCCTAGAATCTTGTGGACACATTTTACATTGAGTTAAAACTGGAATCCATTAGCAAGGTTCAAAGTTTTAGTAGGGATATCAAAATGATCAACCAACCAACCAAGTAAACTCAATGGAAGCCGAGGACAACATAATTCCAGTAATCCTGAGAAACCAAGATCTTCAACTACAGACTTCTGTTGGTCAGATAAATTACTAATGACTTCAATAAACATTTGAACAGAATTGCAACCATGATCAACCTGCAAGCAACAACACGTTATATTGAGCAAATGCTAAAAATTAGAATCATAAATAACAATTAAATGACCGAGCAAATGAAAAAGTGCACATACTTTAGGATTTTTAATGTCAGTGCACAGACCGCCACCATCAGAATACTGAAGACGTTTTTTTTCTCGAACACGTAGGAGAGCTGCGTATCATTATATTAAGAAGAAATTAAGGAGTGGGTTTAGAAACCCCATACATCACAAACACACACCCTTTTACATCTAATGGTGTAACTCTCTCACACTTTTCAAACCTGACCCAAGACCACTACAAAGGGGCTCAAGCATTGGCTGGCTCTAGATCTTATAGATTGGATAATCCCCGAGCTCCGGCCAAACTCCACAACAGGAGCTCCTCTTTTACCGAAACAAGAACACTACTTAGGTTTGGTTGAATCCCATCAAACACACATCGATTGCGATGATTCCAAATGGACTAGGCTCCTAAAATAATGATGGAATTGAGGCCTTTTTGTCTGAACATCAACACCAGAAATTGTGCTTGCCCACCATGAATCAAAGGAGTTGTTGCCAGGCTGGGGGCAGAGGTTCTGCAAGCCGACCTTATGTAGAATGGTGTACCAAAATTGCCTGGAGAAGACACATGAGATCAGTAGATGATCAATCGTTTCCTCAGCTTGATCACAAAGCGGGCATCTTTCAGGGTGGGGCCGACCTCTTTTAGCAAGACGATCTGCTGTCCAATACCTATTGTGTGCCACTAGCCACAAGAAGAACTTGCATTTGCCTGGTGCCCAACTCTTCCAGATTCTCTCCCAAGGCCCAAACTGCACAGCCCCAATAAAAAACCCCTCATATGCAGACTTAGCAGAGTACACTCCCAAACTAGAGAGTCGCCAAATATGAGTATCATCTACTTGAGGTTGCAAGGTAACCTCTGAGAGTAGATCCCACAACTTCAAAAATTCTGTCAGCACGGGTACTGTAATGGCACCCCGTATGTCCTGCACCCATTTCATCTCCGTAAGGGCTTCATATACTGTCCTTTCCCTTCCTTTGTTGTTGACCAATCTGAAAAGATTAGGCACTAATTGATCCAGGCTCTGGCCACGCAACCACCTATCAGTCCAAAATATTGTATTCTTGCCATTGCCTACTTCTGAGACAATGGTCATTCTAAAGAAAGCTTTGACCGCAGGGTGCACTTGGATTTGGAAGGCTGCCCAGGGCCTATCATGTTCAGTTTTCTGCAGCCACAACCAACGCATCCGGAGAGCCCATCCCAGTTGCTGTAGATGGGAAATGCCAAGACCTCCGAGTTCTGGAGGTCGAGTGACCTTAGGCCAAGCCAACAGGCAGTGTCCCCCCTTCGCGTCTCTTCTTCCCCTCTAGAGGAAACCTCTTCTAATTTTATCAATTGCTTTAAGAGCCCAGGGAGGAAGATCCATTGCCATAGCCAAATATACTAGCATGGAGGTGAGCACAGACTGAACCAAAATCTTTCTCCCAGCCCTTGTGAGCAAATCCGCTTTCCAGCCCGAAAGACAATCAGCAATCCGATCAATGATTGGCTGAACTTGCTGCTTTGTCAACATCCGTAAGGAGAGCGGGACTCCTAAATATTTGCAAGGAAAATCTGAAAGTTGACAGGGAAGATGATCCTGTATGGTGATTGTATCCTCCTCCGAGCACTGAATGGGAAAGCCATTGCTTTTTTCCACATTTGTTCTCAGCCCCGAAGCATCCCCAAAGAGTTGAAGAATATCCAAAGTGATACGTATATCATTGGCCGAAGGACAAAGGAAAATTACCACATCGTCAGCATACAGAGATATGCGGTGTTGCAAGGCCTGTCTTGCTAGTGGTTGTAATAATCCCTCATCAGATGCTTTCTTGACCATATAACATAAGACATCCATAACCAGAATAAATAACATTGGAGACAAGGGATCGCCTTGGCGAAGTCCACGTCGATGTCGAATTGTTTCTCCTGGGCTGCCATTTAGGAGCACCTGTGTGGAAGAGGAAGCTAGCAGCCCGCTAATGATGTCACACCACACAGGACCAAAACCCAAGTGTTTCATGACCTGCAACAAAAAAGGCCAGGACACGGAAGCGAAAGCCTTTGTTATGTCCAATTTTAAAAGGAAGCGAGCTTGTTTTTGCCGGTGAAGGAAACGGGCAGTCTGCTCGACAAGCATGAAATTATCTTGTATGAAGCGACCTTTGATAAACGCACTTTGATTGGGGGATACCATCTGGTTCAGCCGCCCTGCTAACCTGTTGGCCAATAATTTTGTGATGAACTTTGCAAAGGAATGGACCAAGCTTATTGGTCTAAAGTCCTTTATACTAGTGGTATTTTTCCTTTTTAGGCAGGAGAGTAATAAAGGCTGAATTTAACTGCTCAAAGTTTCTCAATTTTCGACTCCAAACCACTGACACTGCTGTCATAATATCCACTTTGATGATCTGCCAGCAAGCTTTATAGAATTTCCCGGTGAAGCCGTCGGGGCATGGGGCCTTGTCTGAAGGCAGCAAAATTATTGTTTTCCAGATCTCTTCTTCTGAGAAAGAGGCATCCAACTCTACGAGGTCATGAGATGGAAAACTCACTTCCTCAAGATTTATGGTAGAGTCTCTGTCTATGTTTACCCCCAGGAGATTATAGTAGAACTCGCTCACAATCTTCTCCTTTTCTTCATGCTTGGTGAACACCACTCCATCATCCGAGGTGAGGCTACTAATAAAGTTCTTCCTTATTCGATGTCTGGCATGCAGATGAAACAATGCAGTATTGGCGTCGCCTTCACTAAGCCAGCTGATCCGGGAGTGGCTCCTAGCAATTGTACGCTGCAAGGATGACAGAGCCAAGGCGTGCCTTCTTAAATGATTGTACAGCCATTTCTCAAGGATAGAGAGGGGGCGACCATCCTGGGCAATCTCTAGCTGGTGAATTATTTCTCTTGCCATCCCAAGCTGTGAATTAATGTGTCCAACTTTTTTTTGGCTCCAACTTTGTAACCCTCTAACAGTGGCACAAAATTTTCTTGATAGAGTATCAAAAGGACAGGAGGAGGCTGGTTCAGAGAACCAAGCGATCTCAACTGCCTCTTGGAACCCTTCCAATTTTGTCCAGTATGCCTCAAAATGAAATCTGGCTTTCCCAGGCTTGTTATCATGAAGACCAAGAAGGAGAGGACAATGATCTGAACCATCAGAGGCTGTACTATGTAGCAGACAATTAGGAAAAAGTTGCTCCAAATCAACTGTACACAGAAATCTGTCCAACCTGACCAGTGTTGGTGTATCCTGCTGATTGGACCATGTATATTTCCTCCCATGAAGAGGCAGCTCTTGTAACCCCAAATGTTAATGAGGCGACGAAAACTTCCCATCAGAGCCCTGTTTTGATTACCATTATTTTTGTCCTCGTCTCTATATATGAGGTTGAAATCTCCCAGCACAATCCATGGGCCCTGGCAAGCTGCTCGTACATCCCTTAGTTCCTGTAGGAATAGCCTTTTATTGTCATCTCCCTGTGGTCCATAGACACAGGTGAGCCACCATGCCTGACCTAAACTTGGGCTGAATTGGACGGATATGCAGTGGCTGTCCACCCGAGTAGCATTAGCGGGGCCGAGTTCATTGCGCCAGGCTACAACAATCCCTCCACTGGCACCAACCGATGGCAGCTCTACAAAATGGGTAAAGTCTGAACCAAGGGCAGCAAGAATTGTTCCTCGAGAAAGCTTCTCTATTTTAGTTTCTTGAATGCAAACTATATCAACACGTGAGAAGGAGACCAGAGTGCGTACTGCATCTTGACGTGCCTTAGAGTTAAGTCCTCGCACATTCCAACACAAAATATTTGAGGGATTCATTGATAGAGAGAAAGACGATTCGACCATGTACAGACCAGGAACAGATCAGCTCTCTCCAAACACATCCTCGGGGGTTGTCCAACCAAACAGGGCTGCTAGAGCTTGGACATGAGAAGTTGGGAGAGGTTGGCTGAAAAGCTTGCCATATTCACCTAGAGCTTCCTGGCTTATACCTTCACTGTCCTTGATGACGTGCAAGGCCCTCATCACCTTCTTCTTGTTCCTCGTTGCAGTTCCAGCAAACGGTTCAGGCTCAACACCCGCAATTCGTCGGCTACGACGTGGAGGAGCCGAAGGTGTGCGAGCATGAGGCTTTGGTCTTGTAACGCGCGGTGTCAGGAGAATTCTCACTGTCTTTTTTGTGATCTTGGCCATGAAGCCTGATCTCCGTTGGGCTGATGTGGGCGTTAGCGCCGCCGACGTTGAAGGAGAACTTCTGGTCCCCTCTGTGGCGCTAGTTTCCACCGGGGCCGTGACCAAAACATGGACACGTCGTCTGGAGTAGACCTTAGAGCAGGTTCTTGACGCATTGGGCATTCTTAAGGCTGGTGTCGCCGGGCACAATTGCGACGCCAGCAGGCCAGCAATGGGCGTGCCTTCCTCCACACCAAAATCTGCCGCGAGTGGCAGCGGAACACTGCTCCGTGGTGGAGATGTCTGTTCCTGCAGCAGTTAAATCCATAATAGCACACAAAACCTGGTGGAAACAAAACAGAAATAATATTAAGACAACTTATAAAAAAGAAGAAAGGAGAAAAAAATTATAAACCTGCTAAACTCAACACCTATTGAACAGTTTGAACTTGTTGCAGTAACAAGTACCTTCAAAGCAGATTGAACCTGAAACATAGAAATGAACATGAACGCATGAGAAACGAGTCTGACCTGAAATTAAAATCCACGAATCCAAGGTTGCGACATCTGCGCGCAAAGAGTGAAGAAGGCCGTCCAATAGAAAACTAAAAGCGAAAGAAATTGGAACGAAATCGAATATCAGATGAAGGAAAAGCAATCGAAGAGACAAATTTGGATTCGTCTCACCACAAAAGAAGATTACTAGGGTTAGGGTACGTACTCACCAGATGCGTCGCCAGGCTTCGAGCGGAAAGAGAGAAGCATAGCGGAAAGACACAAACAGAAGCCCTCTCCTCATGAAAGGTTATTATATTACACTTTAATAGAAAGGACAGAAAAGCGACTCAAGCCAGAAAACTTAGACAGGCTAAGTTATAGATATAACAAGTTATAGATATAACTTACGCTACAAAACTTAGGCAGAATAAGTTATAGATATAACTTACTCTGTTTAAGTTATATATATAACTTACGCTGTCTAAGTTTTGTAGCGTAAGTTATCTATAACTTATGTTGTCTAAGTTATATCTATAACTTACGCTACAAAACATGTATGTACATATAACAAGATTATATAGACCAACATATAACATTTACAATTCTTACAAACTTGTCCATACGTAAACATATAAGAACAACGAAGATATATGTCCATACATAAACAGAAATTACAACTTGTCGAAACTAACACAACATATCTAAACTGAAATATAGATAGGCCAGACTTGAAGTCTCCAACGAACATAGACATAATATGAACTTGAGTAGTTCATTTTGCAAATCTTCAATTCCAAGGAATTGCACGAACACCACCAATTGCTGGATCATTAGGGCGAACAGTAAGGTGGTGAATGTGATGAGAGAACACATCTGCACCACGAAACTGGAAGTGGTAGGAAGCAGAGTATGCACATCTGCATAAGCACGAACAACAACGTAGACATTGGGTCCCAGGCAATCAACAGCAAGACGATAATTGCGATGGCCAAGAACATGATGAACTATTGCAGACGCTATGTATCTGCTGAAATGAGTAGTATGGACTCGAAGAACAACAAATCTGGTTTGGACGCCTGGCCGGACACGAAGCTCACGAAAAACATACCGATAGACTGACACATCCCATGCATGCTCGTAGTTGTTCATGATCTGGAAAGAAGTAAATAATTTTTGGCTCAAATAAGAATAGACAAGTATGAACAAACGTGCAGAGAACATTCAAGTTGAAAATAAAGAAGAGCAAGATAAAGGCAGAAATCGAACCATGGTAAGAAAACAACAGTACATACCGACAGAGGCAGACGGACGCTGAGAATCTTGAGGAGAAAAGAAAGAAAAGAGAACAATGTGAAGGCAACCAACAGACTGCCGCAAATAGACGCTTGGGCTTCCTAAGTGTGTGTGTGTGTGTGTGTGTGTGTGTGTGTGTGTGTGTGTACACACTATAATCCTGTTCATCGGTTCAGCAAACCCGGTGACCAACCCATACCCAATCCATGCATGACCGGTCTAACATCTTCTACACGGGTTGGGTTGGGTTCCCACCAAAACCAGATTAATGGCAGGTAGATCTAACGGGTCAAGGGTTGAACCCAAATAACCCGTGAAACCCGTCCTCTTCCTCTCGCCGGCGCACGGACTGAAAAGTAGAAGGGTTGCGACGTGTTGTGGCGGTGGCGGTGAAGCCAGTAGAGAAGAAATTGATGCCGCTGACGAGAGCCACCAAGAGGCCACGTCGTGAGCAGGCAACGGATGAGGTCGCATCGCATCAGCAGAGAAGCAGGAGGGAGGAGAGTAATGACTGACAAGTCTTGCGCCGTCGTCCCGTCGCGCGTGACAGCGGCACTGTGCGCAGCCAGCAGCGCTGAAAGCTCTAGTTTGGTTTTGGCTAATTGATGACACCTAGTATCTAACCATGTGCTTAAGTATTGTGATTACAAGATTGGTTAGTAGACTAAGTGAGGAGCTATGACGGCGTCCAAGCAATTGGTGTAAGCCCATCAACATGTAGATCAAGTGCCTCTCAACTTGGTTCATGGGAAGGAGCTCAAGGCGAAGGTAAAATCTATAGGGCTCTTTCTGGTTTGGTGATCAAGACACTATAGAGAGTGTGATCACGTTTAGGATAGATAGCCGTACTATAAAGAGGGGAGTTATTCCACGGTTAACACGGTTATCAAGTGCCATTAGATGTTTTAGACCACTGCATGCATTTAGATCTAGTGGCTAACTCAAACCTTTGCAAAACTCTTTGAAAATGGCTAACACACACTAAGAAATGTTTTACATAACAAGTGTTAGCACACACAAGCAAAGGAACTTGACACTGGCTCGATTTCACTCAAAACCGAGCATCAGATGCTAAGTCCACAGAGCACCGGACTATTAGCCAGTGTCCGACGGCTGTCTCAGCTGCCCAGTGAGAAAGAGCATCGGACGGCAAAAATCCAAGCGTCGGACTATTTGCTCAGCGTCCGACACAGTTAACAGTACGCGGGAAAACGGTTTCAAAGCGTCGGACAGTAAGTATTCGTCCGAAGGCCACCGTCGGACGTTTTCAGCTCTCGGGGAGCTCTCTGGAACCGTCGGACAGCGCAGCGTTTCTGTTCGACGCCCTGCGTCCGACGTTCACCGGACAAACTACTTGCGTCCAACGGTCTGCAGTGCGTAGGCGCCAACGTTCGAATTCAAACGGTAACGTATACGTGGCAGCATGCGATTCGCCGGCTCGGGAAGCGTCGGACAGAGTTTTTAGTCCGACGCCCCCGACGCAGCGTCCGACACTTAGCGTCCGACGGTGCGCAGAGAGGGTCTAACGGCTATGTTTATTTGTGGAACTTTATAAATACCACATGGCCGGCTCTTGCTCACTCTCTTGGCTCTCTAACTCATTCATACACCTTGTGAGCACCCTCCCAACACTCTCTCACATAGTTTGCATCATTCACATCGATTGTGAGCTAGAGTGTGATCCAAGTGCATTGCATTGGTCTTTTCATCTATTGGCACTTGTTGATCGTGTTTGCTACGGAGTTCTCTCATTTTTCTTGGTGATTGCCGTCACCTAGACAGCTTGGAGTAGCGAAGGAGCTTGGCAGAGTTGGAGATTGTCTCCGGCCACTCCCGGCGATTTTGTGAGGGGTTTGGTACCTTCCCCGGAGGAGTGCCAAAGGTAACCCTAATACATTGCTCGTGTCATTGAGTTACCTTGCTCGTGGTAGGTTCTTGTGGCTCTCATTAGTTGAGCTTGATCTTGGTGATCGATTAGCCACCGAACCACCGAGTAGTGGTCGACACAACGAGGACTAGCGTGCCGGCAAGCACGTGAACCTCGGGATAAATTCTTGGTCTTCATTGTGTTGGCATTGGATTTCATTGTGATCATCACCTTCGAGTGATTGATATATTCATATTGGTGATTGGATCATTCTACTCTACTCGGCGGTATAACTCCACTTCACCTCTTCTTTACATTTGAGCACTTTACTTGTGTAGTGGTAGTGTTTCTAGCTTGTCCACCTAGGAGTAAGTAGCTCTAGCAACTTAGCCTTGTTGTGTGCACCTAGAGATTCTAAGTAGAACGGTTAGGAGGCTTGCATTTTGAGTAGGCTAGCGCAAAACTCGCTTCGCCGTTTGGTTTACTAACTAGTTATCAAGTGTTGTTTGTAGAGTTTTAATTAGGCTATTCACCCCCTCTAACCTCTTTTGGACCTTTCAATTGGTATCGGAGCCATGGTCACCGTTTTCTTATAAGGCTTAACATCCTACGGTGTCAACAATGGCTCACAACAACTTGATCAACCATATGGGCAAGCCACCAAAGTTTGATGGTACTAGTTATGGCTATTGGAAGAAGCAAATGAGAGCACATTTGAAATCAATGAATAGAAAGATGTGGGAGATTGTTGAAAAAGATTTTGTTGTGCTTGACATAAATGATCCCACCCCAAGAGAAGAAGAAAAATTGTAATTCAATGACATTGCTCTTAACACAATCTATAGTGCTCTTGATGAGAAGATATTTGAGCAAATAAAAGATTTGGAATATGCTCATGAGGTTTGGAAGAGGTTAGAAGATTCATTTGAGGGCACCGCCGCTGTCAAGAGTGCCAAGCTATATATTCTCAAAGACAAGTTTGCAAGTTTCAAGATAAAAGATGATGAGAGCATACCGGAGATGTTTCACCGGTTAAGTGTCATCATTAGTGATCTCAAGGCTCTTGGTGAAACAATTAGTGACAAGGACTTCTCGCATCGGTTCTTGAGATGCCTACCTCCTCGGTTTGAGACCTTGGTTATTATCCTTATGAGGGAGGATCTCTCAAAGGTGACTCCAACACAAGTGCTTGGTGATGTCATGACACATGAGACATACCGGGTAGAGAAGGATGGAGGAGTCAAGGAAGAAAAAGAGGATGTGAAGAAGGAAAAGATGAGAAGAAAAGCATTGCTCTTAAGGCAACCTCATCAAGACACAAGGGCAATGCAAAGAAGCAAATATCAAGTAATGATGAAGCTAGCTCAAGTGATGATGAAGATGATGAGGAAATGGCACTTCTTGTGAGAAGATTTGGAAGATTCATGAGAATGAAGGGCTATGGTGCTAGGAAGAGAAGAGATGCTACTAAGGGCAAGGGTCCACAAATGAGATGCTATGAATGCAAGAGCAAAGATCATTTGATTGCCGATTGTCCTTACAAAGAAGATAGTGATGATGATGACAAGAAGAAGAAGAAGAGCAAGAAAGACAAGAAAGAGAAGAAAATGCAATTCAAGAAGAAGAGGGGGCATTCTTATTGTGTCACATGGGATAGTGATGCTTCTTCTACCGATGATGATGATGATAGTGATGATGAAAGAAAGACCACCAAGAAGAAGGCAATTGTTAGTCTTGCTATCTCTAGCAAGCCATCTCTATTTGACTCTTCACCGACATGCTTCATGGCTAAGCCATCTAAGGTACAATCCGATTCCGATGAGAGCGGTAGTGAGAGTAAGGAGGAGGACTTCTCCAAGGAGGAGCTCCTCGACATTTTGCATGACACACACTCTTATCTTAAAAACAAAGTGAAAGAATGCAAAGAATTGAACAAGAAAAATAAAATTCTTGAGAAATCCTTTGATGAGCTTAGTGCTTCTCATGAGTGTCTAAAGGAAGACTATGAGAACCTTAAAGTAGCTCACTCCAAGCTGAGGAAGCTCATTCATCACTTTCTAAGTTGACAAAGATAGAGGATGTGCCTACAACATGTGACGTAGGTGTTACTTGTGATATTTTTGATACACCTATTGTTGTTGCTCCCACTAATACCTCTTGTAGTGCATCCACCTCTACCTCATCTAAGGATGTTGGTGTCACTTGTGATGCCACAATCTTGGTTGAGAACAAGAACCTCAAGAAGGAGGTGCATGAGCTCACTCTAGCATTAGAAAATGCCTATGGTGGAGATGCCCGCTTGCTTAAGTGTTTGGGTAGCCAAAGGTTCTCCATTAACAAGGAGGGACTTGGTTATACCCCCAAGAAAGGCAAAGCCGCCTTTGTCCCTCACGAGACAAACTTTGTGAAGGGAAATGGCGTGGTTTGCAATAGTTGCAAGCAAGTGGGGCACAACGAGCAATATTGCAAAAAGAGGATGATGAAGCAAAGTAAGGCTAATGTGTCATCCATTAGACTTGATTCTTGCTATGTGCTTACAAAGAGTACAAAGGGAGTAAGAGTCAAGTATATTGGTGCACCTAAGGAGAGCCCAAGGAAGAAGGCTATTTGGGTGCCCAAGAACTTAATTACTAACCTCCAAGGACCCAAATCAACTTGGGTTCCAAAATCTAATTGATTTCTTTGTAGGTGAACTACAAGTCCGGAGGAAGGCATTGGGTGCTTGATAGTGGGTACACTCAACACATGACAGGAGAATCAAATATGTTCAATTCAATCAAGCCAAATGAAGATGGTAATCTTGATAGTATCACTTTTGGTGACAACAAGAAGGGCAAGGTTATTGGTCTTGGAAAGATTGCTATTTCAAATGATATGTCTATCTCCAATGTCTTGCTAGTAGAGAGCTTGAACTTCAACTTGTTGTCCGTGGCTCAATTGTGTGACTTGGGATTCAAATGCATATTTGGTGTTGATGATGTGGAGATTTTTAGTGTTGATGGAAGCAACTTGATATTCAAAGGTTTTCGATATGGCAATCTCTATTTGGTGGATTTCAATGCAAGTGAAGCTCAATTATCAACGTGTTTATTCACCAAATCAAGTATGGGTTGGCTATGGCATAGAAGGCTTGGTCATGTTGGAATGAAGCAATTAAATAGATTGGTCAAGCATGATATGGTGAGAGGACTAAAGAATGTGCAATTTGAAAAGGTCAAGTTGTGTAGTGCTTGTCAAATTGGAAAGCAAGTAGGAAACACTCACCCAAATAAGAGCATGATGAGTACACCTAGAGCATTTGAGTTATTGCATATGGATCTATTTGGCCCAACCACTTATGCTAGTGTTGGTGGAAATAAATATGGCTTTGTGATAGTGGATGACTATACAAGATACACATGGGTCTTCTTTCTTGTTGACAAAAGTGAAGCATTTGGCATATTCAAATCACTTATCAAGAGAAGCCAAAATGAGTTTGAAGTGACAATCAAGAAAGTGAGAAGTGACAATGGTAGTGAGTTTAGAAATGTAAGAGTTGATGAGCTATGTGATGAATTTGGAATCAAACATCAATTCTCGGCTAAATACACTCCTCAATCCAATGGCCTTGTTGAGAGAAAGAATAGAACACTTATTGATATGGCAAGGTCTATGCTTAGTGAGTACAATGTGAGTGTGGATTTTTGGGCCGAAGCAATCAACACGGCTTGTTATTGTAGCAACAGGCTATATTGTCACCCTCTCTTGAAGAAGACTCCATATGAGCTATTGAATGGAAGGAAGCCCAATATTGCATACTTTAGAGTGTTTGGTTGCAAATGCTATATCTTGAAGAAAGGCACAAGATTGGGTAAATTTGAGAAGAAATGTGATGAAGGATTTCTACTTGGCTACTCCACTACAAGCAAAGCATATAGAGTATGGAATCATACCACCAAGCTAGTTGAGAAAGTTCATGATGTGGAATTTGATGAAACCAAGGGTTCACAAGATGAGGATGAAAATCTTGATGATGTGAGAGGAACTCAATTGGTAAATGCAATGAAGAACATGGACATTGGTGATATTCGGCAAAGGCAAGTGGTTGATGTTGAAGATGAAGATGACAAAGATCAAGTGCCAACTCATTCTATTGTGCAAGTCAATCCAAATGAAGCAAGCTCTAGTGGTTCTCATGATCAAACTCAAGTGCAAGATGATGACGATCAACATGCTAGTCCTTCTCAAGCGGTTCAACCAAGTGGTCAACGGTTCATATTGCAAGAGATCATCCATTGGATCAAATAGTTGGGGAATTTAGAAGTGGTGTTCAAACAAGATCAAAGTTTTAGCAAGCTTTTGTGCTCACTTCTCTTTTGTGTCATTTGAAGAGCCAACAACTATTGAGAAGGCCTTGAAGGATAGTGATTGGGTAAATGCTATGCATGAAGAGCTCAACAACTTGAAAGAAATCAAGTTTGGGAGTTAGTTGAGAGACCCAAGAATTACAATGTCATCGGTACCAAATGGGTGTTCAAGAACAAGCAAGATCAAGATGGCATTGTGGTGAGAAACAAGGCAAGGTTAGTTGCACAAGGATACACTCAAGTGGAAGGATTGGACTTTGGAGAAACATATGCTCCGGTTGCAAGATTGGAAGCAATTAGGATCCTTCTAGCTTATGCATGTACACATGATATTATGCTCTATCAAATGGATATCAAAAGTGCTTTCTTGAATGGATACATCAATGAGCTAGTCTATGTTGAGCAACCCCTGGGTTTTGAAGATGAAAAGAAGCCCAACCATGTCTACAAGTTGAGAAAGGCTTTGTATGGTTTGAAACAAGTTCCAAGGGCATGGTATGAGAGATTGAGAGATTTCTTGCTCTCTAAAGGTTTCAAAATAGGAAAGGTTGACACCACACTCTTCACCAAAAGAATTAGCAGACTTGTTTGTGTTGTAAATTTATGTTGATGACATTATCTTTGGTTCAACCAATCAAGATTATTGTGAGGAGTTTGGGAAAATGATGGCAAATGAGTTTGAGATGTCCATGATTGGAGAGTTGAGTTATTTTCTTGGTCTTCAAATCAAGCAATTGAAGAGTGGAACTTTCATAAGCCAAGGCAAATACATTAGGGACATCTTGAAGAAGTTTGGGATGCAAGATGCAAAATCAATTAGCACACCAATGGTCATCTTGATGAAGATACATGTGGAAATATGGTGGATCAAAAGAAATACCGGTCTATGATTGGAAGTTTGCTATTTGTGACCGCTTCTAGGCCGGATGTGATGTTTAGTGTTTACATGTGTGCAAGGTATCAAGCTTCACCTAGAGAGAGTCATTTAGAGGCTACCAAGAGAATTTTGAGATATCTCAAGCACACACCCGATATTGGACTTTGGTATCCTAAGGGATCAAACTTTGAGTTGATTGGTTATTCGGACTCCGATTATATGGGTTGCAAAATAAATAGAAAGAGTACTTCCGGCATATGTCAATTGTTGGGAAGATCACTAGTATCATGGTCATCCAAGAAACAAAACACGGTTGCACTCTCTACCGCCGAAGCCGAGTATGTTAGTGCGGGGAGTTGTTGTGCACAATTGCTATGGATGAAGGTCACATTGAGTGATTATGGAATCAAATTCAAGAATGTGCCATTGCTATGTGATAATGAAAGCACCTTGAAGATTGCCACCAATCCGGTTCAACACTCAAGAACAAAGCATATTGATGTGAGACATCACTTCATTAGAGATCATCAATCCAAGGGTGACATTCAAGTTGAGAGTATGGGCACCGATGATCAACTCGCCGATATTCTCACCAAGCCACTTGATGAAGCAAGGTTTTGCAAGTTGAGAAATGAATTGAACATCCTTGATTTCTCCAACATGAATTGAGCATGCACCCCCACTATATGACTTGCCTCTACTCCGACAAAGCAAAGGTATCATTGTTTGACATGGCATTCATATGTTGCTAAGGACTTGTTTAGAGCATATAGTCATATCTTCTTCCTTAATTAGGCTCATTCATGGAAAACTAAATGGTTTTGTGATCATGTGCCACTACTATTGCTTCTGTGTGTTGATTGATCTAGTAGTGACACGTGACTAGTTTGTGGACTTGTAAACCTAGTATTTGACTAGAATATGAGCATTATGATATATAATTCAACTTTGTCAAGATAACCCCTAGTGGCATGAAGAAGCTTGCCAAAGGACAAACCGAGTTAAATATTTGTGCAAGTAGTCTAGCTAAATGCTTAAAAGAAGGAAGATAATGGAAACAATCTAAAAATTTAACAAGTGGTTCCCTCCATTGATTTCAAATCCTATTCTACCCATGCTACTTTTTTGTGGTCCTTGATGACAAAGGGGGAGAGAATGGACAAAGATATGGAGGTTGAGCGATGAACCAACATTAGGCCGATGTTGGGAGAGCTATAGGCCAAGTGAGAGGGATACAAAATTTTAAAATTTGGATCTCACACTTAGGGGGAGCAAACTCACAAGCATGATTGCAAGCATTTGAATGTGCATATCCATATGTTTGATGCATTGCACATGTACTTAAAATGAATATACATGCTTGCTTGGTGTATGCTAGATTTAAATTGTGTGGTGAAATAAAGAACTAGCATGCATAGAAAGTTATAGCTAGATCCCAGTATTATCCAAGTGGTACTAGTATCTTGTCTCTAATGTTGATCTCATGAGGTATACTAGTGTCTTTGGTTGCATGAATCATTTCAAGAGGTATCTAGCTATCCATGGTGCTAAGGAAGGTTTATACATGCACTCTGATGGTATCGCGCTTCAAAGGTCCAATTCTATAAACCTTAGCATCAAGTTGGTAGTAATATTTCTCCCATACTTCTAATCCAATGCATATGTACAAAGCCTTTCAAATCCAAACTCTTGGCACATATGTAGGGGGAGCTAATACTACCAAGTTGAATTCATTGAATATCTTTGTAAAAAGTTGTCATCAATTACCAAAAAGGGGGAGATTGAAAGCTCTAGTTTGGTTTTGGCTAATTGATGACACCTAGTATCTAACCATGTGCTTAAGTATTGTGATTACAAGATTGGTTAGTAGACCAAGTGAGGAGCTATGACGGCATCCAAGCAATTGGTGTAAGCCCATCAACATGTAGATCAAGTGCCTCTCAACTTGGTTCATGGGAAGGAGCTCAAGGCAAAGGTAAAATCTATAGGGCTCTTTCCGGTTTGGTGATCAAGACACTACAGAGAGTGTGATCACGTTTAGGATAGATAGCCGTACTATAAAGAGTGGAGTTATTCCACGGTTAACACGGTTATCAAGTACCATTAGATGTTTTAGACCACTGCATGCATTTAGATCTAGTGGCTAACTCAAACCTTTGCAAAACTCTTTGAAAATGGCTAACACACACTAAGAAATGTTTTACATAACAAGTGTTAGCACACACAAGCAAAGGAACTTGACACGGGCTCGATTTCACTCAAAACCGAACGTCGGACACTAAGTCCACAGAGCACCAGACTATTAGCCAGTGTTCGATGGCTGTCTCAGCTTCCCAGTGAGAAAGAGCGTCAGACGGCAAAAATCCGAGCGTCGGACTATTTGCTCAGCGTCCTACGCAGTTAACTATACGCGGGAAAATGGTTTCAAAGCGTCAGACAGTAAGTATTCGTCCGAAGGCCACCGTCGGACGTTTTCAGCTCTCGGGGAGCTCTCTGGAACCGTCGGACAGCGCAGCGTTGTGGGCGGACCTTCGCCTTGATCGGAGGTGCCTTCTCCGTGGCCCTGGTAACGCCGTTACAACATTTTGTAACCCTTCGGCACTCCAATCAGAACTACATGAATGACACGACAACAAATACTATTCCCTCCGTCCAAATTGTAATTCATTTGACTTTTTTTTACTCTAAGTGTGACCACTCATCTTATTCAAAAAAGCTGTGCAAACATAATCAGATTTAAGTCATTCTTGAAGACCTTTTACTGATAAAGCAAGCCACACAAAACAAGTGATATTTTGCACAAAATTTTGAATAAGACGAGTGGTCAAACTTGAGGTAAAAAAGGTCAAACGAATTATAATTTGAAATGAATAGAGTAGTTGCTTACAGTGTACATGCTTAACTTCCAAAGTTGTAGGGAAATCCTTTTCAAGTTACAGCAGATACTTCTGGTTATCGAATCAACTACATATAAAATGTTGAACAAATTTCCCTACTTTGCTCTTAAACTTTAAAATTTCTAAGAAATCATATGGACTAGTTGCAACAAAAATGACTTCAGAAGAATGTTAGGCGTGTTCTACATGCTGATCATGAAAGACTTCTGTTTCTACATTACTACCACAATCAGAGTTTTAGACTTCTCCTAGTGAGGTGGGCTTCTCCTAATGTTTTGCCATTCAAAACTTAATATCAATTTCCCATACTAAATGTTTCATAATGAGATTCTCATGTGCTATAAATAGTGGTAGTGTTTTACTGCTAATTAAAAACAGTAGAAGTCCACCATTTTGGTAGTACATAGATGTATACTTAAAATCTGAGAAGGAATGCTATTGATTTAAGATTAAAAAGAAACATGCATACAAAATGAAGCAAAGTTTAGGGAAGTAGTATGTAGCTTATATGTGTTGCTTTGAAAATTGCTTGTATAAACAAGACGAATAGAAATTAAATCTCTGGACACCATTTTGAATAGTTGGTGCAACTATAAGTAACTTGTGTAGAGAACTCATCTCCGGATACTTTACATATGCAAGGCCTCAGACAACTACAGAAGATAATTAGAAGCATCAGTTGCAAGAAACTAGTACTGATAACTTTTCTCAATTAGAGCTCAAAGGCAAAACTGAATATTAACATGTACATGAGAAACTGTCCACTGAAAAATTCAATTTACAAGACAAAAGATACTGCCTCACTGAACAATGCATCTTCCTCCCTATGTTGCAAGATTTGATCAAACCCATGACCAAAGATACCAACAGGCGACTAGGAAATTACAAAAAAAAAAAAGGAGTGGAAAATATTTGGTGAGGGTCGCTGACAATTCTCTCCTTGACGTCCTCAATACCAATATTTGTCTTTTAAGAGTACTAAATGCTTTTCAGCAACTGCTGCACTGGACCTGACCCCGACAAACAGTATAAAGAGAGTGGATGAAGAGTTGAAGACTATGGTACCATTCAGTGGCAAAAAACTAATGCTTCATTCGGAAATGGAATCTTCTGCTACCCAAGTTGAGTGTGCAAAGAGAACGCGCCCCATCCAGCCTTGCAGAAGCAACTGACCATCCTCACTGAGAAAAAAGTCCTTGTGGTATTCCTTCTTCACCTCATCCTTCAGTACGTCAATAATGCTTGGTTTCAGTAGCAGCTGTCTCAGGCCTGCACGCTGGTTTCTTACCTGCCATTGCATATATTTCTCAGGGCGGTTCACAAGGTCTACACCTTCGCATGAGATAAGATTCAGTGCACAACGCCTAAGCATGCCTTGCTCATGTCAAACAATGCCATGTAATAGAATAGTAACTCCCAGGGTTAGATACCTGGCACCCCAAACCATTTTCTTCCGAGTCTTGTTTCTTTACGTCCATATATGTTCAAGCTTCACTTGTATGATGTCTTTAAAGTTTTCTATCTGGTCTTCAATAGTTCTTTCGGATTGATTTGAGGTGTTGATGTCTCAATCTTCATGTAGTCTACCTTAGATATACATCCTTAGATCTATTTTATCTTACTATTACTAATTAGAAGCTTCACTCCACGTTAATCCTCACAAGAAGTGCTAAAAAAAGATAACTACTAGAAATTCCCACATTAATCAGATATATCTAACCATTAGTTAGAAGACTCTAACTATCCTTTACAATTAGGTCTATTTTGTTTTTTAAAAGTGTCCACCTCTAAAATTATATCTATATCTATACTAATAATAATAAAGAGATAAAATTTCTTACCCAAGTCTTTTGTCCGGCCCTCCCTACCAACTCCATCAATGTGGAAAGAGTCTTTGTTCCACCGTCTACAGCCTTCTTATTAGCTAGGAACTCTACAGCCTTCTTGTTCCACCGTCTCAAGCTCTAACATCGATTTTAAACATTGTTCGCCCAAACAGTTGTTTAGCCCATTTATAACCATTTAAATGCTATATATTGGTACATCATTTACCGTTTAGCCTTCAGGATAACACTATTTTTAAGAGATGTGTGCACGTTTTAAGAAACTGTTTATGTCATTGTAATAGTTAAGGGTGCAATTTATGACCTAAAAATTCTTATTTTGAACATTACAAAAGAAAAGTGAATAAACAAAAAAAATAAGAATTTTAACTTATCTTTAGAATACAAAATATGTCCTAATTAATACTCCCTCCGTTCTACTGCCCCCCCCCCCCCCCCTCTGCCGCCGCCATCAACGGTTGGGAGTTCGTTCTGTGGGCTTGCCGGATCTGCGACAGCTGGCGCCGCTGGTTGTTTGGTGGTGCGGGCTGCCTCGGCGAGGGCATCCTTCGCTGCCGCTCGTTCCGTCTGTGAGGGCCGACAGCAGCATTTGGTGGTGGTAGTTGCTTGGGTTCTGAGTGAAAGCTCAGCCCGGATTCACCGGGCGAATGGCGGTGATGCCTCGGCGCCATTCACCCCCTTGGAGGCGTCGTTTCTGAACCCAGCTCCTTTGCCACTGGATTCTAGGCGAAAGCCCTACCTTAGGAGTCTCTAAGGCTAGCGGCGATGACGTCTTGGACGTCACCCCCTTCCTGAAGGCATTGCTGAAGAATCTCCTGCTACCGTCGCTCCCCCCGCTGGTCGTCGTGGTTGCTGTGCTGAACCTATTTGTGCTTCCTTTCCTCCTCACTTTGGTATGTCCAACTGGTGGATATTGTAGCCGTACTCGTCGCTAAGCCCCCCTGGGGCAGATGCTTTGCTGCTGGGAGCGTGTTGGCCCTATCCGTAGATGCTTTGCCGCGTTGATGGTCTTGTGTTTGGGCGGATGCTTTGCCGCCAGTGTCGCTTAGGCCCCCTCGCATGCAGACTTCGCTGCTACGAGCGTGTCGGCCCCATCTGCGGATGCTTTGACGCGTTGATGGTCGTTTGGGTGGAGTGTTGCCGCCAGAGATTAGGGCCCCTCGCATGGCTGTTGCGGGTGTGTCGGCCCCATCCGCGGATGCCTTGCCGCGTCGATGGTCTTCGTGCTTCGGCGGATGCTTTTGCCGCCTGGAGTTAATAGCGGATGCTTTGCCGCTTGTTTCATCTACGGCTCATCTTCACTGTTGGCTACCATTGTGTTGAGTTATTTTGTTTTAGGTTCAGTTTGCTGGGGTTGTTTGGTGGTGGGCCCTTCACCCCTCTTGCTTCTTGCTGTCCGTTTGTATCCTTTTATGTTTGTTTGTTGTTGCGACTCCACCGGTAATTTTAGGATTACTTGTTGAGTCTCTTTGTATCTGTGCTCGGGCCTTTCTTTCGGCCTTTCTTCTTAATGAAATACGGGTAAAAGACCTGATCTAGAAAAAAATTTATAAGTCGTTTGACTTTTTTGGCCTCAAGTTTGACCACTCGTCTCATTCAAAAATTTGTACAAAATATCACTTTTTTTTGTTATAGTCTGCTTTATTAATAAAAGTTTTTCAAGAATAACTTAAATTTAACTCTTTTTTTTTTGCAAATTTTTTGAAATAAGACGAGTTAGGGTTGAAAAAAATCAAATGAGTTATAAATTGGGACAGAATAAGTACGATTATAAGTATTAAAATCTAAATTTGTGGTGTATGGCATCAAAAGATAGGAGTTGCAATAAGAACCACCATAGTTTAAGATTTTCTTGTTATAAGCTAATAATGTTTCAACTAAATGCATATTCATCTCTGTCTCGCCTCCTTCCTCTGTGCTTGAGCAGTCAGGACGTGGCAGGCGGACGCGGCGGCGGAGGTTCGTCTGCAACCCAGGCGGAGTGAGCGTAGAGGATGCGGCCCTTCCACCCCTGCAGCAGCCATCCGTCGGCGGTGGAGTCGATGACGAACTCCCTGTGGTAGCACTGCTTCGTCACCATGTCCCTGACGGCGGCGAGCACCGCGGGGTCGAGCGGCAGCTGGCTGAGCCCAGCGCGGCGGCTCCTCTGCTGCCACTGCCTGTAGGTTTCGAAGCGGTCGGTGCGGTCGCGGCCCTCGCAGGCGACGACGTTGACGACGCAGGCGCGCAGGAGGTCCCGCTCCAGCACCCGCCAACGCTGGCTGCCCCTGGGCAGCGTCGCGTCCAGCATGTCGAACGCCGCCGAGAAGAAGGAGAGCGCCTCCCGGAAGCGCGTCAGGAACGAGTTGCCCGACAGGCCGTTGACGACGCCGTGGGTGAACACGGCGGGCCTCATCCGCCGGATGCCGCACAGCACGCTGTCCCGGGGGCTCGCCCTGTCCACCACCAGGCTGTCGTCCGCCAGCGCCTCCAGCTTGAACACGCTGTTCACCGCCACCACCTCCTGCTCGGGGTCCACGCGGACGGCGGCGGCGTCGCCGTCGTTCCAGTCCCAGCTCGCCGCCGCCACCGCGTGGAACCTGAACGGCACGCCCAGCTCGCGGGCGTACTCGCTCAGCCTCTGCCCGGTCTCCTCGATGTGCCTGGCCGGCCGGAACCCCGGCAGCGGGAAGTCGACGCAGGTGAGGGCCACCTCCGGCGGGCCGCCGTCCCTGGCCGCCAGCCGCCGCAGCAGGCCGGGCCACTGGAGACCCAGCAGGTGGAGGCCGTAGTCCACCACGTGCAGCCGCCTGCTCCCGGCCGCGGCGGCGCAGATGCTCAGGTTGGCGAACGCGAAGGCCACCTTCTGGAAGCAGCAGGTGGCGGCGAGCAGGCGGTAGGCCCGCAGGAACTCGGGGCCCTGCCGCGTCTCCGGCGCCGCCAGCGACCGGTGCAGCGCGCTACCCGTGCCGGCGAGCCGCGCCTCCAGGGCCTCCACGAATCAGTGCGCCAGGCGCTGCGTGGCGTCCCCCGTCGCCGACGCGTGCCGCTTCGCCTGCTCCAGCAGCTCGCGCGCGCCCTGCCGCTCGTCCACCGCCTGCGCGCAGCTCACCAGCAGCGTGCGCATGTCCACCTGCTGCTGCTGCCGCCGCCGCCGCGCCTCCCGGGTGTTGCTCGTGGCCGCCTCCTCCGCCATGGCCGTGCGCAGGCGCTCCATCTCTTCCGCGGGCACCTCGCAGTCGTCCAGCTCCAGCATCATCCTGGAGATCAGCTCCTGCACCTGCTGGACATCCTCTTCCGGTTCCGGCCTGGCCGCCGTCGCCATCAGCTTGCATGGCCTGGTAGCATCGTCCTGATTCGTCACCACCAGCAGCCTGTGCTTGTTGCCGGTGGGCAAGAATTTGCAGCCTTCCTCCCTGCCCTTGACGAAAGCCATGTTCAGCAAGTCCAGGACGCTGCACGCCGACTCTGCTGCTCCTCCTGTAGCACACATGTTCATGTTCTCCGACAAAGAGACCCTGGCATTCTTGTTGTAGACATCAGATGCGCCACCATTGCCAGAGGAAGATGCAATGATTTGAGCCAAGGACTGCTGGGCATCGAGGAGTGCGGGTCGTCGTTGCGCAAGAACATGCCATCCATGCTCTCCTCCTCCTCCTCCATGAGCACACGCGAGATGCGCTCGAGGGCCACGTGTTCCACTTCCTGATGCTGCTGCTCTGAGGGAACGCCGCCGTTGTCATGGTGGGGCGTTGGGTGAAGGTCGAGGAAGACGGACGGGGACTGCGGCGAGGGCTCGACGAGGCCCACCAGCTCCTCCAGGGTTGCCGCCATAGTTGACGAGGAGATGGTGCCCCTGACAACGGCCAAGTGAAGGTGTCATCTTGGAATCACCTTGCGTTGGACTTGTTCTCCGCCACCATACGATCCATGCCAAGAGGTGATAAGCTCACTCCTTGCTGGCTGACGGAGTCCTCGATTGCCTGCTGCACACATGACAAAGAAAAGGCCTTGAGAAAGCAGCATACATAGATTTGACTTAAAAACATTCCTATCCCACTGTATTCAGTTAAGACCCTGCTCCATCAAAGGCACCGACGACAAGGATCAGGTAGGAAAGAAACAACAACTCCATGACAGATCCGAGGATCCTGTCTCTTCCTTTCTTACAGGGAACCTTGGAAATAGCTATACTTGAATTGTTCCTTTCTGGGATAGAGGTGGGAATTACCAATGCTTATCTCTTGGAGTAAGTAGCATAAGCATACCTGTACATGTTCTGTTTCTTTCCAGCACCCACCTGTAGGGGCTGATTCACTATAGCAAAGTAGCAACATACTGTAAACCTGCTGCAGTGAACATAATCATTTTAAAAGAAATGAAAAGTAGATCCATATATAGCTGTTGTCTGTTGACCGAACAGTAGAATTCTAGGGCCAGCAAAGTTTAAGCTCTTCTTTGAGCGCATATTACACAATTTCAGAAACTGCAGAGTTTAAGGGCCGTTTGAACCAAAGGATTTTCTTGTGTTTTCTGTTCCTCCGTCCTAAACAAGCCCTAAAAGCAAAGGTCTTCTGTGTGCTGGTTGAAACAAGCGTTTATCTCAACAAGAGACAAAGAAATATGCAAGTACATAAAACATGCACATCTTCAAGAAACAAATCAGTGCACACAGTTGCTACCATATTAGCTTAACGCGAACCTGATGTGTAAAACTGGTTGACCTTGACAAAACTTCCTTTTACCTCACTGGACTCAGCATGCACGCACCCACTAAATTTAATTGACTTCCGTGAAGAATAAATTTATGCTTTATCAGCGCAACTTCTCAGACAGCCACAGAAAAGCAGCAGTGGCATCCAGTAGTAACTAGTAAAGAGTCGAGCTCGTAATTTATATTCTTCAGAAAGTTCCAAGGCAAAAACTGAACACACTAACATGTATTTTACAGCACAAGATGTATTGCCTAAAACGGAGGAGAGCAAGACGCATTGTGCTCCTCTATGATATGAAATCATTAAGTGTTTTTCAGCAGCCACAATGAGTATACAATGAAGCAAATAGTACACATGGGCAAAACCGCAAAAGGGAGGTGGCAAATGTACCATTCAAAAGCAGAATACTAAAGCTTCATTCAGAAGTGCTGTCTTCTGCAACCCATGTAGAGTGGGCATAGAGGACGCGCCCCATCCAACCTTGCAGCAACCATTGGCCATCCTCACTGATGAAAAAATCCTTGTGATGGTCCTTCATCACTTTGTCCTTGAGTACCTTGACTATGTCTGGTCTCAGTGGTAGCTGCCTCAGGCCTGCCCGCTGATTTCTCACCTGCCACCGTCTATACTTCTCAGGGCGGTTCACCACATCTACACCCTCGCAGGCGACCATATTCAGCACAGAGTGACCCAACATGTTCTGTTCCAGAACTGGGCGTAGTTTACCTTCCCTCGGGAGGGTTGCATCAAGCATATCAAACAGTGCACTGTAATAGAAAAAAGCCTCACGAAACCGTGTCAAGAAGGAGGAGCCATATGAACAATTCACAACACCCTGGATGAAGACATCTGGCCGCATCTTCCTGATGTTATTGAGGACGGTATCCCTGGGGCTCAGACCATTAAAGCAGATAATCTCCTCCATCAAGATACCGAAATTAAAGAGGTCAACCACGACAAGCAACTCATCAGCCTCTGTTTTCAAATCATCTATGCAAATTGTCTCCCATTTTGCAGTGATGGCATGGAACTTGAATGGCACGCCGAACTCACGGGCACACTTGTCCAACCGGTGCCCTGTATCCTCAGTCCCTTCAGACGGACAGGACCTAGGCTGCAAGCGGCTTATGGCAGTTATCTTCACCTCTGGTGGACCACCTTCCCTATTCGCCATCCAGCGGAGCAAGCCGGCCCACTGGAACCCGTGATGTGGACCATAGTCTACAATGTGAAGCTTCCTCTTACCCACCATGGCATGCTCAATGGTCATAATGTTGAAAAAGAGCGCCACCCTATTGAAGGAGCAGGTTGCCATGTAAAGGTTGTAGGCCTTTAGGTACTCTATGGCCAATGGTTGCTCCAACATCAGCAACTGCCAAAGCTGGTTCCCTGTGCCCATTAGCCGCGCCTCCAGCCCCCTGGCAAAACATTGAGCTAGCCGTTGTGTTGCATCCCCTGTTGCTGACGCATGCTGCTTGATCTGCTCCAGCAGCTCATGCGCGGTCCTGACATTGCAAGCAGCCACCGCCTGCGCACAATTTTTCAACAATGCGCATAGATCCACCACATTTCTCCTCGCGTTGCTATGACCCTTCTTGTTGTTCTTTGCCTCATCAGCCTTGGTGATGCGCAGCTTCTTCATGTCTTCTATGCATGTCTCATACCCACGTAGCATCATTTTGTCAAACATCACTTCAAGCTCTTCCATCATCGTAATAACTTTACGGGCCCTGCTTACCTCCCCATCCTCATCCCTGTTATACCTCTTCTTGAATACCCTACAATTGCCACTTTCCCTAGTCATTTGGTTCACCTGCTGGTCCTTTCTGAAGCCATTGTCTTCTGGCAAGAATCTGCTAGCCTCTTCCATGCCCTTCAAGACTGACTCCACTGCAAGCACACCAATGGACGAGGATGGTCTAAGTGTGCATTGGTCACCACTGCAACCCTGGAACAAATTCTTGGCTCCCTCCACATTGTCCCTGTTGATGGTGTTGTCACTATTTGTGCTGAAGGAAGTGGAGGAGAGAATTTGGGCAAAGGGCCTCTGCACCAGGAGAAGCGCAGGGTGATCAGCGTCTTGGCACAAGAGTTTGTCTTCAGTGTGATCCTCCATGAGCACGCGTGAAACGTAGGAGAGGACCATTTCATCAGGGCAGAGCGCGTCCTGACCGGCATCATCGGGCATTTGGGGAAGGTCAAGGCAGACAGATGGGGAGGGCGGTGACAAGTTCGTGAGACCCTCCATAAAGAATTCCTCTGGGGTGGTGGCCATGGAGATTGATTGATGGTGGTACCGTGGCTCTGAAGCTGTACGATAACATACCTCTGGGGTGCATCGACAATGAACATTTAGTTATAATCCCATGTTTCCTGGATAATGGAGTTAGGGAGACGATAGCTAGGCATCATGCATAGCAAACAAAGATACTAATATTTATTCTATTTCTACCTACTTGTGCGATGCTAAACGTAATTAGACTAATATAAAGTATGCACCTTACCTATAGACAGAACTTCAGCTCATTAGCTGCAACATATATGTGATGCCCATCTTGGATTTCCCCTTCACCCCATGTCAAGATGAGACAAGCTCCAATTACTGGGTGTTGGGATCACCAAAGCTTGCAATGTCAAGACGTTGCCTGTAAACAAGGACAAAGAATAGGTCTTGAGAAAGATGGAGATAAGAAAATACCATCCCATTCATCTTGGTATTGGAGCCATCATTCAGCCCTTGTCCCATCAAACGAGCAAGACATTGCAGAAAAGTTTTTTTATTTTTTGACAAATCCCATGACCCTGTCTGTTCCAGTCACAGGGGAAAGACAAAGTCACGAAAATTATTATACTTCAACCTTTTTCCTGGGTACTACCTATGCTTATTACTTTATTTCTTCTGAACCACTAATACCTGCAGGTGAACACAAAACACAGAGCAGAAACACTGGTCCGGTAACATGATCAGACTGAAACATAGAGAAGATTGCAAATCCTGAACAATCATAAAATCAGTAAAAAAATATGTATGGTATGGATATATCCAAAATACATTTAGACAACAATACCTCTTTTTTTGGGGGGCGACGATGCTCAAATTTCCTTCTATGGAACATATACACAAGCAGCTTTTCAGGACCTGGCAAGAAACAAAATTACATTATCAATATTCAGAGCTGGTGTCCTCTGCCACTGAAAGTTTTGTAACCCTCTGACACTCCAATCAGAACTACATGAATAACATGACAACAAATACTATTCCCTCTGTTCCAAGTTATAATTTGTTTGACATTTTTTTTTACTCTAAGTGTGACCACTCATCTTATTCGAAAAAGTTGTTCAAACATAATCAGATTTAATAGCATTCTTGAAAACCTTTTACTAATAAAGCAAGGCACACAAAACAAGTGATATTTTGCACAAAATTTTGAAGAAGAGGAGTGGTCAAACTTGAGGTAAAAAAGGTCGAACGAATTATAATTTGAAATGAATAGAGTAGTTGCTTACAGTGTACATGCGTACCTTCCAAAGTTGTAGGGGAATCCTTTTTAAGTTACAACAAATACTTCTGGTTATCGAATCAACTACATATAAAATGTTGAACAAATTTCCCTACTTTGCTCTTAAACTTTTTTTTTCTCGAACACGCAGGAGAGCTGCGCATCAATATATTAAGAAGAAAAAAGGGTGAAGCACCCAGGTAGTACACACAGAATTACAACACGCCTAGATCACCTATTAAACTTTAAAACTTCTAAGCAATTCTATGGACTAGTTGCATCCAAAATGACTTCAGAAGAATGTTAAAAACGCAGGAGAGCTGCGATTCATTAAACTAAGAAGAAAATGAAAGGCTTCTGTTTCTACATTGCTACCACAATTAGAGTTTGACTTCTCCTTGTGTTTTGCCATTCAAAACTTAGTATAAATTTCCCCTACTAAATGTTTTAGAATGAGATTCTCGTGTGCTATAACTAGTGGTAGTGTTTTAATGCTAATTAAAAACGCTATGAGAAGTCCACCATAGATGTATACTTAAAATCATTGAGAAGGAATGCTATTGATTTAAGATTAAAAAGAAGCATGCATACAGAATGAAGCAAAGTTAGGGAAGAAGTACGTAGCTTATATGTGTTGCTTTGAAAATTGCTTGTATAAACAAGACGAATAGAATTAAATCTCTGGACACAATTTTGAGTAGTTGGTGCAACTGTAACTACTGCAGAGAACTCATCTCTGGATACTTTACATATGCAAGGCCTTAGACAACTACAGAAGATAATTAGTAGCATCAGTTGCAAGAAACTAGTACTGATAACTTTTCTCAATTAGAGCTCAAAGGAAAAACTGAATACTAACAAGTACATGAGAAACTGTCCACTGAAAAATTCAATTTACAAGACAAGATACTGCCTCACTGAACTGTGCATCTTCCTCCCTATGTTGCAAGATTTGATCAAACCTATGACCAAAGATACCAACAGGCGACTAGGAAATTACAAAAAAAAAAAGGAGTGGAAAATATTTGGTGAGGGTCGCTGACAATTCTCTCCTTGACGTCCTCAATACCAATATCTATCTTTTAAGAGTACTAAATGCTTTTTAGCAACTGCTGCACTGGACTTGATCCCGACAAACAGTATAAAGAGAGCGGATGAAGAGTTGAAGACTATGGTACCATTCAGTGGCAAAAAACTAAACCTTCATTCGGAAATGGCATCTTCTGCTATCCACGTTGAGTGTGCAAAGAGAATGCGCCCCATCCAGCCTTGGAGAAGCCACTGACCATCCTCACTGAGAAAAAAGTCCTTGTGGTATTCCTTCTTCACCTCATCCTTCAGTACCTCAATAATGCTTGGTTTCAGTGGCAGCTGTCTCAGGCCTGCACGCTGGTTTCGCACCTGCCATTGCATATATTTCTCAGGGCGGTTCACAAGGTCTACACCTTCGCATGAGATAAGATTCAGTGCACAACGCCTAAGCATGCCTTGCTCCAGCACCAACCGTGATTCATAGTTCCGTGGCATAGTTGCATCTGACATGTCAAACAATGCCATGTAATAGGATAGTAACTCTCGGAACCTTGACAAGAAGCAAGTACCAGATGAACGATTCACAATGCTCTGGATGAAGATATTTGGCCTCATTCTCCTGATATTATTGAGGACAGTGTCTCTGGGGTTTGAGACATCAAAAAATACACTCTCATCCATCAAGGAGCTGAAATTTAAAAGGTCGTTCACGATAAGCACCTCATCAGTGTCTTTGTTCAAGTCCTCAATGAAAACTTCCTCCCACTTTTTTGTAATGACATGGAACTTGAATGGCACGCCAAACTTTTTAGCATACTTGCTGAGCAGGCGCCCTTGCTCCTCAATCTGCTGAGCTGGGTAGATCCTGGGCTGGGAGTGACCGATGGCCGTTATCCGCACCTCTGGAGGGCCACCATTCCTATTTGCCAGCCGGCGGATTAAGCCTGCCCAATAGAACCCATAATACATACCATAATCCACAACATGCAGCCTGCTCTTACCCACCATGGCATCCACAATGGTCATAATTGAAAATTTGAGAGCTATCTTGTGAAAGCAGCAGGCCGCCATAAACAGGCTGTAGGCCCTGAGAAGATCCATGACTATGGGGCGCTCTGCCATGAGCAAATTCCAAAGCTGCATTCCTGTGCCTGCTAGCCGTGCTTCCAGCCCCTGGGCAAAACATTGAGCTAGCCTCTGTGCGGCATCCCCTGTTGCTGAAGCATGCTGCTTAATCTCCTTGAGCAGTTCAACCGCGACCATGTGATCGTTCATGGCTACCGCCCTCGCACAAGTGAACAACAATGTACTTAGGTCCACCACATCTGCTGCTGCCTTGCTCCTGCCCTTAGTTTTGTTTTTCTTCTGATTGGTCATGGCGACGCGCAGCTTCTCCTTGTCCCTGATACATAGCTCGTAATCATGCAGCATCATTTCATCAAACATCTCATGGATGCCAATTTCTTCCAGCTCTTCCCTTATTGTCATAGACTTCCTGGTTCTGCCTGCCTCCTCTTCCATATGCTCATCTCGGTTATACCTCTTTTTGAGCCCTCTAGGGTTGCTAGTTTCCTTGAACATTTGAATCACCTGCATGCCCTTTCCAAAGCTATTGTCTCCAGGCAAGAACCTATAAGCCTCTTCCAATCCCTTCGACAACTGCCCCTCCTCATCAACACAGTTGGAGAAGGCTGAGCTGAGTGTGCATTGATCACCACTATAACCCTGCAATGAATTGCCAGCCCCCTCCATGTTGCTGCTGTTGAAAGTACTGTCACTGTTTGCATTGAATAAAGGGGAGGAGAGCAATTGAGCAAAGGGCTGCTGTGCCTGGAGTAGTGCAGGGTGATCAGAGTATTGGCTCAACAGCTTGTCGTCAATACCTTCATCCATGAGCAAGCTTGAGATGTAGGAGAGCGCCAGATCATCATCAGAGAGTGGACCTTGACTGCCACCATCTGGCATTAGGGGAAGGTTGACAGATGGGGAAGGTGATGAAGGCTCCATCCCCATGAGACCCTTAGCAAAGAACTCCTCTGGGGTGATGGCCATGATGATCAATGGTGGTGTGGCACGGAAGCTTTTGGTATATATTATTTGGAGAGCAGACCTTGTCTATGTGTATGGTAGTGCCAAATAGTTCCAAGAAACTGTGGTCAAGAGGACAGGTTGATGAATCCAATGCTGCTTAGACAATAAAGACAGTAACTAGCCACAATTCCAATGCTATTTGGACAATCGAGATGTTATCCCACTATTGCAAGGACCAAACATATATAGCATCTTTTTTTTACCTTCTTAAAATAGAAAAGCAAGAGGTCTCTGTTGTGCAATGAAAACGTATTTACATATATTTTACAGACTAACAGTAAGTATTTAGGTGGACCAAATATGAGATGGATGTATATGATACTGAATATCCTAAGAAATATTTCTGTGAGAATGTAATATAGTAATAACTTAATTTATACAAGAAGAATGTAATATAGTAACTTAATGTATACAAGAAAAATACTATACTATTTTATTGCTCTAGTTCTCAACGATAAGATGCATTTTCAGTGGTGGTTTATTCTACGAAGAGCATCAAATACAGTCTAAATGAGTACACCTTATTCAGGCTGATTCCTTTACCTTTTTTTAGATAAAGGAACAAGGTTCCAGCGTGGCTGATTCCTTTATCTGCACATAGAGATAGGCATTATACTTCAAACTGCAAATATATGGACTCAAACATGGAGTAATAAACAGAGATTCAATGCAAGAAATAAGCATCTCCCAAATGGACTCAAGTTTAATTGAAACCTATTTTATTTATAATCAGAAAAGTTTGAGATAAATATACTGACCTTGCACTCCATACTGCAGGTTCAATCTTCTAACAGATCCCATAAAATGAAAATAATCAACAACAATAACCACAGAGAGAGATTCTTTGATATCTTCCATCCATTTTCGGTAGATAACAACTTCACAAACAGTTCTTGATTCATTGATGGCCATGGGATAAGGCCAATGAGATTAGGAGCCACTTCTGAAACTGTTTATCCATGCAGCCACCAATCAGACAAGAATTTTTGAGCCATCCCCAGTGATGGTCAACATGCTCATGTCAAACAAGGCTTTTGTGCTGAACTGAACTAGCAGTAACCCTGTCCAAGGATGGGTAGATAACTTTGACTTAATTAGGACAAAACTAAAATGACATACATTTTGGAACAGAGGGAGTAACATGAAAATTGTTGTGAATGATATGTAAATGTCCTAAGAAATATTTCTGTGAAAATTTAATATAATAACTTGAAGTACAAAATAATTTAAAAGTTGCTGCTCCAGCTCTCAAACATAAGATTGCAATTCTGTGGTGTAGTGTGGCCGTGTGGTTTACTTTGCAAACAGCATAGAGTACTGAGTACAGTCTGTATGAGTGCACCATATTCAGGCTCTTCCTTTATAAGCACATAGACATAGGCATACTACTCCACATTGTAAATCTATGACCTGAAACATGGAGGCATAAACAGATGCAAGTAATAAGCATCACCCAATTGGACACAGGTTTAACTGGAATCTACTTTATTCAGAATCAGAATAGTTTCAGGACTGACAGGCAAAAAAGAGAAAAAAAAGAAAACAATCAACATACTTACATGAATGAAAGATATGCAAAGCGAATTCGCTACTTTATATGGCAGAAAATTACTCTAGAGACATAGAAGTGCAAGCAGATCTAACTCTACTAATGAAACATTAGCCCATCCTCTGCAAACATGTATCGAACCTGATTGACCCACCATGTCATTTGAATAGATACTTATCAGGCAACGACATTCAATAGCAACAAACCTAGTGATTTTTGTACTAACTTCATTGGCATAAGCCGATTGTTACAATAACATTGTCATCGTGTGTCCAATATAAGTATACATGTACATGAGGATACGATCACCACATTCTTCTGTTCATTTACTTTTCATTAATCTTTGGCCTGAGTGGCCTCACCACCTTCTTCCTCACCTCCGCATGAATGTATCAGACCACAGGAAATATGTAACAATGAGAGTAAATGCAGTTGCTGCCTACCTGAAGTCATAAAGAAGCATGTCACCAATTCAAACCCACTGGATCATATATATATACATCTCCACATCAAACACTAGCCATAATTGTATCTGGCATTCATATCAATATATGTGTTTTTGTTTCATTTTGTAATACTAACAATCAGAGCTAGCACCATCTACCGTCCACAATGAGTGGGCTAAGAGGATGCGGCCCTTCCACCCTTGCAACAACCATTGCTGACCTTCCTCAACGACAAAATCCTTGTGGTATTGGTTCTTGACCATGTCCCTCACCATCTTGACAATCTCTTCATTCAAGGGCAGTTGCCTTAGGCCAGCCCGTTGGTTTCTGATCTGCCACTGCTTATATGTCTCACCACGTTCCACACGGTCCTCTCCCTCACATGCTATGGCATTCAGGGCAACCCAACCAAAGATATCCCGCTCAAGCACCAAGCGCAGTTGGCTCTCCCGAGACATGGTCGCATCAAGCATGTCAAAGAGCGCAGAGTGGTAAAAGAGGGCTTCCCGAAACCGTGACAAGAAGGTGGTGCCGTAAGAACCATTGACGACGGCTTGGATGAACACGTCAGGCTTCATCTTGCTGATGTTGCTGAGGACAACATCCCTAGGGCTGGGGCTGTCTGATATGACACTCTCGTCCATCAAGGTCCTGAAATTGAACAGATCGTTGACAACAAGGACCTCATCGGGCTCAACATTCAGATCATCGACACAAACGGTGTGCCACGGCGCCACCACAGAACGGAAACTCAGTGGCACACCGAGCTTGCGGGCACAGTTGGTGAGGCGATGACCCATCTCTGCCATGTGGTTTGCTGGGCGGAATCCAGGCTCTGGGAGGTCAATGCTGGTGATCCTGACCTCCGGTGGCCCGCCGTCCCTGGTCCCCAGCAAGCGCAGCAGCTCCGGCCACTGGAAGCCGGAATGGAGGCCATAATCCACGATGTGCAGCTTGCTCCTGCCAGCTGCGGCATCGAAGATGGTCTTGTTGGCAAACATGAAGGCCACCTTCCTGAAGCAGCAGGTTGACATGAAGAGCCGATAGGCCTTGAGGAACTCCACGAGCGGTGTCCGATTCATGCTGAGCGACCTGTACACCTGGCTCCCAGTGCCAGCCAGACGTGCCTCGAGCCCCTGTGCGAAACAGTAGGCAAGCCGCTGCGTGGCGTCCCCGGTAGGCGACGCGTGCTCCCTGATCTGACTGAGCAGCTCGTCTGCGCTGCGGCGATCGTCGATGACCGCCTTGGCACAGTGGATGAGCAAGGTGTGCAGGTCAACCACCCTGGCCGACCGGCGCTTGCCCCGTGCCCTGCTCCTCCTCCTCGCCTTCTTCTCGCCATCGTCCTTGGCGGGCACATTCTCAACGGATGATATGGCCAGGCCCTCCATCTCCTTGGAACAGGCATCGAATCCCCTCAGCATCATTTCGTCGAACACCTCGCGGGCGCCGGCTTCCTCCGACTCGGCCATCGCCAGCTTGCTGGTCCTGCCGGCATCGGCCTCCAGCTCATCGTCGCCGCCGGCGGTGTGCCTGTCCCTGCGGTCCTTGCCGCCGCCGCTTGTGTCATTGCCCACCAGCGTGGCAGCGGTGTAGGCCGGCAGGAACTTGCTGGCCTCCTCGACGCCCTTGAAGAATGCGGCAGTGAACATGTCCGTCCCGTACTCCTTGTCCTCGGGGGAGCCCCAGTCCTGGTCCGGCAAGAAGGGAGCGCCGGAGAGGATCTGGGCGAAGGGCCGCTGGGCGTCGAGGAGCGCGGGGTGGTCGGCGAGGCCGTCGACGTCCTCTTCCTCCTCCATGAGACGAGAAATGCGGGAGAGGTAGGAGGAGGCCGCGTCGCCGTCGACGCGGGGCGTGAAGCGTGGGAAGACAACGGGTGCCATGGCCATGCGCTGCCTACAAGCTTACTGCAACTGCAAAGCTTGCTTCGTGATTCTTTCTTCTTAAATAAAGAAGAAGCAGAAGAAGGTGGGTGGTGGTGCGTGGAACACTGGAACTGGATGGAATGACAAGCAAGTGATCCTCATCACCTCCTCGTGGAGATCGACTCGATGATTCCACTGCGATCGAATGGAATCGAAGCACGGCAGCAACGGAATCCATTCATGGTGTCTTGTTGCAGCTATCTAGTCTAGCACGTATACTTCAGCAACAAATGGAAGCCCGAGGAGTCAATTGAATGGCAGGCAGTAGAATAATAACAAGAGGGCCTGCAATTATGGTGTCTTGTTGTCACCTTCTTGTTAGCTTTTGTCTGTCCGTGGCCGGTGGCCTTTGACCTTTTTCGCAACAAGGCATTATTGCTTCTAGAATTGTATATTGACGATGAACGGATGATCGCGTGAGCGTGATGCACACGAAGCTAACTGTCCATGCTAAAATCATGAGTTTCTACTTTTTCAACACGAAAAAAAAAAGGTACGTACAGAGAAGCTAATTAATCAGTTATTATCATGGATGGATCAGGCCGCGGCGGCCCATGTGGAGAGTCCATAGAGCACCCTGCCCTTCCACCTGTGCAGCAGCCAGCCCTGATCCTCGTCGACGACGAAGTCCCTGTGATACTTGTCCTTCACCTTCTCCGTCACCACCTTCACGACGTCAGCCCGCAGCGGCGCGAGCTGCCGGAGCCCCGCCCGGTGGTTCCGCGCCTGCCACTGCCGGTACGTCTCGGGGCGCTCCACCCGGTCGGCGCCCTCGCACGCGACGACGTTGATGGCGGCGCGGCCGAAGATGTCCCTCTCCACCAGCAGCCGCTCCGGGCTGTCCCGCGCCACCGTCGCGTCCAGCAGGTCGAACTGCGCCGCGTAGTGGAACAGCGCCTCCCTGAACCTCGTCGGGAAGTAGGCCGCGCCGTAGCCGCCGCTCACCACGCCGTGGATGAACACGTCCGGCCGCATCCGCCGGATGTTGCCCAGCACCTCGTCCCTGGGGCTGCCGCCGGCGACATTGGCGGCGGCGCTGATGTCGATCTCGTCCGTCACCAGCCTGAAATGGCAGAGGCTGACGACGACCACCACCTCGGCGGCTGGGTCAAGGTCCAGGTCCTCGGGGCGCACGGACTCTCGCTTCGCCGCGATCCCTCGGAAGCTGAAGGGCACGCCGAGGTGGCGCGCGAGGTCGCTGAGGCGGCGCCCGGTGTCGTCGATGTGGTGCGCCGGCCGGAAGCCGGGCTGCGGCAGGTCAATGCCGGTGATCCTGACCAGCTCCGGCGGGCCGCCGTCCCTGGCGGCGAGGCCGCGCAGCAGCCCGGGCCACTGGAACCCGTACCCGAGGCCGTAGTCGACGATGTGCAGTCGCCGGCGGAGCTCGCTGCTGCCGGCGGCGGTGAGGGCGTCGTGGATGACCTTGTTGGAGAAGGCGAAGGCCACCTTCTTGCAGCAGCAGGCGGCCATGAAGAGGCGGTAGGCCCTGAGGAAGTCGGCGACGGAGGTGCGGCGGAGCATGAGCGAGCGGTACAGGCGGCTGCCCGTGCCGGCCAGCCGCGCCTCCAGGCCCTCGGCGAAGCAGTGCGCCAGCCGCTGCGCCGCGTCCCCCGTCGCCGACGAGTGCCGCCGGATGCGCGCCAGCAGCTCCTGCGCCGCCGCGCGGTCGCCTGTCGCCACGGCCTGCGCGCACCGGAGCAGCAGCGCTTGCAGCTCCACCGGGCCGCCGTCGTCGGCGACGGCAGCCGAGCCCCGGCGCCTCCGTCGCCGCGGGGGCTTCTCAGTGGTGGCGTCCGTGGTGGTGGCATCCGTCTGCTGCACGCCCTTCATGCAGATGTCGTCGCGCTCGTGGATCATCATTTCGTCGAACAACCGCCTGGCGTCGTCGGCCTCGTCCGCCGTCGACAGCATGAGCTTGGTGGCCCTGTTGTGCAACTCCGGTGACCCGGGGTCGCTGTCGTCCCGGGTTCTGTTCTTGCGGAGCAGAGTAGTGTTGCCGGTTGGCAATGGCGGCAAGAACTTGGTGGCCTCCTCCATGCCCTTGAGGAAGGCGGAGGTGGCCATGTCTGCATCGCTGCCGTTGGGCGAGTAGTCAGAGGAGTCAGAGGTGCCATTGTTCTTCCCCTGCCCCTGAGCCTCACCATCACCATCGACGGAAGAGGACGACGGCGAGGTGGTTGTGGCGCCGGCGCCGCCGCTGCTAGAGGCCGAGGCAGCAACGTCAGCTAGGATGTCGGCGAAGGGCTGCTGGGCGTTGAGCAGCGCGGGGTGGTCCGGGTACTGGTAGAAGAAGCTGTCGGCGTGGGCGTCCTCCTCCTCCTCCTCCATGAGCATTTGCGAGATGTAGGGGAGGACCATGTCCTCGTCGTCCAAGTGCGCAGGCGGCGTCGGCGGGAGGTCGAGGAAGACGGAAGGGGAGGGTGGGTCGGGATGATGGAGGAGAAACAACTCCAGCTCCTCTGGTGGCACTGGCACGGCGGCCATGGTTGACGATCGATCGATCGAGCTAACAGGACGAACGATCGAGTTACGGTGCGACTGTATGTGACGCTGCGAAATGGAGCTCGCATGCAGGTCCCCGCTTTCAATGGCTTTATTTATTATCCTATAATCATCGGCGAGGCCGGCCGGCGGTGGGGCCTGCAGGGCTCGCCGGAGTTTCGAGGCAAGTGCTGGATCGGAGACTCGGAGGCGGCGTGCGGATGCATGGACCCCAACGACCGACCGACCCTGCACATGTCACATCTGATACATACTGTATGATCGTACGTGGTGGCCAGCATTTCAACGACCAACAAAAAACGAAGCAAAGTTTAACTGGGCCGGGCAGGCCACATTTTCCAGGCAGCCGCCCTGCCGGAGTGCCCTTTGAATATCCAATCCAGGTGAGTGCGGCGTGGGCCACCTTATTATAAAATACGTACTAGCTACTCTTTGAAAATTCAGCAGGAACCCGAACCTGCAGCTCAGTCTCAGTATAACAAAAACAACGTCATAGTAGGTGAGCTTATGTCCACTGATTATTATTATACACTTAGGTACACCTAGTACGCTGTATTATATAGTGAATCACCACTAATAAGTAGGAGTACGTACACGTACTCTTATGCTCCAAATTACTATAAGTTATTCTGAGTTTTTAAAATACATTACTTTTACTATATATGTATGTGTGTGTGTATATATATATATATAGTTGCATAGAAAAAAAATAATGTGTTTTAGCGACTCATAGTTTAAAACAAAGAAAAAAAATATAAGTACTCTGCTAGTTAAGCAACATGGCACTGACTGAATTAAAGAGCAACAAGTGCACCTACTCCTCCCCCCCCCCCCCCCCCCCAGCCCCCAACCCACCCCACACACATGAAGATTTGGGAGATCTTGTTCCCACGGGAATATAATGAACTTTATATATGATAGTATGATAGTATGGTTATGTTGGCATTGTCAACACAACCGTGGCCGTTAGGGCATCTTCAAGACTTAATTTCTAAAATTTAGTTTAAATTTTGATTCTTTCAATGCTTTTAAAACACTCTGCAATAACTCCTAATCTCTGTGCAAATGGATAAATTGTTCCAATTGTGCAATAGTATACGCAGTTAGTCTAGAGGTGGAAGGACATGAGTAAGAATAAGGAGTGACGTCAGATTTCACAATGCAAATATACAAGAGAGAGTATAAAGTGACTCGGAGTGATTAGAAATAGTCCGAGCTCCCAACTTCTTTAGCCACTTTGATAAACTTATTGATTTACAATTGCTTTCTTAGAACTAAGGGGCTTGCTAAAGCGTGCGCGCATAGGATTTTGGGCTCCTGGCGCGCACGCTTCCCCCACAAAGCAGAGCGAGCAGATGAATTTTTAAAAAAAATAGCAGGAAGTCCCTCGCCCCCGTCGCCCCGCCTGCGGGCAGTAGGGTTCGCCGGAGCTCTGGTGAGCTACGGCGAGCTAGGGCCCTAGCTTTAGGAGCTCGCCGGAGCTCTGGTAAACCCTACCGCCCGCAGCGTCCCCCCTCTTCCCCTCGCCCAGCTCCGGCTGCGCCCGCGCTCGCCTTCTTCTCCAACTCCGGCACAGCGGCGGCTTAGGGTTTCGGTGAGCCGCCCTCGCCCTAGGCCTGGCCCGGCTGCCGTCCCCGCCGCCAGAACCCTAAGCCGCCCGCTAGCCGTCCCCTGTCTTCCCTTCCTGCCCCCCTGTAATACCCCGGGTATTACGGATTTAATTAATCTGCCATGTCATCATATTTAAATTAATCATTTGCATATGATTGTGATTAGGTCCCTAGAGTGATTTGAATTTAATTAGTATTTGTTTGTAAAATTAAATTCCCAAATAAAGGTTTAAAAATTTACTTTTATTAGGACCAAAACCTAATTCAAAATCTAAAAGGAATTTTGAGATAGCCCCTTAATAAAAGTTTTAGATCTTTTAAAATGGAACAACTTTTATTTTTAGAGATTTCAAAGTTCTGTGGTGGAAATTCAAATTTATTTCAAAACAATGATTTAAAACTTAGTTTTGGATTGTCATTTCAAAAATTATTTGGAATCTGGCAAAACTTCATAAATAGAAGTTGTAAAGCTCATTGAGTAGAACAACTTTTATTTTGGCAATTTTTCAAGTTGTTGAGAAAATTTAAAAGTAATTTTGAAAATACAGTTTGAAATTTAAAACTCTAGTTTACCCCTTTTTCTGTAGTTTCAAAAATATTTCGAATTTGAATTTAGTTCCAAAAGCAAAGTTGTTCAGAATTTCAAACCCTACAACTTTTGTTTTTGCAGTTTTTCATGTTTTTATGCAAAATCAGTCGAATTTGGTCAAAAACCGACAGCCCCCTAGGGAATAGTGCTACAGTGTTTCGCCCCTCTTACTGTTCGCGAACAGAACCGGCAACCGCCGTGTCGCGCGCGGGCGCGCGGCGAGCCGTGCCGGCCGGGATCGTGCCCCGCGACCATTGCAGATACGGGCGCGCGTGCGCCGCGTCGTGCCGCGCCTGTCCCCGCCCGTTGCCCCTCCAAATTGGCAGAGACCACCCCTCTCCACGCCATTTTCTCCCTCCCGGTCGCCATCGCCACCTCTCGGTCGCCGGCCAAATTCGCCGTCGTCACACCACCACCACCCTCTCCATCTCCCTGCTAGCTCGCCAACTCCCTTGCGCTTTGTTTGCAACCGTTGGCGAGAGCTGTAGTGGTCTGTAGGTGCCGGAGTGCTCGTCGCCGTTCTTGCGGGCGGTCGGAGCTCCGCCGCGGCTGTTCCCCGCGTGACTAACCCCTTTGTGGTGAGCTTCTTCTCCCTCGGGTTCGTGTTATGAACTCCCTGATCCCTGCCTAACCTCGTGCGCTCGGTGGTTTTCCGTTTCTTGCCCTGGAGTTCTCGGAACGGGAAGGACGCCGCCGGTGCACACCGTTGCCGTTGCTGCCACCGCCAAGATCATTGTTCCGCGCCACCTCTGCCTTCACCGACTCGCCCGTTGGCTTCGTGGCGAGCCACTGAGTCTTTCCCGTCCTCTCTCCCTTCCTCTATCCCTTTGTTTTGGCCGGCGCAGAGCCGCCGTGCCGTCGGCTTCCGCCATGGGCGAGGTGCTCCTCACCGTGGGAGGCTAGGCTAGAGCCTAACCTCTCGGGGGTGCTCGTTAGGAGTTAGGGTAGCCGTAGAGTCGCTCGGGTTCGTCGCTGGGGTCGCCGGCGGCGAGGGCCGTGCTAGCCGCGCGCGCGCGTGCGCGTGCACGGGAGCCGGCGGGAGGTAGGAGGAGGAGCTGACAGGTGGGGTCCGCCCGTCAGCGTCTCGCCTCGCGTGGCCGTGGGCCGCGTGCGCGCGGGAGCGGTGCGCGCGTGCGCTTGGGCCATGTTGGGCCGGCTCGGGCGCGAGCGCGGTCGGCTGGGCCGTCTCGGCCGAGTGGGCCGTTTTCATTTTTTCCAAAGGGATTTCAAATGTCTTTTCTATTTTTATTTATTTGAATAGTGCTGATGATTGTTATTTTCATATGAATTAATCTGTTAGATGGAAAAATGTGAGAATAATTGTGTATGCTCTCTGAAGTATGTAGTATTTGTTAAAAATATAATATAGGGTGTTCCAGTGCCTTTAATCTGCTGTATAAATCAGTGAAGTAATTAATAAATGTAAGTTTGTGTAATTTTAATTAATTCTCTGTAAATCCAAAAATCATGAAATTTATTGTGGCTCTATTTGGTGATAAAGCCTAGCTGTTGGTAAAGTTTGGTTACAATTGAAGTTAGTTTGGTCAATTAATAAATATATGTGAAATTAGGGATTAATAAAGTAAATAGAAAAATGAATTTAGGTTTGTTGTGTGAATTTTTGGATTGAATGAAGACCAAGGAATCTTTCACTGTGTGATCCTTGGCAATTTGAGAACTTAGTGCTTGGTAGTAGTCATAAAGCTGTGTAGCGGATTTCTGTGACCGTTAAAAAGGTCAATAAAACAAAAGTAGGAAACATTACTTTTACCTTCCGTAGATTGTTTACAACTTTACCGTGAAGGAAAGTTGTACTCAAGGTATTAATGGTTTACTTTCAAGCATTTCATTTGTTGCCCTCATGCCACGCTAAGCATACATCATTGCATACGTGTAGTGCCCGTTCCCGAGGGGGTCCAGGTCGAGACTACTACTGAGGAGGCCACTCCAGAAGTCATCCAAGGATTCGACATCTGCGGGACTGATCCCGACCCGACGCTGTACACGATCCAAGGCAAGCCCCGGTGCATTCAGCCCCTCTATTACAAAATATTTATAATTCGAGTTAATCTACTGCATAAGGTTGATAGGAGTTGATTGTCACCTATCCAGATGCATTGTCTCAAATAAATACCCTGAAACCTGATTTAAATAAAATGGTTTGAGAAATGCTTAGGCATGCTTAATGAACTTAGCTTTGCATAAAAGAAAAACTATTTTCTGTGCCATGATTATACTTATACTTTGATTGGTGAAGAACTGGTTATCCGCTGGTCGATGTGTATTTGGGTTGGAGTCCCAATGCATGGTCGCTTTCGGAATAGTTTGGAACTGGTCGATGTCTTTGGAAACGTGTTTCGTTGGGTGGCCAGCTCATGGGGCGGCGTTCCCTATGTCTCACTCACCCGACAGGCACGATAATAAAAACTGTCGGGTAGTCTTGTACTTGGGTTAGAGTCCCAATGCAGGATTGACGGCAGGAAGGAAGTAGGGACCGTTCGTTGTAGGTCTGCTGTGATCATGATGAACAGCCTAGCCACATACCAATGCGGAAAGCCTAGAGTTCGGTGACGCTATTGCTGGAACCGACAACCACGCACTGGGAGTGGAGAGATGGCGAGAGTAGCTTGTACCCACGTGGCCGGCGTGCCTGGATAAGAGTGGAGTACTGTGCTCTCGGGTGGCGCAGGACCGGTTCCGGGATAGCAAAGCCGTGACGACGGGTTGGTATATGTATGCCGGCGTGCTGCATATGCAGTGTGGTTAGAATCCCCAGCTGGGTACTTTCTGGATTCGAATCGACGTGCTCCTCGGTTATGGAGACTTGATCCTCACACTCTACACCGAAAAGTGGTTCTCAACTAGGTGTTTTCTGAATGAATAAAGTAATTGAAAGATTGATGATACATGAGTCTGAATATTGGAGCTATAAATATGATTATAATAATGACAAAATAAAAAATGGAACAGGATAGATTGCTTTTCTGCAAACTCCTTACCTTCTGCTAGCCTTACCCACAGCCTTACATTCCTAAGTCTCATCTTACACCTTTAGTCGGGTAAGTCTTGCGGAGTACCCCAAGTACTCAGGGTTTGTTAACCCCTGTTGCAGGAGGACCGCCGCCGGAGGTCTGTCTTGCCCCTTGCTGTGTGACTGTGGTCGAGGAAGGCAGCGATGATGAGTGAAGTGGAACCCGTGGGCAGGGTTCAAGTTATTTTATCTAGTATTGTGTAACTATTCCACTGATACTGCTATGTCCTCTGGTCTGTAATAACTATATTTGAATCCTATTTGAACAACCGGTTTGTAATCTAAATGTTATGTAATCTTCCGCACTGTTACTCTGATGTATTTTATTATGAAATGTTGTAATCCTGTGATGATTCTGCAATGGTGATCCTGTCGGAGAAAAGGGCGCTAATGTAGCCCGACAGACCTGTCTAGATCATTTGGGACACGGGCCCGGCTGTCAGAAGTCGTTAGTGACAATGACAGGTGCCGGTGGGCCAGGTGATTTAGCCGGTTCTGTTACAGTTGGTACCAGAGCATTCCATTGCTAATCATTATGGATTACTTTTCAAAAATTTCAAAATGTTTTGGATCATAAAAAGTTTAACCTATTATTTTGGGTCCAAATTGCTTCTATCCTTACCTTGTTCAGTAGTTCTTGTCTTGTTCTATATTTTACCTTATAGGATTAAGGTAGCTGGTGGAATAATATTATTATTAGCCCTATGTTAAAAGTTTATTTATGTATGTAGGTACCTTGCATGATTTAAATTCGTAAGTACGTACATGCATCATGATAATCACACCTGTTAATTAACTTCCTCCTTAAAGTGGGTTTTTTTTGGGATAGTTTACCGAACCTATTCTTGCTAACCCAATATATCCTAAAATTCCACTCACCTTCTCTAGATGGCCCGTTGCAAGCTCACAGCACGCAAGATGACCGGACCACGTGGCGTTCCACGCCCCAGTTGGCGCCACGCACTGGCGAGGGCGGAGCTTCTGGGAGTCGCCCACCTCGTCGCAGCAGCGAGGAGCTTGAGGCTGAGGTTGGAAGGCTGCAGGAGCTAGTCAGGCAGTGGGAGGAAGAATACAGAGTGGCACGTCTCAACCACTACCGTGACGTGAGGACCAATCGAGATCTGCGTCGAGAGATCGATCACCTGACCAAGCAGAGGGATGAAGCTTGGGATCGTGAGGAGACGATCATGGACAGGATGCTCGAGGCGGAGCAGCGTGTTGGTCAGCTTGAGCTCTACAACAACGTCTTGCACGAGGAGGTGCATGAGCTCTATGGTGAGCTCCACCCTATTCCTGTACCGCAGGAGGAGGATCCTGAGTTGGGAGTTGTCCTCGGTCAGGAGGATGAGGACGTGGAGGACGTTGACGTGGAGGTCAAGCCTGTCGAGGTCGTCGGGGCAGATGCCGAGGAGGACTTCGAGGAGATCGACGAGGACAGTGACGCTTCTGGCGCGTCTGGGATCGACGAGGACTAGGCCCGTGTGGCCTAGAGTTGTCAGCTTGTTGTTCTCTTTTGTCTGTAATATAGGTGCTTGCCTAGAAAACCTTAGTTATGGGTTGTGGGTCTTGCCTGGATGCAAGCCATGTTGTGTGAACCTTGTATTATTGCTGTGTGCTGCTATGTTTGCTTAACTAATGTAAGACTCAAGTTGGGTTTGCTTATTAACAGATGGGAGACAACTCTGATAATGCAACTGGTGTTCCCCAACCACCTCAGTTTCCACCCACTCTGGCAGAGGCCATCGCTGCATTGACCAATGTTGCAGCGCTGCTAGCTCAGAATCAGCAAGATCGTGGTGGACGTCGTGGCCGCCGTGATAATGAGGATACCACCTATGTTGACTTCACTGACACCCGCCCACCGGTGTTCACTAAGGCTGATGAACCCTTAGAAGCCGATGATTGGCTCCGTACCATGGAGCAGAAGTTTAGCTTGATTCACTGTACCGAGGTCCAGAAACCTCTGTTTGCAGCTCAGTAGCTCCGTGGCCCAGCGACTACTTGGTATGCCAACCTTTTGGCTGCGCAGGATGCTGGACATCAACTTACCTGGCACGAGTTCCGTGAAGCTTTTCGTGCTCATTACATCCCTGCGGGTGTGATGAAGTTGAAGCTGGATCAGTTTCTGGCCCTGAAGCAGAATGAGTCCACTGTCGCTCAGTATCTTAGGCAGTTCAACCACTTGGCACAGTATGCACCTGAGCATACCAACACTGATGCTAAGAGGAGAGCCTGCTTTGTCAGAGGTCTGAACTTCAAGATTCAACGCAGTCTGTCTAACAACCTCAAGTGCACTTTTCATGAGGCAGTGGATAGTGCAATAGCTTTTGAGGAAAGCGACCGTCAGCTCCAAGAGGAGAAGAAGAAGAGCAAAAGGTCTAGCTCTTCTGGCAGTCAGAAACGCCAGAAAGTTATCTATCATCCTACCCACCATAACCGTCCGTCATATCCCCATCAGCAGGTAGTTGTGCGCACTGCCGCTACCTCTCATACCTCTAATCAGCAAAACACCACTCAGCCGAATGCCCCTGGCGTTCGTATCAACACTCCACAGACCAACTATAATCATCCATGCTACAACTGTGGAAAGGTGGGACACTGGGCCCGTGATTGCCCTTTTCCGAAGCAGTACAACTAGAATGTGCAGAAAAGTCCTGGTGTTCCGCAACAGCAAGTTCAGCACCGTGGTCACCAGCAGCATGCTCAGAAGGGCAAGACTGTCAAGAAGGCAGGTCGGGTCTATTACACTCAGATTGAGGATATTCCTGCTGGAGAACCTGTCATGATGGGTAAGTTTCCTGTTGCTAGCCATTCGGCCGTTCTGCTATTTGATTCTGGTGCATCTCATTCGTTCATCAACCGTACATTTGTGGTTAAGCATGATATATCTATTGGGGAGATAAAGGAAGATTTCCTTATACATTCGCCCGGGGGGCGTATAACTACTAAAGAGGTAGTTCAGGGAGTACCTATAGAGCTGGGAGGGCATAAATTCCCAACCACAATGATAGTACTTAAGGATCAGGATATAGATGTGATATTAGGTATGAATTAGATGTATCAGCATAAGGCCTTGATTGATGTGTTGAATAGAACCATAAGAGTGAACATACCTAATAGTCAAACTCAACTTCTTATCCAACTTCCATTGCCCGTAAGAAAGATTGAAAAGACCGTGCAAAGGTTGTGTGCCACCGCAGTTGAAGAAGTATTGAAGATTCCAGTGGTCTGCGAATTTCCAGACGTATTCCCTGATGAGTTGCCTGGTTTGCCACCTGATCGAGATGTGGAATTTGCTATTGAGCTAAAACCTGGAACCGCACCTATATCTCGTAGAGCCTACAGAATGCCTCCCAAGGAATTGGCAGAGCTTAAAGTGCAGCTGCAAGATTTGCTAGATAAGGGTTTCATCAGACCCAGCTCATCTCCTTGGGGTTGTCCTGCCAACTTTGTCAAGAAGAAAGACAAATCCCTCCGACTCTGTATTGATTACCGTCCACTCAACGAGGTCACCATCAAAAACAAATATCCTTTACCCCGTATTGACCTACTCTTTGACCAGCTGGCTGGAGCTAAGGTGTTTTCCAAGATTGACCTTAGGTCTGGCTACCACCAAATAAAGATCCGTCCCGAAGACATCCCAAAAACAGCTTTCACCGCTAGATATGGCCTATATGAATACCTTGTCATGTCTTTTGGCCTAACCAATGCACCCGCCTATTTCATGTACCTCATGAATTCCGTCTTCATGCCTGAGCTCGACAAATTTGTTGTCGTATTCATTGATGACATCCTGATCTATTCTAAAACACCCGAAGAACATGCCAACCACCTCCGTATCGTCTTGAACCGTTTAAGAGAACATCAACTCTATGCCAAATTCAGCAAATGTGAGTTCTGGTTGGACCGAGTTCCATTTCTTGGGCATATCCTGACAGCGGAAGGTGTGTCCGTAGATCCAAGTAAGGTGGAAGAAATCTTGAACTGGAAACCACCAACCACTGTGCACCAGGTTCGCAGTTTCATTGGAATGGCGGGATATTACCGCCGATTCATTCCGGATTTCTCAAGAATAGCTAAGCCTATAACCAACCTATTGAAGACTCAGGTCAAGTTTGTCTGGTCGCCAGAATGCGAGACAGCGTTTCAAACCTTGAAGAGATGTTTGACCACTGCACCAGTCCTTGCTCAGCCAGATATTGAAAAGCCGTTTGATGTGTACTGCGATGCGTCGGGTACTGGCCTTGGTTGTGTTTTGATGCAAGAGGGCCGAGTCATTGCTTATGCTTCACGACAACTCCGGCCTCATGAAGAGAATTATCCCACTCATGATCTTGAATTGGCAGCTGTGGTTCATGCATTGAAGATCTGGCGTCACTACTTGTTAGGCAGCACATGCAATGTCTACACTGATCACAAAAGCCTGAAATACATCTTTACACAAGAAGAATTAAATATGAGGCAACGAAGATGGCTTGAGTTGATAAAAGATTATGATATTGAAGTGCACTACCATCCTGGTAAAGCTAATGTGGTTGCCGACGCACTCAGTCGGAAGGCTCATTGTAATTGCTTGACTGTAAAGCCATATGATCTGTCGTTGTGTTACGGGTTAGAAAAATTGGGCATAGAAATAGTCCCTCAAGGCAGTTGGAACAATATCAGCATCAAAACCTCCATCCGTGATGAAATCGTGGCTGCTCAGAAAAATAGTAAAGGTATCAGGCACATCAAAGAGAAAATCCAAGCAGGGAAAGCAGATTGTTTCAGAATTGATGATGAAGGGATTGTATGGTTCAAGAATCGGCTTGTAGTTCCAAAAATTCCAGAGTTACGTGGCAAGATTCTTGACGAAGCTCATTTGACAAGATACTCTATTCATCCGGGAAGCAACAAAATGTACCAGGATTTGAAACAGAAGTTTTGGTGGACTAAGATGAAGATCGAGATTGCTCAGTATGTAGCAAAATGCGACACTTGTCAGAAAGTAAAAGCTGTACACATGAAGCCTGGTAGAGAGCTGCAACCATTACCTGTTCCTGCATGGAAATGGGAAGACATCAGCATGGATTTCATTATGGGTCTCCCAACAACCTCTAGGGGTTTCAATTCCATCTGGGTTGTTGTGGACCGCCTCACTAAACAAGCTCATTTCTTACCTGTCAAGAAAATGTACAGGGCTCCGCACTACGCCAAGCTATACATAGAAAATCTGATGAAGCTACATGGAGTGCCCAAGACCATTGTCTCTGACCGAGGTACTCAATTCATATCCCAATTTTGGAGATCCTTTCATAAATCATTGGGTACAAAACTCCTGCATAGCACAGCCTATCATCCTCAGACTGACGGACAGACAGAGAGAATAAATCAGATACTTGAAGACATGTTAAGAGCCTGTGCACTCAATTACCCTGAGAAATGGGACGAGTGTTTGGCATTGGCCGAATTCTCGTACAACAACAGTTACCAAGAAAGTATAAAATGGCTCCGTTTGAGGCAGTATATGGCCGCAGGTGTCGTACTCCATTGAATTGGTCCGAGCCTGAAGAAAGATGGTTCTATGGAGTTGACTTGGTCAATGAAGCCGAAGAGAAGGTTCGACTGATACAGGAAAATTTGAAAGTGGCACAGTCACGACAGAAAAGTTATGCCGATCAGCGGCGCAGACCTTTGACATTTCAGGTTGGAGACTATGTATATTTGAAAGTTTCGCCTATGAAAGGAGTTAACCGTTTTGGAGTCAAAGGCAAGTTAGCCCCGCGTTATATTGGACCGTTCTTAATCATAGGACGCGTGGGAAAGGTAGCTTACAAGCTTGAATTGCCAGAACATCTCTCGGAAGTACACAATGTGTTTCATGTTTCTCAGCTGAAGAAGTGTCTCCGAGTACCTGGACAAGTCATCGATGTAGAAGGAGTAGCACTTGAACCTGAATTGACATACTCGGAGTAGCCAGTACGAGTTTTGGATATAAAGGACCGTGTTACCCGAAGGACCACAACCAGATGGTACAAGATCCAATGGAGTGATCATTCTGAAGATGAAGCTACCTGGGAATCTGAAGATTTCTTGGCAGAAAACTTCCCTGAGTTCCTTGCTACCTTGTAAAATGTAAACCTGTCTTTTAATGTGTATGTTTTCCCCTTGTCTCTTGTTTAAGCTTGAACTTGTTGTTGTTATTCTTTTCCATTACTTTGTTTCAGCCTTGGTTATGTACCTAATCTCGGGACGAGATTTCTTTTAGGGGGGAAGGCTGTAATACCCCGGGTATTACGGATTTAATTAATCTGCCATGTCATCATATTTAAATTAATCATTTGCATATGATTGTGATTAGGTCCCTAGAGTGATTTGAATTTAATTAGTATTTGTTTGTAAAATTAAATTCCCAAATAAAGGTTTAAAAATTTACTTTTATTAGGACCAAAACCTAATTCAAAATCTAAAAGGAATTTTGAGATAGCCCCTTAATAAAAGTTTTAGATCTTTTAAAATGGAACAACTTTTATTTTTAGAGATTTCAAAGTTCTGTGGTGGAAATTCAAATTTATTTCAAAACAATGATTTAAAACTTAGTTTTGGATTGTCATTTCAAAAATTATTTGGAATCTGGCAAAACTTCATAAATAGAAGTTGTAAAGCTCATTGAGTAGAACAACTTTTATTTTGGCAATTTTTCAAGTTGTTGAGAAAATTTAAAAGTAATTTTGAAAATACAGTTTGAAATTTAAAACTCTAGTTTACCCCTTTTTCTGTAGTTTCAAAAATATTTCGAATTTGAATTTAGTTCCAAAAGCAAAGTTGTTCAGAATTTCAAACCCTACAACTTTTGTTTTTGTAGTTTTTCATGTTTTTATGCAAAATCAGTCGAATTTGGTCAAAAACCGACAGCCCCCTAGGGAATAGTGCTACAGTGTTTCGCCCCTCTTACTGTTCGCGAACAGAACCGGCAACCGCCGTGTCGCGCGCGGGCGCGCGGCGAGCCGTGCCGGCCGGGATCGTGCCCCGCGACCATTGCAGATACGGGCGCGCGTGCGCCGCGTCGTGCCGCGCCTGTCCCCGCCCGTTGCCCCTCCAAATTGGCAGAGACCACCCCTCTCCACGCCATTTTCTCCCTCCCGGTCGCCATCGCCACCTCTCGGTCGCCGGCCAAATTCGCCGTCGTCACACCACCACCACCCTCTCCATCTCCCTGCTAGCTCGCCAACTCCCTTGCGCTTTGTTTGCAACCGTTGGCGAGAGCTGTAGTGGTCTGTAGGTGCCGGAGTGCTCGTCGCCGTTCTTGCGGGCGGTCGGAGCTCCGCCGCGGCTGTTCCCCGCGTGACTAACCCCTTTGTGGTGAGCTTCTTCTCCCTCGGGTTCGTGTTATGAACTCCCTGATCCCTGCCTAACCTCGTGCGCTCGGTGGTTTTCCGTTTCTTGCCCTGGAGTTCTCGGAACGGGAAGGACGCCGCCGGTGCACACCGTTGCCGTTGCTGCCACCGCCAAGATCATTGTTCCGCGCCACCTCTGCCTTCACCGACTCGCCCGTTGGCTTCGTGGCGAGCCACTGAGTCTTTCCCGTCCTCTCTCCCTTCCTCTATCCCTTTGTTTTGGCCGGCGCAGAGCCGCCGTGCCGTCGGCTTCCGCCATGGGCGAGGTGCTCCTCACCGTGGGAGGCTAGGCTAGAGCCTAACCTCTCGGGGGTGCTCGTTAGGAGTTAGGGTAGCCGTAGAGTCGCTCGGGTTCGTCGCTGGGGTCGCCGGCGGCGAGGGCCGTGCTAGCCGCGCGCGCGCGTGCGCGTGCACGGGAGCCGGCGGGAGGTAGGAGGAGGAGCTGACAGGTGGGGTCCGCCCGTCAGCGTCTCGCCTCGCGTGGCCGTGGGCCGCGTGCGCGCGGGAGCGGTGCGCGCGTGCGCTTGGGCCATGTTGGGCCGGCTCGGGCGCGAGCGCGGTCGGCTGGGCCGTCTCGGCCGAGTGGGCCGTTTTCATTTTTTCCAAAGGGATTTCAAATGTCTTTTCTATTTTTATTTATTTGAATAGTGCTGATGATTGTTATTTTCATATGAATTAATCTGTTAGATGGAAAAATGTGAGAATAATTGTGTATGCTCTCTGAAGTATGTAGTATTTGTTAAAAATATAATATAGGGTGTTCCAGTGCCTTTAATCTGCTGTATAAATCAGTGAAGTAATTAATAAATGTAAGTTTGTGTAATTTTAATTAATTCTCTGTAAATCCAAAAATCATGAAATTTATTGTGGCTCTGTTTGGTGATAAAGCCTAGCTGTTGGTAAAGTTTGGTTACAATTGAAGTTAGTTTGGTCAATTAATAAATATATGTGAAATTAGGGATTAATAAAGTAAATAGAAAAATGAATTTAGGTTTGTTGTGTGAATTTTTGGATTGAATGAAGACCAAGGAATCTTTCACTGTGTGATCCTTGGCAATTTGAGAACTTAGTGCTTGGTAGTAGTCATAAAGCTGTGTAGCGGATTTCTGTGACCGTTAAAAAGGTCAATAAAACAAAAGTAGGAAACATTACTTTTACCTTCCGTAGATCGTTTACAACTTTACCGTGAAGGAAAGTTGTACTCAAGGTATTAATGGTTTACTTTCAAGCATTTCATTTGTTGCCCTCATGCCACGCTAAGCATACATCATTGCATACGTGTAGTGCCCGTTCCCGAGGGGGTCCAGGTCGAGACTACTACTGAGGAGGCCACTCCAGAAGTCATCCAAGGATTCGACATCTGCGGGACTGATCCCGACCCGACGCTGTACACGATCCAAGGCAAGCCCCGGTGCATTCAGCCCCTCTATTACAAAATATTTATAATTCGAGTTAATCTACTGCATAAGGTTGATAGGAGTTGATTGTCACCTATCCAGATGCATTGTCTCAAATAAATACCCTGAAACCTGATTTAAATAAAATGGTTTGAGAAATGCTTAGGCATGCTTAATGAACTTAGCTTTGCATAAAAGAAAAACTATTTTCTGTGCCATGATTATACTTATACTTTGATTGGTGAAGAACTGGTTATCCGCTGGTCGATGTGTATTTGGGTTGGAGTCCCAATGCATGGTCGCTTTCGGAATAGTTTGGAACTGGTCGATGTCTTTGGAAACGTGTTTCGTTGGGTGGCCAGCTCATGGGGCGGCGTTCCCTATGTCTCACTCACCCGACAGGCACGATAATAAAAACTATCGGGTAGTCTTGTACTTGGGTTAGAGTCCCAATGCAGGATTGACGGCAGGAAGGAAGTAGGGACCGTTCGTTGTAGGTCTGCTGTGATCATGATGAACAGCCTAGCCACATACCAATGCGGAAAGCCTAGAGTTCGGTGACGCTATTGCTGGAACCGACAACCACGCACTGGGAGTGGAGAGATGGCGAGAGTAGCTTGTACCCACGTGGCCGGCGTGCCTGGATAAGAGTGGAGTACTGTGCTCTCGGGTGGCGCAGGACCGGTTCCGGGATAGCAAAGCCGTGACGACGGGTTGGTATATGTATGCCGGCGTGCTGCATATGCAGTGTGGTTAGAATCCCCAGCTGGGTACTTTCTGGATTCGAATCGACGTGCTCCTCGGTTATGGAGACTTGATCCTCACACTCTACACCGAAAAGTGGTTCTCAACTAGGTGTTTTCTGAATGAATAAAGTAATTGAAAGATTGATGATACATGAGTCTGAATATTGGAGCTATAAATATGATTATAATAATGACAAAATAAAAAATGGAACAGGATAGATTGCTTTTCTGCAAACTCCTTACCTTCTGCTAGCCTTACCCACAGCCTTACATTCCTAAGTCTCATCTTACACCTTTAGTCGGGTAAGTCTTGCGGAGTACCCCAAGTACTCAGGGTTTGTTAACCCCTGTTGCAGGAGGACCGCCGCCGGAGGTCTGTCTTGCCCCTTGCTGTGTGACTGTGGTCGAGGAAGGCAGCGATGATGAGTGAAGTGGAACCCGTGGGCAGGGTTCAAGTTATCTTATCTAGTATTGTGTAACTATTCCACTGATACTGCTATGTCCTCTGGTCTGTAATAACTATATTTGAATCCTATTTGAACAACCGGTTTGTAATCTAAATGTTATGTAATCTTCCGCACTGTTACTCTGATGTATTTTATTATGAAATGTTGTAATCCTGTGATGATTCTGCAATGGTGATCCTGTCGGAGAAAAGGGCGCTAATGTAGCCCGACAGACCTGTCTAGATCATTTGGGACACGGGCCCGGCTGTCAGAAGTCGTTAGTGATAATGACAGGTGCCGGTGGGCCAGGTGATTTAGCCGGTTCTGTTACAGTTGGTACCAGAGCATTCCATTGCTAATCATTATGGATTACTTTTCAAAAATTTCAAAATGTTTTGGATCATAAAAAGTTTAACCTATTATTTTGGGTCCAAATTGCTTCTATCCTTACCTTGTTCAGTAGTTCTTGTCTTCTTCTATATTTTACCTTATAGGATTAAGGTAGCTGGTGGAATAATATTATTATTAGCCCTATGTTAAAAGTTTATTTATGTATGTAGGTACCTTGCATGATTTAAATTCGTAAGTACGTACATGCATCATGATAATCACACCTGTAAAGCCATATGATCTGTCGTTGTGTTACGGGATAGAAAAATTGGGCATAGAAATAGTCCCTCAAGGCAGTTGGAACAATATCAGCATCAAAACCTCCATCCGTGATGAAATCGTGGCTGCTCAGAAAAATAGTAAAGGTATCAGGCACATCAAAGAGAAAATCCAAGCAGGGAAAGCAGATTGTTTCAGAATTAATGATGAAGGAATTGTATGGTTCAACAATCGGCTTGTAGTTCCAAAAATTCCAGAGTTACGTGGCAAGATTCTTGACGAAGCTCATTTGACAAGATACTCTATTCATCCGGGAAGCAACAAAATGTACCAGGATTTGAAACAGAAGTTTTGGTGGACTAAGATGAAGATCGATGTCGGCGCCCTCGTCCTTGAGCTTTCTGAAATGGAGCGCGCCATTGACGACGAGCACCTCATCGTGTTCGATGTTGAGGTCATCGACGGAAACCTCCTCCCACTTTGCGGCGACGATGCTGTGGAACCTGAACGACGGGACGCCATGCCATCGAGCAAAATCGGCGAGGCGGCGGGCGGTCTCCTGGATCCGAGCAGCCGGACGAAACCCGGGCTGGGGGACGCCAATGGCGGTGATCCTCACCTCGGGCGGCCCACCCTTGAGGTTACCCCAGTAGCCCAGCAACGTCGGCCACTGGAACCCATAACAGTCGCCATAATCCACGATGTGCACCTTCTTTCTCCCAGCAATAGCGTTGCAGATGGCCATGTTGGAGAACTTGAACGCCATGGCCCTGAAGCAGCAGACCGCCAGGTGGAGCTGGTAGGCCTTGAGGAGCTCCACGGCGGAGGCGCCCTTCGGGATCCCCCTGCCGGTGCCGGCGAGCCGCGCCTCTAGCCCCTTGGCAAAGTAGTGCGCCAGCCTCTGCGTGGCGTCTCCCCTCGGCGAGGCGCGTTCCCTGATCTTGCCAAGCAGGTCGGTGGCCCTGCGGCAGTCGCCGGCGGCCACGGCTTGCGCGCAGTGGATGAGCAAGGTGCGCAGGTCCACGGCCTCGGTGGCGCTGCCTTTTTTCCCCTTCCTGCTGCTGCTCTTCTTGTCGGCGCCAAGGGTCATGGCCATCATCTCCTTGTGCAACAGCTGGTACGCGCTCTGGACGAACTCGTCCACCATCTGGCTTTCCTCCTCTGTTTCAGCCGCCATCACCTTGCAGCTCCTCCTGCCTGTCGTCTCCTCCGAGTCATCATGCCTGTTGTTCTTGCGGCCCCTGCTGCCATTGTTGTTAGCACTCTGACTCTGTTGGTATTGGAGCATCAACAGTGACGAGATTCCATTATTTCCGTCCGTCTTCTTGGGTTGGTGGTGGCAGACACGCCACAGCTTGTCGCGGTCACCGTCCTTGTCCCCGGAGACGATGGGCATGAGCAGGCTGGTGGGGGGCAAGAACTTGCTGGCCTCCTCCATGCCCTTGAGGAACGCAAGGTTGAGCATGTCCATGTTCACCGCCGTACCGAACATGGTGGAGGAGGCCGGCGAGTCGGCGCTGGGGTATGTCCTAGAAAGAAGCAGTTGGGAGAGCTCGACTGGATCGTAGGGCCAGGTGGCGTTGGCAAATGCTGCAGGTGTGCTGTTGGCGGCGGCGGAATTGGAACTGGATTCGGTGGAGCTGTTGGCGGCGGCGCCGGAGAGGATGTCGGCGAAGGGCTGCTGGGCTTGGAGGAGCGCGGGGTGGTCCGGGTCGAGGAAGCCGTCCGTCTCCTCTTCCATGAGCATGCGCGAGATGAAGGGGAGCACCAGGTCTTCATCGTCAACGTCGAGGCGGGGCGTTGGGGGAAGGTTGAGGAAGTCCGACGGAGAGAACGGCTGGGAGTCGGCGGCCATGCCCGCCGGGAGGGGAGGCGATGAACCTTTTATGCCGGTGACTACGTGCGCACTAGTCGCTCACTGCACTGCGCTGGTGACAGGAGATTGGGATGGGATGGACCAGCGGCAGGATGGGACTGGACGCTAAAGAAAGATGGATCGTCACATCGTTAAACACCACCAGGAAGCTGGACCTTGACGACGCCGACGGGCGGGGAGCGGGAGCATGTTCCCGGAAGGAGGCCGCCGCCGCCAGATGCGACCGGAAACGTTTGTTTTTCTTTTCCCTGAACAGAGAGCAGAGCACAGCAGACTACCTGCTGCGGTTTCAATCGAAACACTGACGACGCTACGCACGAGCAATCCCTGTTTAAAATAGCGGGAGATAGCGCCGCCATAGGTGCAGGAAAGACTCACCGTCAGGGTTTTCAATTTCGTTATCGCCAAAATTTCGGTCGAAATTACCGAATTCGCGAAATTCGGCCAAAATTTTGCCGAAATTTTTTTAGAGACTAGCACATGAAGCATGTATTTTTTTTCTAAAAAAATTAAATTTGGATAAATATTAGTATGATTATAGCTACACATCTATTGAGTAGAAGGATATGTAATATAAACAATAGAAAATATGAGTCTAGAGTTATATAATACATGTATTAGTGTATTATAAAATTTCGAAAAATTTCGGATATTTCTTTCGTCCGCCACCGAAATTTCCAAAATTCGCGAAATTCGGCCGAAATTTCGCCGAAATTTTGAACCCTACTCGCTATAGCACCGCTATTTACAGCTACTTACCACTATTTACCGTTATAGCGTCGCTATTTACCGCTATTTCATATTTCATTTGCTACTAATTTGGTCTTTTGGACAATTAAATTGTTATGAACCATGTTATAATGTCATATTGGTGCTTGGTAATGTTATCTAGACTTGTAGGACCTTAGAAACGTATTTGTATTTATCAAATATCATATTTATCTTGTTTTGGCATCAATTATTGGTGTTTTTCATGGTTTTTATTATAAACCGTTATCTGGCATAACTTCGCTATAGTTCCGCTATAGCTTTATAGCTCCTAGAAAAAATATGCCGCTATTTGTCATAGTCCGCTATTTAAAACTACGCAAGCAATGGAAAGTCGCAGTCAATGTAGATCGACGATCCCCTTCGCGGCCGTTTCTGCTTCTTTTAACTGAAAAGAAAAAAAAACAAAGTCCCGGTCGTTTTGCTGCACTACACCTGATGCAAACTGTAGAAAGGGTCTGCCTGGCTTGAAGGACGCGGGAGTTCGCTCACTGTTTTGTTTTCTCTGATGCAATGCAACAAACATCAACGTTCGCATGACGATTACAACCGATTTAGAAATTCACCTACCACAGTCACCTTATTACAGACTGCTAACTCAACAGAGGATCCAAGCATGCCTCTGGTCGATTCAGCTCTTGGTCTTCGAAATTAGAAGAGGTGACATTCGTATTCGATTCCACATGAATTTGATCTGTTCCCATTCCTATCTAAAATGAGCGCTTGTTAAAATCTAAAGTCTAAAGTTTTAAATGTCATATCGGATGTCACATAGAGTGTTCGGATACTAATAAAACAGTAAATTACAGATTCCGTCGGTAATCTGGGAAAGATTTAAGTCTAATCAATCCATCATTAGCACTATTGCAGCACATATTACTAAATTATGGACTAATTAGACTTAAAAAACTCATCTCCTCAAACAGTCATAATTTGTGCAATAAATTATTTTTAGTCTATATTTAATATTATTACGTATATGTCTAAATATCTGATGTGATAGAGCATAAACTTTAGGGTGAGGAAATAAACAAGCCAAAGGCACCAGCAAATGAAAGTCGCTGTGGTTGAAGATCGAAGATCCCCTCCGTGGCGGTTTCTGCCTTTTTACTGAAAGAAAAGGTATCTGTTGTTTTTCTACACTTGATGAAAATAATTTCGTGTTCGTTTGACCTACTTTTAGCTTAGCCACAGGTCAAATATGTCCCGCCAAACAGGGTTTGTCTGTCTTTAAGTTCATGGAGCTGGTTCTCTGTTTTTTTTCTCTAATGCAACGCAACAAACCTCAAGGTTTGCATGACCATTACAACCGCTTTAGAAGAAACTAGAACATCAGGCAACCGAATGCAATGATTTTAAAACAAAAGCTACTATCCACGTATAATAGAGATAGCATTATAAATATAGTAATGCTAAGATTCAAATACAAATTTCTTTTATATATACAGTCAGTGCCAGCAGCATCTAATTAAGATGCGGCATATAGAATTCATAGATGCAGAGTACAAATTACGTACGAAGCAATCGCATATCTTCAATGTCCTGATAGTGCAGGTAGCATAGTTTGTACGACCATCTCAACCGCTGTTGGTATAAAATAACTCAAACAAATAAACATTAGAATTATTAGCGATGTAGCATTTCATCTCGGAGTATTTCAGGTATCGTTATTTATATTTTACCATAGGGAAAACGGGATGACTAGAATCTAAACTTAACCGCTGAGCTGCTATCAAGGACGGAGAAAATAGGTGATAAAGGAGATTATTAAGGCTTCTAGTTCTAATCCTCATAAGATATGATATGATTGTTGTAAAAGAGGTATTACTGTAGGAATACACCAGCAAAGGGTAAATTCTTGTTTACACCAAAATCTGGACTGCGTGCAGATAGTCGATGCCGAGTGCAGATAGCCGATTTCGGGCAGGGGCCCAGACAGATAGTCGATCGAGTCCCGGAATCGATTGTTGAGCTGAAGCGTAGACGGTGCAGTTGAAGGAAATAGCCGATTGATGACATCAGCACAGGTCTCCGGCGCCAAGGAGCGATCACGTTCGGAGTCCGATAAAGAAAGGAAAGATTGGACTCTAAGTTACCTTTAATTTAGGAAAGTTTGTTAGTTTCCGTATTTATCTTAAGTTGTAATTCGAGTAGGACTCTATCAAAGCCCTGGGTATAAATATAAGCCCCGGCTATTGTAACAGAACACACATCAATACAACACATCTTTCGGTCTCGGCCAAAACTTAGGAGTAGGAGTAACGTAGATCTTGGCGAGTTCTTCAATCGGGCTGAGTGTCATCCGGTGGACGCAGGCTTGCTTGTAAGTACCGTCATGCCTCGCTAAGCTTTGTCTCTTTAATGTCATCCGGTGGACATGAGAGCATCGTAGATCGGGGTTGACTCTTATTTGATATAAGTTTAGCGTCATCCGGTGGACGTGGGCTTATATCAAATAAGGGTTAGTTATCGATTCATATTTGTTTTCTTGCTTAATCTATGTTTAACGTCATCCGGTGGACGAGGGCTTAGGTTGAGCTTGATTATGTGCATGAATTAGTTATCGGCTCTAACTAATTTGGCATCTTAGTTAGATTCATTAAGTTATCAAGATGTTATTTGTCATTTATTGTTTATCTATTAATATAACATCTTTTTGCCCGATCAAGATTGCATAGTATTGGCCTTAGATCTACATGAAAAATGTCATTTATATCTCGTTCATGTTAATGCTTTATTATGATATTCACTCGATTTGGCCAGTACTATCGTAATCTTGTTCGTACGTGATGAGAGAGCTTAGCAAGAGTCGATCTGAATGAATATAGAGCCGCCGCCCTTCTAGACCAGCTTTGTATTCCTTTAGATCTACTTGTGATTATTTTTGGGAATAAATCTAAATTGGTGCAAAGCCGCAGGACTTCTAGACCAGCTTCGTATCAATTTTAGGTTTATACTTGGAACTAGTCACCGTTAAGTTTTCTGCTTCACGGACCCTGGATCGGCTAATTAGCCAATGCAGTTGTGCTTCACGAGAAAAACCAGTTAACCGATTGTGCTCTGCCAAATCGGCTAAATAGCCGATTTCTGTCTGTTTGACATTCGGACAGTCTGAACTGAATGATTCGACATGTTAACATCAATCGATTGTGCTTTAATCTGTTACAACTATCTGCATAGACTTGTTTGATGTAGATTGTTCTATCTGATCATACATATCAATCGATTATATATTAGTTCAGTAATTATTTCTATGGCAAAACATGCGTACATGCCGGAATCGACTCTTTAGTCGATTTCCGATTAAATCGGCTCTCAGAGCCACATAGTTGGAACTACCTGGACACACCGGTTAGTTCCGCCCTGTGATTACTGATTACTATCTTTTCCTTGTCAATTGCAGGTCAAATTGACTGGCACGCCTGAGGGTTATCGGCAATCTCTGTTCGTGTTTGAAGTTAGCTGGATCTTGAAAGCTCTGACGCTCTTGAGATCATATCCGGCTTCGCTGGTGTGTTGTGACGCAAGAACCACATTTTGTACCAACAATTCTTTAGTAAAAGGAACCTATGGTCCTACTGACGGGAGGTGGACTGTGTAAGACTCAACAAGGCTAGGTCACCCTCGCGATCTACCACTGATCCGGACAGTATAGGGCATTTACAAGCAAATATAATCTAAGCACCACGCTTAAATTATAAATAACTACTTCAATCAAGAAGCTACCAAGACTAAAGCACTCAAAAGAATCGTAAAACCTTAAGAACAATAATAGCAACGTTACTCACTTGGATTAGAAGTTGAACTCCGAAGAAATCGTCAGAAACAAGCCCCAAAGAAGGACTTGAATCCACGGGTACAAGTCGTAGAGCAGTCACCGACAGGCCGGCAACTCCTCCAACTATCTCCAGCTCTTCTACCACACCACTTCTAGAACAAGAATAGCCCTAATCTGGAGAGACTACAAGGCTAATCCTCTACTTGATGCTTGGCTCTAGATCCTATCTTGGGTTTCTACTCTACTATAGATATGTCGGTGAAATTCTGAAACTCTGGATTGATTTCTCTCTAGATCATATGAAACCCTAGGGGGTCTGTGGCTGCTTATGTAGGCCGGTGGGATGAACCGTAGCCCTCGGATCAAACCGACTTCGACGGACGGTGGAGATTGATCCTAAAAATCGGGTTGTGGGACCACGTCGAAGCGCTGGCGAAACGGACTCTGGGCCAGGTTGGCCGACCTATCAGGGAGGTCGGCCGACTTGACCTCCCCTGGCCGCCATGTGGGTCCCGCTTCATCAGGCGTGTCTCTGATGTCCTCTAGAATATTCTTGATCTTCTGCCGCGACAGAATTCGGTATTTTTCTCTGTGATGCGGGTCCTCTTTGGTTTTTTTCCTGTATAGTCCTTAAAAAACACAGATTCATCGAAACTCATGGAATTCTGTCAGTTTAAACCCTATTCTAGGTGTTGGCTCTCATTTATATCCCTTTTCATGATTGGTTGACGGGTAAAATCATACAATAACTACCGTCAACAGCCGCTCATATGGTTTTTCAAATAAAGGAAGGAGCTCTGCCGCTTAATTGAGATGAAGAAATTGTATGTACAAGAAGGGTCGCTAAAATGATGTCAACAAAAGCACACCATGAAGGGCTACCCCACCCATATGATGCGGAAGAACACAAAATTATCATGAGTCATCGTTGCTGAGCATGATTGTCACACCCAAAATTTCCTATTTTGAGTTGTGTATTGGCAACACTAAATAAAATGAATGATTTCAATTTTGATATAAAATTTTCCAAGTTTAGTTGACTAAACGCCAATTTAGATGTAGAAAAAAACATGAATCTTTTAAACTTTTGTAAACTAAAATGATGGGCTTTTGTTGATGTGATGTTTGTTTTGATGTTTGAGTTTGTAGGTTGTGTGCGAGTAAAGTTCTCAAAATGCGTATAGTAAATCGGTTTTCCCAATCGGCTGTTTCTTGTCGCTCTCTAGAATCGAATCCTTTGTTTCCTACCTTCATCCTTTAGTTTAGAGTTTTCCAGATCCATGATCTTCACTCCTCGGTGCTCATCATTCATCAATCTTTCTCTAAAGATTTCTCGGAAATTTTTTAGCTTTTTATACAACTTTTCCCTAATTTTCCGCGAGCAAAATCTAATTTTTAGATGCTCCAAAATATTTTTTCATGGTCTTCAAATACTTTATTTGGGTTCATCATGTTCCGAAATGTCTTCAGGATTTTTTCCCATAATTTTAGGGGCCTCAGGGATATTTTTGGCGACATAAATATTAATTCTGAACTTTTCTAGAATTATTTTATTTATGAAATTATTTAATTACGAAAATAATAAAATATTTCATTATTCCTCAGCCCGCAAAGCCCACGTGCAATAATTCTAATATCCTTTTAGCCCATGCATTATTTACTAACAGGCTTTAATAATTAATTAGACCCATTAGTAAAGCTGGAGGGTGCAACACTAATTAGTACCATATTGCTAATTAATGTTAGGGTGAAGAGTTCTCCTCCTTATATATATCTACCAACACCAAGGGCAAATTACACAAAAAAAAAAACTATCTCAAGGAGAGCCCCTAGTCTGAGAATTCCTAAATTTATTTTTCTCTCTTATCTACCATGTTGCTTCCAAACTCTGCAATTGGAGAAGCAATTTCACGAGAAACTGTCATCCTCTGCATCCAGCACGGCCAACCAGTCATCCTCGCTTTCTCGACCGTCGCAAGCATGCCACCATCTCAACTGCAAGTGCAGTTCCTCATGCAAGTGTAGATGCCGGCCACCAAGAAAAAATGCAAGACCATGTGCATGGTGGTGCAGCAGTCATTTGCTGACCAGAACGGAGCAGAATCGTTGCCTCAGCTTGAGTGCAAACAAGTGCCCCACGACGTCGCCAGAGACATGGGCTCTCTTGTTCAACTATCTTCAAGCTGGCAGTTGAGTAGCTATCGTCGTGCCGCCGCCGTTGATCTGTTGCTCGAGTGTTCTCTGTCCATGGCGAGACCACGACGCCGTCACCGTCTCCATGTTGGGTCGTCATCGCCAGATGTCGTCGTCCCCATCAGTGCTTCTCTACTGTTGAAGAGAACCGTAAGTATGCGTTGGAGTCTTGGAGACCAGAAGCTACAGAAGGGAAGATGAAGTTTGAAGATTCTCTGAGCAAGTGCTTTGGGGAAAAAGCATGTTTAAGGTGGTTATTAGATTGCTAGAGTTTGGAGGTGTTAGGCTTGTGATCAACCAGTCGGCTGTGTCCCTATGAAGTTAGGCGTCTACACCTGGAGATCGAAGTGCCTTTCCGCTGTTTGATACTTAAGGTTAAATTCTTTATATTATTACGTTATGTATTTTAGCATTGTCTTTTGATATTACCTCTTATTTGTAGCCATATGCGGGATTTGACTTTCTGGGCTCACATATGGTGTGCATTTGGTTTTATCCTTAAAACCGGGTGTGACAATGATTGCATAGCAACCAGCAGCTCCAGCTTCCCATTACAGACCCCAGGCAAACGTAACGAATAACAGGCACACGACGCAAAGCTAACGGCCGCAATAGGTTATCGTTGCTGAGCTCAACGAAGAGCAGCGCCGACTTCCAATCATGATCCTTTGCCCCACCCTCAGCCTTTGCCCAACCTTCAAAACAGTTTAGTCGACGATGAAGAGGGGCATTGCCTCATGTCATCGTTTCCTAAGGGTGGAAACGGGTCGGGTTTGAACCCAAAACCTGCAGGTTTCAGACCCAACGGGGCAGGTTCAGGTCTAGTTTTGCCCCCGCGGGTCTGCGGGTTCGGGGACCCGAATCGGGTCGGGTCGGGGCGGGTTTGAAAGCTTCCCCGCGGGTGCCCATCGGAGACCCGAATACTGTGTGAAAACTAAAAAGGCCCATCTGGCCCAACTAAGAAAACCTTGTCCAGCGTCCTGCTTCTCGTCCCGTCCTCCACTCCTCCGAGCCGCCGCCAGTCCTTCATGTGGGTCACGCGCGGTCGCGTTCACGATTTCGCGTCGCGGTCTCGCCTCGCGGTCACGGACGGCGGACCCCCTAGGCCCCAGAGCCGCCGCTCCGGCCCCTCCTCTTCTCTCTCCCTCGCCCTCAGGCCACAGCGGCTCAGCAAGGAGCACGGCGCACGGAAGTAAGGCGCGCTGTGGCTGTCCACTGCCCTCTCCTAATCCCTCATTTCGGGCTGCGTGCAACGCATGGCAGCAGTGCCCTGCGGCCTGCGCACACACGGCGGCTCCCTACTGCAGCTCCGGCGGCCGACCCTCCAAGGCTGCAGGTCTGCTTGCTAGTGGCTGCTTGCTGCTTGCTGTCGTTGGCCCGTTGATGCAGCATGCTATTCGCCAATTCATGATTATTGCCAAATTTTCATGGCTAGTGGCCGCTTGCTGCTTGTATTTACTTTAGTGAGTTCTTGGCCTCGATTTTTTTCTATGCTATTTCCAAATTTCTATGATTAAGTACAGTGCATATATTGTTTACTGTCATCGCGACTCGGGTCTTGGGTCCCCCGCCGGGTTTCGGGTTCCCATCGGGTTCGGGGCCGGGGGCAGATTCTCACCCGAATCGGGGTTCGGGTTCGGGGCGGGTTTTGTTGGCGGCCGAGCCATGTCCCCTGACGTATAGTAGGGGTTACAGATGAGTTCGAGAGAGGGAAGGGCTCCAAGAGTCTTTGTGTGTGTGGATGGCGAATGAGTTGTCTGGTGTGTGACTCGAGTTGAGTTCGGATGCCTTGCATGGGCGCCCCATTTCCCCTTTTATAGCTCGAGGGGAGGATGGGTTACAGGCATCGGGGCGAATCCCTAAGGGGCCGGGAGCTCTAAAGAGAAGAAGAAAAGGAGAAGAAAGAGAAAAGAAAAAAAAAGATAGAGTCTCAAATCTTCGGTGATGGTGTCGTCCTTCTTCTCCTTTTCGAGCAGGCTCCACAGTTATCTCAGGGGTTGTGGCTGTACAAGCAAAGGACGGGAGGCTATGGCTTCCGATACTCCCGATATGACAGTTAAGTTAAGAGGACGGTCAACCGGGCCATTCCACAGTTGTCTGGATGGGGTGCCATTCGATCCGGGTAGGTGGTACAGTGATGGCTTGATATGTTGACGTATGTCCTCTTGACGTGGTTGAATGACCGCTAGAGATCCCGTCTTGGTACGATGGTGTTGATGCGCGAGAGCAGGAGCATGGGCGGGTGCGCCTCCCCGATACTGTAGTGGTTATCGATCTCATCGGCTTCCCCGAGTCTCGCCTGACTCTTCTCCGTAAGTCATCTTAGAAAGAATATTCCCTGGAGTGCGGGATTTTCCTTCCTTGGATCGGGCCAGGTGGAAACCCTCTAGAAAGGGTCGGGTGGGGCGAAAACTTTTCCTCCAAGAGACAGATATGATTGAGTCCCTTCGGGCGAGACGGAAATCCCTCTGGGTCGTCTGGCAGAGCGTGGGTCCTCCCCTCGGCCTCTTGAGAGTCAGGCGAGGCGGATCCTACCCTCAGTGGGTCGGGCAAGGCGGGGACCCGCTCCTCCGAGGGTCGGCTTAAACAGTTGTCAGTCCCTAGAGTCGAATGAGGCGGGACTTTGCCTTCTGGGGTCGGGTGGGGCGAAGGCTGCCCTTATGAGTGTCAGGTGAGCTGGCCGGACCCTAGGAGGGTTGGATTACTTCGGCTTACTTCGTCCTACCTCATGGTGGGGCATATTCGTTATTCATTAACCCTTTATCTTTTGGTACCATGATTATTGGTGCCCGACACACCTGGAAGGTGCCAGCGATGGACTACCTGAAAATCAACATTGATGGTGCGTCTAGAAAAGAAACTCAGGAAGCAGCATGTGATTTCATCATACAAAATCATATGGGAGAACCGGTGCTAGCAGACCCAGAAAAATAAGCTCGGCGATGGATGCTCTGGGTGCGGGAAAGACTGCATGTGTGTTCGCTTTGGAATTTGTAGAGAGGTATGGCATTTCCTGAGTGAAGTTGGAGACTGATTGAAGCCTGTTGCGTGAAGCCATAACTTCAGATTCAATGGATCTCGCATTGGGAGGTACCCTCTTTAGGTCGATCCGGGATCTTCTTCACGATCAGTTCATTTGTAATAAAATTATAAATGTCCCTCGGGTGTGTAACTCGTCTACGCACGAGATTGGTAAAATAGCATTGAGTTGGGGCCCAGGTCAATCATCATACGTTGTGGAGTGACCCCTCCCATAATTTGTACTTGACACGGTAGCTCGCGATTTGGCTGGGCTCACGTCTATTAATACATGGCCATGATGGCCGCGTATATAGGAAAAAAATTGGATGAGGCCCATCCCTACTGTACATGGTGAGGACTGTGCAGCTGACGTGTGGGCCATGATCACCATGCAGATGGTTAGGATCATACTGCATGGTGATCATGGCCCACACGTCAGCTGTACAATCCTCACCGTACATGATGAGGCCCGGGGCTCACCCAGTTTTTTTCCGCGTATATATGAGAAAAAAAAAACCACAAGCTCTGCAGCAGCCCGTCCACAACTCATGGCTAAAATCCCAAGCACAGAAGGAACACGGAGCCTAAGAAGCATCTCCCGTATAGGAGTATATTACCAAAGATATTATTATATATGGGTGGCACTAGCCAGTGACTATTAGATACTATATATCATCATTTGCAGCCCATGTAGACATGGCATTGAGTATGCGCCCCTTCCACCCTTGCAGGAGCCATTGCTGATCCACGTCAATGACAAAGTCTTTGTGGTAGTTGTCCTTGACCTTCTTGCTCACAGCCTTAACTATATCAGGATCCAATGGCAGCTGCCTCAATCCCGCCCGATTATTCCGCACCTGCCACTGCCTATACATCTCGGGGCGCTCTACCCTATCCGAGTCCTCGCAAGCAATGGCGTTCAAGGCGCACTGTCCAAAGAGCTCCTGCTCGACCATCACACGATCGTCGTTGTCCCGTGGGGCAAGCGCATCCATCATGTCGAACAACGCAGAGTAGAAGAAGAGCGCCTCCCGAAACCGTGTCATGAAGAAGGGCGCGCTGTAGGAGCTGTTCTCGACGCAGAGGATAAACACGTCGGGCCGCATCTTCCGAATGTTAGCGAGGACCATGTCCCTAGGGCTCAAGCTATCGATGTCGGCACCTTCATCCTTCAACCTTGCAAAATGGAACAGACCATTGACGACGAGCACCTCATCATGCTCGATGTCGAGGTCATCCACGGAAACCGTCTCCCACTTCCCGGCGATGCTGTGGAACCTGAACGGGACGCCGTGCTGGCGAGCGAAGTTTGTGAGCCGGCGGCCGGTGTCCTGGATCCGAGCAGCCGGACGAAACCCCGGCCGAGGGAGGTCAATGGCGGTGATCCTCACCTCGGGCGGCCCGCCCTCCCGGCTTGCCCAGTAGCCCAGCAACGGCGGCCACTGGAACCCGTAGTGGTCGCTGTAATCCACGATGTGCACCTTCTTCTTGCCAGTGCGAGCGATAGCCTTGCAGATGGCCATGTTGGAGAACTTGAACGCCATGGTCGGGAAGCAGCAGGTGGCCAGGTAGAGATGGTAGCCCCTGAGGAGCTCCACGGTGGAGCGGCGCTTCGCGATGAGCGACGCGCCGTACATCTGGCTGCCCGTGCCGGCGAGCCGCGCCTCCAGTCCCCTGGCGAAGCAGTGCGCCAGCCTCTGCGTGGCGTCTCCCCTCGGCGAGGCGCGCTTCCTGATCTTGCCGAGCAGGTCGGTGGCGCTGCGGCGGTCGCCGGCGGCCACGGCCTGCGCGCAGTGGATGAGCAAGGTGCGCAGGTCCACGGCCTCGGTGGCGCCGCCTTTCCCCTTCCGGCTGCTCTTCTTGTCCGCATCTCTGCTGCTGTCGTCGGCGCTGATGGTCATGGCCACCATCTGCTCGTGGAGCGACTGGTACCGGCTCTGCACGAACTCGTCCACCATCTCGCATTCCTCCGTTTCTGCCATCACCTTGCCGCTCCTCCTGCCTGTCGTCGTCTCGTCGTCGTCCTCCTCCTCCAGGTCATCATCCGCGTGCCTCTGGTTCTTGCGGCCCCTGCTGCTGCCATTGCGGCTAGCACTCTGTTGGAGCAACAGTGATGAAATTCCATTTCCGTCCACCTGCGGCCTTGCCGTCTTCTTCGGTTGTCGGACGCGCCACAGCTTGTCGCGGTCACCGTCCTTGTCCCCGGAGACGATGGGCGTGAGGAGGCTGTTGGTGGGGGGCAAGAACTTGTTGGCCTCCTCCATGCCCTTGAGGAACGCAAGGTTGAGCATGTCCATGTTCACCGCCGAGCCGAACATGGTGGAGGAGGCCGGCGAGTCGGCGCCGGCGCTGGGGTATGCTGTCGCCGCCGTGTGGGCCGCCGGGTATGTCCTAGAAAGGAGCAGCTGCTGGGAGAGCTGGATAGGATCGTAGGGCCAGGTGGCGTTGGCGAAAGCTGCAGGGGTGGTGTTGGCGGCGGCGGAATTGGAATTGGATTTGGTGGTGGTGCTGTTGGCGGCGGCGCCGGAGAGGATGTCGGCGAAGGGCTGCTGGGCTTGGAGGAGCGCGGGGTGGTCCGGGTCGAGGAAGCCGCCGTCCATGTCCTCTTCCATGAGCATGCGCGAGATGAAGGGGAGCACCAGGTCGTCATCGTCGACGTCGACATCGAGGCGGGGCGTTGGGGGAAGGTTGAGGAAGTCCGACGGAGAGAAGGGCTCAGAGTCGGCGGCCATGGCCGGGAGGGAAGGCGATGACGGCGACTGCAGTGACGGGAGACTGGGATTGGATGGATCAGCGGGAGGGAGGGGACTGGACTGGACGCTACGCTAGCTTAAAAGAAGAGAGCTTTGATGGATCGTCACATCGTTAAACAGCAGGGCAGGGGAGACCTTGACATTTGACAACGCCGGGAGCATGTTCCCAGAAGGAGGAGAGGAGGCCGGCCGCCGCCAGATGCGACCACAACAGTGCCCTGTATATATATATATTTTAATATGCAATGACGTGGGAGTTGGTTCACTGTTTTGTTTTATCTGGTGCAATGCAACAAACCTGAACGCTGCATGACGATTGTTACAACCGCTTTAGAAACACCTACCACAGCCCATCAACTTATTCCACACTGCTAACTCAACAAAGGATCCAGAGATTCAGCGGCAAACCCTGAAAGTCACTATCATCATTGAAATTAAAACCCCCACTCCACTGCGGTTGTGCAATGCACGTAGTCTCCTTTCCATTGAACAACTATTCCCTCAATCTAGAAATGGTAAACGTATTTGATCGGAGGACATTCAGACTTAATAAATTTTGACCAAGAAGTGCATCCAAGATGATTATTCTTTTTGTATGTTTAACTGGAGGGGCACGCCCCTACTGCTTTTTATTGAAAGGAAAATGAGGTTCAGTACAGAAAACATAAAAAAGTAGATAAAAAACAAGCAAGAAAAAGCTCAAGAAACAAAAAAAAAAAGGTGAAGTTAGCTCCAGTAAACAGGTCATCCAAGATGATATTGACTTTTTTAGTCCCCTGACTTTATATTATTGGAGAAATTAATGTTCAAAATGACTTTTTTTGTCTAATATAATTATTGTTTTGGAAGGAGGGAGTACTATCAACCGTGTTCTTGCACAGCTAGAATTATTATTTTGTGTTTACTCCAGCAGAAGCCGCTAAACTAGAGCCCTCAAAAGTATAACCACCATCATTGGCAAATGGGACCCATATATCATTCACGAACAGAAGCAACGACAGAGGTGAACAGAGACAAACGACCGCGCCTGTGCCATGGCGGCTGCCAGAGTCCGCGCGACACGCTCCTCATCCTTCTACCCTTTCTTCCCCTTCCTCCGATTGCTCCTAGATCCACCTATCACAAAGGGTCTGTGTCCGTCTGCCAGATCCACCAACGCTTGCCCACGACTGGGAAGGAGGGAGGCAGAGGGAGGCCCGGCGGAGGGAGGTAGACGGAGTTCCTTCCGAACGCATGGGGGAAAAAAATGAACCAACAGCCCATGAGAGGCGAGGGGTGAGACCAAGAAAACCGAGCCGAATTGGGGATTTGAGGGTGCCTCCAATTTTGGGGCCTTAGTAGGGGTCATGCTGGAGCACATTTTATTGGTATAGGGCTCAAGCAGGGTCCCTGCTGGAATTGCTCTTATGCTTGGCCAAATTGGGCAGGCTTGTTGGGCTGGTTCTAACACGACACTAAAAAGCACAACCGTTACTTGAGCCCCATCGTGCCCATGCCCAGCATAGCCCATTGGTTGTGTTGTGCCTGGGATGAAACTCTTGCCCACCGTGTCGGCATGGGCACATCACGACTATTGGGCTGACACAATTAAAGTTGGCCTAATTATTCTTTACTATCAGATATCCATCGTTGGATGGATATTGTGAACACGATGATGGATCTTGTGAACAAACCCTAGGCATAAAAGCTCCTTCACTACATAGGGTGCCCGTACCCATGGCCTCATTCATTCCTCCACCCAATGCCCTAGAGTTTCGTCTCTCGTCTGTCTCTCTCTCTCTCTCTCTCTCTCTCTCTCTCTCTCTCTCTCTCTCTCCGCCGCGGAGGCTAGTTGCCAAGGCAGCCCCCCTCTCCTTCGCTCACTCCCTTGGATGTCAGCTACCTCTCCCATGTCGTGGCTGCCCTCTCCCTCCCCGGCCCTCTCCTTGCCGTCTGGCGCTCCCAGCAATGGTGCACCTCTAGGTGGCGACTCGCCGACACGGGGACGACCTGATGGTGGCGACGACGAGTCACTCTTTTTGTGCACGATGGCCATAGGGTCATGCCTAGGCTGATACCTCGGCGTGATAGTACTATCAGGCACGGCATGACTAAGCTACCGTGTGTCGCAAAGTGCCGTGAAGTGCTTGGCTGTGTCGGTGGGGCCTAGGTTGCTATGTATAACTCCTCTATCCTTTTTGACGGGGCAAATCTAGCAGTACAAAACAATAGACATGAGCATGATCGTGGATGATTAGCTCCACCAACATGCAAAGGAGGCAGTAGCACTCCGCGGTGGACTATGCCGCCGTCCGGCTGGCCTGTTGCCTAAATCCTACCTTCTCCAGAGCCCATTCCTGCTCGTGGTCCCACCACACCTCTATGGGGCAGCAATTGTCGCTCCTACCATGTGCACTGCACAAGCGGTGGCAGGAAACAAGACGAGGAGGAGGTAGTCGAGGGATCTCGTGACTATGTCGTTGGCTTGAAATAAGGTACTTATTTGCACATATTTTTCACTAAAATGGAAAAATATTGCTCTCTGCATTTCAAATTATAAGCCGTTTTGATTTTTTTTTGGTACATTCATACATAACAAAATGGATGCACAGAAGAAGTAAAAACCACTAATAATTTGGAACAGAGGCACAGAGCGAGTAGAACCTGGTTAAGCATATATGTCACATATATTACAAAAACATGACTCGTGTTGCTAGCAAAGATTTGAGATACCATCTTTTGCAACCCAGGTGGACATAGCATAGAGTATGCGTCCCTTCCATCCCTGGAGGAGCCAGTTTTGATCCTCATAGATGACAAAGTCCCTGTGATAGTTGTCCCTAACCTTGTCGCTCACAGCCTTAACAACATCAGGATCCAGTGGCAGCTGCCTCAAGCCCGCTCGATCATTCCGTGCCTGCCATTGCTTATATGTCTCAGGACGCTCCACCCTATCAAAACTCTCACAGGCAACGACATTCAGAACACGGCGTCCAAAGAGGTTCTGCTCAACCAGCAAGCGCTGGTCACTGTCCCGTGGGGCTGCCGCATCCATCATGTCAAACATGGAGGAGTAATAGAGCAACGCCTCTTGGAACCGTCCTAGAAAGTATGGCGTGTTGTGTAGGCCGTTCTCGACGCAAAGGATGAACACATGTGGCCGCATCCTCTGGATGTTGCCGAGGAGCACATCCCTAGGGCTTGGATCATATATGCCGCCAATGCCTTCGTCGTCCATGACTCTCCCAAAATGGAAGAGGCCATTAACGACGAGCACCTCATCTGGTTCAATGTCGAGGTCCTCGGCACAGACCGTCTCCCATTTCGCCGCGATGCAACGGAACCTGAATGGGATGCCACATTGGCGAGCAAAGGTAGTGAGCCGGCGTCCGGCCTCCTCAATCCGAGCAGCCGGACAGAAGCCTGGCTGAGGGAGGCCAACGAAGGTGATCCTCACCTCCGGTGGTCCTTCCTCCTCCCAGGTCTGCGTCCCCCAGAAGCCAAGCAGCGTTGGCCAGTGGAACCCGTAATCCTCGCCGTAATCGACGATGTGCACCTTCTTCCTCCTACCGCCGGCGACGGCCTTGCAGATGGTTAGGTTGGAGAACTTGAACGCCATCATCTTGAAGCAGGAGACCGCCAGGTACACCTGATAGGCCCTGATGAACTCCATGGCCGAGGCGTGCTTCGCCATGGGCGACCTGTACAGCTGGCTTCCGGTGCCGGCGAGCCGTGCGTCCAGTCCACGGGCGAAGCAATATGCCAACCTCTGTGTGGCATCTCCTGTAGGCGAGGAGTGCCGCTTGACCTTCCAAAGCATCTCGGCTGCGCCATGGCGATTTCCTGTGGCCATCGCACGTGCACACTGTAGGAGCAAGGCGAGTAGGTCAACGGCCTCCTCCTCCTCTTCCTTGTCCTTGTCCTTGTTGCTGCTGCTCGTGCCAGAGGCAAATCTGTTCCTTTTCCCCTTCTTCCTAGCCTTCTTATTCTCGGCCTCACTGTCCACAGCGATGCTCATGTCCATCATCTTGTCGATCAACGATTGGTACCCAACTAGAACCAATCTGTCTACCATCTCCCCTGTTTCATCTGGCTCCGGTGCTACCACCTTGCTTTTTCTGCCTGAATCGACCTCCAAGCTATGGCGTTTCTGTACATGTCTAGCCGCAATAACGCCGTGTGTGCTGTGCCCGGGCTCAGAGTGGACGAGGAGGCTGTTGTTGGTGGGCAAGAACTTGCTGGCCTCTTCCATACCCTTGAGGAACGCCTGGTTCAGCATGTCCATGGTTACCCTGTTCTGATAGGTCGTCGTCTCGCTCTCGCTGGCGCCGCCACCGAAGAATAACGGCGCATCACGCTCGCCGTCGCCAGCGCTAGCAGGCGTCGTCATGGTGCTGCCCCTGCTCTGCCAGAATCCATCGCTGGTGCTGCCCCTGCCATCCCACACGTGCAAGGAGACGGCGTTGGCATCACCGTCGTGTCCGGTGTCTGGGTATGGAGTGTTAGCAGCAGAAAGGAGCTTGTGGGAGAGATAGACTGGGTCGTAGGGCCAACTCGCGTTGCCATCCCACTCCCACACGGGGGCAGCGTCGGGGAAGCACGGCAGGATCTCAGTGGACGGTTGCTGAGATTGCACCAGCAATTGGTAGTACGAGCTGGACGAGGTTGCCGCCGGATCCTGATCGTCGCTGGGGTGTGGAGGAGTCGGCGGCAGGTTAAGAAAGATGGAAGGGGATAAGGGTTGCTCGTTGGGGTCGGTGGCGTCCTCCGGCTCGGCTGCCATTGCCGGCCGGCCGGTGCTTAGTTAGGGATAAAATGGAAATGCAAAGCTTTATTTGGGCTCACTTGACTGGTGGTGAAGACGAAAAACAATGCCGGACGGGAAATCGGGAATGGAATGAATGGGTCATGGATGGACAATGGAGACTTTTCTTTTGATGGGGACAAATGGAGATTTTATTATATAAACATACTCCGTACCAGAGAGGAAGGAGAAGGTTCAGGGAAGGCAGGCAGATGTGACCGGCTACCGGAGCAGCTGCATCTCGTCGTACTCCTACAGTGGAGTGTGGACCAATGAAGCAGGGACGAAATGAGGTTTCAAACACTTCACGCCTCAAACGATTTCTGCTGTGTCACTATCGTCTTTGAAAAATGGAAACACCGTGCCCCCTCCACAGCGATTTCTACTGATCTGATGAGTATTTTTGCCGATTGTCACGGTCGTTTTAATTTGTTTGGCTCTGTTCGCTTGAGCTTAAAAACGTTTATTTTTTAGCCCTTCTACAGTATTTTTCTCTCACAAAAAAATCAGCATCAGTGCTTATTTTCAGCGGGTGAGAAAATACTATTATAAAGTCAATTTCAAATTCACATCACAATACAGATGACATATATAAATATGAGAAGTAAGCCCACAATTGTATAAAATTTCTTTTTGTACCTACACAAAAGCATGCTTAAAGCCATATATAGCAAAAAAAAGAGTTCTTAATTTATCCATTTAGATATTGTACATCAACACACAACACTCGGCCCATAGTTTAATTTACAAGTGTCTCCAGTCAATTTTCAAGGCATATATAGTGATACATCACTATCATGTCATGAAAAGCAGATCGATCGATAGACTAATTCTTATTAGCTAGCTAGGCGGCAGACTCATTTGCAACCCATGTGGACATGGCATAGAGTATGCGCCCCTTCCAACCTTGAAAAGTAGCCACTGTTGATCGATGTCAATGACAAAATCCTTCGGACACAATAGGTACCTCGATACCCGTCAGGGAGAATAAGATAGCCCATACTCTCAGCTTTCTAAAAAAAAAAAGGAGAGAGTCATAATCAAAGGAGAATAATTTTCAGACGTTTGCACGTCTTGATGTAAGTGTATGACTTGTATCTCCTTAAGATTCGCTTTTGACTTAGCAAAATATGCAATGCAAGTATGCCTTCAAATGTTTTCCTATTTTGAGCCCCACATAAGCTTTCTAGAAGTAGGAATACAAGATGGCAATACTATCAAATGAGTTGGTAAGGAAATATATACCATTGAGCGATTTGAGAGTACCATTGGAGGAGTACTTGTGAACTATGCTTTATTTCAAAAGATTATTATAAAAACTCCAAGTTACTAAGATATGAAAATGGAAAGAGATGACTATGTTTCAAAACCATTCCATTTCTCAATTGCTCAAGAAGATATGTTAGCCACTCCAAATATCCTACAGGTATGAGGTATGTTTTGGAATGATATTCATGCTGGTTCCATAACTTTAATAGCTATGTTTATGTTTACTTTTTCATTAACCATTGCTTGGGACGAGCAAAGGACTAAGTGATGGGGGAGCTTGTTGGCGGTTCTTATTGCATGCTTTTAGTCGCCAATATCTACATAAAATCCACACCAAAATTTAGAATTAGGGCCTACAACTAATGATTTCCAGAACTTTTAGTGATTCATCACTTGCAAGAGGACAACTCTGGAAACCACCATAAATGGGCTCAAAAGCATGCATAATACACATCAAAAGCATCACCCAAAAAGAGCCCAAGAGGAGAAGGTCCACTACCCAACAAATCAGGGCTGTTCAGGAGGATAAATGCGACAAATTACAAAGCAAACCATCTCCGAATAAGGCCCAACTTGTTGGATGGCCCTTAGGCATTCCAGGAGCACAACAGAACAAAGAACGGGCGAAATCGAGGCCCACAAGGAGCGGTCTCTCTAGGGGCATGGCCGAGCCATTCCTAGCGTGCCTCGGGCCCATCTTTCACGTGGAGAAAGCAACCAACATACCCAAGGCGGTACGAGGGTGTGTCGGTGCATAACACAGAGAAAGGGCGGTTTAGAGGTCGGTTTGGCCGAGAATATTCCCCGGAACATCCCATCCTCTCACCCTATAATAGGAGGCCTCCCCTCCCTTCATGTACACATTCTACACTAGTGCTTCATTTCCATATCATATTTTTATTGGTCCCATTTAATCGTATACTTTAGAAAATAAGAAGTGGTGAGAGAAATAGAGACGACTAATAGACAACACTTAATAATTAATAAAGTGAAATGAAGAGAAGGAAACACAACAACATACATAATAGACAACACTTAATAATAAAGTGAAATGAAGTGAAGAAAACTGGGCAAAGGTCTTTGCAGAGGTGGGAGTACTGTGCTTCTACTTCACTAGTTGTCTATTAGTACCACAAGCTAGATGTCATTGAATTAGAACGGGTGGAAACACTTGACAGATCATAGATTAACCTAGCAGTGAAGGGTTCCATAATTCTTTATCTCATGATCCGATCCGCTGGCGTCAAGATGCTCTTGGGAGGCCTGTATTCAAGACACTGGTGAACAATTTTGAAGGCTAACCTACCAAAGACTCATTCTTCCGCATAATAACATGCAAAACTTAATTTACTTATATAAATGAAAACCGCATGAGCTGCAAGGAAAACTTAATTTACTTATATAACTAGAAACCCATCAGCTGCGGTACCCATTTACAATCATCATAGTGCTTTCTTTGTGACCTATTCATCAAGCCAGGAGAAGATGGAAGATAAAGCTTACTTTCAAAACAATAAATCTTGCATCTTAAATATTATATTTCACATTTGTGCTGTGAAAGAATCTGAGGAACTTACAAAGACATAATAAATGACCCAGTATTCTTACGTCTTGATCTTTTTAAGGAAACAATATCCTAATGTTTGCAAAATGAAGAAATTACCTTTACAATTCTCTTTCTTAGTTCCTCAACATCTTTAAACATCAGTAACTATTTTCCTTTAGGAACAAGAAATAGAAGAAAAATTAACAAGAACAGTGAACAAACTTTGATGAAAGCTCACTTCAACTACCCACTCAGATCTAGTTCTTTCTTTGCATTTTCTCTCCTTGCTTCTTGGGTCAATTGGTTATTGCTGTTGAAGAGGCAGTCATTGGTGGGCAATGTCAATAACTTGCTGCCGTCTTCAATGCCCTCGACCAATGTGAGGTTGAGGAGCGTGTCCCCGGTGTAGTTGTGGCCACTGTAGAAGGCCTGCAGGTCATCACTGTCGATAGGGGACTGATGGAGCAGTAGTAGCGACTATGAGAGCGGCTTCACTTGGTCCTCCAGCTGCAAGTGCAAGGTGGCCGTGTCGGGGACGGTGTCCGGAGGGGTGGCGTCAGAGGAGAGGTTGTCACCCTGATTTGCAGCTACAGTTGCTGTTGAGTTATCATTGTTACGTTGATGCTAGTAATGTGTGCGTGGAGCATAATGGTGCCTGTCTCCATGGTTAATTTGGTACAGGCTATGGTGATTACTGCTGCCACTGGCATCGTGAATTTCAAAGGTACCAAAGAAAACAACATATGATTTATTAATTAACCAAGAAACAATCAATGGCCATATAATTTTGTTGTAAGACGGCCGGTTTTGCTGAAGACTGTTCTCCCGCAGCACAACCTCAATATTGTGTTTCCTTATGTGTTTCGGAAACCAGAACAGTTCATTGTAAGGCATTAGATCAAACTTCAAAGTCATGTCTCTTTCATAAACTTAACAGAAAAGAAAGTACCTCAATCACTCAATCATCTTATCTTATCTTATTATTACTAATTGAAGGCCTCAACGGAGGCATCATATTAATTCTCACCAGATGCGCTAAGAAAAAAGATAAATCTAAGGAATTCTCTCAATAATCAGAAATATCTAGCCGTCAATTTATTATGGTTTAATCATCACTTGCAATAATAACCATCGGATCAATCAATTTAGTTTTCTAGAAAATTACCCACCATTGCCATTATGAAAATTAAATTAAATAATTCCCTAGACCATTTACCAAATTCCAGTGTTTTTTTGTTTGCTTTCCAAGAACCCTTCTAATCTAACCGAGCGCATCTTGCTCTCCTTGGGGTTCCAATTCTCCGTCCACCTACCAGTATTCAGCAGCACGCGACATGCATGCCAATATGTGCCAAGGCTTCGTCAATATACAGCTGTGTTACCGGATGGTGGAAAAGGTTGTTCTGGTAGCTGGACGATATGATCGACAATTGTAAGTGCTGGGGCAAGAGTATCGATCGGTGGCTCGGCATTAGTCCTCCTACCAGAGTTTGAGAATCGATGTCTCGGCATCGGCGACGCCTGCATCCGCCGTGGTCGTCTATCGTCGGTATCTGTGTGTAGTGCCTGTGGACAGGCAAAGTCTGTTCGAGGCCAATGACAAAAGGCTGCCCATCATTGCAATTGACCGGAGCAAATTAAGATACAATCTGTTGTGTGCCTGCGCTGGGATCAAGTGCACACCGCCGTGCCCTCTTCATAATCTGCCAATGGAAATTTCACGGGTGGTTGCAAGTTCTGTAACTGCAAGGTGCATCAGCACTAGAAGTCGACGATTTCCCACCCAACTAAGCACACAAGCAAGGATGGTACATGCAAGATAGTTAGATCAATGATCAATCCACCGAGGCTTGATCATTGATCTAAATTGTAAAACGCTTTTACTTGTTTACATACTTTATTTTTATTATGTATCAAATTATAATGTATATCGCTATATACATAGCAAAGTCTACGTACCTGGAAAAACCAAAACAGCTTATAATTGAGACAGAGGGAATGCAAAATATAATCTGGATCAGTCTACCTAGAAACTTATATCTAAGATCCCAGAACAAACATTATAACATGTTTATGCGCATATAATTTTTTACAAGACATTAATTATGTCCCTACTTGTTCTCCTATATACTATTATTTTGTCAAACCATGTTTCAGTGAAGTCAAGACATTAGCTATTTGGGAGAACTATGAGAGAGTACTATCATCTGCAACCCATGTCGACATGGCATAGAGTATACGCCCCTTCCACCCTTGAAGGAGCCATTGTTGATCCACGTCAACCACGAAGTCCTTGTGGTAGCCATCCTTCACCTTCTTCCTCAAATACTTCACCGTATCAGGATTCAGGGGCAGCTGCTTCAGTCCTGCCCGGTGGCATCGCACCTGCCACTGCTTATACGTCTCTGGACGCTCCACCCTCTCCGAGCCCTCGCAGGCAATGGCGTTCAAGACAGAACCCCCTAGGATGTCCCGCTCAACTAACAAGCGCTCGTCGCTGTCCCGTGGAGTCGTCGTCTCCATGATGTCGAACATCGCCGAGTAGTAGTACAGCGCCTCCCGGAACCGCGTCACGAAGAAGGGCGCGTTGTGCGAGCTGTTCTCGACGCAGATGATGAACACATCAGGCCGCATCTTCTTGATGCTGCGGAGAACCATGTCCCGAGGGCTCGCGTTGTCAATGTCGACGCCCTCGTCCATCAGCTTCCCGAAATGGAACAGGCCATTGACGACGAGCACCTCGTCAGGCTCGATGTCCAGGTCGTCGGCGCAAACCGTCTCCCACTTGGACGCGACGACGCTGCGGAACCTGAAAGGAACGCCACTCCGGCGAGCGAATTCACCGAGCCGGCGCCCAGTTTCGTCGATCCGAGCAGCCGGACGGAACCCTGGCTGTGGGCAGTCGATGGTCGTGATCCTCACCGCCGGCGGCCCGCCATCCCGATCCTTCCAGGCATTCAGCAGAGGTGGCCAATGGAAGCCGTGATGGTCACCGTAGTCCACGATGTGCACCTTCTTCCTCCCTGCGATGGCCTTGCAGATGGCGATGTGCGCGAACTTGAACGCTATCATCTTGAAGCAGCAAACCTCGAGGTAGAGCTTGTAGGCCCTGAGGAAGTCGACGGTACCCGGCGAGGTGAGCCTCGCCACGAGTGACCGGTGCACCTGCGCCCCCGTGCCGGCGAGCCGCGCCTGGAGCGCCTCGGCGAAGCAGTGCGCCAGCCGCTGCGAGGCGTCTCCCGTCGGCGAGGACCGCTGCCTGATCTGCCGGAGCAGCTCGGCGGCGCTGCGGCGGTCGCCCGTGGACACGGCCTCGGCGCAGTGGGTGAGCAGGGTGCGCAGGTCCACCGCCTCGTTGGACTCTGCTGCTGATTTCTTCTTGGCTTTCACCTCGGACGTGCTGATGCTCAGGCCGTGCAGTTTCTTCATGGCCATCTCGTATCCCTTGACGAACACCTCGTCGACCTGCTCGCCGTTCTCCTCCGGCTCAGGTGCCAGCAGCTTGCTCCTCCTCCTGCCGGTGTCGGCGTCGGCGTCGTCGTCCAAGTCATCCCAGTCGCCGTCGTCGTGCCGGTTCTTGCAGCCTCTGCCGCTGACTCTGCTGCTGGCAATATTAATAATGGCGGTGGTGGTGGCGGCGGCGGCGGTGGGCAAGAACTTGTTGGCCTCCTCCATTCCCTTGAGGAACGCCTGGTTGAGCATGTCCATGGTAACCCCGAAGCTCGAGCTCTGGGTGGTGGCCGTGTCGCCGCCGCCATTGAAGAACGCACTGGCGCTGCCGCCTTGTCCCGTGGTGGTGCGCGTCCTAGAAAAGAGCAGCTGGGAGAGCTCGACTGGATCATAGGGCCAAGTGGCGTTGGTGAATGCGTTGGAGTTGGTGGTGGCCGACGAGCCAGAAGCAGAGTCGGTGGTGGTGACCGACGGGCCGGAAACAGAGTCGACGGCGGCGGCGTGCGTCGCAGTCGAGCCTGCCGCCGAGAGGATCTGTGCGAAGGGCTGCTGCGCCTGGAGGAGCGCAGGGTGGTCGGAGTACAAGATGCTGCTGTCGTCGGTGTCCTCCATCAGCATGCGCCTGATGAACGGGAGCACCTGCAGGTCGTCTGACGCGGCCCGGTCGTCGTCCTCGCCGTCGCCGTCGTGGTGTGGATGGGGCGTCGGAGGCAGGTCGAGGAAGGCCGACGGGGAGAAGGGCTCGGGCTCCGCGACGTCCTCCGGCATCGCGGCAACTCGCAGTTGCAGTTGCAGCAACTCTCTCTGTCAGTCTGAGTCTCACGAGAACGGCATGGCAGGGAGAGCGAAAAATGGGCGGCGTCAGTGCTCAGTGGTTGTCTCATGTCAATATGTGGGTGCAGTGCATAAAAATCAGAGCTTTGATGGAGATAGTGGCATCTAGTACTGTACTGTAAAGTGAAGATGGGACGAGCAGGGTTGAAGACGAGGACGAAGAAGGGTCCAGGAAGGCGCAGGTGCAGGTCTCATCTGACGGCGATCTTGCGCTTTCAGCTGTCGTCAGTGTCTTCCATTACCGCAGCGGATCAATCAACGAAGAAGAAAATGGAATGCAGCTTCGTTCCTTCCAGCCAGCGCAAAATCGAGTCCAGTGACATGTAAAACACAGGACAGGGTTGCATCATCTGCACTGCACCTTAGTTAGTTGCCTCGTCAGTCATGAGTCACGAGTCACGACTCACGAGTCATGGGCACATAATACAAATTGAATATTGATTCTTTCTCAGCACTAACTGACTAACTACAGGGGAAAAAGTTGTCACTCATGATCTGTTTAATTGGTTCCACTGACCGCTCTCTGCTGGGCCCAACTAAAATCCATAAGTAAATGGCAAGCTTCCAAACTCCACCTTCTAGGCCGTCCATTTTTTTAAAAAAAAGATGGGAAAAATAAAATTAATTAATGTAATTTGCTTTGATCGAAACGCACTTGGGGCCGAAACAGCTAAATTCGGTAATTTTGGCCATGGACGGTACAAACATGCAAACCGAAATTCAAAACCCTGCAACAAATAATTGCCCCACTTTATGTTTTTTCAGTTTGCCACAAATTGACTGAAGAACAAGGTTCGAATTCTTCACCTATATGTAGCCAAGATGCCGCGCAGACTAGGCACTAATGGTGGAACCATTGTTTTGGGAACAAGAAAGCCTCCCCTTTCCTTTTCTCAGCAGAGTGGGCAATATCGCTTTCCCTCTCGTTGCTTCGATGCCATGGAATTATGGAAACACACAATAATACAAAGAAGGACAAAGAAATCTTTTGGATTCTTGCCATTAATTACTTCCTATGTTGGTTTGGTTCGCTTCATCTGAATCTAGGTACAATGAGTCGGTTGCAATCCATCCTTGGAGATGCTCACAAACAAAATTTGTTGAGCTTTCAAAGCCACTACCCACTGATAATCAAGTATATATCCACACTTAGTCAAGTCTTCGTCATGATGCCCTCTAGACATGGATTAACATAAACCTAGTTACTACCTCGGTCACAGAAGGATAAGCATATTTTGCACAGGAAAAGAAATTCAAATTTTACAAACTTTGTCAGCAGTTAGTCAAGTTATAATTGTATTCAAAGTGCCTTGAGATGATATATTATTTAACAAAGGGCCAGACAACGACTAGTTTAGTGTTCAAATATAGCATTTAATTAATCATTGGGAATCCTCCGGTGAGGTCTCTCTGGTACCAGAGTTTTCCAGTGGGGCCTGCGTCGTCCGGATCGAATTTATGCAGCCCCCGCTAATCGTATTTAATTTTTCACCAGAAAAAAATTCATAAAGTTTGATAAAGAATTATTCAAGTTATAGTTGTATTCAAAACGCGTCTGAGATGCATGATATTGTTTATATAGCATGTACTCCCTCCGTCTAAAAAAAGATACAACTATGGTTTTCGTGCCCGTTAAAGTTATCTAGGTTCGACTATGTTTTACGCTAAATAGTATTCACATTTATGTCTTCAAATCCGTATATTACGAAAGTATATTTCAAAATGATACTAATGATATTTTATAAGATAAATTTTTTCAAACATAAAAGCATATGGTATTCTCAAAATACAAGAATTGCATCCTTTCCCGGACGAAGAGAGTATACAAGTTTGACAACAACATTTCTGATCGTTGTGAAGGCTATGGAGAGTACACATCTATGAGGAAAGTTATATATTTTTTTTTTGTATCTAATGACTATGTGTTCCCATCATCTCTTTTATTTTTTGTGTACTTTAATACAATGGCATGCCCGTATGATGTCTCTTCATAGCAGAGAGATCTTGTGTGGATACTACTGTGTCACTAGCCAAGACTTGAGATACTATCATTTGCAACCCACGTGGACATGGCATAAAGTATGCGTCCCTTCCAGCCTTGTAGGAACCATTGTTCATCTACATTGACGACAAAGTCCCTCGAGTAGTTGTCACGGACCTTCTTACTCACAGCGTTAACTATATCAGGGTCCAACGGTAGCTGCCTCAGGCCTGCCCGATTGTTTCGTGCTTGCCATTGCTTATATGTCTCGGGCCGCTCCACTCTATCCCAGCCCTCACAGGCGATGATATTAAAAGAATGTGGTCCAAGGAGGTTCTGCTCATACAGTATGCGATCGTTGTTGTCCCTTGGGGCTACTGCATCCATCATGTCAAACACTGCAGAGTGGTAGAACAGTGCCTCCCGGAACCGTGTTAAGAAGAAGGGTGTGTTGTATGCGCTGTTCTCAATGTAAAGGATGAACACATCAGGACGCATATTTCGAATGTTGTCGAGGACCATGTCCCTAGGGCTTGGGCTGTCCATGCCGTGGACACTCTCATCCATCAACCTCCAAAAATCAGCTATGCCATTGACAATCAGTACCTCATCAGGTTCAATGTTGAGGTCATCAGCACATACCGTCTCCCACTCTGCCACGATGCTGCGGAACATGAACGGGATGCCACACCGACGAGCAAAGTCGCTGAGCCGGCGTCCAGTCTCCTCAGTTCGAGCAGCCGGACGGAACCCGGATTTAGGAGGGACGATGCAGGTGATTCTGACCATCAGTGGTCGTCCTTCTCCTTCCTCCCATGTCGCCCAATTCCCAAGCAGGGTTGGCCACTGGAACCCGTATTGCTCACCATATTCCACAATGTGCACCTTTCTTCTCCTACCGCCGCCGGTGGTGGCCTTGAGGATGGTTAGGTTGGAGAACTTGAATGCCATCATTTTGAAACAGGACATTGGTATGTAGAGCTGGTAGGCCTTGAGGAAGGAGAACTCATTAGTCGAGTTGAGCTTCACCATGAGTGACTTGTACAACTGGCTTCCCATGCCATCCAGTCGTGCTTGTAGCCCCTGAGCATAGTAATATGCCATCCTTTGTGTGGCATCTCCCATTGGCGAGGAATGTTGCTTGATCTTGTGAAGCAGCTCGGTGGCACCAAGGCGGTTTTCTGTGGCCACGGCACGTGCGCAGTGCATGAGCAAGGAGCGCAAGTCCACAGCGGGCTCATTGCTCATCACCACTACAGACTTCCTTTTGCCCTTCTTCTTAGCCTGATCCGTGTCCACGCCAATGCTCATGCCCATCATTTGGTTGAGTAATGACTGGTACTTGATCACAACAAATTTGTCGGCCTTCTCCCCAATTGATGTGTCTGACTCCGGTGCTATCACGGCGATTCTCAAGTCCACCATTTCATTGCCCATCTCGACCTCCAAGTGATCCCAGTTATGGTGCTTCTTGAGGGCTCTGTTGTCGCTACCACCACTTCCTTGTAATAACGACATTGATGATACCATCCCATCTACAGCCCCCTTCGTCCTGTGTCTGTTCTCCTCCGAGTGGGTGAGGAGGATGTTGTTGGTGGGCAAGAACTTGTTGGCCTCTTCCATGCCCTTGAGGAATGCCTGGTTGAGCATGTCGATGGTTAACCTGATCTGGGTCATCTGGGCACCACCAAAGAAAACACCTGCACCACCAGGCGTTGTGGTGGTTTTGTCCATGGATATGATGGCCTTGTTTGTGTTGTGTTGTCCCCGTCCCATTCCCACGCTGGTGGTGTAGATGTCTTGCTCGGCAAAGAAGGTGGTGGTGTTGGCATCACCCATGGCGGTGGTGTAGATGTTGTCAGGGACGGCGGGGTACGGAGTCGTCCTACAAAGGAGCTGCATCGAGAGCTCGACTGGGTCGTCACTGGGGAAGAAGGGTTGTGAGGCGGCGGTGAAGGTGTTGGTCGCTGCTGCATCCACGATGTTGGTGGTGGTGTCGGATAGGATCTCGGCGAAGGGCTGCTGAGCTCGGAGGAGTAGCGCTTGGCTATCAGGGTGCTGGTACAGTAGCCTGTCGTCATCGGTTTCATCCTCCATGAGTATGCGTGAGATGAAGGGGAGCACGACGTCATCTGACGATGGTGGTGGTGGTGTTGGGGGCAGGTTAAGGAAAACAGAGGGAGAGAAGGGCGGCTCTTGCTCCTCAGGGTCGGTGGTGTACCCTGCAGATTCTTCGGATGCCATGGCGCCCAAGCCCAAGCTCTACTTGAGAGCCAGAGATGAGCTGGCGGTTGAGTACGACTAGGAAAGTAGCTCACCGCATGCTCGTGGAGTGGTGATTGATGTTGGATCAAAGAAGAACAAGAAGAGGAGGTGGAGGAAGGTGACTGAAGCTGATTGGGAAAAAAAAAAACAAAGCTTTGATGGAACCTTTGAACTGCGAAGGGATTTGTTGGTGGACGACGATCGAGTCCAGCCGCCGGGTGGGTCTCCGTCTCCGAGGTCAATTCGGCCGTGATAAAAAATCAGTGCAAGCCTCTGATTTGATGACGCGTCGCCTCGTTTGGTTTCAAAGGCGTAAAGTTTTTGTGGTAGGATGTTTTATTAGATGTCGCATTGGTCGTTTAGATTCCAATAAAAAAATAAATTACAGTTTTCATTTGTAAATCACGAGATAAATTTATTAAGCTTAATTAATATATTATTAGCAAATGTTTACAGTAGCACGATATTGACAAATCATAGAGTAATTAGACTCAAAAAATTTATCTCGTAATTTACACGTAATCTATGTAACTAGTTATTTTTTCATCTATAATTAATACTTTATGTACGTGTTTAAACATGAATTTGATAGGGATAAAGTTTTTGGGAGATAACTAAACCAACCACAGGGGAGCAGGTGAGGAAGGGAAGTTTCTGGGATGCTAGCTACCTAGGCATCCAGATGCGCGCGTGCGACCGGAGCTGCTGCATTAATTTAATTTAATTAATTTTGTCATCGGTGGAGCTAGGGACAAAAGGAAGACGAGACGAAATGAGGTTTGTGCCTAACGCAAAGTAGCCCAAATCTGCCTAGTTTTTTTAAAAAAGAAAATGGAGTTATTCAGTCGTTTTACGTACTGCACGTGATTTGTTTTCTCTTAGATTCGGTACACTCTAATTACCATCTTATTATTACTAATTATTATAGGACTACTAATTAGAGGACTCAAAACTAAGAGCATCAATATTAATCCTCACGAGTCACGGTATATAAGAAAAGATAAATACAAGAAACATAATTTGGTCACACAGGGATTATGCTGGTGGAAACCTAGCCTCACCCGCTCCTGGCGGCTCCCACGCCACGGCCACCACCCTGGTGCTAATGCTTCACCCTTTCCCGTCCCCTGCCCTCCCTACCTATCATTCCCCCTCTCCGCCTCACATGTGTGCGGGAGATAGTGACCACGCAACGTAGCCGCCGCCGCCGCCCATGGCGGCGCTCATCACTAGGCTGCAGCCACTGAAGGCTAGGGTGGCCGACCTACCGTCCACATGGGCGGGTCTGGCGGCCCGGGGTCACCGATACCTGAACCTGCTATCCCCTCTGGCCTCTGCGCCCACCGCCCCTGCACGTGACGAGTAGCCAAGGATGGCCGCATCCCCGCCGCCGGCGCTAGTCGCGATGGAGGCCACAGCAACAGACCTCCCTCGCACAGGGCGCGACGATGGGGAACACCGCGCTCGGCCGCAGCCGCAGCTGCCATCCGCGTCACTGTTGCCGCCACCCGTACTGCCAAACCCGCCAGTGAAGGCTAGCGCCTGTCTACAACCTGTGACATCGTCAGTTTCACCAGCAGCGCTACCTCCACCTCCGTCGTTGCTCTAGGAGGCTGCGGTCCTCCACTCAGGGGCGTCCCAGTAGGACGCCGCTACGGTAGCGACCTCCTCTGCCGGAACCCAATTGATTCCTCTGCAGCCAGGCCCAGCCACGGCAAGCCCACCGCCGCGTGTTAGGGCCAGATGTGCGTTAGTCGACGAGCAGTCGGCACTGCTAGGGGTTGGGGATGTGAGCCCTCCACCAAAGTCGATGGTGTCGACGGACCCCCTTAGCCCCCCTTCGCTCTCGCCTGATGCGATGTCGTTCTTCCGGGGTACTCCTCCAACGGGCGTACGAAGTATCATCGGTGGGCAGACGATGACGACGAGGACTTTGACGGCAACGAGTACCCCGCAACCTACATAGAGGGTGCTCTTCGCCCAGCGAAGCCAGCCAATACGCCCCCGCCGCACGCCCAACCTTATCTAGCTGGCGAAGCGGAGGTTGGCCAGCAGGGTCCTGGATGAAGCCAGGGGAAGCAAGGTCAGCCACGCCCACAGCTCTTCTTCGGGCCTATCTGCTTGGTTGGTGGATGGACGCAACCCTACTCGACAGCGCTTAGGCCACCGTGGACGGGTTTCTGCCCCAACATTGATGGGTGGCGCAGGAGATCCTCCCATGGCCAGTGGCGCAACCTGCAACCTTCTCGGCTAGACCTCACCATGACACAAGACAACCTCTTCAAGCCCGAAAACCCCCCGCCTGAACTACATGGTAGATGCTTCAACTGCATCGAGTAGTGACTTGCCGGCTACCACGATGTTGTCTATGTTGCCACGGCTTCCACCACATCACCAGGGACTGCAAGCGACCCAGGCGTGCCATGGTCTCTACTGTGAGGTATGGTAAATGACCGTGATAGCCCGCTCGTGACGGCACTCCAGTGTAGGAAGCAGTGGGTGGCACTGTTGACACCCGTCGACGCCAAAGACGACACATGTGGAGTCGAGGTGAGTGGGCGACAGCCATCAGCTTGGGCACGGCCAACGATGATGCAGATCCAATGGCCTCCCAGTACGCATCCCTTGGCGCCTCAGAGTGGGCAGAAAAGGGTGTCATGGGGCATTGACAGCATTTGTCGACGCCGGAGGCGACACTGGTGTCAACGCCAGAGGCGCCGGGACGACCCGGCGCCGGATGCCACCGCGAGCATGCTCGCCGACAACACATCTACTTCAACGACCACCTTCGGCTTGCTCAAGCTAGATCCTATAGCGGAGTCGTCTTGGCTGACCCGATGCGGGAATGAGCTTACCGCCTCACTCGTCGCGAGCCAGCCAGTGGTCGTCTCAATTGGCCCGATGCTGGACGCGCTTTCCGCCTCGCTACCTGAGGATATGCAACCTATGGGTGCCACCTCTTAGGAGGTTCTAATGGTGGACGTTCTCCGGTGGAGTACCCTCAGTGTACGGTGGACTTACCTGCGCTGTCACCCATGCATGGTACACCTCCTCAGTTGGTGGGACTGCCAATTGTTGCAGGCGCTCAAGTGCCGAGGGAGGTTGGCAAGCCCAGCGATGCAACACCCACGCCGCGCGAGGTGGCTCAGTGTCTCGCTCGGTTTACCGATGAAGTGCAGCTCAAGCAACGGTCACCCTTAATCGCCACTCCTCCAAAGTAGAAGACGCCAACCAAGAGGACCCTTCTGATCAGGAGCGGAAGGATTGCCGCTCAACCACTGGCACGCATTAAGGTCTCCAAGCGTGGCAAAATACTCCTCATGCAAAAGATGGGCATCGCGCCGCCGGTAGCTCCAGTTTCCTCCGCAGCCAAGCAAGTTTTCGACGACATATTCACAAGAAACTTGTCGATGATGCTAGTGGAAATTCTGGACGAGTTGTTCCCAGCGACCAACAACCAGGCTTGTAGAAGAGCGCTCTTTCCAGATGATAGAGTAGGGTCACGTAAGCAGTGGGGATGCCCATCTCCGTAGGTCGCAGCGCTGCTCTTAGTTTCGGTTGTTTACCATTTATGTAATATCGAAGATCAAAACAGTCTACTAGGATGGTCCAGTCACAATTGTAGACCTTTTAGGCGCTCTTCGAAGCGTAGCGTTTGTATGGTTAAATTTTTTTCTTAATTATAATGATACGCGAATCTTTTACGTATTCGAAAAAAATCAATCTATTTAAAAAAAAAGTGCCCAAGAGCTGGAGCGCCTCCGACATGGGCGCGCCATGGATGGCAACGGCCGTAGAGATGGAATCTTGCTTTGCGCCGCGCAAGCTTGTACTAGGTACCTTAGATTGCAGCTGCAGCAACTACTGAAGCTGTTTGTTTGGACTTTGGAGGCTGAAACATATATATGGCCAACGGGGCGGCCCGGCCTGACCCGGCCCGGCACGTCGTGCCTACCGGACCGTGCCAAAGAGGCCCATATGCCTTGATCTCGGCCCAGGCATGGCACGGCGGGCCTGATTTTCGGGCTGGGCCGGCACGAAAAGCCCGGCGTCTCTGGCAGGCCGGGCCGGCCCAAGGCCCGCATCTCCAAGGCTCCAAGCCAGTGTGCCGCAGCTGCCGCTGCATCAGAGAAAAAGGAGGAAGGATTCGAGGTTCCGAGCTGATGCGGGGCAGCGCCGCCGGTGCGAAGGTTGGGGAGCACCGCCGCAGCCGCACAGCTGGAGGTAGGGCCACATGTAGAGGCGGCAGCCACCGTCGCCGCATTCGCAGATCCGACCGCCGGTGGATGCAGCCCCGCCGGCGAATGCAGTGTCGAGGATGGAGCGGAGGCGAAGCTCGTGGATGATGTCATCGAGCGTCGGCCCACGTTGGAGGTAGGGCCGCATGGAGAGGCGGCAGCCGCCGTCGCCGCACTCGTAGATCCGGCCGTAAGTGGATGCACCGCCGAGGATGGAGTGGAGGCAGAGCTCGTGGATGATGCTGTCGAGCGTCGACCCACGCCGTCGTGGAGGCGTGGAGGGCGCCACCACCACATCGCCCGTGCGCATGCGCGTGCGTCGTGAAGCGAGAGCGCTCTGCGTGGGGAGTGGCCGAGTGGGGAGGAGGCTGCCGGCTGCACGCGTGGGGAGATAGGGAGTGGCTGAGCTAGGGTTAGAGTTGGAGTTGGAGTTGGAGTGGAGACTGGAGACTTGAGCCTGGAAGGGGTGGTAGGCTGGTGACATACTGGCATGGGCTCTTAGCAGGCCAGGGAGAGAGGGGGCTCTTAGCAGGCCAGGGACAGTATCGGACCGTCACCGGGCCTCTTACCAATTGGCGGGCCGTGCCGTGCTGGCCTGCGGTCTTAGGGGACGGTCCAAGCATGGCCTGCTGTATCGAGCCGTGCTGGCCCCGGCACGCTACTCACCGGGCCGTGTCGTGCTCATGACAAGCTAAAATATCGTGCTTCAGGCCGTACCGTGTACATGAACATGTATACTGAAACACGAGGAAGCAGCCAAGCCATCAAGGAGAAGGCGACCCTAGCCCTGCTAACAGGGCGGGTCGAAACGGGTTTTTCGGGGCGGGTTTTATTCGGGGGGTGTGCGGGTGGAAACGGGTTTTCCTACCTTACGGGTCAGGGCGGGTCGGGTTCATAGACAAATGGGTTGGGGTGGGTTGTGTTGTGAATGTTAGTTGTGCTATGAGCTGTGTGGGTTGGACAGTTGGGTGGTGAAATGGGTCAGGTCGGGGCGAGTTGGTGAGCTATAATTTCGGGTCAGGGCGGGTTGACAAATTATCTAATAAACAACGGGACGGAGCGGGTTTGGGGCGGGTTTAACCCTGTTAGCAGGCTTAGGCGACCCGATGTAATGCGACTATTCTAATTGGCTACAGCAAATACAGTCGATGGGGAGGGGATGAAGGAAGACTTGTCAAAATAGCTACAGCTAATACAGTGCATGCAGCTAAGGCTCTGTTCGCTGAAGCTGAAAACCGCTGAAAATAAACGCTGATGTTGATTTCTTGTGAGAGAAAAATACTGTAGAAGGGTTGAAAAATAAACGATTTTAAGCTCAAACGAACAGAGCCTAAATTTGTCCATGCATCAGCATCAGTATCTGTATCTATATGGACATGTTGTCTGCTTTTAGTCAGGTTATATTGCTATTGATAGTAGCCTGTACGTACAGTACAGGGCCTGATGAACCAAATCATTGCTTGCTCAAAAGTGCTGTACCAAGACAGAGTGCCTATATATGCATTAGAAAGGCATAGCAGCATTAGACGTTGAACAGGTAATCTGTAAAATTCCGTTTCAGTTCTCGGCAACAGCTGAATAATACAGGCATGCTTTAGCAAATGAAAAAAAAAAAATGGTTTTCATTTTGTTGAACATCAACGCGTACAAGCTCCATATGTTCCAAAACAACACATCTCATCCGATATCCTATTAAGCTCAAGGCAGGAACAAGGCCACTCAACTGCTAGTCTGTGATTATCTCTAGCTTACTATATATTTCACCTCAATTAATTCCAAGCCGCTCGAAATGGATGAAGAAAAAACAGCTACAATTCAGAGGCAGTCCTGTCATCTGCAGCCCATGTAGACATGGCATAGAGTGAACACATCAGGTCGCATCTTCTTGATGTTGCGGAGCACCATGTCTCTAGGGCTCGGGCTATCCACGCCGCCGACGCCCTCGTCCATCAGGTTTCCAAAGCTGGAGATGTTATTGACGACGAGCACCTCGTCGGCGTCAATGTCGAGGTCATCGGCACAGACCGTCTCCCACTTCGCTGCGATGCCATGGAAGCTGAACGACGGCAGACCACACCAGCGGGCGAAATCGCTTAAGCGATGCCCCGTCTCCTCAATCTGTGCGATTGGCCGGAACCCCGGCTGGGGAGCGTCGATGCAGGTCATCCTCACCTCCGGCGGCCCACCCTCGAGCTTTGCCAGATGGTGCAGCAAATTTGGCCACTGGCACCCGTACCGCACGCCGTAGTCAACAATGTGCAGCCTTTTCTTCTTCTTCTTCTTCTTCCCAGCAGCAATGGCCTTCCCGATGGTCATATTGGAGAAGCCGTATGCTGTCATGTGGAAGCAGGAGACGGCCAGGTACAGCACGTAGGCCTTGAGGAACTCCACCACCGGGGTGCGCTTCGCCATGAGCGACCTGTAGAGCTCGCTCCCGGTGCCGGCGGAGCCGTGCCTGCAGCCCCTCGGCGAAACAGTGCGCCAGCCTCTGGCTGGCGTCTCCCGTCGGCGACGAGTGCTGCTTGATCTGCGCAAGCAGCTGGGTGGCGCTGAGATGGTCGCCCATGGACACGGCCTGCGCACAGTGGATCAGCAACGTGTGCAGATCCACTGCTTCTTCGTTTCTTCCCTTCCTGGCGCCGTTGTTGTCCTTCTTCTTCTTAGCCATGGCGATGCTCAGGCTTCTTCATTTCGTTCAGACACAAAGCGTACCCATTGGTAACAATCTTGTCGACTGCGTCGCCTGTTTCCTCTGGCTCAGGCACCATCAGCTTGCTCTTCCTGCCCGTCTCCCCTTCCAGGTCTTCCACCGCCTTGTTCTTCTTGTTCTTCTTATTGGCCCCTTCCATGGAGGTCTCCATCATGGTGTTGGCGGGCAAGAACTTGTTGGTCTCTTCCATTCCCTTGAGGAAGGCCTGATTGAGCATGTCCATGTCCACACTGTTACTGCTACTGAACAACATGGAGGCGTCGTGTACAGCAGGCATGGTTGTGTTTGTTGTCGTCCCTGATCTCTGACTGTCTTGATCCACGGCGCTCTGCTGCTGCTGGCTTTGGACGACGCCGTCATCTCCTGTGGGCAAGGAGGAGGTGTTGACGTTGGCGTCACCGGCCGTGAGCAGCTGGGTGAGCTCCAGAGGGTCGTACGGCCAGGTGGCGTTGGCGAACGAGGGGACGTCGGAGGACGATGGCGAGAGGGTGAATGAACTACCGGTGCCAGAAGAGGAGGAGGTGGTGGTGGTGGCGGCGTCCAAAGAGAAATCCATGTCGGCGGCGGCGCCGGAGAGGATGTCGGCGAAGGGCTGCTGGGCCTGGAGCAGCGCCGGGTGGTCGGGGTACTGGTAGAAGAACTTGTCGTGGATGTCCTCCTCCATGAGCATGCGCGAGATGTAGGGGAGCACCAGGTCGTCGGGCAACGCCGGATCGTCCCCATCGCCGCCTGCAAGGAGTCGGCGGTGGCAGGTCGAGGAAGGCAGATGGGGTGAAGGGCTCCAGGCCGGTGGCGGTGCCGTCCTCTGGCGCAGCGGCCATGCTCGGACGGCGGCAAAAATGGAAAGGACTAAAAGTCTGCAACTGCAGCGGCGACCTCTGAATATTATTACAGTGGAAACCTACATATTCCTAGAATTGATCAACCCCTCTGAATAGTAATTAACATTCCTTAACCAGGGATAAATCCCTGGCCGGAGAGCGCATGTGCCACTGTTTACGCAGGCGTCATGCTGACATCAGTGTGATGTCATTTTTCTTTTTTTTTCTGCTGCCCACGCCCAAAATTTTCCATTTTTTTTATTGCTGTCAACGCCCACAGTTTTTCGCCCAAAATTTTTTTTTGCTGTCAGCGTGATGTCAGATTTTCTTTGTTTGGCGGTCTAGATTTTTTTTCACTGGCTGTGCCAGTTCAACATCGACGGATCGGTACCACGCAATTTTTTCCCGTGCAGACTTTTTCAACGGGTCCTGTCGTTTAGCGCCAGCGTAGTGATACCACACGTACCAGTGCGGTGTTTTTTCTCCTTCTGCCAGTTCATAATTTTTTACCCAGTACGTCGTTCAGCGACAACAGTGTTCGGTAACGCGTATTTTTTCCCTTTTAGATTTTTTCGCCGGGTCCACCGTTCAGTACCGGCGCAACGGTAGCATGCCTACCGTGCTTTCTACTGCCCATCCCCACAATTTTTCACCAGTATTTTCTCTTTTTTACCATCTAAATTTTTTCAACGAGTGTTTTTTAGTTCCCCTTTTGCGGTCCTAAATCTTTTCACCGGGTGTGCCGTTCAACATCGATGGGTCCAGAGTACGTATTTTTTTTCCGTCTAGATTTTTTCATCGGGTCCGCCGTTTAGCACCGCGCAGTGGTACCGCGCGCCTATCGTGCGCTGCTTTCTGGGTTTTCTTTTTGCCGTCCATATTTCTCATCAGGTGCGTCGTTCAACACCAACGCGTCGTTAGCACTGAATTTTTTTTCTGATTTTTTTCACCGGATCCGCTGTTCAGCACCAATAGCGGTGGCAGCGTGCCTACCGTGCTTGTATTAGTAATGTACCAACGTACACAGCACGGCCTGAGAAGAATCACTGTACCTGTCTCTGTCTTGATCTATACAGTATTTATTAACAGGAGTACATAGGGGGGAAAGTCCTGCATATAAGGAAAAAAAAAGGTCTCTGTCATGGTCTGTACCAGAAGGGCAGAAGAGTCTGCATCATGGCAAGAAAAGAAAAGCAAAACTTAAGACAAGGTGGATTTCAATGCAATATCAGTGCACGTTGGAATCTAAGTTATAGTAGTTCAAGGCTATTATTACTGTAATACATCAAAAATAACAATAGGAGAGGAGAGGGGTTAAATGGGCCAAGGCCCAGCCCCAACTCAGCCCAGCCGCCCTCCCCCGCTCCAGAACCCTCCTCCCTTCCCCATCCACCGCTCTCTGCCCCCCTGCTCGAGCTTCCTCCCTCTAGGTCGCACCTCCCTGCATCCCCTTCCTTTCTAGCACCACTTCCAACCAGCAAGAACCCAAGGGAAAGAGGAAAATGGATTGAAAAGGTGAAGATGATCAAGTAAAGCTGAATCTTGGAGTGGAGGTCGATTTTCCCAGTCGTTCTTGCTGCCCTAGGGTTTGGGGTGACCAAGGTGATATGCTTTTCTCCTTACCGTGCACAAATCGGGTGTTTTGGGTGGAGTTTAGCCACAGGAGTAAGTGGATTAGTAGGGAATAAAAGTTGTTTGAATGGTGTACCTCGGATTTCAGATGAATATAGTTTCTGCAGTTTTATTTGGCGGAGCTATTAGGGCCACTTAGAGGCCGACTTAAGTGTTTTGATAAACTACAAAGTTGTAGAGGACCTTTAGATCTATCAGCTCGTGAAATTTTGTGATTTTAGGCCGAGTGGTTTGAGAGATATGGATTTTATAAGCCACCTGGTGTTCCCTGTTAAAGTTATGGACAGAACTGAATCTACGTAGATTTGAGTTCTTTAGAGGCCTTATATGACTTTACAAATTATAAGAGACTTTTATTGGTTTCTCTTGACTTTCCAAATTGGTAAGAATAACTGTTTTCGGATAAATAAATACAACTATAGAAATAGATTTTCAAAGTTGGAGGTACTGTTTTCTCTTCAGATTTTTTAGTTAAGCTTTCCACATACATTATGCATTTTTGCTGACCCTATCTGAAAATATGAGTCATATGAATGTTGTATACTATGAAGTGATTTGATAGCTGGTGAAATTTTAGATTTTTTGGCCATAAGGATATGGAGATATAAAAATATAAAACCTGCTGCCTCTGTTTTTGGATAGATTTTGAAGCCTATTTTCAACAGCAATTTAGGCCATCTTAAGGGCATGATAAAAATATAATCCCTTCACGAAATTTGTAGGTATTGTCGTCTAGATTTCAGAAATATATTTGTTTGCTATCATGTAATTTATAGATTAAAAGATATGAAAAAGTGAAGCAGCATTGCTGTACCCCACTTGGTGTTTGATCGCTGTTATGTCTCGGTTTCGGTTTGGGGAACGTAGGAGCGCTTGACTTGCTATAAAACTTGATGGGAGAAGTTTGTTTTTTGATCTTAAATTATCAAAGCCGGTGGTAGTGCTTCGGATCACGCGTAAGACGGTCATCCATTCACCGGAGGCAAGTAAATGTAGCGGTGGTTGCTACAAGCTTTAACTTACTATTTACTCTACCTCCACTTTAAAAATTCAGAACCACAGTTAATACACAATGGCCTTTCAAACCATGTTACATTCATTTATACTTGCCATCTATGATTTCTATGTGAATACTTATATTCTTCTATTTACTTATGGCTTGATGACGTTCATGTTGGTACAATGGAATCGGGCTTCCTTGTCTCCATAGAGAGATGATCATGGTTTTACATGTGATATATCTACTATATATATAACATCCCATAGCATCCCATTATGCACTGGCATATGGAGTTATGTCGCCGCTTATAGCGCGACCGTACCGGTTTAGTATCATTTATTGGGCATAACGATGCAGCTTCATATCTTGTTGGGTATGAAGGCAGGAGACATGTCATTTGTATTACATATGCACTTCAATTTGGGACTATGGCTTGAGAACCCTGGACTAGGGCTTTGGATGAGGTTGTGAAAAGCTATGCTTCTCCATGTTTTGATGGCTTTTAATCTTTATCATGTATATAGTTGTATCAATTGTTGGATATATATCTGATTGTTTATTGTTGGCTTACTTGTAAAGGGGTTAAATTGATTCTTAATCAACTTGTAGTTTAAATAACTTGTTAAAGTAGTTTACTTGCTGAGATTTTTATATCTCACCCCTTTCTATCTTTCCAGGTACTTCAGAGTCTTTTGCTTGAAGGGTGACGAAGTAGCAGCACCTTTGCACATTAGTTCCATAACCTAATGTTAGAAAAATATGTATGGTTGTAATGGCAGGATTAAAAGTGGAGCCTATCCTAATGGTACTTATTGGAATGTTTTGTACTCATGATGATGTTTATCTGCAACGGCGCACCTGTCATAGTTTAGCACACTCGCAACCACAGGATTAACAGTCTGGGTAACCCCACCCTGAGACAGCATGCTAGTCACTGAATTTTCACAAATTTCGTGCGAACTGAAAGCGCCCACAAAGACCTCATGCTGAATCACAGTGTCGCAGACCGGCGCCAAAAGCTGAGAATCCCAGGATTCCAACCTCGATAGATCTCCCCCATCCCATGCAATCTGCAGTGGCTGGGCTGCCTTCTTCTCCAGCTTGGTAATCACCAGGTCCAACGCCCGCTGAATACAACTTTTTTTGTCAGCGTTTCGTATAGTTATGTTGGGGACCTAGAAAAATGAAAGTATATGAACCATTTCATGATATCTACAGCCCCATAGTCTATCTGTAAAAAGGAAAAAAGAAAAAGAAAAAGAAAAAGAAAAAAGAAAAAAAATGCGGCTACCTATGCAGCCCAGCTCACTTTTCGTTACTCCTAATATAAGGCCCAAGCCACTGCAGGCCAACGGTCCAGCCCATTATTCTCTCAGCGTTTTGCGCCGGATGCCCACGCAGGGCCCAGAATACAGTTTTAAAGTGTTCGTCGGTCATCAATTAAATTATTTATTATAGCAGGTTTAACTTTAAAACTTTTGACTGTATTTATTCTGGGGCAAGGAAAGTACAGAACAATAATAGAGTTTATTAAGTCTGAGTCGGTCATCAATTAAATAATTTATTATATGGGGTATGACTTTGTTGGGACGTGATTGGTCGGGTGTGTGGGCCCTGGTTGGCTTGCCGACGACTGGGTATCCATCGGTGTTCACAATAAGGTTTGAGTGCAACAAGAGCAGATGGCAAGGTTCTCAACCGGGGCACAAGGTTCTCAGTTTGCCGATCGTGCGAGCTCTGTCAGGTTCCATAAGCTCTCGTGCTTCAGTTTGCAGGTCAGTCGTCGTCATACTGCATACACGTAGCTGCCCTCTGGCCTATAATGTTGTTTTATAGATTTTCCTAGATTTGTCACTCGCCGTCGCTGGCCTCCGCTTTTGATTATTATTATTATTTCTTTGGCAATCGGAAAGAAGAAGGAAAGACCCTGCAGCTTCGATGTCGTCGAGCAGTGGAGCAGAGGGAACACCTACCTCGCCCACACAACAGCAAGGGGATGCTCTGACCATGGACGCTAAGCTGATGGTGGCCACAGGCAGTGGCGATGTCCAGCAGTTGAAGGATCTGGTGAAGAAGCAGGAATCAGAGATGATGGTCGTGGTGATGGCCAAGCAGCAGGCTGCTACTTCTCATCCCGCAGAGAAGCATCACCATATGGATCCCCATCTGCTAGCACTGGCGTCCTCCGGCTCTTATCAGAAACTGCAGTCCCTTCTCAACGATGAAGCAGCCGTTCGAACCTCTGGCAGCACCGACGGAGGCTTGACTGCTCGTCGGGATACAGAATGAAGCACCGGAAACGGCAACCGAAGGGGGTTGAATGGGAGCCTCAAATTTCTTTCGAAATAATAGGTCACTGTCCCAACATCACCTCCAAACAAGCAAATAAAACACCGTGATATTCACGACCCAACCGAGTGGGTGGATGCTCTCCTAGAGTACAGCGGAACACCACAAAGCCAACGCAACAAGCGGAAATTGAATTGAAGTTCAAACGCACAAACTGTGGCCAAAACAAAAAACCTGAAGCTAGCTGAAATTACTGTAGCAGAGTCGTTACTGTAGCTGCCGATTACTGCAGCAATGAAGAACAGACCACCTACGTAATGTTGATTCACCCACTGCAGTGAACTTCTAATTTCCCAGACAAGCAGTACAACTACGCTTAACACAGTTGGAAGCACAGGCAATCAATTGCACAAAGGACATTGCTACTAGTTTGCTGCAAGTGCTGGTTCAGTAAGACAAACGAAAAGCAGCAGAACTGAAAATCGGATTGGAGCAAACACAAGCAGCAATACTGACGGAGGGCACAAACAATCAGACGCACAGGAAGCTAAATAAAAGACCAAGCAATGATTTCTCCCTGGAGATGAAAGAGAACTAAAAATCACGTTCAAGGTTTTGCCCCTTTTGATGAACAAGCGAAGCAAGCTGCTCGGAGAAATCAGAGTGCTCAGTTCAGCCTGCTTGGAGAACGTGCTATCAGAGTGATTCTGTTCAAGGAAGAAACAGAACGAACGCAGAGACTCAGCACAAACCAGAGAAGCGAACTTGACCTAAAAGCTTCCAGCACAGGAGTGGATAGGGGACATGAGCGTGCGCTGCTCATCTGAGCGTGCTCGGTGTTTCAGCACCGGCGCTAGGTAGCGCTGCTGCCTGCCTGACCCCATGCCACAAACAGATAACCGAGCACAAGAACTAATTTTTCATTAATATAAAAGATAGCATATGAGAGCTCAACAAGTCCATACATACTAGTTGCCAAACTCAAGGGTGAACTAATTTTTCAGATTTCATCAATATTAGTCAAGTTCACATGAAAAGTCATGTTTAACTCAACAAGGGTTCAAATGATCAAAGAGAGCCTAAACATGTATCAACATATCAAGATAGGCATAGAAGCAAACTCATAACTATATTCTTGAAGCTCAAGATGATATATGTCACAAAATGCCACAAAAATGCAAATATGATACAAAGGTGAAACAAAACTCTAAGTTACAAAAGAATCTAAAACTAGTGTACAATCCAAAGTTCCCTCCTCTAAAAAGGGAAACAGACCCCGAGTTCACTCCTCAGCCGAGCAAACTGGGTCAAGTCAAGTGGCTTAGTGAAGATATCGGCCAGCTGGTTATGTGTGTCCATGTGAATCATGGTCTATGTCACCCTTCTCATAGTGATCTCTCAAAAAATGGAACCTAACCTCAATATGCTTGGTCTTAGAATGTAACACTGGGTTCTTTGCTACGCTAATGGCGCTCGTGCTGTCACAATAGAGTGAAACTTGTCTAAAAGATAGACCGTAGTCCCTCAAGGTCTGCATCATCCATAGCAACTGAGAACAGCAAGCGGCAGTAGCTACATACTCAGCCTCACAGGTAGACTGAGCAATACCACTCTGCTTCCTAGAAGACCAAGACACTAAGGAAGTCCCAAGAAACTGACAGGTGCCTAGACGTAGACTTACGACACACACGACAACCCGCATAGTCAGCATCAGAATAGCCACAGAGTGAGAGGGTGGAAGTGGCCGAGTACCATAAGCCGAACTCTGGAGTGAATCACAGGTACCTGAAAATGCGCTTGACGGCTTGGCGATGAGATGATCTCGGTGAAGACTGGAACCGTGCACACAAACACACGGCGAACTAGGATATCCGGTCGCGTCACCGTCAAGTACAGCAAGGAACCGATCATGCTGCGGTACTCCTTTTGGTCCACCACCTCTCCTTCCTTGTCCTCATCAAGGGCCGTCGTGGTTGACATGGGCGTCGAAAGAGGCTTGGCCTCACCCATATCAAACCGCTTTAGCAGATCCTTCGTGTATTTCCCTTGATGGACAAAGGTGCCTTCTTGGGTTTGCTTGATTTGCAACCCAAGGAAGAAGGTTAGCTCTCGCATCATGCTCATCTCGAACTCCCTGCTCATGGTATCTGAAAATTTGGCCACAAGAGCGTGAGAAGAACCCCCAAAGATGATATCATCCACGTATATCTGCACCAAAAGGACGTCAACTGCCCTGCCTGAGGAGAAACAAAGTCCTATCCACCGAGCCCATTTGAAAACCCTTTCCCAGAAGAAATGTCTTAAGGCGCTCATACCAAGCTCTAGGAGCTTGCTTCAACCCGTATAAAGCCTTGTGAAGCTTATACACGTGGTTGGGGAACTTAGGGCTCTCAAAATCAGGGGAGCTGACTCACATAAACCTCTTCCTCTATATACCCATTAAGAAACGCACTCTTAACGTCCATCTGATATAGCTTGAACCCTTTTGAGGTTGCAAAAGCTAAGAGAATCCTAATCGCTTCTATACGGGCAATAGGAGCAAAGGTTTCCTCATAATCTCTCCCCTCTTTCTGGCAGTATCCCTGTGCTACCAATCTAGCCTTATTCCTCACAACCACCCCGTCTTTGCTCTATTTGTTCTTAAAGACCCACTTGGTACAAATGGGATGACACTCAGGGGGTAAAGGAGCTAAGACCCAGACATGCTTGCGCTCGAAATTCTCTAACTCCTCATGCATGACGTTAATCCAATCGGGATCAGACAGAGCCTGTCCAACATCTTTGGGTTTGGAATTAGAAACAAAGGCTGATTGAGCGAAATGAGAGATAGACCTGGACCGCGTAACACGCTGGTCAATGTCGCCGATCATCGTCTCTGGAGGGTGGCGGCGCTGAATGTGTCGAGGTGCAGCCCTCGATGAAGTCGCCTCCCCCTCGGTAGCAGCTGGGGCCTCCTCAGGTGCAGCATGCACGGGCTGAGGGGACAGCTCGAACGGTCCCCATGAAGTAGAAGAAGAAGGCTCGGGGCCGTGAGCTGAAGTCGTGGAAGCAAGCTCGATTGGGGCAGCTGGTGGAGGCAGCTCGGGATCACCCCAATCGGCGTCTTCCTCTCCATCCTCCACAAAGATGGTCTCCTCAAACTCATCATCACCTGCATGCTCAAAGACAAGAGAAGAACAAGGCATGGTTTCGTCGAATGTGACCTCACAGGTCTCCATCACACTGGTTAGTTTCAACGGTTAAGTACACGATATGCACGAGAGTGAGTGGCATAACCAAGAAAGATACCGTCTGAAGACCTAGACTCAAACTTGTCCAAATTACCTTGTTTGAGGATGATGAACATCTACACCCAAACACCCTTAGGTGGCTTACCTTGGGTGGTCTTCCGAATCGTAACTTATAAGATGTCTTCTTAGTGAAAGGCCGAAGAAAGATGCGATTGGAAACATAGCAAGCTGTGTTGATTGCTTTGGCCTAATACTTCCTAGGAGTCATATGCTCATCAAGCATCGTCCTAGCCATCTAAACAAGGGTCCGTTTTTTGCGCTCAACAACACCATTTTGAGGTGGGACATAGGGTAAGGAAAACTGGTGCTCAAGACCCAAAGAAGCACAAAACGTCTCAAGTTGAGTGTTCTTAAATTCCGTACCATTGTCACTGCGAATCGCTCTCATGGTATTCTTTGGTAACTCATTTTGAAGTCGTAAAATCAAATCCTTAGCACAAGAGGAGGCCTCATCTTTGCCCACCATGAAGAACACCCAAGAGTAGCGAGAAAAATCAGTCAACTATCACAAGCACATACCACTTCCCACCTTCCGAAATAACCCGAGATGGACCTACCGTGTCCACTGTGTGAGAGTTCTCCGGGTTTCTTGGTCATAATTTGGTTCACGGGGGAATGAGAAGCGGCTACCATTTTGCCATGATGACAAGGGTGGCATACAAGATCTTTCTCAAATTTTAGTTTAGGCAATCCTTGGATTAGGCTAAGTGAACTTAGTCTAACAAGTAGATCGAAGCTCAAATGTCCAAGCCTCCTATGCCACTTTCAAAGATCGGAGGAAGATCCCGCAACCAAACATCGAGAAGCACCAAAAGAGCGAGAGAAATCATCTCTAAACACGCGGCCAAAGGGAGTGATCCGGCAAACAAGATCACCCCGCGAATCCAACACTCTAGAACAGCCAGATTTAAAACAAACTTCAAAGCCGTCTTGAAGAAGTTGCAAAATCGAAAGCAAGTTAAAATGCAAGTTGGACACAAGAGCAACATCTTTCAAGACAAAGCCATCATTCACTCTAATGGTACCTCGGGAGAGAACCTTACCCCTGCTATTATCCCCGAAAGTGATGTACTCCTTGACATGCACGGGGTCGAGGCTGGAAAACCACTTAGGATTTCCGGTCATGTGGCGTGAGCAACCGGAATCAATGAGCCACGTGTTCTCCAAGCCTTCGTCCTGTCATCAAAGATAAGACATGAAATAAGCGTATGGTGCAACACTGGGGTTAGTGAAGTAAGAAGGATACTAGTGTTGTCCCATCCGCTTAGAAGCAATGCTAGGAAAAGCACTAAATTGACCATGTCCCATAGAAGAAGGAAAGCGATCACCACTAGAGTAGAAACGTGGTCCGCTAGAAAGGGTAGTACACAAAACTCCCACCCCGGTGTCCATAGCCTTTGCGATCATGGCTTGGGCTACGCCGGGCACGACCATCTCGTGGTCTAGCAACCAAAGGCCTAGTACCTTGAGGCATTGCACCTCTTGGCATAGCGAAGCGCCTCTCAACCGGTGGCACATGTACACCATTGGGGTTGGCGATATGTGTTCCAGTTGTTCACCTCAAACTCACGCCGCTCATCCCTCTTCCTCCTAAAGCAAAACTCAACAAGGTGACCATTCTTCTTGCAATACTCACAATGATACCTCATTTTGGGTGGTGGGTTCACATTCTTGTGGTTCACTCTTGGTGTGGGTTGGACTTTAGGAAGAGGTTCCATAGAGACGTTTGGCAATGTGTCAAGTGAGTTTTGGAGGTGGTTCGGCTTAGGGGCCCAAACTTGCTTGGCCAGGTGGCGCTTTTGGAGGTTCAACAATCACTCCATCCCCGCCAATGGGTTGTGGTGGCTTAGGTGGGGTGAACTTGGTGAGCTTGAGTGGAATAGGATTTTTCTTACTTGGTGTCATACAACTAGCTTCACCAACTTTCTCAAAGGCATTCCCATCTTTCCCACCTAAAGCAAAGCCTAAACCCGAGCCATCCGTTCTCCTACGGAATTGGCTCACCATCATGCCCAATTGGGGCTCATTGCAAGAGACCCAACTCAAGATGGTACGGAGGTAAGTATTCTCCTCCTCAACATGCTTCTTGTCATGCCTACAATTTCCAAGTTCAATCTCCAAAACTTCACACAAAGCACATTTATCATCACTAGTGCTAACCAAGTTGGCCTTCTCTAGCAAGGCAATTTTAGGCATTCTTTTCTGCCAACTCAGTTTGCAAGCTTGAGCAAGACTTGCACGCACCCAAGAGAATCGGTCTCACCTTCACCTCGGCTAGCTCCTCTAGAGAGCGGGTGTACTTGGACTGCAAAGTAGCCAAGTTACCCATGTGCACAGCACACTCATCACAATCAAGCTCATCGGTGACCACCACACTAGACTTAACCAACTCAAGTTCTTTCATGGCTACCTCCCACTTCTTCTTGAACTCATTTCTCTCAAGGGTAGCGCGTTTCAACAACTTATCTTGGCTAACTAGTGCAGGAATTTAAGACATCAATTTCAGCAACAAGGTCATCGGAATTGAGCGATACCTGCGATGTAGTGTCGTCCTCAAGTGCCTTACCCTTCCCGAACTCCAACTCGGCGTCCTCGATCGCCATGGTGCAAAACCCCCCAAGGTTGGAGGTGGCGACGAAGCACAAGCCATTAAGCTTGTCCTCCACCTTCTTAGTGGCTTCATCATCACTCGAGGAAGCATCTTGATCATCACCGGAGTCGTCGTCGATGTCGCTGAGAGAGGCGAGGAAGGCTCGCTGCTTGGCCCGCATCTTCTTGTGGAACTTCTTCTTATACTCCTCCTTGTCGATGTACTTCGCCTTGTGCTTGTCGGAGTGTACTCCTTCTTGTCCCGCCGCTTGGAGTGGTCGTACTTGGATGAAGACTTGCCCCTCTTGGGACAATCGGCGATGAAGTGGTCCAAGTCCCCGCACTCGAAGCATCCTTCCTTGCGACCTCCACGCCGGCGGTTCATCTGGTTGTTGTGAAACCGGGAGAACCGATTGATGATGAGAGCAAGCTCATCGTCACCAAGCACCTCCAGGTGCTCCTCTGTTCACAGTCACAAGAGAGGACAAGGTAAAAGATAATTGTGAAGGGTTAGAAGAAGAAGGTGCGCCATTACCTCCATTACTTGACACCAAAGCCATAGATGGTGAAGTGGGATTCCGGATCTTGGCGTGGGTAGCTTGATTTATTTCAGCAGCCTTGAGCTTGCTAAATAGCTCATCTACCGTGAGGGTGTCATAGAAGGAGGACTTGGTGATAGCTGTCACTCGCATGCCCCAAACTCTAGGATCTAAGGCATGAAGAAGTTTAAGGGCTCTCTCATGGTCATCATAGGGAAGCTGTGCTTTGTTGGCTCTCATCTTGTTTATGACGGTTTGAAAACATAAAAACAAGGAATCGATCGAATCTCTAGTCTAGCTTGATTAAAATTCTCGTACTCTCATTTGTACGTTTCGTAGAGACGATTCTTCACTTGGGCGGTGCCCTCATGATAGGCTTGAAGCCTCTGCCATATCTCACGAGCTGTCGTACAATCCGAGACACGCTCAAACTCCGAAACCGACAATTTAGAGAAGAGAACACTCCGAGCACGAGAGTTGGCGTTGTGTTGGTCCTTTTGTTCCTGAGTAATCCATGCCGCTGGAGCCAACACAACATAAGCCTCGTTCTCGATGATCTCCCACACGGTGTAGTTGAGGCCTTGAAGATACGCCGGCATGCAAATCTTCTAATAGGCATAATTCGACCCATCGAAGGGAGGTGGATTTCCGGCGCCACGATCCATGTCGCCTTCACGGATCACGGACCGATTAAGGTAGAGTGATCCTTAACTGGCTCTAATACCAATTGAAGGACCGGAAACAGCGACCAAAGGGGGGGGGGGTGAATGGGAGCCTCAAATTTCTTTTGAAATATTAGGCCACTGTTCCAACATCACCTCCAAACAAGCAAATAAAACACCGTGATGTTCACGACCTAACCGAGTGGGTGAATGCTCTCCTAGAGCACAGCGGAACACCACAAAGCCAACGCAACAAGCGGAAATCGAATCGGAGTCCAAACGCACAAACTGTGGCCAAAACAAAAACTTGAAGCTAGCTGAAATTACTGCAGCAATGAAGAACAAACCACCTGCATAATGTTGATTCACCCACTGCAGTGAACTTCTAATTTCCCAGACAAGCAGTACAACTACGCTTAACACAGTTGGAAGCACAGGCAATCAATTGCACAAAGGACACTGCTACTAGCTTTCTGCAAGTGCTGGTTCAGTAACAGAAACGAAAAGCAACAGAACTGAAAATCGGATTGGAGCAAACACAAGCAGCAATACTGACGGAGGGCACAAACAATCAGACGCACAGGAAGCTAAATAAAAGACCTCTCCCTGGAGATGAAAGAGACAACTAAAAATCACGTTTAAGGTTTTGCCCCTTTTGATGAACAAGCGAAGTAAGCTGCTCGGAGAAATCAGAGTGTTCAGTTCAGCCTGCTTGGAGAACGTGCTATCAGAGTGATTCTGTTCAAGGAAGAAACAGAACGGACGCAGAGACTCAGCACAAACCAGAGAAGCGAACTTGACCTGAAAGCTTCCAGCACAGGAGTGGATAGGGGACATGAGCGTGCGCTGCTCATCTGAGCGTGCTCGGTGTTTCAGCACCGGCGCTGGTAGCGCTGCTGCCTGCCTGACCCCATCATGAACAGATAACCGAGCACAAGAACAGAAAGAACAGGCGACCACAGAATCGATGAAAACTGACCCAAATCAAAACAACTCGCTCCCAAACTTCGCACAGATGAAATTCAACTAGCTATGAACTCATCCCCAAGAAATCATTGCCCGAGATTAACCCAAACTCCGGAAAAAAAATCAGATCGTAGCTAGCACGAAAATAGAAGAAAAATGAACACCACCATGAAATGAAAATCACATGAACAAGAGATGAAACCCGGAGACGACACGAGGTTAGGACCTCGATTTCCCAGCTCAAAATGCAAGTTTACACAACCATGAGTACTTAGTTGTGGACCTCTCTCACTAATGGTGCTCTAACCCTAAGAACAAGGTGGGGGAATGAGAATGAAAGAGGTGAAGAGAGCCAGCTAGCCCTAGGACACTCTGGAATAGCCTGTCCCTATGAATGTGATCAGACGAACCCGCTTCCTGCTCGAGTTGCCGTCGCCTTGACGCAACCTTGGAGATTCCCCCGCGTGTCGCCCTGCTTCCCGCCGGAAGCAGCTCTGCCCAGGTTTTGTGGCCCAAACCCGAAAACCATCCACCACTGGTTTTGAGGTCCAAACGAGTAAACCGTCCTGGGCCGCGTCCGCCGGTCCTCGACCGCGCCGACCGGCGTACCGCTCTGATTCCCTCGACCAATGTTGATCGCGCCTGTCGATGTCGCAGTGTCCGCCACCGCAGCTGACGCTCCGGCGTCCAAGTCCCTCGGCTCAAGTCCCGTGTCCGTCCTTCACCGCTCCTAGTCCATCGGCACGGCCCGCTCAGTTGACCTTCACTCCGCCATCCACCACTGCTTCCGAGCCCAACACCTGCACATCACAAGCCGACCAACATGCCAAGTGAACTCCGTTGACAATCACTCATCACAATCCGGACCAAGTCTCCCACTTGGGTCCGCACAGAAGCAAATGAGTCGATCCTGGCAGGGGTCACTGCTGCAGGCGACACTACACTCCATGCCACCTGTGGTCAGTGCAACAACTTGTTGTGCAGAGAAGCAAAAAATCTCCTTCCTCAAGAAAACGACAGGTGGCGCAGGTGCTTGTGCCTAACCAGTGGTTATGGTGACGGTGATAATTTCTTGAGCAGTGCTCGCATCATCTATGGGAAAGCGAAGCACCTCCTCTTTGTGCAAAACAACAAGGGCAACACCCCTCTCCACTGTGCTGCACGGGCAGGGAATTCCAAAATGGTTGCTTGCCTCATTGAGCTCGCTCAAAGCGAGGATAGGATGAAGGAATTTCTGCGGAAAGAAAACAAGCACAAGGAGACAGCCCTGCATGAGGCTGTCCGTGGTGGGAACAAGGATATAGTCGACCTGCTAATGGAGAAGGACTCAGAATTGGCCAGCTTTCCTCAAGATAGTGGCGCATCACCTATGTACCTAGCCATCGTGCTCAAACGGGGTAAAATTGTGGAAAAATTGTATGATAAGTGCAGTGATGATGGAAATCATTTCCTTCTCCGGACCAAATGGACAGAATGCATTGCATGCTGCCATTCTACGATACCAAGGTACACATGCATTCCTTTCTTTTTTTTTTCCCCATCTTACTGAGTCCGATTGAAAATTCTAAATTTTTAGTTTCGAAATCTAAGAAGATGAAAACAAATCTTTAGGGCACTATATGATTTCAGATAAGAATTTATCATCTCCAATCGTACTAATAAAACTGCAACTATAAATTGGAATAAACCGTGCCAACATCCAAGGTCATATCAAAATTCTTAAGTTTAAATTTCACAATCTGAGTATTCTAAAGAATGTTTGACACTACATAATTTTAAATAAAAAAACTAAATAGACTTATTGAGCTCTTCAACTTCAATATAAAGTTCTTCTGACAAAAGAAGGGTGTTTGCAGATCTTACAAAGTTGTTAGAATGGAACAAGACGCACCTCTGCACACAAAACAAGGACCTTACCACACAAAGGGATGAAAACGGGAGCACGCCTCTTCACTTTGCCGCAGCTATAAAAACTCAATTTGGGCCGTCAAGAGTATGTTGGCAAGTATTGGAAGCTAATCCGGATGCCCTGTATCAACCAGACCATGCTGGATTTTTCCCCATACACGTTGCTGCCTCCGTAGGTGCTTCACCCAACATTGCCATGTTTGTGAAGAAGTGTTCTGGTACCGCCGGTCTGCGTGATGCTAAGGGAAGGACATTTCTGCATGTTGCTGTTGAGAAAAAGAAGGAGAACATAATCAAGGATGCCTGCAGAAATCTATCACTAGCATGGATTATGAACATGGTAGACAACGATGGGAACACTGCATTGCACCTTGCTGTCGAGGCTGGGAGCCTTCGAATGTTTTGTCCTCTATTGGGGAACTCACAAGCGAACTTGAATTTACCGAACAATAGAGGGGAGACCCCATCAGATATTGCGGACCCAAGTGGGAGACTTGGTCTGGATTGATGATGAGTGATTGTCAACGGAGTTCACTTGGCTTGTTCGTCGGCTTGTGTTGTGCAGGTGTTGAGCTCGGATGCAATGGCGGATGGCGGAGTGAAGGACAAGTGAGCGGGCCGTGCCGATGGACTGGGAGCGGTGAAGGACGGACGCGGGACTTGAGCTGAGGAACTTGGACGCCGGAGCGCCAGCTGCGGTGGCAGACACTGCGACTTCGACAGGCGCGATCGAGCATGGCCAAGAGACTCGAGCAGTACGCGGGCTGGCGGGACGCGGCCCAGGACGGTTTTCGGGTTTGGGCCTCAAAACCAGGGCGGAGCTGCTTCCGACGGGAAGCGGGGCGACACGTGGCAGAATCTCTGAGGTTGCGTCAAGGCGACGGCAACTTGAGCATGAAGCGGGATCGTCTGATCATATCGTCACTCATAGGCTGTTCCAGAATGCCCTAGGTCTAGCTGGCTCGCCTGTTTATCAGTAGTCAGTAGTTAGGGGGCTATTCGTAAAATGTACTCATGACGATAAGAGGGGGTATGGCTGCCCCTCTTCTCACCACCTCTTTCATTCCTTCTCCCCAACCTTGTTCTTAGGGTTAGAGCTCAATTAGAGAGAGAGGTCCACTCCCAAACTTATGGTAGTGTAAAACTCATGTTTGTGCCAGGAAATCGAGGCCCTAACCTCGTGTCGTCTCCGGGGTTCGGAGTAAGTTCTTGTGTTCTTGTGGTGACCTTCGAGTCCCTTGTGTTGTGAGCTTCGATTCACGAGTTTCTTGTCGTTTTGATTCGTTTCTCTTGTATTTGCTTGTTGTCTACCATGTGAAGAACCTTTCTACCGAGGGAAATCGTTTGATTCGAACTCTATTCATAGATCGGGCAAGTTCTTCACCATGGGTGATTTCAAGAGCATATTTGGGGGCGAATCAATTTGCCGGTGATTTCCTTCGAATTGGACTTTGATCTTTTAGGGGATGGTTCTAGACTACCTTGTGACCATATGGCCGAAAAAATCGTGGTAGTTCATCTTCGTTTGGTCGAGTTCTCTTTGATTTGGATTTGGGGCGATTTTGAATCGCGTCTGTCTGTCCAGGGGCGGACAGTCCGGACCTGGGTGGTCGGACAGTCTGCGGGTCGGGGCCGAGCACAGAGGGTCGCAGCAACCTACTCGGTGAACAGGCACGGACAGTCCTGTGGGGCATGTGCGAACAGTCCGCGACCTCCACCCGACAGCAGCAGTTTCTATCTCTGTCTTTGATTTCTCTGGATATGAACGGCGGACAGTCCGGTTAGGATATCCGGACAGTCCGGCTAGGATATCCGGACAGTCCGGCAGTCACCTTCTGACAGTGAACAGAACTCAGTTCTTTCGGTGTTGTTTTTGATCTCTCCACGGCGGACTGTCCGGGGTCACTAAGCGGACAGTCCGAGCCCAAGTCAGAAACTCTCCCGAACAGTTGTTTTTCTGTGACTTTGCCGTCGGACAGTCCTGACCCCAAGTCTCGGACAGTCCGAGGACCTCCAGTGGACAGTTCCGACCCTGTGTAGTGGACAGTCCGGGTCTGTGCAGTGAGCTCCCGTCCGTATTTTGCTTCCATGTTTTCTCCGGTGTTTCCGAGTATCCCGTTGTGCTTCTCTTGCACCCAGTCACTCGTTGACTCGTGGATATCTCGTGAGGGATTTATCGCTTCTTGGGATCGTGTTTAGGACATTGGCCTCTCGAATATTTCGGAAGAAATTTTTGAGGCTCCTATTCACCCTCCTCTAGTGGCCTTGCTCGGTCCTTCAATTGGTATCAGAGCCGGTTAAGGATGACTCTACCTTAATCGGTCCAGTGATCCGCGAAGGCGACATGGATCAGTGGCGCTAGAAAGTCACCTCCCTTCGATGGGTCAAACTATGCCTATTGGAAGATTCGCATGTCGGCGTATCTTCAAGGCCTTGACTTCACCGTGTGGGAGATCGTCGAGGATGAGGCGTACGTAGTGTTGGCCCCCGCGGCAAGGATTACTTAGGAACAAAAGGACCAACACAACGCCAACTCTCGTGCTCAGAGCGTGCTCTTCTCTAGCTTGTCCGTCGGTGAGTTTGAGCGGGTTTCCGATTGTGCGACGGTGCGTGAGATTTGGCAGAGGCTCCAAGCCTATCACGAGGGCACCGCCCAAGTGAAGGATCGTCTCTACGAGACGTACAAGAGAGAGTATGAGAACTTCAACCAATTAGATGGAGAGTTGATCAATTCCTTGTTTTCACGTTTTCAAACCGTGATTAACAAGATGAGAGCTAACAAGGCGCAGTTACCCTATGACGATCATGAGAGAGCGCTTAAGCTTCTTCACGCTTTAGATCCTAGGATTTGGGGCATGAGGGTGACCGCTATCATAGAGTCTCCTTCCTATAGCACCCTCACGGTGGATGAACTATTCAGCAAGCTCAAAGCTGCTGAGATAGATCAAGCCACCCACGCCAGGATCCACAACACCACTTCTTCATCCATGGCGTTGGTTTCAGGTAATGGAGGTAATGGCGCACCCTCTTCTTCTATTTCTTCACAATTGTCTTTTGCCTTGTCCTCCCTTGTGACTGTGACAGAGGAGCAGCTAGAGGAGCTTGGTGACGATGAGCTTGCTTTCGTCATCAATCGGTTCTCCCAGTTTCACAATAACCGGATGAACCGCCAGCGAGGAGGTCGCAAGGAAGGATGCTTCGAGTGCGGGGACTTGGACCACTTCATCGCCGATTGTCCCAAGAAGGGCAAGTCTTCCTCCAAGTTCAAGCACTCCAAGCGGCGGGACAAGAAGGAGTACACCTCCGACAAGCACAAAATGAAGAACTTCGACAAGGAGTAGTACAAGAGGAAGCTCCACAAGAAGATGAAGGCCAAGCAGCGTGCCTTCCTCGCCTCTCTCAGTGACATCGACGGTGACTCCGGTGATGATCAAGATGCTTGCTCAAGTGATGATGAGGCCACCAAGAAGGGTCTGTGCTTTGTTGCCACCTCCAATCTTGGGGGCTTTGCACCATGGCGGTCGAGGACGCCGAGTTGGAGGCCGGAAAGGGCAAGCCGGTGGAAGATGATGCTTCATCGCAGGTATCACTCACACCCTGATGACCTTGTTGCTGAGATTGATGTCTTAAATTTGCACACTTTGTAGTCAAGATAAGTTATTGAAATGTGCTGCCATTGAGAGGAATGAGTTCAAGAAGAAGTGGGAGGTAGCCATGAAAGAACTTGAGTTGGCTAAGTCTAGTGTGGTGGTCACCGATGAGGTTGATTGTGATGAGTGTGCCGTGCATATGGGAACTTGGCTACCATGCAATCCAAGTATGCCCGTGCTCTTGAGGAGTTAGCCGAGGTGAAAGCTAGACCGGTTCTCTTGGGTGCGTGCAAGTCTTGCTCGGGCTTGCAAACCGAGTTGACAGAGAAGAATGCCAAGATTGCCTTACTTGAGAAGGCCAACTCGGTTAGCACCAATGATGGAAAGTATGCTTTGTGTGAAGCTTTGGAGATTGAGCTTGGAAATTGTAGGCATGACAAAAGGCATGTGGAGGAGGAAAACACTTATCTCTGGACCATCTTGAGTTGGGTCTCTTGCAATGAGCCCCAATTGGGCATGATGGTGAGCCAATTCTGTAGGGGAATGGATGGCTCGGGTTTTGGCTTTGCTTTAGGTGGGAAAGATGGGAGCACCTTTGGAAAGGTTGGTGAAGCGAGTGATATGACCCCGAGTGAGAAAAATCCTATTTCACTTAAGCTCACCAAGTTCACCTCACCTAAGCCACCTCAACCCATTGCCGGTGAAGGAGTGATTGTTGAGCCACCCAAATCTCCACCGGCTAAGCAAGTTTGGGCTCCAAAGCCAAACCACCTCCGAAGCTCACTTGACACTCTGCCAAACGTCCCTATAGAACCCTTCCTAAGGTCCAACCTCCACCAAGAGTGAACCACAAGGGTGTGAACCCACCACCCAAGGTGAGGTATCATTGTGAGTATTGCAAGAAGGATGGTCATCTTGTGGAGTTTTGCCTTAGGAGGAAGAGGGATGAGCGGCGTGAGTATGAGGTGAAGAACCGGAACACATATCGCCAAACCCATGGTGTACATGCATGTGCCACCGGTTGAGAGGCGCTTCGCTAGGCCAAGAGGTGCAATGCCTCAAGGTTCTAGGCCTTTGGTTGCTAGAGGACGAGGTGGTCATGCTCGACGTGGTCCAAGTCATGATCGGAAGGGCTATGGATCACGCGGTGGGAGTTTTGTGTACTACCCTTCTAGCGGACCACGTTTCTACTCTAGTGGTGTTCGCTTTTCTTCTTCTATGGGACATGATCACTTTGGTGCTTTTCCTAGCATTGCTTCTAAGCGGGTGGGACAACGCTGGTATCCTTCTTACTACACTAACCCCATTGTTGCACCATAGGCTTATTCCATATCTTATCTTTGATGACAGGACGAAGGCTTGGAGAACACGTGGCTCATTGATTCCGGTTGCTCTCGCCACACGACCGGAAATCCTAAGTGGTTCTCCAGCCTTGACCCCGTGCATGTCAAGGAGTACATCACTTTCGGGGACAATAGTTGGGTTAAGGTTCTCTCCCGAGGTACCAGTGGAGTGAATGATGGCTTTGTCTTGAAGGATGTTGCATTGGTGTCCAATTTGCATTTTAACTTGCTCTCGGTTTCGCAACTTCTTCAAGACGGGTTTGAAGTGCGCTTTAAGGCCGGTTCTTCTAGAGTGCTTGATTCGCGGGGTGATCTTGTTTGCCAGATCACTCCATTTGGCCACATGTTTAGAGCTGATTTCTCTCGCTCTTTTGGTGCTTCTCGATGTTTGGTTGCGGGATCTTCCTCCGATCTTTGGAAGTGGCATAGGAGACTTGGACATTTGAGCTTTGATCTACTTGTTAGGTTGAGTTCACTTGGCCTAATCCAAGGATTGCCTAAACTTAAATTTGAGAAAGATCTTGTATGCCACTACTGATGGTCGTTAAGTACCAATTTTATACCGTTAACTACTGCCTAGGGAAGATCAATAATAGAAGCATAGGGGTTATTACTGACGAATTCCATGAATTTTGGTGAATTGTGTATTTTCCAGGGATTATTCCAGAAAGGCTTAAAAGAAGGATTAAAGTGCTTAATTACCACGAAACTTAACCGCCAAGGAAACATCATCACGAGAACACTAGAAGCATCTGGAACATATCCGAAGCACCGGGGCCCGAGACCCATCAGGGTGGGGCCGGCTGGTGCCCCCCTCTAGGGTATTGGCACATCTTCTGGAGTCTTCTTCCACCGCCTCTCTGGAGTCATCTGGGCCCTTTGTTCAAGTCGGTTTGATCCCACGGCGCACGTTCATCCCACCGGGCTATAAATAAAGGGGCAGACCCCCTCCCAGAGCACCAATTCATTCCTCCTGCTTCATTCGTCAAGAGTAGACAGAAGTTAGGGTTTTCAGAGATTAGAAATAGGGCTCTAGTTCTTCAAGTTCATAGTTTAGGCATCTAGCAAGGTTCAAGCAGAGTTGGGCGCTATGCTCGGGATTCTAGATCCGTTCGTCTGGAGATCGGTAATCTTATCTTGTATCTCATTATGACTTTGCTTTATTTTAATATATTGCTACTTATTCAGTTCTTAGTTTATTCCAGTTGCATATTCGATAAAGTTGTGATTGGTGATGACTATTGTCGTATGATCGTAAAGCGCCTAATTCAGTACTCGAGTGAGTTAGGTGGTATACATTATGTAGACGTGGTGTCTAGATATATTGTGTACCTACAGAGGCACCCTGACGTGCCGGGTCGTGTGGTAGTCCGCGTAGGTGACAGCTGCGTTGGTTCCTCTGTAGTCCACCCCCGTACGTAGGACGAGCAGAGCGCGGTCGCAAAGGAGGTGACCCTTATGTCTTAATATCCTCATTAGATGATGCTCCTTATGATGTTTTCTGAGTTGATTATGCTATAGATGAAGATGTGTAATGTGGCGTAGGCTGTAGACTTTGTATTTAGTAATTACATAGGTTTCCTTTACTTTAGCCGAATCTCGAGATTGTCTTACTACATTAGTGAGTCCCTATATTCTATCTCTGGAATACCGTTTACCTCATTTACTCAGTTATCATTTACCATTTATCATTGACTTATTTATGGCTAAAACACTGGAGTTATGGGTTATCATAGGTCTGCACATTTATCTTTCCAATCATTATAGTAGATTATCCTAATGAGTAGAATGTTACCTTTATCCTTTTGGCATAAAATAAATCAATGATATTCGGAATACTTACCGGGTGAAGTGCAACAATAGAAAAATTATCTGTGCGCTTGCGGATATATTCTATAGTATTATTTTTAGAAGGCAAGTGAAGATTATTTTACCTTTGGTTTTTGGCATCATGTTAGGAATGACAACTTAACGTGAAGTGATGTTAAAAATACCGACAAGCATTTCTGGCGCCTTTGCCGGGGATGGCAATTGTATTCATTAGGATAATTTATTTAGTTCGTTGATTTTATTCGCCAGGATATTTATTCTAGAATTTCATATAGGAGAGTTCTTCGTGGATAATATTAATAGAAAAACATAAAAATAACTATAGACATAAATACTTAGAGATAACCATAACATTTTGCTTTAGCAGACTTACCCGTGTTCTGTTGATATTTAAATATCTTATATAGGGTAAGTGCAGGATTGGTTGTGTACTTTAACTCTTATCAATCAGGAACAACCATAGAAAGAAGGGTCTTACATTATTTTGTGAAGTCATGGCTGAGAAGACTCTACGTGAATTCTCTGCCCCAAGCACTGAGAATATTCGCGTTGGACCAACTTTCAACATTGGAGATCATGATTATGAGATCAAGCCAAGCCTCATCAAAATGGTGCAAGCTATCACATTTACTGCAAAGAAAGATGAAGATGCAAGTGTCCATCTGTAGAATTTCCTAGAGATTGGCAACACCATCAACATCAAGGGCATTCCTCAAGACGTCGTGCTACTTCGTTTGTTTCCGTTCTCATTGGAGGGAAATGCGAAGCAGTGGTTTTATCAGAATAAAGATCGAGTCAAGACATGGGTAGAATGTTTAAAAGCTTTCCTAAAAAAGTTTTTCCAGTAGGCAAAACCAATGCACTACGAGGAAAGATTTTAGAATTTTGTCAGCAGAAAGGTGAATCTATTTCAGAAGCCTGAGAACGTTTTCAAGATTACATATCAGATTGTCCTCATCATGGAATGGAAAAGTGGTTGCTCATGCAAACAGTTTATCACGGACTAACTCAAAGGTCACTGAGCAACTAGATGACACTGCTGAACGATCATTTATGTCACTCACTCCTAGAAGAGCTGAAGATATTATGGCAAAGATAGCAGAAAATCAGAATTGGACAAACAACACTCAAACATGCCATAAGAGTGAAGAAATTTCAGAGGAAGTGTGTGCACTGTCAACCAAGATGGATGTACTGTTGAACTGGTTAGAGCAAAGAGCCAATCATAAAAGATATCGTCAAGCTATTCAAGATGCATTCAATTCCCATAATCAATATGAAGGATCTTTAGAAGCTAAGTTTGCAAATCCCCCAGAAGATATTAGTACAGTCATCAAGACTACTTCTCAGAAGCAAGGATGGAATCAATCTCGGTCAACCAATCAAGGTAAGAACCAAGGCAATTCTAATTTTTCAAACCATAGACAACCATCCTTGAGAGAATTAATATTAGAACAAGCTAGAATTAATGAAAGTATTTATAAGAAGCTTGCTTTTAATGATAAAGTTTTAGAAGGAATTAATTCTAAGTTGGATAATTTCTCTTTTGCTGTTAAAGATCAAATATTATTTAATAAGAAGATAGAATTACAAATTTCACAATTATCTTCTACTTTTCTTACCACTAACCATGAGCAAATAAAAGGAATATCTACTAGAGGAGGTAAGTCTACACGTGATCCACCTTACCCAAAAGGGGCACGTAGACCATCACATTTAGTGTAGGTAGAAGAAGAGATTGAAGAGGACAATAGAGAAGAAGTTATACCACCTTCACCACCAGTTGAACCACAAGATCAAGAATTAACTCAAGATTTTCATGACACAACCCTCCTACCGTTTTCATATAGAAGAAGAAGAGCTAAAACAGATGATCAATTTGGTAAGTTTGTAGAGGTAATTCAGAAGTTATATGTCAATATCACGTTGTTAGATGCCATGCAGGTACCTACATACGTAAAGTATTTTCGAACCATCCTCAACAACAAATGACCATTACCTTCTACTGAAGTTGTCAAGCGAACGGAGGAGTGTAGTGAGGCAATTCTGAGTTCTTCTCTTACTAAGAAGAAGGATCCAGAGTGTCCCACTATTGATTGTTCAATAGGAGGCCAGATGTTCGAGAATGCTTTATGTGATCTTGGAGCAAGTGTCAGCATGATGCCCAAGACCGTCTTCGACAAACTCAACTATTCTACGCTCACACCAACCACGATGTGTTTGCAATTAGCTGACCAATCGGTTCACTACCCCGCAGCAATCGCAGAAAATATTCAGGTAAAAATCCGCAACTTTTTTATTCCTGTAGATTTTGTAGTACTTGACATGCAGGAAGAGAGGAAGATACCCCTCATCCTCGGGCGACCATTCCTAAACACTGCAAATGCAACCATCAATGTCGGAGCTGGAGAGATCACATTCACCATCAATGGTCAAGAAGAGCGATTCGCATTCAAGCCAAGACTGGAACAATGCCAAACATTGAAGTGTCATGAAGAACATGATGCAACAACATCTCCAACACCGGAGATGAATCATGAAGAATAATTCAACTGGAGAAGTCCGGATCGGCGGACTCAAAAACCCTAAACCATCGCCGGGAGGTAACTCACTAGTTATCGGTAATTCAATTCCTGCATTTAAATTTGCATATTTACTTTCTCATAAATTGCATTATTAAAAAGAAATAAAAATAATCATAGCATGATTAAAGCTTAAGGCCCATGTGATTATTACTAAGGGAGTGTTAAACCCCCGTCAGTGAAATTTACTGTGGTGGTAGAAAATTATAAAAAGACTATCATTTTTCATAGATTCATAAAAGTAATTTAGTTTTTCATTCTTGTGTCATTATACGGTATAAATAGGGGAAACATGTGGGACCCACATACATCACATCAAGTCATCTCAAGCCTTATCACCAACCATTACTTTTCACTACCATACAAGCTCTATCATTCATGCACTACCCAATATTCATCCAATTCACCAGAAAAAGCAATCAAGCACATGCATCTGTGGGTGGTGTCGACATTTTTCAAAATTTGTGAGCCAAATGACACAAGGTGGGGCTGGCCGGCCCCAAGGCCACGCCGGCCGGCGCCCCTCCTCCACTTCTCTACCTCTTCTCTCTCTCGCTCATTCACTCACTCACACACACTCCAGAGAGCACGTAGCCAAGTTATTTTGCAGCTCGTGACTTCAAACTTCTATAATCCTATCATTTGATTCAAGTTTAAGTAATGAAAAGAGTAGAGAAGAAGATTAGCAAGAAGATCTAGAAGAGAGATCACCACTTTGATTCCTTCTCTCTTCTTGTTCTTGCTTGTTCTTGATTTGTTCTTGTGTTCTTGTTCGTTCTTGCCGTGTTCTTCGTGTTCTTCATTTTACAGGCAAGATGAGCAATAGAATGAAAGGTGCCATTCGATCCCTTGGAAGAGCCCTCTCACGCCGCACAACAAGAATCCAATCATCATCACAAGTGCCATCGTTCGTCGGCTCCGACATGAATATCGATCCTCCGTCACCCTTCACGCATGATCCGTCATCCTCTTCCCAACCGGAAGAGAGGTATCGACGCAGGAGCCACGCCAGCAATGGACTGCACATACAGGATGGGAGGAACAGCCCACATTTCAGCAAGGAGAATCTTCATCAGCAGCAGCAGCGAGTTGGGGAGCAACTGATTTTCAGAGAGAACAAGCATCTTTTTCTACACGCGGGAACATGGACTTCACCGCTGGTGGATCATATCCATTCCACGCACCACCAGAAGATGACTACTATCACCCACCTGAGCAGCACTATTCTAGCTACCGCTAATGATTTTTCCAGCTTTATCTATGCGTCTCACTAACATTGAACAGGGGCAGAAACGCAATAAGCGACACACTGCAGCAGCAGGTCGACGACAGGTTCTACCTAGCATGAACAATGGCAGCACAGCACGGACCAACGACGGGATCAGATATATCACGGACAGCAGCAGACGCAGAGCAGATTAGAATATTTGATACATCAGATGGGACACCTCCACCACATTACTGAGCAACATCCTAGCTTGGGGGAGATCCCCGCTAGGTGAGTATCTCTCACCTTTATATATGCTTTTTATTTCAGTATTTAAATCAGTCTTTAATTCTATTAATTTCAATATTGCTAAAAACAACAAGAAAACCAAATAAAAATTTATTTACCGCTTTCTTTAGTTATTGCATTAAATTTCTGCTTGCTTAAAAAATGAAAATCCAAAAAAAATAATAATAGGTTGTATACTTAAGTTTGCTTTAAATTCCGCATTCAGTTTGTCTTTAGAATAATTAGAACTTGAAGCTAGAGATATTTAAATTGTTTAGATATAATTTCCTGCAATTGCTTAGTGTTTAAATTTAAACTCTCCTACGAATTGCATGAAGTTTATCTGCCATGAAAATTTATTCTGAAACTTGATATCAGTGGGTAGCATAAGCTTTTCTAAGTAATTGATGGATATGATATAAGAAGGTTTGAGTTGCTATTTATTTCATCCTAAGTGACACCTAAAGCTCCAGACATTTCAAAAATCAAAATCAATACAAATATAATAATTTGTTCTGCTAATATGATTTAACTAGACTATTCTGTTATGTATTCATGATTGAATTCACATGCACAAAAAGTTTTCACTCTATGCATAAGTCTCTCTCTTAGAAGTCTAACAGAAAGTCTGGGTTATAAAATTAAAAGATGACATACCAAAGAAGTATGAGCCTGAAAGATGCCATATCAAAAGGGTATGTGCTAAAAAAAAAGAAGAGAGTAAAACAGTGGGTGCAAAGACACCCGTCTGAGAGAAAAAAATAGGTACAAAAAGTATCCGCTGTGGAGATAACCCACACTCTTCAGGAAGACAGAAAAGAGAGGATAATGCATAGGAGTTCAAAAATGAAATTTAATCACATTCACACATTCAATCATGATGTATAGCTTTGTAGTCCTCTGCAATCTTATTAGTAGGCTCTCATTATTTCCTAAATAGAAATTATATACTTATTCAAAAAAAAAACTCTGGAGCAATGGTTGAAACAAAGGATGAAAGACTTAGTGCTTGCTTGATTATTCTGTCTCTCAATTACCCAAGACTTAGTTTAAAAGCCCCATGATTGAAAAGAATAAGAATAAGTTTGAAAGGTAGATTAATGAATTTTAATCCGGAGAAGAATTTCTGTATAAATATTTAAGTATTTATTGGGAGTTATACATTTTTATGGAACCCTGAATAAATTATTTCAAGTCAACTTTGCTAAGGGACTAGCAAAGACTTAGCTTGGGGGTATTGTTGACGGTTGTTAAGTACCAATTTTATACCGTCAACTAATGCCTAGGGAAGATCAATAATAGAAGCATAGGGGTTATTACTGACGAATTCCACGAGCTTTGGTGAATTGTGTATTTTCCAGGGATTATTCCAGAAAGGCTTAAAAGGAGGATTAAAGTGCTTAATTACCACGAAACTTAACCACCAAGGAAACATCATCACGAGAACACTAGAAGCATCTAGAACACACCAGAAGCACCAGGGCCCGAGACCCATCAGGGTAGGGCCGGCCGGCGCCCCCCTCTAGGGTTTCGGCCCCATCTTCTGGAGTCTTCTTCCACCGCCTCTCTGGAGTCATCTGGGCCCTTTGTTCAAGTCGGTTTGATCCCACGGCGCACGTTCATCCCACCTGGACTATAAATAAAGGGGCAGACCCTCCTCCCAGAGCACCAATTCATTCCTCCTGCTTCATTCGTCAAGAGTAGAACAGAAGTTAGGGTTTCCAGATATTAGAAATAGGGCTCTAGTTCTTCAAGTTCATAGTTTAGGCATCTAAGAAGGTTCAAGTAGAGTTGGGCGCTACGCTCGGGATCCAGATCCGTTCATCTGGAGATCGGTAATCTTATCTTGTATCTCATTATGACTTTGCTTTATTTTAATATATTGCTACTTATTTAGTTCTTAGTTTATTCTAGTTGCATATTCGATATAGTTGTGATTGGTGATGATTATTCTCGTATGATCGTAAAGCGCCTAATTCAGTACTCGAGTGAGTTAGGTGGTATACATTATGTAGATGTTGTGTCAAGATATATTTTGTACCTACGGAGGCATCCTGACGTGCCGGGTCGTGTGGTAGTCCGCGTAGGTGACAGCTGTGTTGGTTCCTCTGTAGTTCACCCCCGTACGTAGGACGTGCAGAGTGCGGTCACGAAGGAGGTGACCCTTGTGTCTTAATATCCTCATTAGATGATGCTCCTTATGGTGTTTTCTGAGTTGATTATGGTATAGATAAAGATGTGTAATGTGGCGTAGGCTGTAGACTTTGTATTTAGTAATTACATAGGTTTCCTTTACTTTAGCCGAATCTCGAGATTGTCTTACTACATTAGTGAGTCCCTATATTCTATCTCTGGAATACCGTTTACCTTCATTTACTCAGTTATCATTTACCATTTATCATTGACTTATTTATTGCTAAAGCACTAGAGTTATGGGTTATCATAGGTCTGCACATTTATCTTTCCAATCATTATAGTAGATTATCCTAATGAGTAGAATGCCACCTTTATCCTTTTGGCATAAAATAAATCAACGATACTCGGAATACTTACCGGGTGAAGTGCTACAATAGGAGAATTATCTGTGCGCTTGCGGATATATTCTATAGTATTATGTTTATGAGGCAAGTGAAGATTATTTTACCTTTGGTTTTTGGCATCATGTTAGGGATGACAACTTAACGTGAAGTGATGTTAAAAATACCAACTGCCACCCTTGTCGCCACGGGAAGATGGTAGCCTGCTTCTCATTCCCCCATTAACCAAATCATGACCAAGAAACCCGGGAAACTCTTACACATGGACACGGTAGGTCCATCTCGGGTTAGGTTGAAAGGTGGGAAGTGGTATGTTCTTGTGATCGTGGATGACTTTTCACACTACTCTTGGGTGTTTTTCATGGTGGGCAAAGATGAGGCTTTTTCTTGTGCTAAGGATTTGATCTTGCGTCTTCAAAATGAGTTACCAAAGAATACCATGAGAGCGATTCACAGTGACAATGGTACGGAATTCAAAAATACTCAATTTGAGACGTTTTGCGCTTCTTTGGGTCTTGAGCACCAGTTTTCCTCACCTTATGTCCCCCCTCAAAATGGTGTTGTTGAGCGCAAAAATCGGACCCTTGTTGAGATGGCTAGGACGATGCTTGATGAGCATAGGACTGCTAGGAAGTATTGGGCCGAAGCAATCAACACAGCTTGCTATGTTTCCAATCGCATCTTTCTTCGAGCTTTCACTAAGAAGACTTCTTATGAGCTGCGATTTGGAAGACCACCCAAGGTAAGCCACCTAAGGGTGTTTGGGTGTAGATGTTTCATCCTCAAGCAAGGTAATTTGGACAAGTTTGAGTCCAGGTCTTCAGATGGTGTCTTTCTTGGTTATGCTACCCACTCCCGTGCTTACCGTGTTCTTAATCTTGAAACTAACCGTGTGATGGAGACTGTAAGGTCACATTCGACGAGACAATGCCTTGTTCTTCTCCTGTTTTTGAGTGTGCATGTGATGATGATCTTGAGGAGACCATCTTTGTGGAGGATGGAGAGGAAGACGCCGATTGGGGTGATCCCAAGCCACCTCCATCGGCTGCCCTGTCGAGCTGCTTCCACTACTTCAGCTCATGGCCCCGAGCCTTCTTCTTCTACCTCATGGGGACTGTTCGAGCCGGCCTCTCAGCCTGTGCATGATGCTACACCTGAGGAGGCCCCAGCTTGCTGCCGAGGGGAGGCGACTTCTTCGAGGGTGGTACCTCGACACATCCAGCGCCGCCACCCTCCGGAGACCATGATCGGCGACATTGACCAGCGTGTTACGCGGTTCAGGTCCATTTCTCACTTCGCTCACTTAGCTTTCATTTCTCATTCCGAACCCAAAGACATTGGACAGGCTCTGTCTGACGCCGATTGGGTTAACGCCATGCATGAGGAGTTAGAGAATTTCGAGCGCAACCAAGTCTGGGTTTTAGTTCCACCACCTCCTGAGTGTCACCCTATTGGTGCTAAATGGGTCTTTAAGAACAAACAGAGTGAGAATGGGGTAGTGGTGAGAAATAAGGCTGGGTTGGTAGCCCAGGGATACTGCCAGAAAGAGAGAATTGACTATGAGGAAATATTTGCTCCCGTTGCCCGTATAGATGCGATTAGGATTCTTTTAGCCTTTGCAGCTTCGAAGGGTTTCAAGCTGTATCAGATGGACGTGAAAAGTGTGTTTCTAAATGGGTATATTGAGGAGGAGGTGTATGTGAGGCAGCCCCCTGGTTTTGAGAGCCCTAAGTTCCCCAACCACTTGTATAAGCTCCACAAGGCTTTATAGGGTTGAAGCAAGCTCCTAGAGCTTAGGTATGAGCGCCTTAAGACATTTCTTTTAGAAAAGGGTTTTCAAATGGGCTCGGTTGAATAGGACTTTGTTTCTGTTTCTCCTTAGGCAGGCGTTGACATTCTTTTGGTTCAGATATACATGGATGATATTGTCTTTGGGGGATCATCTCATGCTCTTGTTGCCAAGTTTTCAGATACTATGAGCAGGGAGTTCGAGATGAGCATGATGGGTGAGTTGACATTTTTCCTTGGGTTGCAAATCAAGCAAACCCAAGAGGGCACCTTTGTCCATCAAGGGAAGTACACGAAGGATCTCCTGAAGAAGTTTGATATGGGCGAGGCCAAGCCTCTTTCGACTCCCATGTCAACCACGATGGCCCTTGATGAGGACAAGGAGGGAGAAGCGGTGGATCAGAAGGAGTACCGCAGCATGATCGGCTCGTTGTTGTACCTGACAGCGACAAGGCTGGACATCCAGTTTGCGGTGTGCTCGTGCGCACGGTTCCAGTCTTCGCTGAGGGCATCACATCGTTAGGCCGTTAAGCGCATCTTCAGGTATCTCCGTTTCACTCCAGAATTCGGCTTATGGTAGTCGGCCACCTCCACCCTCTCTCTCTGTGGTTATTCTGATGCTGATCATGCGGGATGTCGTGTCTTTCGTAAATCAACCTCTGGCACCTGTCAATTTCTTGGAACATCTTTGGTATCTTGGTCCTCTAGGAATATGTTGCTGCTGCTGCCTGCTGTTCTCAGTTACTCTGGATGGTGCAAACTTTGGGAGACTATGGTCTTTCCTTTAGACAAGTTCCATTGTATTGTGATAGCACTAGCGCCATTAGTGTAGCTAAGAACCCAGTTTTACATTCTAGGACCAAACATATCGAGGTGCGCTTCCATTTCCTGCATGACCATTATGAGAAAGGTGACATAGATTTGATTCACGTGGACACTCATAGACAGCTTGCAGATATTTTCACTAAGCCACTTGACCAGGCACAGTTCACTCGCCTGAGGAGTGAACTTGGGGTGTGTTTCCCTTTTTAGAGAGGGAACTTTGAGATTGTACATTAGTTTGGTTTCTTTTGTAGTTTAGTGCTTTGTTTTCACTTTTTGTATCATTTTTATATTTCGTGGCATATTGTGACATATATCATATTGAGCTTCATGAATATAGCTATGAGTTTGCCTCTATGGTTATCTTGGTATGTTGATACATGTTTAGGCTCTCTTTGATCTTTTGAACCCTATGTTGAGCTAAACATGATCTTTTCTGTGAACTTGACTAATATTGATGAAATCTGAAAACTTGTTCACCCTTGAGTTTGGCAACTAGTATGTATGGACTTGTTGAGCTCTCATGTGCTATCTTCTATATACTTGGTTGCTATGGCTCATACCTTGATTCACTCACTTGCTTAGATCAATCTAGTTCACATTGTGCTAAAATCTTGCAATCTAAGTTAAGTGAAGATGAAAAGATCAAGACGGATATGTATTGTACCACCTCAAAGTATCTAGGCCGCTTCCTATTGCACATTTGGATGAACTAGAGCTTTGTAGTGGATAACCGAAACCATTGCTTTTAGCTAATTATTGTCTTTGACATAGGACTACACATGGTTGAAAAGTTAGGCAAAACAATACATATAACCTCTCGCACACACATGTCTTGCTAAGACCTGTGAAACACCTAATGTAGAGAAATTGGTTAAATTGAAAATTTTACTTGTGTTATATTCTTCTATGACTATGTGACCTTGGCTTGGGATAGTTCACCTTGTATACACTTGCTTAGCACTTGATTTGATCTCCTTTCTATATATGCTTTGTGCTATTCTTAGTGGTGAACATTCTAATCTTTGGTATCAAAATTGCTCACTATGCTTCTCTCATATGGATTGTTCTTTTGATCATCTTGAGCATTTACTAGCTGTACCTATGATGAGCATTTTGTCAAACCAATGGCTATACTCCTGAAGCTTCTGCATTCATGTGCATTTGCATGCTTGAGAGGAGAAGGTTTTGAGAACCTTGATGTGTGCATGTGTCAAAAAGGGGGAGAGATTTCCACACCCTTTGGAGTTGAGCACACATTTAGGGGGAGTTTGGGAGCTAGTTGTGTTGAGCCTCGCCTCTTTCTGGAGGAACTAGCTTTCCTTTGCGCTTGTGCTTGCTTAGTGACCATGCGCTTGCTTGTCATTGCTTTTGTGGTCTTTTGGGCAGGTTTTCTTCTTTCCCTTCCTTCTTCTTCCTTCTATTCTCACTATATCATGATTATCTGTGTTGGTGTTGACAATGCACTCATCAAGGGGAAGATTGCGGACCCAAGTAGGGAGACTTGGTCCGGATTGATGATGAGTGATTGTCAACGGAGTTCACTTGGCATGTTCGTCGGCTTGTGTTGTGCATGTGTTGAGCTCGGATGCAGTGGCGGATGGCGGAGTGAAGGACAAGTGAGCTGGGCCGTGCCGATGGACTGGGAGCGGTGAAGAACGGACGTGGGACTTGGGCCGAGGGACTTGGACGCCGGAGCGCCAGCTGTGGTGGCGGACACTGCTGACTTTGACAGGCGTGATTGAGCATGGCCAGGAGACTCGAGCGGTACGCGGGCTGGTGGGACGCGGCCCAGGACAGGTTTTCGGGTTTGGGCCTCAAAACCCGGGCAGGAGCTGCTTCCGGCGGGAAGCGGGACGACACGTGGCAGAATCTCCGAGGTTGCATCAAGGCGACGGCAACTCGAGCATGAAGCGGGGTCGTCCGATCATATCATCACTCACTAGGCTATTCCAGAATGTCCTAGGGCTAGCTGGCTCGCCTGTTTATCAGTAGTCAGTAGTTAGAGGGCTATTCGCAAAATGTACTCATGATGATAAGAGGGGGTATGGCTGCACCTCCTCTCACCACCTCTTTCATTCCTTCTCCCCAACCTTGTTCTTAGGGTTAGAGCTCAATTAGAGAGAGAGGTCCACTCCCAAACTTATGGTAGTGTAAAACTCGTGTTTGTGCTGGGAAATCGAGGCCCTAACCTCATGTCGTCTCCGGGGTTCGGAGTAAATTCTTGTGTTCTCATGGTGACCTTCGAGTCCCTTGTGTTGTGAGCTTCGATTCATGAGTTTCTTGTCATTTTGATTCGTTTCTCTTGTATGTGCTTGTTGTCTACCATGTGAAGAACCTTTCTACAGAGGGAAATCGTTTGATTCGAACTCCATTCATAGATCGGGTGAGTTCTTCACCATGGGCGATTTCAGGAGCATATTTGGGGGTGAATCGATTTGCCAGTGATTTCCTTCGAATTGGACTTTGATCTTTTAGGGGATGGTTCTAGACTACCTTGTGACCAAATGGCCGAAAAATCATGGTAGTTCATCTTCGTTTGGTCGAGTTCTCTTCGATATGGATTTGGGGCAATTTTGAATCGCGTCTGTCTGTCCAGGGGCGGACAGTCCGGACCTGGGAGGTCGGACAGTCCGCGGGTCGGGGCCGAGCACAGAGGGTCGCAGCGACCTGCTCAGGTGAACAGGCGCGGACAGTCCGCAGGGATATGTGCGGACAGTCCGCGACCTCCACCCGACAGCAGCAGTTTCTATCCCTCTCTTTGATTTCTCTGGATATGAACGGAGGACAGTCCGGTTAGGATATCCGGACAGTCCGGCGGTCACCTTCTGACACTGAACAGAACTCAGTTCTTTCGGTGTTGTTTTTGATCTCTCCACGGTGGACAGTCCAGGTCTGTGGGGGTATAGACCCTGTATACCCGCATGGCTAAACATGTGCCGAGTCATCCAATCAGGCCTGGACTGCCAAGGACGCGTCATCTACATGATCTCCTGAAGATCACGTGTATCTACCGAAGACTTGGCGGGCAAGGAAATATCTTTCCTGACATCTAGCCGATTAGTTTCCATTATTCGGTTAGGATTGTAATCTGATATGTATGGTAAAACCGACTTGTAACCCTACCCCCCAGAATATATAAGACAGGGCAGGGGATCCCCTCAATTCATCTCATCTACTAGTAATACAATACAGCAGCACACAGGACGTAGGGTATTACGCCTAGCGGTGGCCTAAACCTGTATAAATCTTGTGTCTCACGCTTCCAGCGTAGCTCTTGCTCGTCTCAGGCGCACCTTCACTGATCAATCTACTACCTTGGGCATACCTCTCGGTAGACTATCGCCGGTATTTCGTCGACAGTTGGTGTGCCAGGTAGGGGGTGTGCTTCCTGATCCATGGCAAACAAGGTGATTTTTTCAAGCTCCATCGAGCTCCCGACGCCAGGTCCAGATCTTTACGGTGGGATCCATCACCTGGATCATAGGTCCGGACGGCGAAGGAAAGATCCTGGATGCGGCCCAGATCGCATCTACTCCAACTCCTCCAGCAACCTCCGCCCTGGCAAGAAAGCTACCACGCTACATCCGGAAGGCCATCGACAACGACTGACCTGATCAGATCCACAGATCAGATCTCCCAAGGCCTGTCCGAGAGTCTCTAGATCTTGGAGTTGACTGTAGACCGCTTTCATCACCCATCGACGGCGCAACAATCTTCTCCGCTTTGCCAGGACATGACTCTAGGCCATCACCATCACTCCTCCGGGGCGCATCGTCGAGCTATGGCCCCGAGCTGTCAAGCTTTCGAGGGCCTCCGACCACGACCTCCCGAGTGGCTATATGCCGTTCGGTCTGCGGAACGCGGCCTCCAGTTTCACGCATTTGCTACGCTCCTCTGACCACACCTCCCCCGAACACGTCGGCATTAGCTCCAGCTTCATCATCACCGACAACGACTACTCCGACCTCGACGACGTGGAAGGCGGCGATCTCACTAATCTGCCACCTCCCACTGGACGGTTCATCGGCGGACCCATCCTCGCCATCAGCAACGACAGCGCTCCTCCTCCGAATGAAACTGAAGAGGCCCGAGCAGCCCGCGAGGGGAGAAACGCCGACCAAAGACTGGTGTCGTGAACTGCAAGCCGAGGCAAGGAAGGCCCCCATACGAAACTTAGAGCCAGAATTCGATCTGGTCGGAAAACACCAGGTCTACAAGACACCAAGTGTAAACGTCGCCAGTCACGATAGAAGAGGCCAAAAGGCTGGTTCTGACACCTGAAGTGGAGCGCCTTACGGCTTACCTCCAGGCAGCCCAGGTTCAGATCAACGAAGAACGCCAGTTTCCACCTCCATCACTTTCCACTGTGTCAGGCACCGAGATCATTCACGACGATGGTGGTCACTCCTGCGGCGGCCAGAGACGATGTCGCCAAGATGGAGACCAGGACGTCAACCAGTCCGACCTCAGCGAAAAGCTGAAGACCAAAGATCTCCGTGGGTGCATCGAGAATCGGAGAAAAGTTAGGCACTCAGCAGAGACTGAGCGCCGTAAAGAATATGACGAGGCGCACGGCCCTCCAGTCAACGACAAAAATGCTCCTGGACTCCCCTTCACGGCAGAACTCCAGGCAGTACGCTGGCCGCCAAACTTCAAGGTTATTGGCGTCGAGACCTACGACGGCACCGCCGATCCCACCAAGTGGCTTACCGTCTACGAGATCATGGTTAAAGCTGCCGGGGGGAACTCCGACGTCGTGGCAAATTACTTTCCTGTTATGCTCAACACATCTGCCAATAATTGGTTACTGAGCCTGAAGCCGAACTCCATTGATACTTGGGACCAGCTGAGCGAGTAATTCATCAACAACTACAGTGCCACCTGCAAGCAGCCTGGCACAAAATTTGATCTTGAGAAGCTCCAGCAAGCGTCGCGAGAATCATTACAGGATTATATCTGGCACTTCTCTGAAACCAGAAACAACATTCTAGGCATCACGGATGCTGAGGCTATCTCCGCTTTCATACGTGGCCTCCGACCTGATGAGGAGCTCCAGAGAAAGTTGTACCGCAGCAGACTAGACTGCATCATCGAGACGCTGCGCATCGCCAACAAGTACATCGAGGGGAGCGAGGCGGCCCACCACTCCATCCATAGCCGCCTCCACTTCCCCGACCAACCACGCCACGAAGACACCGATCATCGATCTGATCGGCGCCATGATGACCGAGGAGCCCGGCGAGACCACCACCACGGCGAACGCGATCGCCGCGACCAACATCGCTCCGATCGACGTCGCCACGACGAACCGGAAGGTTCCAGGGCTGGAGAAAGGCGTCGCCACTATCAAGTCTACAACACCCGACCAGGCCCGAAGCGCAATTATGAAGAGGCTTATGACAAGCTCCTCGATAGTCAATGCCCAATCCACAAGTTCCACAAGTTCCACAAGCATACCATGAGAGAACGTTATGGCTTCTCCAAAGCGTTCCAAGAAGAAGACAAGAAGAGGGCTCGCATAGAGTCCGAGAGAGACAAGCGTGATGACAGCAACGACCAGTCTCCAGGCTTCACTGAAGCTCACCGAACGGTCTCCACGATGATTGGTGGCCGCATAGCCATGGAGTCGAAGAGAGAATAGAAGCTCGTCGCTAGACGCATCAACTCCGTCGCCAACCACGACGACTCCATCTCCGACCCCAAATTTCTCCCCTTGGTCTCACAAGGTCATCACCTTCAGCAGAGAAGACCGGTGGACGGAAATTCCATACTTAGGGCGCTTCCCACTGATCCTTGACCCGGGGATACGCAAGACACGCTTCTGCAAGGTGCTGATAGACGGTGGCAGTGGACTCAACATCCTGTTTTCCGGAGCCGCCAAGGAGCTCGGACTCCGAACAGAAGATCCGGAGCCGACCATGGCTCCGTTTTGGGGAATCGTCCCAGGACAGCCCACCTACCCCCAGGACAGATCAATCTGCCTGTCAAGTTGGGGACACCACAGTGCTTCCACATCGAGCACATCGACTTCTTGGTGGCCGACTTCGACGCCGCGTATCACGCCATACTCAGTCGTCCAGCTTTGGCTAAGTTTGGGGCCATCCCCAACTATACCTACCTCGTCATGAAGATGCCAACGGAGACCAGCATCCTTACGGTCTACGAAAAGGAGGCCATCACCATGGCAGAAGCCACCGATGTCTCCATCCTGATGAATACATGCGCAGTGGACGCACAGAAGCTGGCGCCCGAAGAACAGGTCATCTCGGAGAAGACCCAGCCTAGAGCTGCTACCAAGAGCAAGGAGACAAAGGACATCGTCCTCGTCCCTGGTGAACTGAGTAAAACTACTCGCATCGGGGCAGACCTCGATCCCAAATAGGAAGACGCGCTCGTCAGCTTCCTCAGAAAGCACATCAGCGTTTTCGCGTGGAAACCCGCGGACATGCCTGGTGTACCGAGGGAGCTGATCGAGCACTCCTTGAATGTCTCGAAGACCGCCAAGCCCGTCAAGCAGAAGCTCCAGCGTTTCTCTCCAGACAAGAAGGAGGCTATTAGGGTAGAAATAGCTCGGCTCCTAGCTGCCGACTTTATAAAAGAGATGTATCATCCCGATTGGTTAGCCAATACGGTCCTTGTAAGAAAAAAGAATAATGAATGGAGAATATGCGTTGATTACACCGATCTCAACAAACACTGCCCTAAAGACCCCTTCGGTCTCCCCCCGTATCGTTGAAGTCGTTGACTCCACAGCCGGTTGCGAGCTACTCAGCTTCCTTGACTGCTACTCCGGCTACCACCAGATCGCCTTAAAGGAAGAAGACCAGGAGAAAACCTCCTTCATTACTCCCTTCGGGGCCTACTGCTACAAGACCATGTCTTTTGGCCTTAAGAACGCTGGCCCGACATACCAGCGGGCCATCCAGGCATGCCTCAAGGATCTCATTCCCGACATCGCCGCAGCTTATGTCGACGACGTCGTCACAAAAACCCGAAAGGCTGAAGACCTCGTCTCCAACCTTGAAGTAGTCTTCAAGAAGTTGGATGAATTCCAATGGAAACTGAACCCCTCCAAGTGCATTTTTGGCGTACCGTCGGGCAACCTGCTCGGCAACATCGTTAGCAAACGAGGCATCCTCCCCAACCCAGAAAAGTTCGAGGCTGTCATGAGAATGAAGCCCCCGACCAACGTCAAGGATGTTCAGAAGCTCACTGGGTGCATGGTGGCCCTAAACCGATTCATCTCTAAGTTAGGCAAAAAAGGCCTCCCCTTCTTCAAGCTCCTCAAGGCAGGCAAAAAATTTGTCTGGTCGGAAGAAGCCGACCAGGCCTTCAAGGACTTAAAGCAGTTCCTGGTACATCCTCCACTCCTTACAGCTCCCAAAAAGGACGAACTCTGCTCTTCTATATCGCCGCGACCAGCAATGTCGTCAGTACGGCGATAGTCGTCGAACGGGAGGAAGATGGTCACGCATATCCGGTTCAGCGACCATTTTATTTCATCAGCGAAGTCTTAAACGAGTCCAAAGCTCGCTACCCGACGGTCCAGAAGCTGATCTACGCCATCCTCGTCACATCACGCAAGCTCCGCCATTATTTTGTGGCTCATCAAATTGTGGTGGTCACCCAACATCCTCTCGGCAACATCCTATGCAACAAAGACGCTAACGGCAGAATCATGAAATGTGCCGTGGAGCTGGGGACTTACTCTCTAGAGTTCCACAGCCGAACGACGATCAAGTCTCAGGTATTGGCTGACTTCATCGCCAAATGGACGAAAGTGCAGGAGCAAGTACCAACCAAGCATGAGAAACACTGGACAATGTATTTCGACGGGTCCCTGAGCATTGGAGGCGTAGGCGCCGGCGTACTCCTCATATCACCAACCAGTGAACGCCTCCGCTACGTATTGAGAATCTATTTCAAATCCTCCAACAACGCTGCCGAATACGAAGCCGCCATCCACAGCCTACAGATCGCCTCCGAGCTCGGCATCCAGCGGTTGATGGTATATGGGGACTCTGCTCTGGTTATCAATCAGGTAAATAAAGATTGGGACTGTAACAGCGAGAAGATGGACGCCTACGTCGCTGCAATCAGAAAGCTCGAAGGAAAATTCTTGGGCATCGAGTTTCACCACATCGTTCGAGCTAAAAACCAGGCAGCTGACGAGCTATCTAAGCTCGGTTTATCACGAGCAGATATTCTTCCCGGTGTTTTCGTTCAAGACTTGGTCCGTGCCTCCATTCCAGAAGAAGAAGAGGCCGAAGCGCTACCATCCGGTCAGATAGTTGCTTGCATCTCTGATTCCACAGATGATTGGAGGGCACCCTTCATTGCCTATCTGCTGGAAGCCAAAATACCAAAAGATAAAATCGAAGCAGAACGTCTTGTGAGACGGTCCAAGAATTACGCCCTCATCGACAACAAACTCATGCGTAAAAACGCTAAGAGCGAAGTATTCCAGAAGTGCGTCACGCGCGAAGAGGGCATCAAGATACTCCAAGAAGTACATGGAGGCATGTGTGGAAACCACGCAGCCTCACGCACCCTGGTCGGCAAAGCTTTCCGGGCAGGATTCTACTGGCCTACCGCCGTTTAGGACGCTCAAAAGATTGTACGCCACTGCGAGGCGTGCCAGTTTTTTGCGAAGCAGATACATGTCCCAGCGCAGGAGCTACAGGCCATACCCGCATCTTGGCCTTTCGCTACGTGGGGGCTCGACATGATAGGTCCTTTCAAGGCGGCTGAAGGGGGCTACCGTTGCGTGTACGTCGCCATCGATAAATTCTCCAAATGGATTGAATGCAAGCCATTGGTGAAAGCAACGGCGACCAAAGCTACGGAGTTCTTCAATGACATCTCTCATCGTTTCGGCCTTCTGAACAGCATCATCACCGACCTTGGTACTACCTTCACTGGAAGCGACTTCTGAGATTTCTGCGACGAAAGAAGCATCGTGGTAAAGTATGTCTCGGTGGCTCACCCTCGAGCTAATGGACAAGTTGAAAGAACAAACGGAATATTGCTCGACGCCCTCAAGAAGCGCCTACACGAAGTCATCGAAAGAAGCTCAGGAAACTGGATCAACGAGTTGCCAGCAGTCATCTGGGGCTTGCGGACACAACCTAGCCGGAATACCAGCGTATCTCCATACTTTATGGTCTACGGATCAGAAGCAGTGCTACCAGCCGACGTCGCTTTCCGAGCTCCTAGAATTGAGAACTACAATGAAGAAAGGTCCGATGGTGCACGAGCAGAGGACATCGACAGACTCGAAGAAGAACGTCTGGCCTCCTGCGTACTCACGGCCAAATACCTGGAGGGGATACGGCGATATTATAACCGGAACATGAATGGCAGGTTCTTCGCGGTTGGCGACCTCGTCCTTTGGCACAAGCAGAGCAAGGAGGGCGTGCACAAGCTTTCTTCTCCATGGGAGGGACCATACATGGTTAGAGCCATAACTCGGCCAGGCTCGTACAGGCTGTGCGACCTCGATGGCGTCGACATCCCCAACTCCTGGAACATCGAGCACCTCCATCGCTTCTATCCTTGACAGCATGTCAAGGCAGATATGTGTATTTTTGTTTCATTACTTCAATAAAAATCATATTGCCTCGATACACATGTATGTCTACAATCACAGATCAGTAAATTCGTCGCCAATGCGCAAGCCCCGCACCTGCTCGGGCAGCATGACTTCGCCAATGCGTAAGCCCCGCACCTGTTCGGGCAGCATGACTTCACCAAATGCATAAGACCCGCACCTGCTCGGGCAGCACAACTATGACTACGTGTAAGTCCCGCACCCGTTCGGGCATCCTAGTCACGTCAACGAATAAGCCCTGCCTTCGACAGGCCGCCCAACTTCGCCACTTCATCGACCGCCCCGATAAATTCAGGAAGCCATCGCCCACGATAAGCGTAACCCCCGCCAGACGCGGGCAGCTTCGCCACCGCGTAAGCCTCAGGGATGCCTGGGCCGTTAAGTCTTCGCTAACACGTAAGCCCCGGGGACGCTTGGGCAGGTTAGCAGCGTCTCCAAAAGCCCCGTCGAAAGGAACGGGCACCGGTCGTCGATCACTCTAATGAGCTGTACGCTCTGGCTTCATGTCGACCAATCAAAGAAAAAATGCCATGAGAGCGTTCGCAGTACTACTCGGTTACTACGTGATGAAAATTTGACTAACGTTATAAGAGAAAAAACAAATTTACATAAACTTCATACGGAGCGGTTTTTTACATAACATGACTTCCGATCACATTAATCATCGTTTGTTGCAAAAAGCAATCTACAATTTCTGTGCAGGTGTCTTCAAGTATTCTCCGTGGGGAACAGCTGCATATTGCTGCCAAGAGCTCCGCCGCGGGCTTCGCCTCCTCCTCCAGTTGAACCTCCTGCTGCTCGGTGGTGCCACGGGCATACCCCCCTTCACCCTGTCGTTGTTCACTCCAGGGTAATGAGAGCGCACTACACCGAGCACGTGAGCTGCAGCATTCTCCGCTACATCAGTGCAGAAGGCCTTGAAGTGACACAGCGCTTCGCGGCTACGGCAGATGATATCAAAAGGTCTCGGCGCGTCTGCAGGAGGATCGCCTAGAGCATACTCGATAATGTCCAGGATAGGTTTGACGCCTTCCACCACGGCGTCATAGCGGCTCTCGGCAGCTTCAAGTCGTTGTGACAGATCGTTCATCTGTGCTCGGGTTCTCCGATCAGTGTCTGTTCAGGACAGAAGGTGAAAATTAGAAGTCTCAACAAGAGATACTAACGCATCCTACAAGCAGGAGAAACTCACCCAATCACGCCTCTTCATTCCTCCGAGCAGCTTCCTACAGCATGGACACTTCACCATCCAGCTTTTTAACTGTATCAAGAAAGACGACGGATCAGCACTCCTTTAAAGAAGCAAATCGGGCAAAGATTGGACGTCTGAATAAGCATGTACCCCGACGTGTGGCTCCCTCCAGCAAATCAGACAGATCTGCCAGTCAAAGGCTCTGAGGCTTAGCAATAAGGAGATGGATATAGTAACCAGAGCCATAACGGTCTCCATACCTTTCTTGTCCTGCAGAAGTTTCTGTTCGGCCTCCATCAAATCGTTGCAGTGCAAGTGCAACGTGTCGCGCTGCTCACGGAGGTCCTCCATCGCCTTCTCCGGACGAGCATTTTCTTTTTCCAGCCGAGCATTCTCCACCGTGAGTCCAGCCGCATGCTGCAGAGATTTCCTTCGATCTTCGACCGTATCATGTATGGCCTGATCGACAAAGACAGGACATGACGAAAGGGCAAGCAAAGAAACCTCAGAAAAATTCAAGAAGGGTACAGTTAATTGAACTCGCGAGGACAATTGCCCCAGACGGCGGAGCACGTTCCTGAGATCAGAGCGGGTGCTTGAGATATCCGCCTTTAAGGCTTCCAGCTCTTCGTTCGCCGCTCCTTCCTCCACGACAACAGCATACTGATCGCCGACCCGCCTGAAGGTTCTGAGCACAACCGGCGGAGTCCCACCCGCAGCCTGACGAGAGATCTCCTCGACGTCCTGCTCCGAAAAGGTTGCGCCCGCTGGTGGTTGCTCGGGGTTCTCCTGGCCTGACCCCGGTGCTCCTCCGAAAGAAGGCCCGCCGGTCTGCGTATCTGCTCCCTGGTCAGAACCAGTGGGCGAGTTTCGGTTTGAAGAATGGCCTCTTCCGGCGTCCTCAGATTGTCGTTCTGTACCCCGCATTGAGGGTGGCGACGGTGGCGGTAGAGTCGACTCGCGAGGTTGGTCGGATGGTGGCGCCTGCTCATGCGAGTCCAAGTTTGGCTGCTGCTCTGGGGGCGTCTTCGGTGACTCTTGGTCGGAAGGCCAGCTTGCGGTACCACCATCCTTCGTTGAGGCATCACCACCAGTCTCTCCACCGGCCATCCTCTCGACATCTTCGGCTGAAGGATCCCTGAACAATAATACAGACTTCACATAACAGAACATACCGATTAGCAAAAAGGCAGCAACAAAGAAGATCTGGGTACTCACAGTTCTGAGCGGTGACGTTTTCGCGTGAAGCTTCTTTTCGGACTAGAAGTCCCCTCTTCATCGCCAGGTTTCTTGGTCGGCGGGAACTCCCCTTTCTGACGTTTCGGAGGGGGCCCGTCGTCATCACTTGAGCTCGGGATCACCGCCTGGCGACGGGCTCAGTCCTCGGACAGCTTTATTGGCTTCTCAAGCCTCCGGACTTTACTTGACGTCCCAGCTTTATCTGGCATGGGCTGCTTGCCGTGAGCTTCTTGTTGGGAGGGGGTCTCCTGGTCCTCTTCCTCTTCGTCGGCTTCTGCATCGGAGGGCTCTGAGAAGTCCTCATCATTGCTGCAAGGCTAGTAGTGGTGTCGAGGATCAACTCCTTCAGGCCACTCTACACTGGGCACCTCCGAGAAATAGGCTTTCCTGTCCTAGCCATGTATCTTCAGCAAATCAAATAAGATGTCAAGGATCAACATCAAGACAGATGACGTAAGCAAAGGAATCTATAAAGGCATACCTCGGGTGGTGGATTTGCAATATGCAGTGCTTTCTGCTGTCCTCGGTTATTGATCAACGCTTTGTTGTCGAACAGCTCCTTCAACCTTACCATGGTCTCCTCGGCTGACATCGGATCGGGGACCACTCTGATTGGATCAGTTTCGCCAACCCACTCATATGCAGGATGAATCCTATCTTTGCAGGGTTGAACTCGGCACCTCACGAAGTTGGCAGCAACTCCAACTCCATTCAGAGCCATCCCCTTCAGGATTTCCAGTAGTTCGTTTACTTGCACCATCTGATCGGATGTGGGTCTCGACGACCAGCTCGGTTTTCTTTCTGGTATCTGCTCGACAGCGCACCGAACAGGAGGGTCTTGATTTGGCAGATAAAATCACCTCTTGTTCCAATCACGAAGACTGGTGTTGAGGGGGATAGAAAGATAATGGGCGGGCATGCCGTCTCGGAGCTTAAGGTATACTCCCCCGGCAATTCGAGATCCCCCACCGCTCGATTTTACAAGCATGTACAGGTGATGGAATAAATTGAAATGAGGAAGAATTCCGGCGAAGGCCTCGCAGAAGTGGATGAAATAGAAATTACGAAGACAGAGTTGGGATGCAAGTGGCACAGAGAAATTTCATAATAGTCAAGGAGTTTGCGAAGAAAGGGATGGCACGGAACACCAAGTCCGTGGAGGAAGTAGTCGGCAAATACGGCTATTTCGCCGGTGTTAGGCATGGGGTACGGCTCACCATCTGATGGCCTCCATCCGGCGGTGGCACGATTTGGGAGGAGTCCTTTCGCCACCAATTTCAAGATGGCCTTCTCTGTCATGGTGGACGGCTGCCACTCATTGTCGAGGCAGGGTTCTCCAGGCTGCGGCTCTTTACCTTCTTCGAGGGTACGCGCAAACTCTTTCTGGGTGCCATTTCTTCAAATTGACCCTGGGATTGGGTTACTGGAAGGTTGAATCGAAGAAACTTTGGCGGAATCGAGCTTTGAATCAAGGCTCTTCGAAACCCTAGATGGCGGCGGCTAGGGCTAGATGTAACGGTTGTTTGAATGGCTTTTGAGCGGCAGTGCGAGAGGGAAGATGAATTATTTCATCTATGGACAAGTCCTTATAAAGGGAAGTCTGACGGTTCGGCTTCCTGCACAAGGCCCACATGATGCTTTAGGGTTTCCGAGCACTGAACTGCTCGGGGACCTCGTCGCTTCACCTGTACTTTCGAGCGCAGAAGGTGCTCGGGGACTTCGTCGTCGCTTCGTCAGCATTTCCGAGCACTGAACTGCTCGGGAACTTCGTCGCTTCGTCAGCATTTCCGAGCACAGGAGGTGCTCGGGGACTTCATCGTCACTTCGGCAGCGTTTCCGAGCACTGAACTGCTCGGGGACCTCATCGCTTCGCCTGTATTTTCGAGCACAGAAGGTGTTTGGGGACTTCGTCGTTGCTTCGTCAGTGTTTCCAAGCACTGAACTCCTCGGGAACTTCGTTGCTTCGTCACATTTTCGAGCACAGGAGGTGCTCGGGGACTTCATCGTCGCTTCGTCAGCATTTCCGAGCACTGAACTGCTTGGGAATTTTGTCGCTTCGTCAGCATTTCCGAGCATAGGAGGTGCTCGGGGATTTCGTCGTCAGTTCGTTAGCGTTTCAGAGCACCGAACTGCTCGGGGACCTCGTCGCTTCGCCTGTACTTCCGAGCACAGAAGGTGCTCGGGGACTTCATTGTCACTTCGTCAGCGTTTCCGAGCACTGAACTGCTCAGGGACCTCGTCGCTTCGCCTGTATTTCCGAGCACAGAAGGTGCTCGGGGACTTCGTCGTCGCTTCGTCAGCGTTTTCGAGCACTGAACTGCTCGGGAACTTCGTCGCTTCATCAGCATTTTCGAGCACAGGAGGTGCTCGGGGACGTCGCTTCGTCAGCGTTTCTGAGCGCTGAACTGCTCGGGAACTTCATTGCTTCGTCAGCATTTCCGAGCACAGGAGGTGCTCGGGGACTTCGTCGTCACTTCGTCAGTGTTTCCGAGCACTGAACTGCTCGGGGACTTCGTTGCTTCGCCTGTACTTCCGAGCACAGGAGGTGCTCGGGGACTTCGTCGTTGCTTCGTCAGCGTTTTCGAGCACTGAACTGCTCGGGAACTTCGTCGTTTCGCCTGTACTTCCGAGAACAGGAGGTGCTCGGGGACTTCGTCAATTCTTCTCATGATCACAAAGAATAAAATACAATGACCCTGACACTACGTGCCTGCGTCACCTACTATCAGGCTCGGGGACTAAGTGGATACACTTCACCTAACGGTGAAGGTATTGTTCCCGAGGAACCAAAAGTGGATACACTTCACCAAAGAGAAGTTTTTTTTAATTTTTTCTGAGCTCCTTACATCCATCTGGTCAAGCAACTCCGAAGATTTGCACATCCCGACGAATGCAAGGTGCTCGGGGACTAGCTGTGGGGGTATAGACCCGTAAACCCGCATGGCTAAACATAGGCCGAGTCGTCTGATCAGGCCCGGACTGGCAAGGACGCGTCGTCTACATGATCTCCTGAAGATCACGTGTATCCACCGAAGACTTGGCGGGCAAGAAAATATCTTTCCTGATATCTAGCCGATTAGTTTTCTTATTCGGTTAGGATTGTAATCTGATATGTATGGTAAAACCGACTTGTAACCCTGCCCCCTGGAATATATAAGGCGGGCAGGGGATCCCCTCAATTCATCTCATCTACTAGCAATACAATTCAGCAGCACACAGGACGTAGGGTATTACGTCTAGCGGCGGCCTGAACCTGTATAAATCTTGTGTCTCACGCTTCCAGCGTAGCTCTTGCTCGTCTCGGGCGCACCTTCACCGATCAATCTACTACCTTGGGCATACCCCTCGATAGACTATCGCCGATATTCCGTCGACAGGGTCACTAAGCGGACAGTCCGAGCCCGAGTCAGAAACTCTCCCAAACAGTTGTTTTTCTGTGACTTTGCCGTCGGACAGTCCGACCCCAAGTCTCGGACAGTCCGAGGACCTCTAGCGGACAGTCTGGCCCTGTGCAGCGGACAGTCCGGGTCTGTGCAGTGAGCTCCCGTCCGTATTTTGCTTCCGCGTTTTCTTCGGTGTTTCCGAGTATCCCGCTGTGCTTCTCTTGCACCCAGTCACTCGTTGACTCGTGGATATCTCGTGAGGATTTATCGCTTCTTGGGATCGTGTTTAGGACTTTGGCCTCTCGGAAGAAATTTTTGAGGCTCCTATTCACCCCCCCTCTAGTCGCCTTGCTCGGTTTTTCAATATAGCAGAATATAAGTTTCCCAAAGATGGAGTGTACTATGTTTGGGTACGTATTCCCTACTATACGTTCAACAACTTCACCCAGATTTAAGCCGCTCAGCATCATTTTGTTTTGATTTGCAGAATAGTGAAGTACAAATACGAATTGCACTCAGAATTGCGGGTGCTGTGGAGGGTGCCCGTCGCCAGGATCATTTGCTGGTGGAACATGACAGAACTGTGAGAGCAAAGCATGATGAAAGTAGAGAAATGGAGGCGCTTAAAGATTCGGCGCAAACTCTGTGTATTGGCTTAGTTTTGATCACAACCGTGACATTTGGTGCAACTTTTGCTGCGCCTGGAGGTTACATAGTAGATGATCACAATCATGGAGGGCCACCAATACTTACTCGAAGGTATGCTTTTGATGCATTCATCGTGGCCGACACACTGGCCTTTGTTTTCTCGGCGATGGCTACCATTGGTCTCGTGTATTCTGGATCTCATTTGTTGAACCCTCTGAGACGCCAAATACATCTAGGCACAGCTGTATACCTCCTATCCGTTTCGATCACATGCTTGGCAGCTGCCTTTGCACTTGGTGCTTACGTGGTGCTAGCTCCGGTGGCTCATAAGACTGCAGTTGCCACATGTGTCCTCACTGCTCTCGTAGTGCTATATAAGAAACTGGACTTCATTTGGACACTGCACCTCCTTCAACCACCATTATGTACGAGGATGGGGATAATTTGGGCATCGGCATATTCAGCAAATCTTATCATGGGTAACAAGCTATATGAATATTGGCCCTTAATGTTCATCTTTGGTTAGGCCGCGCATGCAAAACCCGCTCCCATCCAAGGATAGAGAAGCAGCAGCTGCACAAGCATCAGCAAATATATATGTGGTCACGGCAGACATGACATGAAGAATTAACATTCATTCTTGTGGGTTTGTAGCAAAAGGTGTTGTCAGTCTTCCCATGGATGACGATGTGCCATCTATCTCTGCATTATGACGATTGCTTAGAGTAGACACTTGATTGAGACGGATTTACATTTTTCCATTGTGCTTAATTTTCACTTAGGTTGTTTGTTATTTGAGAGTTATTGTGCTCATAATAATAAAAATGTTAGCTGTGACTATGATGTATGTATATATATTTGTGAAATTTGCGATCCATGTAAGAAAACTTGAATGAGGCAGGCATTTGAATTTCTAATCTATGTACTCCTACATACATAGCCACGGCGAGCCATTGTTGCAGACCCAGACCCAACCAGACCATGGAGCTTTGTGCTCCTCACGGCATGGCGGCTGCTCCCACCCACATCCCACAATCAACGCAAGGCGGAACTGCCTGCTTTTGTGTGGAGGGGTGAGTGGATACGATACGATCCCTGGCTTTGAGGTTTTATATACACTCAACAAAACAAAGGGAAGCAGAGTTTCAACAGAGTATCACCTTCTGCTCTTGGCCACGACACGTTCTTTTCAGGAACAGACTCCACTATGCTATTGCTATTCCCTCTGCTGCTTATGCGTCTAAAAGACAGCAAGATTCAGAATAATTCCGTACAAAAAAAATATGATTTGATATGGTTAATATGTCTTAGAAAAATCATATTTTTGTACGGAATTCAATGAAAATAATTTTAGTACAAATAGTGTAGATCTCGACTAGATCTACAACTTTCTATTTTTGAGTTTTTCATCTGAGATTATTGAGATGCTAAAAAAAATTAATTGTATATTTAAATATACACCTATAGTTTGACGCCATTAGAGCCAATCTAACAAAAGTGCCGTGGAGGGCAAAACAGTTCAAAGGAGTGACACTTGTAACAACTCATCTTTTATAACGACTTATGTGTAATTGCTAAGTTTTTTTAATGGAACATAGATAAAAGCCTTTTTTTAGGCCCCAAACGGCCGTTCGTTCGTTTATCTGGTGAGCTCATGTTTCTTTCTTTTTCTTTTTTTCTTTTTTGGAAACTTATCGTGTTTCATTTATCTGGTGAGCCCAAACGTTCCATCCATCGTGGTCAGCTTTTACAGCAAACTGCAATCTGCATTCAGTCAGGTAACAAAATTTCCATGCGCGTGTCAACCAAACCTGTCGTCTCTTTTGTTGTGCCTGAACCGAACATTTCTTCAGCTTGATTGAATAGGTCACATCAGGTTTGCTTTCCTTTCCTTGGTCAAACAGCACATGTTTCTAACCTGCAAGAAGAAGAAGAGCGCATGCATCTCTGCTTCCTGCTCCTCCAGCTTATGCTTATCCTGAATGCGACCGAACAACTCAGCGCTGCAGCAAAGTCGCCTGAATTTCAGCTGCATTCGTGGGCGGGAAACTGATCCATTCAACTGTTTGTTATCAATTGCTCAAATCATGGTAACATGGAAGCAAGCATTGCTTTTCTGTCACCTGCTGACTAGTGCCTGACATGGCTTCAGCGCAGGCAACTGAAACTGAATGAACCCAACAAACTTTGCCCCTGTTCTCTTTCGTACGATGAAGAGGCAACAGGCAGCGAAAGTTAGCTAGAGCTATCGGGTTATCTCCAGATAACAGAACTGCAACTCGAATACGAAAAACATCTTTTATATTAAGATCTAGAAATAGTGAGAGTTATATCTACGCACCGCAAAAATAACACTAGGAGGATTAGTGTTATACAATCGGCTCTGTCCTCTCTTATAGAAGCAGATCAAAGCTATTACTCACTACTCAGAACCTGCAACCTCACACTCAACACTATTTCATCTCTATCACTATACCACACACTCTTTCATATATGTGTGTATATATGTGTGTGCGTGTCCGCACGCGTACGTTTGTGTGGTGGGGTGAGAAGAAAGAGGGGAAAAAAAAAGACAGGGTGGATGATCTATGGTCATGGTGTTGTCCTTCTCCTCCTCCTCCTCCTGGTGGGACCCTCGGCTTTGTCTTATTGTTGTAGTCGCGTGCGTGTATGACGAATAGTCGTGGCTTCCCATTCTATCAGTCCCACAGGTAGGTCAAACAGGACGGGTCACAGTTGACCTGACACAGTGTCATTCCCGGTCAGGTGGCATAGTGACCCCAGATGGGGTGACGTAAGTGTCCCAATTATAGCTGGTCTTGACAAGGGGTTACGTCGACATAGTACGCTTGGGCTCTTGTTGATAGCAGGGGCATGGCCGCATGGGCCTGCGGCCCTTCTCCCATGCTACAGTGGTTGGTGGTCCTATCAACTCTCTTAGAATCTAGTCTTATTCAACCGTGGGAGTCAGGCAATGCGAAATATCCCCCGAAAGTGGAATACTAATAAGTGTGTTCCGTTCGGATGAAAACAATGATACTCTTTTTCCGATAATTTTGGACTCAATCGGCTGCTGTTTTCCTTGGTTGTGTGATTTGATGACGAGCAGAGCATAGGATGAGCGAGGTGGATCAAGCGACTGTGCCTCTCCGAACTCACCAGTCACCTGCAAGCTAATCAGAGTCATTATGCTACACAAGCCAAGATAATAAGGAGCTAGCACAAGCTCTTTAACGTTGCATTTATCAATCATCAAGCAAGGCATAACTTGTGGGTCTATAGCTACTTTTTTTTATTCAGAAAAAAAAAAGGAGACTCTTTAGCATGGCGGACAGCTGCGGCTTATCAGAAGCTATGTCATGCCTTAGCAACTTCTGCATTGCATGTTGCTTCCATGCCAATTTTGCACTCAATCCTTGGAGTGTGAACCAAGCATCGGATCATCTCCTTTTTCCTTGCTTATATAAACTAAGGCCCTTACGGCCTTACCTGCCTCCTTTCCTCACATAATAATAGAATATAGCCCAAGGACCCCAGCACTGCCTGCAAAATTGAGGTGATCCCGATTCTACTTCTCCAGCAACCTCACTCTTATACATACAGTAATAGTTTTCAATTTCATTTGTGTATTATCTTTTTGCTTGTTTGCATTGCTTCGTTCTTAGTGTCTGAGTTGTAATAACTTGCGATAGTGGCTCGTTCCGTTCATTTGGGAATTCGAGCTGTGGCATTCCAGAGCCATGTCGTGACTTAATTGCTGAAATGCTTATAAAAGCACAGAAATCGTTAAATGCTTATGTATTACGTGGAAAAACAAGAGCTATATAGGAATATTACTTTTTCCACCAATATAATGTCTGCTTCCATGCAATGTTGTTGCAGAGCTACAACATATATATTTTACTATTATTATTTGAAGGGTTCTAGCACTAAGTAGAGAAACCACCTTTAGTCTCGGTTCCAAACCCCTTTTAGTCCCGGTTTTGTCAACCGGGACTAGCAATCCGGGACTAAAGAGGTGTCCTTTAGTCCCGGTTGAATAACGAGGACTAGTCCACTTGCACTAAAAAAAAATAATGCATTGAGCTACGCCCCACCTACAGAGCACATGTGACTACAGACAAGATGTTTCTCTTTTGAATTGAGCCGTAGATGACCCTTTAGTCCCGGTTGGTGGTCTACCTTTAGTCTGGGTTGGTATTATCAACCCGGACTAATATTGACCATTTAGTTCCAGTTGGTACTACGAACTGGGACTAAATGTTTTTAGTCCCGAACACAAACAAATACCAGGACTAAAGCCAAAATTGCTTCTACAAATAGCATGGCTTCCACATCTTGTCTTACTATAGGTTCCTGCATTGAGCCTTCACGTTAATTTTCACCAAACGCGCCAGAAAAAATTCAATAGATTCTCAAGATAATTAAAAACATCTATCCTTTGATCTGGTAGACTATAAATCATCATCGCTAATAATAGGCTCTGAATCTGTTTCGTTTTATAAAAAGCTATCCACCACTACCAACATGAAAGATACTCCCTCCATCTCAAATTGTAAGTCATTACAAGAATCTTGGAGAGTCAAACCATCTCAACTTTGACCAAGTTTATAAAATAAGATAATAATATTTACAATATCAACTAAGTATCATTAGATTCTTCATCAAATATATTTTCATAGTACACTTATTTGGTGTGTCATAAATTTTCATATTTCTCTCTATAATTTTGGTCAAATTTGAGATGCTTTGACTCTCCAAAAGTTTTGGAATAACTTACAATTTGGAATGGAGGGAGTACATAAAGTAATCCTCTAATTTTGTAATAAAACTCACATTACTCTTTATAAAAGTTAACTCAAAATAACCCCCTATTTTTATATAAAATACCAGGAATCAAAATACTACGCCCCCCTCCCCAAGGTTTGCATCTAAGTTACCTGGCTATGCTATTCTAAAAAATAATTCAGAATAACCCTCTAACTTTGTAAATAAATTATTGACCTCTAATGTTATAAAAAATATAAATATATCTATTAGACCTACATACAAATACTTGTATAAGCTACTACGAAAAATAATTTAATTATGAAAGTTGGCTAACTAGCTAACCCATTAGTCCGTTCATTTAAGATAAAGCAGCATGAGTCTTTTTCTTTTTATTACTATTTCCTTCGCTTAATGGATAACCATTTGTTACCAATGGGGAAATTACTTCTTCCAATCTAGATGATTGGATTTGCACCAAAGGAAACAATAAATTTCATATACCATAGAAATCTAGGATAGAGCTTCTGGTACCGATCACGGATACTTCAAAAATTACTTTTTTTTTTAACTCATTGTCTGAGTGAGTCGCACATACACCCTAGCACATGTTCTTCAATGTTGAGGACATTACTTAAGCTCGGATGAGTGTCCATGCGCATATCCAACGCATGTAGCTGTTGCTGAAATTTAGGAGAAACAATTGAAAAGAAAAACTATATTTCCCTCACGCGTTGGATGCATGTGCATAAACATGTGTCGTGAATTCACGGTGGCATGGAAACTATCCCCAGTTCACAGGATTGGGTAGGGTGTTGAAGATTCTGCAATGTAGGAAAAGTACTAAACTACCCTTAATTACAATTAATTAGTTTTCTTAATTAACACCTGTAGTAAATAATTTTGACTCTCAAGCACAGTAACAAAGGTACAAAGCTCTATTCTTATACTTCCTCCACACCTATAAAGAAAGTCGTTTAGGACAATGACACGGTATCCAAAGTATAACTTTGACTTCAAATTTTTTATAAAAATATTTATTAAAAAGTAAAATATACATACTTTTATGAAAGTATATTTCAAGACAAATCTATTTATAAAGTTTTTATATTTTTAAACTCAATAACTTAAAAACTATTCATGATTTATATTCTCAATGTTTGATCAAAACTTTGTCCAAAACGATATTCTTGATGGGTACGGAGGGAGTATGTAGGAAAGCATTCCCAGAGCCACAGATGACCTAACGGGAATTTGGTTACAACCAGCCCTCTCATTTAACCTGTAGGCACAAATCGCTTACAACCAGCCCCCTCTAGCCACAAATTAATCACTTCCTAATTTGTGGGGCGATAGAAATCCGATAAAAAACCGCTAATTAATCTCTTCTGTTGGTGAGGTCCGGTAAAATTCTCTTATATCACTCAAAATTCCAATTTTACTTGTCCGCCCATGGAAGTGTCATATCTAGTGTTATGTGCCAGCCTTTTAGGTTATATACGATTTGGAGACAGTTTTTGTAACATCTCTGGAGAAATCGAGTCATTTCTTGTTCTAATTTTGTACGATAACTTTTTATAATAAAAGTGAAACCATTAATTCTATTTATCTATCATTGATTTCTATGTTTATTTTTGTGATGGATTCCAAGCTGGAGTTGGAGATGTCGTCGAGCAGTGGAGTGGAGGAAACTCTTACCTCGCCCAATGAACAGCAAGCAAATGCTCCGGAAGCGACGGCCATGGACGCCAAGCTGATAGTAGCCACAGGCAATGGCGATGTCCAGCTGCTGAAGGATCTGGTGAAGAAGCAGGAATCGGAGATGATGGCAGTGGTGATGGCCAAGCAGGCTGCTCCCGCAGAGAAGCCTCACCGGGGGAATATGGATCCCCATCTGCTAGCATTGGCGTCCTCCGGCTCTTATCAGAAACTTGGAGACCTTCTCAACGAAGGTGTCATTTCTCGTCCGGTTCCTCTGGGAGTCTCGATTACTGGGCGAGCTAGCTCTTATGGTTATGGTGACATAGAAATAGAATCTTATGGTTATGGTTACATAGAAGCAAATGAATTGATCTTGGAGGGTGTCACTGCTGAAGGTGACACTGCACTCCATGTGGTGGCCGCCGGTGGTCACGGCAATGATGATAATTTCAAGGAGAGCGCTCGCATCATCTACGGGAAGGCGAAGCACATCCTATTTGTGCAAAACAACAATGGCGACACCCCTCTGCACTGTGCTGCGCGAGCGGGGAAGTCCAGCATGGTTGCTTGCCTCATAGATCTTGCTTTCACTAAAGGTGAGGATAGGATGAAGGTACTGCTGCGGCAAAGGAACAAGCACAATGAGACAGCCCTGCATGAGGCTATCCGCATTGGGAACAAGGACATAGTCGACCCGCTGATGTTCAAGGACTCGGAATTGGCCAGCATCCCTGAAGACGGCGGCGCATCACCTATGTACCTAGCCATCATGCTGAGACAATATGAAATTATGCATACACTCCATAATAAGAGTCATGGAAATCTTTCCTTCTCTGGACCAAATGGACAGAATGCATTGCACGCTGCTGCTCTCCGAGACAACGGTATGGTACACATGCATCTTTCCCTTTTCCAACTTACTACAAACTAGGTTCGCCGAGTTCTCCTTTCAAAATACAAAGTATTGCCATAGTTTTGCCGCTCTCTCTATCTATATATAATGCACATAACTGTACAAGAATTTACATAACTGTCCATCGGCTTGTGCTCTCGCAAGGACTAGAATATTTCGAGGCTTGAATATTATTAGATAATCAAGTTTAATACACGTGACTAATAAAAATTACTCATGTTAATTTCATTTTTTTTCTTTGTTCATTTCTCTAACACAGTATAAATATAGATGATTTATAATCTCTATTCAACTGTGATAAACTTATCAGTTTAATCCCAATTTAATTGTTTTTTTGCTCATATATCTATGGTTTCTACTACATTTGCATGAATGGCACATATCTTCAATATGTATTTAGTTGAAACTTTAGGTTAAGTTATTGTGGCCCTTACAACCCATGTCCCATGATGTCACAGATTTAGATTTTAATTTTCAAATTTTGATCTTCTTAGGTGCTACAATTGTTTTAGTCTAAGTTAAGTTTGAACTCTTGTGCATATGTATCTTTTAATAACTCTCCTTTCACATGTAATTAAAAATAAAAATTTTAGGTCATAGTGTAAAATTTGAAGTACTACAATGGGATAAATGGTCATTTAAACTTAGGCGATGTTGCTCAAGATAGGTGGTCAAGCTTGAAGTGAGATCTAGGATGGGGCATTCGTGCTAACCTGAAGAAGCCTGATAATTACTATTTGCTGCAAATAGATCTTACAATCCAGGTCGTAGCCATTTTTGGTCTGCTCTACATCTCACTTCTCAAAAATATTTTTAATTTTTCTTATGAAAGCTTATATGTATAGTGAATAATTATTGTAAAGAAGTATAATATCGTAATAGATATCCGAATGTTTCAACTAATATGCATAAATTTATTTAATTTGAAAAATCTACATGAATTAGATAAACTAAATGTCATAGATATTAATATGAATTTAAATAATTGTATCATGTATGAGTCGTTAAGGGAAAAAATTTGATGATTGTTGAAACATTACATATATAGTTATTGCTCTTGCATGCTTGTGTACTTAATCTGTACGATCGCACAATATGTATGTTGACTTTAATCAATTTTTAATGTATTAATATAATAGAAGTGGGTGATTTAGAAATATATATGCGTAATTTATGCTTATTTATTTAAACATTTTTCATCATACCATATGCTAGTAATTTAGATAGAGATTTGAGGGGTCATTTTAGCTTTCCTAATCATGTTAGAAAAGGTAATTTATATTCAAATTTAAGGGGTTATTTAGATTATATATCATAATGGTAGCTATATAAATAAATGTGGATCTAGGGGGTTGCTTATTTTGAAGAGCACTTATGTACTCCCTCTATTCCAAATTGTAAGTCGTTCCAAGAATCTTGAAGAGTCAAACTATCTTAACTTAATATGCAAAGAATCATTGTACTTATAAATATGCTAAGCAAAATTACTAATGAATGCTAAATTAATTAGATAACTACCATTCTAACCTTCTGGTTAGGGTACGGAATTTAAAGTCTACCGACAGGACTTAGATAGAGGAGAGTACTTACTTAATAGGTTCATTGTCTGAGGTTACCTCAGTCAATTCCCCATTTTGTGGTGGTGTAGCAGGTGCTTCTTCCTTCTCCTTCTATCTCTTTTCTGTCTCTTCTGCTTCTCTCTTTTCTAGCTCTAGCTCTTCCTTGTATGCTTCTCTTGATTCTTCATCTCTCTTCATCCATTCTTCTACTTGTGCCTAGATCTCTTCTTTCTCTGTTTTAGCAATATGGTCTATCCTCTTAGCTTTCGCTTTCCACTCACTCCAGCGTGGTGCTTGTACGGCTTTTTCTTACTCCTTGTAGCAGTCTTCATACTTCACAATCTTACCAGGGAACTCCTCCCATCCACAGTGAGGCTGGGCAGCCTGACGGTGGGCTTGGCGTTTCCTCCTGTTGCGTTGCTTCCTGATCTGCTCATGGTTAAGATGTGTTCTAAATTGACAGCGTACCTTTCCAGTGGGTAGGTTGAAGTGGATCTGTTCAGACCCGATGTAGATGATAGCATTGGCGGTGTAGAGGAATGGTCTTCCCAAAAGAATAGGCGATTCGTTGTCTTCCTGCATGTCAAGAACTAGAAAATCTGTGAGTATATATTTATTTTGAATTCTTAACATGACGTCCTTGACTACGCCTTCAGGGAATCTCAGCGATTGGTCTGCCATCTGCAACTGAATATATGTTGGGTATAATGGTAAATCATCAAATAATTCATCATATACCTTTTGGACATTACGTTGACGTCTGATCCAGTGTCGCAGATGGTGTCGGGAAAAGTGATGTCTCTGATTGTGCAGTCAATGATTGGTACACCTGGGTCACCTTTCTTTATTGGAAATGGTTTCGGGAGCATATGATCATTTTCTGTGTTGATAGCATTGATTAGTTGAGCGGTTTCTTCGGGTACATGCTGGGGCTTGTTCTTCCTCCATCTTCTATTGTTCTTCTTCTTGGGCACTTGTTGTTGTTGCTCTTTTTGTTGATGGAATTGCTTCGGAACTGTTGGATCCTTCAGGATGCAGTTCTTGAATGAAAATCTCTCATTGTCTTTGATGGAGAGGACAATCTTGGCGTGTTCCGCATAGATGATGGCTTTGGTTGTGCATAAGAATGGTCGTTCCAAGATAATGGGCGCCTTCTCATCTCCTCCAGTATCCATGATCACAAAGTCAATTGGGACATCTGATTGCCCCACTCTGATAATAGCTTCTTCTAGTACTCCCTCGGGGTAGCAAATGAATTGATCTGCAAGCTACAAACGCGTATCTGTGTACAACAAAAGATAACCTAAAATTTCTCATAGATTACCTTGGGCATTATGTTGACACTTGCGTCGAAATCGCAGATAGCCTCTGGAAAGTTGTGACATCCTATGGAGATAGGAATCACAGGTCTTCCAGGGTCTCCCATCTTCTCAGGTTGTGAGTGATCTATCCACTGTATATCTGCAGCCTCAATTTGGTATTGTGTTGCATTGTGAATATCAACCAGGTTAGCAGTTTCTAAATCCTCCGGCTGGTCTGGAATCTTTCCTTTCTCAAATGGAGGGATAGCAGCAGCTAACTGAGCTAATTGTGATTCTAACATTTTATTAAAGCTGTGCTGATTCTTTATAGCAGAAGCAAAGGTATCCATTCTAATATTTATATTTTCTAAGGCTTTATCATTTGCGGCTACCTTTCTAGACATTTGATCTAATAATTTAGATTGACCAGCAACTAAATCTCTTAAAGGCGGAAGATTGTAATTATTGTAATTATTACCTTGGGTGTTACCTTGGTAATTACCTTGTCGAGGTTGCTGATTCCATCCTTGGTTTGGCTGATTCCATCCTTGATTTTGTTGAGGACGATAGTAGGTGTTGTTGTTGATGAAATTCATATCCTCTTGCAACGTAGGGCAGTTGATAGCTGAATGTCCGTAATCTCCACATTCTTCATAGGTCATGCGAGAATCATTGATATGCATAACTTCCTTCTTCTCTATGTCAAGCTTCTTCATGGTGAGGTCTAGCTTGGCAGTGACCATGTCAGTCTCCTTCAGATGATGGATGCCTCCTCCTCTCTTACGAGGTTAAGTACGTTCTTCATTATAGCTTTAATTTGAGGCCATCTTCTCAACAAGTGCTTGAGCTTCTGGAAGCTTAAGTGACAGGAAATCCTCCAGCTGCAGCATCTATGGACTCACGGGTGTTTGAGATAAGCCCGTGGCAAAAGGTCTGCAATAGTAGCCAATCCTCTATCCCATGATGAGGACAGTCTTTAATATAATTTTAGAATCTCTCCCATGCTTCAGTGAATGATTCGTCATGTTGCTGTTGAAAACTTAAAATTTTCCCACGCAGAGCATTCGTCTTTCCTATAGGAAAGAACTTTGTCAGGAAAGCAGTTGAGCATCGGTCCCATGTAGTGTTCTTATTTTTGTTGGCGTAAAACCACTGCTTGGCTTTCCCCAAAAGTAAAAATGGGAAAAGACGGAGTAAAATAGCATCTCTTGGTACTCTTCTAATCGTGAAGGTGCTGCAGATCTCTAAAAAGTGTTGTAAGTGTGCACTTGCATCTTCATGAGCTTTTCCACAAAATTGGCTGGCTTGAACCATGGTGAAAAGAGCAGGCTTGAGCTCAAATCCATTCTCCCTCGTGTTGACTGCTGGTCCAATCCGGATGTTTTCTATTGTTGGGGCAGAGAACTCACGCATTGTCTTCTCAGCCATGTCTTCAAACACAGGAGATAAATCTCCTCCTTAGTGTTCTTCTTCCAATGTTGGAGCTGGCTCCTTTGATGAATGAGCTTGAGCAGCGATGGGTGTTCTTGATGGTAGGTTAAAATTGTCCCTCGCTTCTACAAAGTTCTTTCTTCTCAGGAGTTTCTCTGGATCGTCAGTGAAATTATTTGGAAGAGAAAAATCATTCATTCGTCACCCTGTATAAGATAAGCAAATGATAAAAACAAGGGTGTGCCTGTTTGAATTAGAGATCAATCGGTAATACAATCTTATCCATTATGTATAGTATACTATCAATATTTCCTAAGTTTAATGTGCCTTCCCCGGCAACGGCGCCAAAAATGCTTGTTGACATCTACTAACGTCGCGAAATATAACTATATAACTTTTAATGCGAGAGACGAGATTAGAAGATGAATGGTAATTAATTAACTTGTCATTAGCAACTAGCCACTTTTCTATTACCAACATTCTTATGCAAGAACTAGGTTGTCATCCCTAATTAATAATGCTAAGAATAAATAAAGGTTTTATATATTAATCTATGTGACTAGGCAGAAATATAAATAATATAAACTAAGATCAGTTCTGCAAGCGGACAGATAATTATACCATTGTAGTATTTTACCTAGAGAATTCTATCAGGTTATCGATTTATATTTATACCACTGGGAAGGACTAGGATAAACTCTAATCTATTATATTGATAGTGATGGTATACAATAGATAAGTGACATTACCGATGTCATTTACTCTACTCATAACAGGTAGAGGTCACAGGGTAAATAAAGATAAAGGTGATAAGTATCATCAGAGCACTTCTCTAGTCATAGTAATAGCTAGCCAATGGATAAACTAAGAAATTAATATCAAAGGTAATTCTATAACTACATCAATGAATGACTCTAATTAGTGCAATTACATGTAGCAATCATTGTTAGACTAATCATATATCATAATCACATGCAAAGGGCATCATCTAGGAAGGATGTGAAACAGAGTCATCATCCAACTTCGCGACCGTGCCTGTTGGCCTACATACGGGGGGTGGACTACAGAGGACTCAACGCAGCTGTCACATACGTGATCTACCACACGACCCGGCACATCAGGGTGCACTCGCAGATAAATAAAATACCTAGACACGACGTCTACATACTGTTCATCATCTATCTATCGTCCGCATGAATTGTGACCCATCATCTACCGTTTGTTGGTTATCATCTGCTCCGTACTGGCCTCCAGCGATCATCTCCATCATGGCCTCTTCCATGTGTCGATTAGGATCGGCCATCGGGGCTATATAAGAAATTGAGATAGATATACGATTAAATTATGTACATATATTCAGGAAATTATACGAAATTGATACACACACACACACACACATGAAACCCTAACCGTGAAACCTATATAATAATATATATATTATAGATATATATATATATATACACAAATATATGTGTGTGTTTTTCTTAAATGTGTATATATGTAGAAATATATATATTAACCCTAATCTTATATAAATAAAATGTACATACAAAATTTCTATACAAAAATCATATTATGTCTAACTGTGAAACCCTAACCCTAAACCCTAACCGTGAAACCTTATCCCTAAACCTCGGTGGTGCGTGGCCGCGCGGGCTGTCTATATACCACATTATGTCTATATATATATATATATATAACCCTAATCTTATATATATAAATAAAATGTATATACAAAATGAGAATCAAAATTTCTATACAAAATTCATATTATGTCTATATATCAAATGTCTTAAGTCCTATATCATATCTATATACCACATTATGTCTATATATATAACCCTAATCTTATATATATAAATAAAATGATGTCATTTACTCTACTCATAACAGGTAGAGGTCACAGGGTAAATAAAGATAAAGGTGATAAGTATCATCAGAGCACTTCTCTAGTCATAGTAATAGCTAGCCAATGGATAAACTAAGAAATTAATATCAAAGGTAATTCTATAACTACATCAATGAATGACTCTAATTAGTGCAATTACATGTAGCAATCATTGTTAGACTAATCATATATCATAATCACATGCAAAGGGCATCATCTAGGAAGGATGTGAAACAGAGTCATCATCCAACTTCGCGACCGTGCCTGTTGGCCTACATACGGGGGGTGGACTACAGAGGACTCAACGCAGCTGTCACATACGTGATCTACCACACGACCCGGCACATCAGGGTGCACTCGCAGATAAACAAAATACCTAGACACGACGTCTACATACTGTTCATCATCTATCTATCGTCCGCATGAATTGTGACCCATCATCTACCGTTTGTTGGTTATCATCTGCTCCGTACTGGCCTCCAGCGATCATCTCCATCATGGCCTCTTCCATGTGTCGATTAGGATCGGCCATCGGGGCTATATAAGAAATTGAGATAGATATACGATTAAATTATGTACATATATTCAGGAAATTATACGAAATTGATACACACACACACACACATGAAACCCTAACCGTGAAACCTATATAATAATATATATATTATAGATATATATATATATATACACAAATATATGTGTGTGTTTTTCTTAAATGTGTATATATGTAGAAATATATATATTAACCCTAATCTTATATAAATAAAATGTACATACAAAATTTCTATACAAAAATCATATTATGTCTAACTGTGAAACCCTAACCCTAAACCCTAACCGTGAAACCTTATCCCTAAACCTCGGTGGTGCGTGGCCGCGCGGGCTGTCTATATACCACATTATGTCTATATATATATATATAACCCTAATCTTATATATATAAATAAAATGTATATACAAAATGAGAATCAAAATTTCTATACAAAATTCATATTATGTCTATATATCAAATGTCTTAAGTCCTATATCATATCTATATACCACATTATGTCTATATATATAACCCTAATCTTATATATATAAATAAAATGTATATACAAAATGAGAATCAAAATGATATATATACACACACACACAGTAGTACACACACAGCAGGCACACGACGACGGCCGGCGGCACACGGCGGCAGCCAGGAACCGCGCGCGGGCGCGGCGGGTCGGCGGCGCACCTCACCTTGGCGGTGGCCGCACAGGGTCGAGGGCGGACAACCAGAGCGCGGGGTGGCGCAGTGGCCGGGGCCGGGGCTGGCGGCGGCAGTGCGTGCGTGGATGGACAATGACGGAGGTCGAGGCGGACGGGCGGCGGACGAGCGGCGGACGGAGGCGGAGGTCGAGGCGGACGGGGGCCCGGGAGAGCGCCGAGGGGGACGGAGGTGGAGGTCGTGGCAGCGGACGACGGCGAGGCGGCGCCAGCGGCGGCGCGCGCACGTCCGAGGTTCGAGCGAGCCCGAGGGCCACGGAAGTCAAGGCCGGCGAGGGTTGCGGAAGCGCGGACGGGCGCACGGGCGGCGGTGGGTCGTCGGAAAGGAGGGCGCATGGATGCGCGGCGCGACAGTGACAGTGGTCGATCTGCTCGGTGACGACGCTAAGTGTGGAAACTGACGAAGGTACGAAAAGGAGGAGGGCACTATGCCTTTTATAGGCCGGCCACCTACCCCTTTACTCCTTATTGGTAACAAGAACCGGGAGTAAAGGTCCCTTCCCGCCAGTGGAAAATCACCTTTACTCCCGGTTTTTGTTTCCAATCGGGAGTAAAGGTGAATTTTTTCGCTGTTTCCGTCAGTTGCCATTTTAGCCTCTACCCTGTTTTATAATTTATTATAAATGAGAATTAATGTTATAATTGCATAATAAATTCATTACTTAGCGTATTTTTTTCATTAAAATCATCTTTATTTTTCTTTTCCATTACTATAGCTATGATAAATATTAAATGTAAAAGTATTTTATTTTGTCTTATAGACATCCTTTTTTATTAGAAAATATTCACTATTTCATTAATGCAAAAATGTTTTTCACCTTTAAATATTTTGAAAGTATTGGATTTCGAAAGGATATTTCTTTTCGCATCGTTTGAACGTTCTTAATTTGGTTTTTGAGTGCTTTTTGTCCAAACTAGCCACACATCGTATCAAAAATATATAAAATCAAATTTCAACATATATAGATCGAAAATGTTGCATTCATAGTTTTAATTATTACATAATATATATTACACATTATTGCACATCACTACATCAAGACACAACAGCAGTGAAGACTTTCTTGAGGTATGTTCCTTGATCATGATCGCGCCGTAACCATGGAGTGTCTTCATTATTTAGTGTGATGCTTGGGTCCTTATTCACTAAGAATGGCAGAATTCGATCATCCTTTTCATAATCCTCTGATAGGTCTGACTGATCCTCGATTCTCACCATGTTTCTTTTTTCCTGAAAGAACAATGTGGCGCTTTGACTTGTTGATTGAGTTGTCGTTTTTCCCTCTCTTAGGCTTCGTAGACATATCCTTGACATAGAACACCTGAGTGACATCCTTGGCAAGGACAAATGGTTCGTCCTTGTACCTAATATTTTTGAGATCCACAGACGTCATTCCATACTCATTGTCGACTATTATCCCGCCGCTGGTCCCTTTCACCCATTGACATCGAAATAAAGGTACCTTAAAATTAGGTCCATATTCCAATTCTCAAATGTCCTCTATGCGGCCATAATATGTTTGCTTATTCCCGTTTGGATCTGTGGTATCTATGCGGACACCACTGTTTTGGTTTGTGCTCCTTTTATCTTGGACCACTGTGTAAAATGTATTTCCATTTATCTCATACCCTTTGTAAGTGAGAATATGCCATGATGGTTCCCTAGCCAACAAGTACAGTTGCTCATCAAGACTCTCATCACCTTGACATTTTTTCCACAGCCAACCGCTGAAAGTTTTCATGTGGTGACGTGTAATCCAAGCTTCAATTTTCCCTGCAAACTCGTTTCTGAGGAGTTCCATATGCGTCTCGATATACGGATCCACCAAGGGAGAGTATTGTAGAACTGTGTAGTGTGCTTGATTGAAACAATCATCCTCCGTACCGATATATGTTTTCTTCTCTAATGTTCCCTTACACTTAGTCTGCCCTCGTATCGCGATTCAGGCACACCAATCGGGTCAAGTTCGGGAATGAAGTCAACACAAAACTCAATGACCTCCTCTGTTCCGTATCCCTTTGCTATGCTTCCTTCTGGTCGAGCACAATGGTGTACATATTTCTTTAGGACTCCCATGAACCTTTCAAATAGGAACATGTTGTGTAGGAACACAAGACCGAGAATACTAATCTCGTTGACCAGGTGAACTAGAAGGTGAGTCATGATATTAAAGAATGATGGGAGGAACACCGACTTGAAGCTGACAAGGCACTATACCACATCATTCTGTAACTTTGCTAGATCCAGTGGATTGATTGCTTTATGAGAAATTGCATTGAGGAATGCACATAGCTTCACGGTGGCTAAACGTACATTTGGAGGTAGAATCCCTCTCAAAGCAACTGGAAGCAATTATGTCATAATCACGTGGCAGTCATGGGACTTCAAGTTTAGAAATTTCTTCTCTGCCACATTGATTATACCATTTACATTCGAGGAGAATCCAGATGGGACCTTGATGCTATCTAGACATTCGAACATGCTTTCCTTCTCTTCTTTGCTAAGAGTGTAGCTAGCGGGTCTTAAGTAACAGCATCCATCTACTGTCTTCTCTGGATGAAGGCTATCTCGTTCTTTCAAACACTGCAGGTCTTGTCGTGCTTCAATTGTGTCTTTCGACTTCCCGTACACGCCCACGAAGCCGAGTAGGTTCACACAAAGATTCTTCGTGAGGTGCATGACGTCGATCGAACCGCGGACCTCAAGGAGTTGCCAATATAGAAGCTCCCAAAACATGGACTTCCTCTTCCACATGGGTGCGCGCCCGGAAGCATCCGTCGGAACAGGTTCGCTGCCAGGTCCCTTTCCGAAGACTACTTTCACATCCTTGACCATATTGAGTACATCCTCTCCAGTTCGGTTGCAAGGCTTGGTCCGAGCCTCTGCCTTACCTTTAAAATGCTTGCCTTTCTTTTTTAGCGGGTGTGTCGCAGGAAGGAACCGGCGATGGCCAAGGTATACTATCTTTCGGCATTTTTTTCAAATATATGCTATCGATATCCTCAAAACAGTGTGTACAAGTATTGTATCCCTTGTTTGTCTATCCTGAAAGATTTACTTAGAGCAGACCAATCATTAATTGTTACAAACAACAATGCTCACAGGTCAAAGTGTTCCTGCTTGTGCTCGTGCCACACACGTATACCAGGTTTACTCCACAGAGTTAGAAGTTCATCAACTAGAGGCCTCAGATAGACATCAATGTCATTGTCGGGTTGCTTTGGACCTTGGATGAGCACAGACATCATCATGAACTTTCGCTTCATGCACAACCATGGTGGAAGATTGTAGATACATAGCGTAACAGGCCAAGTGCTATGACTGCTGCTCTGCTCCCCGAAAGGGTTCATGCCATCTGTACTTAAAGAAAACCTTAAGTTTCTTGCATCAGCTGCGAAATCAGGGAATTCTCTGTCAATTGCTCTCCACTGAGACCCATCCGCAGGGTGTCTTAACATATTTTCTACCTTACGGTCTTCTTTGTGCCATCGCAGTAACTTTGCATGGTCTCTGTTTCTGAACAAACGTTTCAAGCGTGGTATTATAGGAGCATACCACATAACCTTCGCAGGGATTTTCTTCCTGGGACGTTCTCCGTCGCCCTCGGCATCACCAGGGTCATCTCTTCGGATCTTATAGCGTGATACAAGGCATACGGGGCATGCTTCTAGATTCTCATAGTCCGTGCCACGGTACAGGATGTAGTCATTAGGACATGCATGTATCTTCTGAATTTCTAACCCCAAAGGACATACGGCCTGTTTGCTTCATATGTAGTGGAGAGCAATTCGTTATCCTTCGGAAGCATCCTCTTTTAAATCTGCAGTACCTGCCCAAATCCCTTATCGGATAAACCATTATTTGCCTTCCATTGCAACAACTCTATTATGGTACCTAACTTTTTCTGGCCCGCATCGCAGGTTGGGTAAAGTAATTTCTTGTGATCCTCTAGCATGCGATCGAACTTGATCTTCTCTTTCCCACTGTCGCATTCTCTCTGTGCATCACAGATGGCCTGACCAAGATCATCAGCGGGCTCATCTTCTTTATCTACGTCTTCTTTGTCTTCCCCCATTGCAAAGTCATGTAAGGGACTGTTTTGGACAAATATATCGTCATCCTCATCTCCTTCATCTTCGCACTCTTCCATTACAACCCCCATTTTCTCCATGCTTGGTTCAACATATATTGTTCGACAGGAAACCAGACTTAAACAAGTGCGAATGGATAGTCCTTGAGCAAGCATACCCCTTCAAATTCTTACATATAGCACATGGACAGCACATGAAACCATCACGCTTGTTTTGCTCGGCCACACTCAAGAAATAATGCACGCCCGTAATGAATTCTCCGGAGCGGCGATTAACGTTGTACATCCAGTGTCGGCTCATCTGCATTACATGACGACATACCGTATAAAAACCTTGAAGATAATTACTTAATTGCACAATACCAGTCATCATGTTTAATTAAAATGCTAGTCTACACACACAAACTAATCACTTTTATGGTAAGCTCACTACAATGTACACAATCCCAACTAGCACTAAACAGACTAAAACTAAAATGCACTTCAGCAACATAAGGATTTGGTGACCAATTCCAACTAGAATAGAGAGATCATTCGCTTCCTCTGCCTCATCGGTCTGCTTCTGCTGGCTCACAGCCTCCCCCGTCTGATTGTTTTGCACGTGTTGAACATACTCTTCCTCTCAGTAGCATCCTTTACATCCGGTGCCGTCTCACTGAAATTAGAACAACAAATGAAGAACTTTAATCAAAACCATCAAGAAAATGTAAAAAAATAACCATAGTACGTTAGATGATCGAGATCCAATAACTCACATTGCGATCCGGACACTTGTAGAAGATACGACCTTTGTTGGGACCCTCCTTCCCCACTCGGAACTCCATAACAATCTTCTGCTTACACTCGCCGCACACAATGAGAGGGAGGTGTGGCCTAAGTCGCTTAGAGACCCGATCAGAGTTCGAGGACCCAGAAGGAGTCGCCATCTATGTTCTATATTCATTTTTAAAATTGCTATAAATGTAAGCTTAAATACCAACAAATTAAAAAAATAAACTACATTTTGTAAACTGATATATTAAAAAACGATAATAATATATATTAATTCACTAATAATAAGATTATTCACTAATAATATATATGAAAACAAATAAAAGGTGCATATTAATTAGAACAAACAACTAAAATCAAGTGAATACACAAGTATAAACTAGATAACTTCTAAAATCAAGAAATCAACCAAATATTTGAAATTAGTTAGCTAACCACTAAAATCAAACATAAATGACATGAAATAAGATATAAAAGTAATGGAGGTGTGAGAATGAAGTTAGTACCCTTCGAAATCAAAGAATCAATGTAGAAGTGGAAGAAATGGTGTGGTGGCCCAAGAACACACTTGATAACCTCTAAAATGAAGAAATCAACCAAAGGTTCAAAATTAGCTAGATAACCTCTAAAATCATGCATAGATGACCATGAAATGAGATATACAAGCAATGAAGGTATGAGAATGAAGTTAGTAACCTCTGAGACCAAAGGATCGATGTAGAAGTTGAAGAAATCCTGTGGTGGCCGGGCTGGAGCAAGAACAGAGCAAGAACACAGAAGCAAGAGCAAGAACAGAGTGTGCTCGGGCTGGAGGTGGAAGAAAGAAAATTTGAACTTATATAGGTGGAGACCTTTACTCCCGGTTAGTAATACCAACCAGAAATAAATTCCAGTCTTTAATCCCGGCTGGTGGCACCAACCGGGATTAGACCTTTACTCCCGGTTGCGGGAGTAAAGGTCCCCTGGCGCACCGGCCCAGGCCACTGGCTGTTGGGCATGAACCTTTAGTCTCGATTGGTGGCTAGAACCGGGACTAAAGGTCCTTTTACTTCCGAACACAAATTTTACCAGGAGTAAAGCCTATTTCCGGCATCGGATCAAAGATCCGTTCTATGCTAGTCAAGATGAACCTGAGCGGGAGCAGAGAGAAATGTGGGTAGATGGAGGGCGCGGTTCCCAGAGTTTGAATGACACGTCCCTCTCGTGGCAGAAGTCACGCGCGTCGGATAGCCGGATAGGCAGATAGGGACGGGAGCGAGATTGGTCCGGCCGTGCGGGAAGACAACGGCACGGCAGGTCGGACTATAGTCTTTACCAAAAAACAAATAGGTTTTATTTTTTGGGGAGCACGTAGGCGTATTTATTTAGCTGAGGATGGTTGCAGCCGGTTCCGTGATTTTGGCGCCAGACGGGCGGCGCTCCGGAGCGCTAAATATTATTTAGCATCCTGGGAACTAAATAGTATATATATAAAGACACTTGGTTGGTGCTACCCATGAGGGAAGGATGTCCTAGTGCCGTAATGGTAATTGTATCTTTTAGCCCTCTTGATAGGTTCTACAAAAGGACCATCTGGGGCACATCGGTGGAACAAGCTCGACTTGTAAGCCGGTTGGATCGGATTACCTATGGACTGTGGCTTAGTTGCATTGAGTTTATTATCTGAGAACTTCATTGGAGATTACAACGGTTGTGCTTGAGTTTTCTGTGCCTCCCATATTCAGAATAATCAACAATGAAAACTGAAATAGTGGAATCAATATGACCAAAGTAAATTATGCATGGACATAATCACCTGTACACAGATGATTTCTTTTGACGCTGCAATATTTTGTCACTGGTGGTTTCTTTTCACGCGCGCAAGTACAAATCAAATGGAAGGAAACTGCCATGTGAGAATCGATTTTTACAGTCAGTTCTTTAAGAAATCTGCCAATAAAAATCTTGCATTTCTATAGGTTGTTCCTTGCTGTCTGTTTTCTTAAGGAAATGTCAGTATAAATGATTTGAAATTAACTTTTTAGGGTATGAAAAACCATCAAAATAAAAGTTGTAGACCTCGAAAAGTAATGAAACTATGTAGTTAACTACTTTTTTCATTTGAAATCATCTCGACAATGAAACTACATTTGAATTTTGTCAAATTTGAAATTCTAATTTTGTAAACGACCTCAGATAGACGAATCACAAAAATAAAAGTTGTAGATCATGAAAAGTTATCAAACTTTGTAGTTAGTAACTTTTTCTTTGAATTTGTTCAAGGCCTCAAACAATTAATTTACACTACGTTTAGAATAATACGTGCGAACGGAACTCATATATAGACATAAGTGAGTGATGCGTGGAGCTGTAGAGAGGGCTACATGAAAAATGTGGTGACTTGCCAAATTTCCGAACATTAGTCATGTGGATGACCAGTGGGCGTCTCCTACGATATAAATAATTTTTGCTACTGTTTTTATAAGCCGATTGTCAGAAAAAACATTCGTACAGGCGGTTTACTAATAAAATCTCCGGTAGAAATCTTACTAGAGGTTTTCTTAAGGGAACCACAATTACAAATAGATTTATACTAGTGGTTCTCAAGGCACCGTCTGTGTAAACGTTGATTTTCACTGGCCTCTAGCACTGCCGGTAGCTCAAAAAGGCAGTAAAAATGTCATTACGATTGCCTCTATTGATGTTTTGTTTACTAGTGAATTAGAGCTTGGTCCAACTGGGCAGCCTATGGGACACAATAGTGCAAGGACTAGGTACTAATCATAAACAATGACCATCTATTTTAACTAAAATTGTATGTTGTTTCCATCTATTAATCAAGCAATGAAAATTGAGGTGGCAAACAGATTGAAGTTCAATTTGTCCTCATCCAGGTTAAGTCCTTGAATTCACATTGGTTCTTGGATTTTACTTGATTTCGTCCGGAAGTGAAACAATAATCGAACACACACTGTTCCTTTAGCGATAGATTACTGTATAAGAACTGAAAATTGTGATGTATGCAAGTTTGTAAATTATTTGTTTCTTTGAATAGCGAATTATATTGTTGGGGGGCGAGGCCCTACCCCCATAGTTAAACGACACGTCCCTGTTCTGTTTGCTCAAAATTGATTAATGATTGCAGCAAAGAAGGCTTCGGGACTTCCATCTCGGGAGCCTTTGGCGGTTGGTGCGCAACTCAAAAGGACGCGTGGCTCTATGAAGACCATAGAATGATGCGCACTAGAGGGACCATGAGGCTTCAATCCGAGTAATTGCAAGCCTGTGAAGGACACGGACGCCTTTAGAGGATGACATCGTGAGGACCTTGCACACAATGAGGGGACCTTCGTTGAATGGAGTCTCCCCAAAGAATGATGTGGCTTGAGAAGGGAGTTAAGGCAGTTCAGATGGGGAGTGCCCTCCTAGGCCCATTAGTAGGTAGAGGGTATTCTTATATTAAGAAATGTGTGTGACAGTAATCTATAAGGGCGTCCGCAATGGTACTAATTATGTAGCTAGCTGATGTGGAGGTGAGAGATAAAAGTAAAGACTATTTTATATATGCCATGCACAGATGACCCACATGTCTGTCTTTCAGTTTCTCGAATCACGTGAAATAGACAGACTATTTGCTTATCGCTAGTGACTGTTCTCTCTCCTACTTTTTGTCTGTCCACGTCATAATAGCTAACTAAATAGCCAGCCACTGCGGACGCCCTAAAATGGGAGCTCGGATAACAAGGGGGAAGAGTTAATTTGCCAGACTCCACTTTCCTTCTTCTTTCAGTATTCATGTCAGTCGTTCTGAATGCTCAGCCTTGGAGCTAGTCGGCATCTCTGGGCCTAGATGAATATTCCCTGCTTCGGCAAAATCACAGGAGGCGTCTGGTCCAACAAAATATTTGCATGTCATCACTAGGACAATAAAAGTGAGCGAGCCCTAAGCACGCAAAACAGCAACATTGTGGGAAGCATCATACTCAGGCACAGATTGCAGCTGTAAACTAAACAAGCTAAGCTCAAATAATTTGAAGGACACCACGTAATTCAGCTCTACCAAACCTTATACCCACATCAACATGCTATGTAGGAAAAAAAAGCTTGCACAAACTAATCTTGTCTTACACCAGCAAGATGCATAGCATTCAGATATGGAAGGAAAACATGTAACATATGTATATGGCTTTGAATTGATATGGTTATATGTTATATTTAATTTGAACCTCTTATCAAATTAGAGAAGCTCCAGTCTTCATTTCCAGTACAGTAGATTGCATCATTATTAGCAAGCCATTTATCAACTGTACAGGATTCAGTGCTTCATTAGTGGCATAAACTAGACTGCTAAACAAACGCAATACGAGGAGATCAGAAATAAAAGGAATTTGTTAGAAACTGATTTAGTATGATGCTGTCATGTTTTCTCATGTGGAAAATACCATAAGGGAAGCTGCTATCAGTAGTGCAAAATACCATACAGTGTGACAACATCCATGATGAGTACTACAAGGATTGTGTTGATCCATGACGGTTTTCTGATGATGGTTTTTGAAACTGTCACTGCGTACCGAATCTATAACAGTCTTATGATGGTTTGAGAATGAGGTGGTAACTCCGTGACGATTTCAACCAACTGTCACTATCGTAGTTATTTGTGCCTCCCTTATCACTACAGAAACTGGAATTACCTTGGGAGCCACGAATTTTCTTAGGGGCCAAAATCAAACCACCAAGGAAAATACTCTTTCCTTGGCAGTGCTACTCCACACTCAAGGAAGCATATATTCCTTGGAGGTCGAAGTAAACCGCCAAGGAATATGGGTGTTTCCTTAGCGGTTTCTCATATAGTCTCACAGTTATGTAACTATGTGAGACATGTTCAATTTGTAAACAACGTATAATCTCACTTTGTCAATATGATTTAAAACTTTTATGGGAAGCTCATACACTCATATTATGACCCACTACCAATTCATAGATTTTCTAGAGCACTTTGTGGTATTATTGATTTTTTTTGTCAGAGTAACCAAAAAATAGTAGTTCAAGTAATATTTAGCAAAACACTTTGTTTTCCATCCATTTTTTTTGGATATAAGATCAAATATATATAACATGTATTACATACATGTTTTCCTAGTTTTTGGACATTGTTAGATAGGACGTGTAGTGCAAGTTATAGTGATTTTCCAAAAGCGCACATAAATTCATTTAAACGATAGAACATAGTAAAAACCGGTTCTTAAATTTGTGAAACTACTACAAAGAGACATATATGTAGTCTGTTGCTTGTAGAAAAAATTCGGATTATAAAATACATTCTTAGTTCGATTCGCATGCTGCCTTGTCTATGTACCTGAAAATAATTAAAAATAGCTAAATAATTAACAAATCATTATTATGCAGTAAAGAGGGGAGCAATTTCGTATTTGGCCCATCAGTGACTCAGGCCCATCTCACCCATCACGGAGCAAACTCGCTTTCAACCGTTTGATCGACTTTGAAGGGCTGAGATACGCGAAATGACGAATAAAACACAGCGCTCTCTCCGGTGGTAACCCTAGCTCCCTTGCTCTCTTACTCTCCCTCAAGCTGTCCCCGCAACTCTCCTCCTGTGGCGGCGCAGGCATCGACGGCATGGCCCACCGGCGGCATGAGCTTGTAGGCCGCAGCCCCTCTGGCAGCACGCCCCTCCCGTGGTGTGTCCATGCATGCTGGGGACGGCCCCTTGCCTACGCATCGGCGCTCGCGGCTCCAACCTGCACGCTGGCGCTCGCAACCTCAGCCCGCGCCCCACTAGGCGCAACAGTCCGCCCCCACCTCGCCACAGGAAGAGCTGATAGCGGCGGCAAGTCGGTGGTTCTTCGTCGACAGATCACGCAGCAGCAGTCGTAGATCTGAGTGGAGATAGCAACGAGGGCTTGTTTCTCGTCACGGCTTGCTTCACCCTTTTTTTGCTGCCTTCGACTCCATTTCCAGGCACCGAGGCAATCAGTTGTCGACTTGTCTATCGAGCATGGTTAACAAGTCAATCTGACGTACTGGCTAATGAATGTTAGTTTTGCCAAACTGTAACTAGTATCAAGGTTTGCGAGGAACTGATGATCCAAGTTGTGCCGACTGCTTAGTTGACCCTAAAGGTTTTTCATTTTAAATTCAATGCTTGTCTTTCAATGAGCTGCTGCATATTCAGTTGTTCATTGTTTACTTTTTTTTTTGTGTGTGTCGTTCAGTGCAAAAGCTGTGTAGAATTTAGACTGCTATCTTTCGGAGGCAGTGGATGCATATGTAACCACACTTTGACTATGACATACTGAAACTATAAGTTAGAGGTTTCACGAAGAAAGTGTGAAAGCCTTGCAACTTTGAGGTTGCAGAACTTTTTTGATCTTGAGAAATACCCTGTAATGGTTGAACCTAACAGTTCTCTAGAATGGAACTAGAGGTTCTGTGTTCTTTTCTGAAGCTAGACTGTTACAGTGTCTTGGATTGTCAGGTCTGGGTTCTTGTGGTCGATTTGAAAGGCTGCACTATCTGTATGAAACACGTTTGATCTTCTTATTCATGATTCGAGAGAAGAACATAATCGATCTGATCTGCACCATTTCTTGCTGTTTTGTCCAGTGCAGGCTTGAGTGGGTGTGGTATCATGTACTTGTCGATGGAGCTAAATAGAGCATTCAGACCACAACAGCAGCTCTGTTTCAGCGCTAGCTTCTCATCTTTGAAATCTCAGTCGGACTTGAAGAGGTGATGCATCGATCAGGAGCACTACTGAATCTGATGGCCTAGTTCTTGCGTGAGGACAAACTACTGAATCTGATGGCCTAGTTCGTGTCGGCTTCGTCAGGGTATTCTTGCAAGTTGCAAGCTGCTTTGTCTAGGCAAGTTTTCTATACAGTTCTTTTGGTACCAATGTGGAGTATATATCTTTGTTCAGAGTAATGACAAGATTTCCTTGTTTTGGCATTCAGAATCTAATGGCCTGGTTCTCGTCAGCTTGGATAGGAGTATAGGACAAAGCATGTGCTGATCAGAACAATGACAGGCGGATGCTTTTCTATGCTGCATGAATTTTATTTTTTAGAACGGAATTAGTGTTACTATTACTATTTAGTATATAAATAAATTTATGAATTGCTGGTGCACTCCTGACTTCTATGGTGGTGTACTATTGTTGCATTCTTTTGATGGTGGTTGGCAACCTTTGATTGTTGCAACCTGTGGGTACATAGTTATTTTGGTTTGATGGAGCGACTAAACAGTAAAGCATTCAGTGGGATGCTTCTGTTACTACTTTAACAGCTACATGTGATGTAATATTCTGGAGATTTCAATATAAGAATTCTTTGATTCTATGCATTTATTTCTATTTCTGTGGGTTGATGTCGTACATGTATTTCTGTTTCTTTGGGCCACGCAGAGAAACATGGACCCTAATTTCCTAGATAAAAATAGGCCAAAATCCCCTAAAAATCATTAGTCAAAAATTGCCAATTAGGCCAAATGGGCCCACCATCCTGGCCAAATAAGCCCAACCCAGCGAAGGAAGATAAGGCTGACGTGGCAGGGTCAGCCACGTTAGATTCCATGTCACCATACTAAAGGGGCTCTGCTGACGTAGCATGTATTCATGACGCTCCAATTCATCACTGTGCACTGCCTCAAAACCTTCTTAACCGCTACTCCATGATGATTGTGGACGTCACTGTTGCAACACATCTGTGACGGTTTTTTCCCACACTGAAGAATTATGACGTGGATTCTATGACGGTTTTCAACACCCTCACAGATAGTTATCTATGATGATTTTTAGGGTGTTTATGACCAATTGAAACTGTCATGTATCAACATAATCCTTGTAAGTTGCCGCTACCATAAGGGAAGCTGCGAGAAGAAGGATATATTATTATGTCCCGAAATGAGGGAAGGTCAAATAAGATGGCTCAGGCCCCTCCAGCTGCAACTGTCACCAGCACCAAATTGTGCAACTGTCTTTGCATGGCCACCATTTCCTCCGTGGTACAAATCATGGGAAGTGATGAACAAGAATTGAGTGACTATCCAGCGCATCCAACTATTGACAGCATGATTCAAGAAGCTCACAGTGGAGATTGAAACATGTTCATAGTTGTACATGGCCCAAAAAGTCACAAAAGAGCTCGTTTGGACGTTACTGTCTTGAATGCCTCATGTCTCTTCCAGTCCGATCATCACAATACTAGACAATTGCGACAACCCTTGGCCAAAACGAACCCCCAGCTGACCAAAACGAAACAAATTTGTGACATCTGGTGGAAAAATATGCACCAACATACTGAAGTCTCTCCACTCTTCTCTTGGCTTTGGGCATCCAGCAATCTAAACAAAAAGTGTAGGTGATTCTTTTAACTGCTGCCGAAACTTTCACAGACTGCTTCTACCACGACTATTTCTAAAATGTTAGCAAACATTTGGTGGGACTCTATCTGTCCACAAAGGGTACATTTGTCGACTTTAGAAAGTATCAAGAAAGGTGAGTCGTGTTATAGAGTGCTGTGTTTTTTAAGAATGACTAAAATTTAAGTTGCCCCTTGAAATAATTGGATATAAACTTCAGAACCATCTTGAAAAACAAATTAGGTTTCAAGGTAACTATCCTATAAATATTTATAGGGAAGGTCGATGTTGCCAGCCACACTAGAAAAAAGCATGGGACCCACATGTAATTTATTTGCAAAATCAGTACTTTTATATTTTGATTCAGCAGCAAAAAGAGTCGGCTCTATATATATATACTGCCTTTCTCATACCATTCCACACCAAAGAGTAGCCAAACAAATAAGTATAGTTAGTGACGCACCTAAATAAAATTCTTCATTTATTGGCATGAGACTTCTGCCGAAAAAGAGGTTATTTCTCAATCATGGCACACCCAACGCCATAAGCAAACTAAAAAGGAGAAGCATCATTGGAAAAGGCAATAAGATTTGCCTTGTGGGAAGAAGAGGCATATGGGAAGCAGATATGACCAGCTTAGAGCATCACTTTTGCCACTTGATTCAGGAATGTGAAGACGCCACGGGCCAAGCAGCTAACCTCACATTTTAGCTAGGAGCAGGGCCGTGATCACGCCTGTTGCCGCCACCGGTCTTCCCTGGACACAAGGCAGAGGTTGTTCAAGATTGAGGAAAGGTGATACTGTGCTTGCAGCCAGCCACCAAAAAAAAGATGGACTATATTTCTCAATGGAGTATAGTGAGCCATTGGATTACATCAATAACACCAACACTAGTACACAAAAGTTCTGTGCTAGCGGCTGGGAACGCATTTCTACAGGCGTTTCTCCCAACCGCCAGCGGGAAAGGCCAGTAGAAATCGGTGGTTTCCTATGAACCGCCTGTAGAAAAGGTATTTCTACAGGCGGTTCCTAAAGCGAACCGCCCGTAGAAAACAGATTTCTACTGTAAAAACACGTTTTCCACAGGCGGTTCACATAACTAACCGCCTGTATTTAGTTTTCTTGCCTTTTTTCAAAACAGATTGTGCACTGTTTTTTAATATTATACTACGATATAATATTGAATATATTAGGTCCTATTATACAGTCATTATCAATACATATATATACAAACATGCAATTAATTAATTAATTATATGTACAAACATATTTAATATATACTTCTAAGTTTTTACATCACATGCGATATCGAGATATATATATATATAAAACACATGCATCGATCAGTGTTTTTACATTGTTCGTGCCCTAGCTAGTAATCTTCACGCTGAAGATTTAGGCTGCCAATATCTGTTAGCGCTCTATACTTGGGCTGTGCTAAGGCGCCGGTAGGATCGTGATAGTTGCTGTCGAATGATATGATTTGTTTCAACATGAAATTGCACATGTCCTCGACGATGCCCAGCAAAGTTTGTTCTGACATGTTATTTGCCCTTTCTATCTTACATCCCTGTCCCTGTATAAACATCAAATTTTTTAACTTGATTATTACACATTAATTTGAATTTTAATGGCATATTATTGCTTGTGCATTAATTACCTTAGGGTTGTTGATGTATCGCCCGTTGACTCTCATGAACTCGCACACATAATATCCATAGTGGACCGATCTAGATGGTTGCTTATGGCACTATATATAAAAGACAAATAATTAAGTTGCCAACTTCATATATTGTCATATATGTGTCATGTGTATAGCATATATAATAAGGTATACATACCGGGTAATCATAAATTATATTCATTGGAGGAATATTCCCCAACGACTTTTTCTTTCCCTTTCCCTTTTCTAGTTTGGGCCACCACCAAGCCCTATATATAACAACTCGAATTAATCATCATCAAATTAATTAATCTCTCAAGCTGATCACACATGGACAAAAGTATATATATGCATGCATACATGAAAACTTGGCTTACCGCTCTATGAGAACCAGGACAGTTGCATATTTTGAGGGCAAGTAGTTTGTGGAGTCAAAGACCACCACCCGTCCATCCCTAGGATAAATATAAAAGCAGATCCAGTGGTCCCTGCACGAATCAAATTTGTGAATCCATATTAATGATGTTGTAATATACACAATTAAGCTCACACACAGTATATATATTATACTTACCCAAAGTGGTACGGGGCCATTATGACTTGTCTGTTCCTCCACTGCTTCAGCGCATTCCCAATATAAATGGCATATTTGGCTTCAAGGTCCTTACGCATCTCCACTATTTTCAAGGAAGCTTCGTCCTCACTCAAGCCCTTTAGTTTATCATGTTCCGGCCCGATCCTTAATGTATGCTGCTCCTCGCATAGTTTCATTGGAGAAAGATACCCAATCAACTTGCTTTCGTCTCTTTCCCCACGATTCTCCTGCTCATCATATTACATTTTGCAAGAGGATCATTTTTTTTAATGTCAGAGATCCTCATCAAACTTGTTCACACAACACAACAAATTCATGATAACGACACACAAGCATATACTTACAATGCAAACAATGTGACGGTCTGTACGTCAAGTCTTTTGAGGTTCATCATCAACCAGATGTCCTCGAAGCTGAGATAGGCCATACCCTGGGTACAAAGAAAAGCCCCATATGGTATACTTACAGTTATCGAGTCGAGGCCAGCGTGAGAAGTTCTCATGTTCCAGTCGTGCATCCTTTTTATACCAGCTGGGATGCTTGTTAGTCGCTTCCAACTGAGAAAAGGCTTGGTAAACACATATTCTTCTGGGACATCTTCATAATCCTTCTTCGTTGGCTTCCTGATCTGTATGACTTCCTCTTTTGCTGCCTTCTCATGCTCAGCCAAGTCAACGACACGTGTCGTGCGAGACTTTTCAATTCCTTTCATAAACAGAGCCGTGCCAGCAAAATTCTTCTTTGGCTCATGTGGGGAAACCAATTTGGGTATCGGAAATTTTCTCTTCTTAGGCGGCGACGGAGCTGGCGGGGTCGTAAGCAACTGCTCGGATTCTTTGGCTGGTGGGGAAGAGTGAGGCCGTGGTGGTGGCGGGGTTTGTTGCTTAGGTGATGGTGGGTCAGGAAGACGAGGTGATGGTGGGTCAGGAAGACGAGGTGATGGTGGGTCAGGATGATGAGGTGATGATGGGTCAGGTTGTGATGACTCGGCATGTGTAGACTTCTGAGTTAGTGGCTGCTCCTGAGTCAACAGGACGTCTCGTCGAGGCCACAGGATGAAATTTTTGACAGCCTGACCGAGTTTCTCAATATCCTCTAGGCCTGGGATATCTAGCATGTCGTCCTCATATCCTTGGATGACCGTCGAGACTTCTACCTTGCAGTAGTCATCTGGAATGTCACTGTTATGGTACCTGCGTCCTGGCATAGCAAAGCCACTGGCCACTTTCCTTGTACGATTATTATTGAAACCGTACCTTATGACTAGGGAACAAGGTGTTGGCCCTGTGATGTCATCAACTGGATAGCGAACCTTGTTGGCCGTAGACGCGACACTGCTTTTAATCGGTGGACTCGCTAACTGTTGATCAGTTGCTGGTACAATCTGCATCTGGGACGGAGGTTGAGTGGTCGTCATCTGTTGATTGGACACCACGCTCACCAATTGCTGCACCAAGTCAGGATCAGGGTTAGCTAGCATTGCAGACATCATCTCTTTGAAGTCATTCTTGGCCTCTTGCTCGAAATAACTCTTCATCTCTTCCTTGTATCTATCACGTTTCTTGTACATGTCCTTCCACTCCTGACCAAATCCTTCTTTCCATCCCTTCCTGAATGAGATCCCTCGTACACGTCCAGGATGCTCGGGGTTACCCAGAGCAACAGTCAGGACGTCCTTCTCCCTTTGTGGCCTGAATGATCCTTCCTTTTCCTTAGCTGCCGTCGCATAGATGTTCTTTGCAGCTTCTTCCACCAATGGATCATGAAAGGACGCGCCTGTATCTGTTATTTCTCTAGGTTTTTGAGCCCGAAGCCAATTCGCGCTCCTTTCGCCAATTTGCTCAGACAGCACAGGCAACCCCGCCACCTTCCTTTCAGCCTCTTCTCTTCTCCATTTCTCTAGCTGATGGTCATATCCACCTGAGCCAAGGTGGTGCTGGTACACGTTCTTCTTTGCTTGTTCTGAAGCGGCTTGGCTCATAGCTACGAATTCCGGCCGATTCTTCTGCTCTTGAAAAACAGCCCACTGACCTGCCGTGATCTTGTACTTCGTTGTCGGGTCCAACCCGAGCTTCAGGTATTTTACATTGAGCTCATACCTCCAGCCTCGGAACGAGATCGCAATCTGCTTCATGGCATATGCCCTAACGAGGTTTTCTGAACCCTGAGGAAAAAGAAACCTCGTGCAAAGCTTATTCCACATGGCCGTCTTTGTATCAGCTGGCACATTCTTCCAATTAGATATTGTGCAATCTAGCATATCTCTAACTAAGAAACCAACTGCGTTCCGAAACTTAGCTGGCACTGGTTGAGTAGCTACAGGTTGTCCATTGGTATTGACTTCTGTAACCCGATATGTTTTGTCCAGCCACTTGTTCGCTCCCCTGTCACCTCTTGCTCGATCTCTCTGCTTCCTTTTCCTTGAACCAGTCTCGATGGTCGTCTCGGTTGGTTCTGGTGCAGCGTCTCCAGGTGTCACTGTATCTTCTTCAGCAATTTGGCGGAATTGAGACATCACCTCCTATATCATAGATGTAAGGTGTAAAATAATAAACAAATGAAATCATGCATGGTAAGTTAATCATGTGTAATGTAAACACATGAAATTATAGATGTGTTTACCTCGTCATTTGTCGGATCGTAATTTGGGTCACGCTGCATTTCACGGCGAGCCACCCTATCGATGCTAGGGCACGGATCGCTAGGGATGTGGTATCCTTCGTCTTCCGAAGTAGAGCCACTCTTGTCATTGTGGGAGGGTCGTGCTTGTCCTTGGTCATCATTATGGGGCGACCCTTGTCCTTGGTTCGTTGGAGAACTCATGACGATGTTTCTAGCATATACAAAGACAATAAATTACAATGCAAAAAGAAACAATCATTTATAATATGTATATGTATATGTACCCTAACTAAAAACCCTAACTAAAAAAACCTAACTATAATTAATTAAAACCCCTAACTATAATTAACTAAAACCCCTAACTAAAAACCCTAACTCAAAAAACCTAACTAAAAAACCTAACTAAAAACCTAACTACAAAACCTAACTAAGTAACCTAACTCGAAGAACTTAATTAACTATAATTAACCAAAATCCCTAACTCAAAAAACCTAACTAAAAACCCTAACTAAAAAAACCTAACTAAAAAACCTAACTAAAAACCTAACTAAAAAACCTAACTAAATAACCTAACTCAAAGAACCTAATTAACTATAATTAACTAAAAACCCTAACTAAAAAAACCTAACTAAACCTAACTAATCTAACTAATTAACTAAACCTAATAACTAATCTAACTAATAAAACTAAAAGCTAATTTTTTAAAAAAACCACTAACGAGCCCTAGCAGGCCGGCCCAATAGCAGCGGCCGGCCTGCTAAGGCCCACAGCCGCCACGCCGCGCGCCACCACCGCCGCACCGCCGCGCGCGCCACCACCGCCGCACCGCCGCGTGCCACCACCGCCGTGCCGCCACCGCCGCCATAGCCGTGTGCCGCCACCGCCGCCACAGCCGCGTGCCGCCACCGCGCGCGAGAGGGAGAGGGATGTAAGAGAGAGAAGCAGAGAGAGAGAGAGAGCGACCTACCAGCCCTCGGCGGCGGCGCGCTCGGCGGGAAATTTCGGCAGCCTGACGGCGTACCAGAGAGAAGAAAGGCGCCTTCGTGACTTAGAAAATTTCAGACTCCCGCGTAGTGAATATAAATGGGAACCATTTGTGCAGGCGGTTTTCTTAAGGAACCGCCTGCACAAACTATTAGTGCAGGCGGTTGACATAGTAAACCGCCTGCGCAAATCGCGTTAGTGCAGGCGGTTGACTTAGAGAACCGCCTGCACAAATGATTTCTCCAGGCAGTTGACTTAGAGAACCTCCTGCACAAATGATTTCTCCAGGCGGTTCTCTAAGACAACAGCCTATAGAAATGATTTTTTATTTTTACAAGTAATCTTATTCTATTTTGCACATAATAATATAAATATGTTGCTATATGTTATTCTGGACTAGTTATGCTATATTTAAATCATGCAATGGTTAGTTTTGGGTTAACCAATTATTAATTATTCATATTTTGGGTTTGGTAGGTTCAAAAGTAGTGGTTCACCTAGGGTTTAGCTATTGTTAAGATAGGGTTTACGTACGGTTAAGATAAGATAGCGTCGATTGACATATTATCACACATGATGGTAGGAAAGGTAATATTTATGTTCAAATGGATTACAAGACTCATAAATGGTACAAGACACATGATCCTAGCTAGCTAGCTATCCTGCTACTGTTCTTCCTTCTCCATCGTGGCGCACCCATGGCAATGCAGTTGATGGGATGCTTCGCTCAACATTCTTTATGTTGATTGGATGGTCTTTAAAGATACTCATTTCGTCGAATTGGTTAAAATCCTCCAGATCAGTTACATCGTCAACTCCTATGGCTTGTTGTTTTCCAGGAAAAACAACATGTTTCGGCTTGTCGGTGCTTTTCTTCTCATTCTTGGAAAAGACCTATTCAGCATAGAAGACCTGTGCAGCATGGTTAGCAAGAATCTATGGGTCATCTTTGTAACCTACTTTACTTAGATCAAGAACTCTGAGCCCATAGTTATCCACTGTGACATGTTTGTCTTCAACCCATTGGCATCGAAACACGGGGACCTGGAATGTACCATAATCTAGTTCCCATATGTCCTCAATGAAGCCAAAGTAAGTAGTGATTTCACCAGTTCCATCATCTAAGGCCTCGCACCGAACACCACTGTTTTGTGACATACTCTTTTGGTCCTTGGATTTGGTACAAAACGTGAAGCCACTAATGTCATAAGTTTGCCATGTCGTGACCTGGCATGATGGTTCCGATGCCAACTTCTTGATGGTTTTTTCCTCAATTGTTTCCCCATTTGGAATGTTCTTCTCACTTAGCCATGTGGTAAACCGCTGCTTGTGTTCTTTCATTACCCAATCATCAGTGCATCCAGGATTGTGTTTTCGAAGCTCATTAATGTGTTGCTCGATAAAAGGGTCAATTAATGATAGCTGTTGTAGGATGCTGTGGTGTGCCTCAAGGACTATTTTGTAATCTGAAGGGATGAATGATTTCCGTCCCATCCTCCCGCGTCCATGCAGCCTACCCTCATGTCGTGTGGGAGGCAAACCTATTGCAATCTGGTCTTTTAGGACATTATTGCAGAAAGGACCTTCGGACTCTATGGCCTCTTCGGTCAAGTACCCCTCTATCATGGATGCCTCAGGACGAGCACGAGTTGAAACATAGCCATTCAATATTCACATGAAACGCTCATATGTCCACATTTCATGCAAATACATGGGGCCCAATGCTTCTTTTTGTCCCACTAAGTGCACCATGAGGTGTACCATTATATCGAAAAAAGATGGGGGGAAACACATTTCAAGCTGTGACAATGTCTCCACTACGAATTCTTGTAGAGAAGGCAACTCATCGCGGTCAATTACCTTCTGTGAGATCTTATTGAAGAAGTAGCACAATCTTGTGATTGCCATCTTTAAGAACACTGGCTTCATAGCCCTGATGGCAAGAGGGAGGAAGGTAGTTAACATGACATGACAATCATGTGAGTTGTAGTTGGTGAGTGTAAGGTCTTTCATTGACATAATACTCTTTAAGTTGGAGCAGAATCCAGATGGAACTTTCAAATTCTTCCAGCACACACATATCGCATGCTGCTCATCTTTGTTGAGGTTGTAGCTTGCTGCTGGGAGGTGGTACTTCCCATTTTCAAGAGGAATAGGGTGAAGTTCCTTTTTTATGCCTAAGTTTACCATGTCTAGACGTGATTTCAGTCCTTCCTTCGTCTTGCTCTTCATGTCTAGCAAGATGCCAACTATGCTCTCAAACACATTCTTCTGAACGTGCATACCATCGATCGCGTGTCGTACGTCCAACTCTTTCTAATATGGCAAATACTTGAAGAAAACTGACATCTTCTTAAATGTAGCCCCTAGAGTTGGCTTGACATCCTTTCTGGCCTTCCCTTCTTTTGTCTTCTTCCCGAAAGCGAACTTGATGTTTTTGACAATTTCAAAAACTCTTTGACCTTTGCTGTTACCTGATTGAGCAGTAGAAAAGTTAGCTATATGGTTGGATATGTTCAACATTATCACCGACCAATGAGCAAAAGATTACCTGATGGAGCAGTAGAATGTAGTTCATCCATATTGTCAAAGTACTTATCCATCTTACGCAACCAGAACTTGTGTCCTCTCGGTAAGAAACGTCTGTGCCTCATGTAAACTAGCTTGTTTGATTCATCTAGGTATACACAAGCTGTTTCATCTATGTATATTACACAACCAACCTTCCCCTTGAACTGCCCTGATAGCACGAATAGAGCAGGGTAGTCATTGATGGTAACAAATATAATTGCTTTCAGTGTGAATGTCTCTTTGCGGTTCACTTAAGGAAACCGCCAGTAGAAATGTCCTATTTCTACTGGCGGTTCAGTTAAGTGAACCGCCTGTGAAAACTGATTTTTACTGGCGGTTCACTTAACTGAACCGCAAGTAGAAATAGGACATTTCTACTGTGAACCGCCTGTGTAAACTGATTTGCACTGGCGGTTCTTATCTCTGACCCCACCGTTTTTTTCTGCTGGCGTCCGGTAACAGGAACCGCCTGTACAAATAAAACAGTGGTGTCAGTGTAGAGCTTTTGTGTACTAGTGCAAGCTGCATGTTTCCAATTCTCAGGGGACAACACCGTGAATATAGTGCATCACCAGGCATCCAACAACCTCATCGCTTGTTGATCTGTCACCATCTCCGCTTTTGTTTGCTGCGTGGCAAGCCTGGGCAAGGTGATACGGTGGCTGGTGATCCATCCCCAACATGGCCTCCATTTCTCGGTTTCCACGATCAACAGCCCGAGCGAGGTGGTATGATGAAAACCTAACTCATTCTTTAGGTGCAGAGAAGAGAAATAGTGAAGATAAGAAGAGGCAAAAGATGATATATATGGATCTAATTTATCCCTTTTCAATAATGCTGAATACTCATTGTCAGCAAACAAATGTACTCCACGTATTCCAAATTGTCATTTATTTTGGCTTTCTAGTATGCTAAACTTCTTAAACTTTTAAATGGAATACAAACTTTTAGAACACGATGTTTGGCTTGATTCTTTACACTCTATAATTTAATAGAGGAATTATTTGGACTCACAGAAATCAATTATAAAAAATGGTCGCAGTACATTAAGATAAAGCCTAGTTAAATTGAGCTATTATTTGGCACCAAGTATAATATATGTTCGAAGTAATTGCGAATTATTGCTAAATGTACCTGTTGACGCAAAATCTGGCCAAACACACTGCAAGAACGGAGGCACCCGGTCGCGCAGGGAGCGAAACCGAGCAGCGCAGCAAAGTGCGCAAAACCCGGCCTAGCCGGGGTGTAAACCCGTCCTAGCGTGGTTTCCGGCCTAGCCGGGTTGCAAACCCGGCCCAGCCTGGTTTTGGCCTGGCTGGTTTCAGGAACCAGCTAAGCTGCCTTCCTCCGGTTGCGCCGGGGAAGGTGTAGGTAGAGGTATTTGGTCGTCGGGACGACCGTCTTCAGCAGCAGAGGATGTTTTATTGACGAAGATGCGTCCGTCCTTCGCCGAAAACTCCCGAACACCCCTCGGAAGACCCGTCGGAGAGATTCACGCGGAGGTTGCCCTAGGGATCCGCGGAGGTCGCCAAGAGCGCCAACTAAACTCGCAGAGAGGCGAGCCGAACAGCAAGATAGAGAGGTGAATGTGTTGATGCCGAAACGGGACAACACACAGCAAGGTGCTAGATCGCACACGTCGTGCACAAACCGAAGCAGAGCAAGGCAGAGAACACGCGAAATGACTGGCTTGCGAACCCGGCCTAGTCGGCTTACAAACCCGGCCTAGCCTATTAGTCGGCCGGCAAACCTAGGGCGCCATCCTTGGTCGCCTAGATCAAGGGATGAACAGCATGGTAGAGGTGAAACCGCCGAAAACTACTTTGTAGATGCGTTTTGAGCGATTGGATGGTTAAGATCTCAATCGGCCGTGATCCTCTATATATAGAGAGGGGGGTGGTCTTATCCCAGTAGGAAACACGTATTTAGGCAAGTTTTCAAGTTTCAAACGTCCAAAAACTATAAAAAAACCGATTAGATCTATTAATCGGCTCGGACTCTGCTAAACCCAGCCAAGCCGGGTCCAGACCTAGCCAAGGCGGGTTTCATGGGGGCTGCGGAAGCAACACGTGGCAAGCTGCTGGGGTCCGGCACAAGGGCCAAAACCTGGCCTAGCTGGGTTGTATACTCGGCCTAGTCTATTTTGCAGACTGTGCCAAATTTGAGTGCGAACAGTACCTACTGAAGCATATTTTTCAATTGGAGCACACACAAGCCAACACATTAGCCCATATAGAAATCAGGACGATCCTTTGAGGAGGCTGGTATCTAGATGAGAGAGCTGAGATATAGTGGATTATCTAGTGGGGACATGTGGTACATGGAAAGTAGGTATCCGCAGGAATAGAATGATTGTTCCAAGATAGACGGTGCTTTAATTTGCTAGAGGGTCTAAAAGGCTACATCGCGGACTACTCCACGAGAAATCTGCGAGCCTGTTTGCATTGGGGGGGGGGGGGGGGGGGGGGGTGTGGGGCCAAAACAGCGATCACAACCTCCCTGGTGGCCAATGGCGAGGTGTTATCGCCGCACATGATAGATGGTAGTGAAGACTTCTTCAATATTTAGTCGATCAGGTAGTCGGATGATAAGTTGAATGGATACACTATGCTCTGTATGCACGAGAAGACACCAAACGCCATTTATTTTCTTCCTTCTCTCTCCTAACGGTACATGCTTGCTAGGCTGGAGCATATCCTCGGCCGTGTAATTTAGAAACTAATCGTTCGTAAGATCATGCGTTGTAATTTCACAATTAATTTGAATAACGTAAGTGTTGGAAATAATAGCAATTTAGCGATGCACAAATTAATTCCGACAATGAGAAAAAGACCAACAGCATGTAAATCATGTTTGAGATCTAATACTAACACTACGATCTGAGACAAATTCACGACATCTAGTGCTAGCAACAGAAAGGATGCGAGAATGAACAACAGAGAGAGAGCGGACATCCTTACAGTGGGGTTGTCGGCGCTAACAGCGCAAAAGAAGACGAAGCAGACCGTCGATGGAGAACAGCGAACACCGGGCGTAGAGGGAAGAAAACGTCCAGCGAGCAGTCGCGACGGCGCTTCCCAAAAACCTGATGCGCCCCCTACCCCGTGCAGGGACACGAGAGGACGTCGGCTTCGGAGCCTGCTCTCCCGGCGTCGATGGCACGTCGACGGCGGGATGGGGAAGACGGCGGCAGCACGGCAAAGTGGAACAGGGGAGAGAAGAATTCTCGGTGTATTGAGGACGACGTCTCGCCCTTTATTTATACACGCGCACGCGTCGCAGCAAATAGGAAACCAATTAGCCGCTCAATCACAGTCATTATGATAATTAACCTGCCGTTTGTGTAATTACCATAATACGAGAATAATTGCTTACCAAATAGGCCAGCGCAATTTTCTCCATGCATACAAAAATTTCGAGTGGCAAAAGGAAGCCGCGCACCCGCAAGGGTTGGAGCGGGAAATCGCCGGACCATTCACGCGCATGTCGTGCGCGCGCGCCCCGCCCGGCCCGGCCCGGCCCGGCGAGGCGAGGCGAGGCGAGCGAGCGCGCGCGTGTGTTTCTTCCTTTTCCCTCTCTCACATAGCTTCAACTAGATGGGGATAGCTCACACTTTTAAGTTAGGCTTCACTCCATTTAGACTAGTAAGGTGGGACTAAAGTCCCCCTACCATATCACATATGCATGCATGTGTGAGTGGGCCTTTGAGATTTCTATGGAGATATTTGGGCCATAACCCAAATCTTCTAACAATCCCCCACCATATACCAAGGGCACGCGAGTCATACTCCCTGTACCACAGTACTGTTAATATACCAGCTATTCAGTGGAGACCGGTTAAGGTTGAACATCCACCTAGAACAACAAGATAGACCCACCCACAACTACACAATGGACTAGACCTTGAATTGGCAGTTTGGTGTGAATAGGCTTCTCTTGAAGTCTTGACTGATACTAGGCTGCCATAGCCAACCCCGCGAGTGGAGCGTATAAGTCATACTCCTATCTCACTTCATGAGCTTCTTAAAGAATTCCCAATTCTTATAAACTGCGACTAACAGTTGGGCTCACATAGGTGTGTTCTTACAGGGATACTCTGTAGGACAGTATCTCGCTATAAAGTCCTCAGAACACATTAAGACAAAGTCAACCTGCCTTACAGAAATGAGAGTACTGCATCTCCAGCGGAGTGGGTTAAAATAGAATTGTACTCTCCCATCAACCAACAGCTTGTTCTTCCCATATCCTAATTCACGGGATCTCCGAATACATAGGCTGGGTTACTACTGAGGTTAACTCACTTGGGGTCTCAATCCCATCTCCTTCGATGCATTGTCAATTCACGGTACGTGATAGTCCCTTCGTAAAGGGATCTGCTAGGTTCTTAGCTGTCTGGATATAATCCACAGCTATTACTCCGGAGCTCCTCAATTTTCTGACAGACTTCAGTCTACGCTTTACATGTTTGCTGGACTTCGCATTATCCTGACTACTCTTCACCTTTGTGATCACTGTTTGATTATCACAATTAATAAGAATAGCAGGAATTGGTTTCTCAACCACTGGTAAGTCCATCAACAGTTCTCGTAACCATTCAGCTTCAGTAGAAGCTGTATCTAGAGCTGTGAGCTCTGCCTCCATTGTAGACTTTGTAAGTATTGTCTGCTTACAAGACCTCCAAGAGACAGCGCCACCACCCAAAGTGAATATGTATCCACTAGTGGCCTTGAGCTCATCAGCTTCTGTAATCCAATTTGAATCACTATATCCTTCGAGTACCCCCGGGTACCCAGAATAGTGAATTGCATAACTCATAGTACCCTTTAGATAGCGCATTACTCGATCAATATTCACGCCAATGATCAGTTCCTGGATTAGAGGAAAATCTGCTCAACTTGCTTACAGCAAATGAGATATCAGGGCGGGTCGCGCTAGCTAGGTACATTAGGGAACCAATTATTTGGGAGTATCTCAAATGATCCTTACCTATTCTATTATTCTTTCGAAGTATTAGGCTAGGATCATAAGGTGTTGGGCAAGGTTTGCTATCCATATAGCCAAAACGGCTCAAAACCTTTTCCACATAATGAGACTGCAAAAGAGTAATCCCATTCTCATCCTTATTAAGTTTAATGTTGAGAATCACATCTGCTTCCCCCAAATCTTTCATGTCAAAGTTTTGGGATAAGAATGACTTTACATCATTAATCTCGTCGATACTTGTCCCAAAGATTAGTATGTCATCAACATACAAGCACAGGATTACTCCTTTGCCCCCACCATAGCGGTAGTACACGCAAGTGTCGGCTTCATTTACTGCAAATCCAGCAGAGGTCAGAGTCTTATCGAACTTCTCATGCCACTGCTTGGGTGCCTGCTTTAAACCGTACAAGGATTTGAGTAACCTGCACACCTTGCCCTCTTGTCCTTGTGCTATAAATCCATCGGGCTGATCCATATAAATTTCTTCCTCTAGCTCTCCATTAAGGAAAGCCGTCTTCACGTCTATCTGATGAACGAGAAGACCATGGGTAGCAGCCAAGGATAATAGCACTCGGATTGTAGTTAATCTGGCAACCGGTGAGTAGGTATCAAAATAATCCTCGCCTTCCTTTTGTGTATAACCTTTAGCAACAAGTCTGGCCTTGTACTTTTCAATAGTACCATCAGGCCTAAGCTTCTTCTTAAATACCCATTTATAGCCAATCGATTTGCAACCCACAGGTCTATCTATTACTTCCCATGTACCATTTGCAGTAATTGAGTCCATTTCACTTCGGACGGCATCTTTCCAATATTCTCCATCTGGTGATGCATATGCCTCTGCAATGGTAGTGGGTGTATCATCCACGAGATACACAGTGAAGTCTTCACCAAAGGATTTTGCAACCCTTTGTCTCTTACTCCGTCTAGGAGCTACAACACTGTCATCCTCTTCGTTACCATGTGGAGTTAAAATTGGTTCAGCTATGGGCATTGGTTCAGGAATAAATTCATTTGATGAACTGGGCAAAGAGTAAACATCTTTCATCGGGAATATATTTTCAAAAATGTAACATCCCGTGACTCCAAAAGTGAATCAACTAAAATATCAGGCGTTTCTGATTTTATCACTAAGAACTTATACGCTGTGCTGTGGTGCGCGTATCCCAAAAGGATACAATCAACTGTCTTTGGTCCGAGTTTGCACTTCTTATTAATTGGTATACTGACCATGGCCAAACAGCCCCAAGTGCGCAAGTAGTGGAGAGATGGTTTCCTCCCTTTCCATCCTTCGTACGGAGTCACATCACTATTTTTAGTGGGAACTCTATTTAGAACGTGACATGCTGTCAAAACAGCTTCCCCCCACCATGCCTTAGCCATACCGGATGTTCCTAACATGGCGTTCACCAAGTCCATTAACGTCCGGTTCTTTCTTTCAGCAACCCCATTAGATTGAGGGGAATATGGAGGTGTCCGTTCATGAATTATTCTATTCTCCGCACAGAAAAGATCAAATTCATTGGAGAAATACTCCCCGCCGCGATTAGACCTAACACGTTTGATTTTCTTTTCCAATTGATTCTCTACCTCAGCTTTATAAGTCTTAAAACATTCTAGCGCCTCATCTTTAGTTTTTAGAAGAAATACATAACAATACTTAGTAGCATCATCAATTAAAGTCATGAAATATCTTTTTCCTCCTTTTGTCAACACACCATTCATTTCACAAATATCAGAATGTATGAGCTCTAATAATGTTGTGCATCTCTCGTCTACAGTCTTATGTGGCTTACGAGGTTGTTTTGCTTGCACACACACTTGACACTTAGAGCCTTTGACAGTAGAAAAATTCGGAATTAAACTCATACTGGATAGACGCGACATACAACCAAAATTAATGTGACACAAACGTGAATGCCATATATCAGCCACCGAATTGTTTGAATCACACACATGGTTCACAACTTCATTACAGAAATCGGAGAGTGAAAAGCGGAACAAGCCTCCGCTATCATAGCCTTTGCCAATGAGCTGGCCATATTCGAAATGACTACTTTATTAGACTCGAACACCAGCTTGAACCCATCTCGACATAGGAGGGATCCGCTAACGAGGTTCTTCTTTATTGAAGGGGCATGCTGCACGTTCTTCAGCCGCACGATCTTTCCCGAAGTAAACTTTAGATCGACCGAACCAACACCAAGAACAGTGGCATGCGACCCGTTCCCCATCATGACGGTTGAACCTCGGATGTCCTGGTAAGATGAAAACATAGAGATATCAGTACAAACATGAATATTGGCTCCTGTATCTATCCACCAATCATTAGATTGACATAAAGAAAATATGCTAGGTAAAGAATTACCGTACCCAGATCCGTTAGGATCGTCAATAGTCACGTTGGCAGATTTCTGCCCTTGCTGATTCTTCTTGCCCTTGCGGTTCTTGCACTTCTTGGCGAAGTGTCCAGTCTCACCGCAAACGAAGCACACAACTTCATCCATGTTCATCTTCTTCTTCTTGAATTGAGTAGTCTGAACAGGCTTTTGCTTGTTCTTGCCAGCGTGCTGCATCAAATTAGTGCTGGACTGCTCTTCAGGTGCTTTTGGTGGAGCATCCTTTGCCCGAGCCTTCTCTTCAACATCAAGACCAGCCAACAAATACTCAACGGAGATTTTCTGTCTTTTATGTTTCAGAGCCGTGGCAAAGTTCCTCCATGACGGAGGTAATTTGGCAATAATTCCACCAGCCACAAACTTATCAGGCAAAGCATGACCGAGCTGTCCAAGTTCCCTCACAATAAGTTGGAACTCATGAGCCTGTTCCACGACCGAACGGTTTTCAACCATTTTGTAGTCGTGATACTTCTCCATCACGTACAGCTCATGCCCAGCATCTGCAGCACCGAACTTGTATTCGAGTGCCTCCCACAGTTCAGCAGCACTCTTGATGTTCATGTAAACATCACATAACTGATCAGAAAGAACGCTAAGAACGCATCCGACGAAAATCGTCGTAGCCGCAGTAAACTCCTGCACCTCTTTCTCAGATCCGAGAGGTAGTGCGGGAGGATTACTCACGACCCAAAACACGCCCATAGCCATCAGCCACAACTGAGCCCTCGTCTGCCATCTCTTGAAATTCACACCAGTGAACTTCTCCGGTTTCATCGCATCAGAGTATCCCTTAGTCATCGCTAAATGCCTATCAGGTTTTTGGATTGTTGGAAATAATAGCAATTTAGCGATGCACAAATTAATTCCGACAATGAGAAAAAGACCAACAGCATGTAAATCATGTTTGAGATCTAACACTAGCACTACGATCTGAGACAAATTCACGACATCTAGTGCTAGCAACAGAAAGGATGCGAGAATGAACAACAGAGAGAGAGCGGACATCCTTACAGTGGGGTTGTCGGCGCTAACAGCGCAAAAGAAGACGAAGCAGACCGTCGATGGAGAACAGCGAACACCGGGCGTAGAGGGAAGAAAACGTCCAGCGAGCAGTCGCGACGGCGCTTCCCAAAAACCTGATGCGCCCCCTACCCCGTGCAGGGACACGAGAGGACGTCGGCTTCGGAGCCTGCTCTCCCGGCGTCGATGGCACGTCGACGGCGGGATGGGGAAGACGGCGGCAGCACGGCAAAGTGGAACAGGGAGAGAAGAATTCTCGGTGTATTGAGGACGACGTCTCGCCCTTTATTTATACACGCGCATGCGTCGCAGCAAATAGGAAACCAATTAGCCGCTCAATCACAGTCATTATGATAATTAACCTGCCGTTTGTGTAATTACCATAATACGAGAATAATTGCTTACCAAATAGGCCAGCGCAATTTTCTCCATGCATACAAAAATTTCGAGTGGCAAAAGGAAGCCGCGCACCCGCAAGGGTTGGAGCGGGAAATCGCCGGACCATTCACGCGCATGTCGTGCGCGCGCGCCCCGCCCGGCCCGGCCCGGCCCGGCGAGGCGAGGCGAGGCGAGCGAGCGCGCGCGTGTGTTTCTTCCTTTTCCCTCTCTCACATAGCTTCAATTAGATGGGGATAGCTCACACTTTTAAGTTAGCTTCACTCCATTTAGACTAGTAAGGTGGGACTAAAGTCCCCTACCATATCACATATGCATGCATGTGTGAGTGGGCCTTTGAGATTTCTATGGAGATATTTGGGCCATAACCCAAATCTTCTAACAATCCCCCACCATATACCAAGGGCACGCGAGTCATACTCCCTGTACCACAGTACTGTTAATATACCAGCTATTCAGTGGAGACCGGTTAAAGTTGAACATCCACCTAGAACAACAAGATAGACCCACCCACAACTACACAATGGACTAGACCTTGAATTGGCAGTTTGGTGTGAATAGGCTTCTCTTAAAGTCTTGACTGATACTAGGCTGCCATAGCCAACCCCGCGAGTGGAGCGTATAAGTCATACTCCTATCTCACTTCATGAGCTTCTTAAAGAATTCCCAATTCTTATAAACTGCGACTAACAGTTGGGCTCACATAGGTGTGTTCTTACAGGGATACTCTGTAGGACAGTATCTCGCTATAAAGTCTCAGAACACATTAAGACAAAGTCAACCTGCCTTACAGAAATGAGAGTACTGCATCTCCAGCGGAGTGGGTTAAAATAGAATTGTACTCTCCCATCAACTAACAGCTTGTTCTTCCCATATCCTAATTCACGGGATCTCCGATCACATAGGCTGGGTTACTACTGAGGTTAACTCACTTGGGGTCTCAATCCCATCTCCTTGGATGCATTGTCAATTACGGTACGTGATAGTCCCTTCGTAAAGGGATCTGCCAGGTTCTTAGCTGTCTGGATATAATCCACAGCTATTACTCCGGAGCTCCTCAATTTTCTGACAGACTTCAGTCTACGCTTTACATGTTTGCTGGACTTCGCATTATCCTGACTACTCTTCACCTTTGTGATCACTGTTTGATTATCACAATTAATAAGAATAGCAGGAATTGGTTTCTCAACCACTGGTAAGTCCATCAAAAGTTCTCGTAACCATTCAGCTTCAGTAGAAGCTGTATCTAGAGCTGTGAGCTCTGCCTCCATTGTAGACTTTGTAAGTATTGTCTGCTTACAAGACCTCCAAGAGACAGCGCCACCACCCAAAGTGAATATGTATCCACTAGTGGCCTTGAGCTCATCAGCTTCTGTAATCCAATTTGAATCACTATATCCTTCGAGTACCCCCGGGTACCCAGAATAGTGAATTGCATAACTCATAGTGCCCTTTAGATAGCACATTACTCGATCAATATTACGCCAATGATCAGTTCCTGGATTAGAGGAAAATCTGCTCAACTTGCTTACAGCAAATGAGATATCAGGGCGGGTCGCGCTAGCTAGGTACATCAGGGAACCAATTATTTGGGAGTATCTCAAATGATCCTTACCTAGTCTATTATTCTTTTGAAGTATTAGGCTAGGATCATAAGGTGTTGGGCAAGGTTTGCTATCCATATAGCCAAAACGGCTCAAAACCTTTTCCACATAATGAGACTGCAAAAGAGTAATCCCATTCTCATCCTTATTAAGTTTAATGTTGAGAATCACATCTGCTTCTCCCAAATCTTTCATGTCAAAGTTTTGGGATAAGAATGACTTTACATCATTAATCTCGTCGATACTTGTCCCAAAGATTAGTATGTCATCAACATACAAGCACAGGATTACTCCTTTGCCCCCACCATAGCGGTAGTACACGCAAGTGTCGGCTTCATTTACTGCAAATCCAGCAGAGGTCAGAGTCTTATCGAACTTCTCATGCCACTGCTTGGGTGCCTGCTTTAAACCGTACAAGGATTTGAGTAACCTGCACACCTTGCCCTCTTGTCCTTGTGCTATAAATCCATCGGGCTGATCCATATAAATTTCTTCCTCTAGCTCTCCATTAAGGAAAGCCGTCTTCACGTCCATCTGATGAACGAGAAGACCATGGGTAGCAGCCAAGGATAATAGCACTCGGATTGTAGTTAATCTGGCAACCGGTGAGTAGGTATCAAAATAATCCTCGCCTTCCTTTTGTGTATAATCTTTAGCAACAAGTCTGGCCTTGTACTTTTCAATAGTACCATCAGGCCTAAGCTTCTTCTTAAATACCCATTTATAGCCAATCGATTTGCAACCCACAGGTCTATCTATTACTTCCCATGTACCATTTGCAGTAATTGAGTCCATTTCACTTCGGACGGCATCTTTCCAATATTCTCCATCTGGTGATGCATATGCCTCTGCAATGGTAGTGGGTGTATCATCCACGAGATACACAGTGAAGTCTTCACCAAAGGATTTTGCAACCCTTTGTCTCTTACTCCGTCTATGAGCTACAACACTGTCATCCTCTTCGTTACCATGTGGAGTTAAAATTGGTTCAGCTATGGGCATTGGTTTAGGAATAAATTCATTTGATGAACTGGGCAAAGAGTAAACATCTTTCATCGGGAATATATTTTCAAAAAATGTAACATCCCGTGACTCCAAAAGTGAATCAACTAAAATATCAGGCGTTTCTGATTTTATCACTAAGAACTTATACGCTGTGCTGTGGTGCGCGTATCCCAAAAGGATACAATCAACTGTCTTTGGTCCGAGTTTGCACTTCTTATTAATTGGTATACTGACCATGGCCAAACAGCCCCAAGTGCGCAAGTAGTGGAGAGATGGTTTCCTCCCTTTCCATCCTTCGTACGGAGTCACATCACTATTTTTAGTGGGAACTCTATTTAGAACGTGACATGCTGTCAAAACAGCTTCCCCCTACCATGCCTTAGCCATACCGGATGTTCCTAACATGGCGTTCACCAAGTGCATTAACGTCCGGTTCTTTCTTTCAGCAACCCCATTAGATTGAGGGGAATATGGAGGTGTCCGTTCATGAATTATTCTATTCTCCGCACAGAAAAGATCAAATTCATTGGAGAAATACTCCCCGCCGCGATTAGACCTAACACGTTTGATTTTCTTTTCCAATTGATTCTCTACCTCAGCTTTATAAGTCTTAAAACATTCTAGCGCCTCATCTTTAGTTTTTAGAAGAAATACATAACAATACTTAGTAGCATCATCAATTAAAGTCATGAAATATCTTTTTCCTCCTTTTGTCAACACACCATTCATTTCACAAATATCAGAATGTATGAGCTCTAATAATGTTGTGCATCTCTCGTCTACAGTCTTATGTGGCTTACGAGGTTGTTTTGCTTGCACACACACTTGACACTTAGAGCCTTTGACAGTAGAAAAATTCGGAATTAAACTCATACTGGATAGACGCGACATACAACCAAAATTAATGTGACACAAACGTGAATGCCATATATCAGCCACCGAATTGTTTGAATCACACACATGGTTCACAACTTCATTACAGAAATCGGAGAGTGAAAAGCGGAACAAGCCTCCGCTATCATAGCCTTTGCCAATGAGCTGGCCATATTTCGAAATGACTACTTTATTAGACTCGAACACCAGCTTGAACCCATCTCGACATAGGAGGGATCCGCTAACGAGGTTCTTCTTTATTGAAGGGGCATGCTGCACGTTCTTCAGCCGCACGATCTTTCCCGAAGTAAACTTTAGATCGACCGAACCAACACCAAGAACAGTGGCATGCGACCCGTTCCCCATCATGACGGTTGAACCTCGGATGTCCTGGTAAGATGAAAACATAGAGATATCAGTACAAACATGAATATTGGCTCCTGTATCTATCCACCAATCATTAGATTGACATAAAGAAAATATGCTAGGTAAAGAATTACCGTACCCAGATCCGTTAGGATCGTCAATAGTCACGTTGGCAGATTTCTGCCCTTGCTGATTCTTCTTGCCCTTGCGGTTCTTGCACTTCTTGGCGAAGTGTCCAGTCTCACCGCAAACGAAGCACACAACTTCATCCATGTTCATCTTCTTCTTCTTGAATTGAGTAGTCTGAACAGGCTTTTGCTTGTTCTTGCCAGCGTGCTGCATCAAATTAGTGCTGGACTGCTCTTCAGGTGCTTTTGGTGGAGCATCCTTTGCCCGAGCCTTCTCTTCAACATCAAGACCAGCCAACAAATACTCAACGGAGATTTTCTGTCTTTTATGTTTCAGAGCCGTGGCAAAGTTCCTCCATGACGGAGGTAATTTGGCAATAATTCCACCAGCCACAAACTTATCAGGCAAAGCATGACCGAGCTGTCCAAGTTCCCTCACAATAAGTTGGAACTCATGAGCCTGTTCCACGACCGAACGGTTTTCAACCATTTTGTAGTCGTGATACTTCTCCATCACGTACAGCTCATGCCCAGCATCTGCAGCACCGAACTTGTATTCGAGTGCCTCCCACAGTTCAGCAGCACTCTTGATGTTCATGTAAACATCACATAACTGATCAGAAAGAACGCTAAGAACGCATCCGACGAAAATCGTCGTAGCCGCAGTAAACTCCTGCACCTCTTTCTCAGATCCGAGAGGTAGTGCGGGAGGATTACTCACGACCCAAAACACGCCCATAGCCGTCAGCCACAACTGAGCCCTCGTCTGCCATCTCATGAAATTCACACCAGTGAACTTCTCCGGTTTCATCGCATCAGAGTATCCATTAGTCATCGCTAAATGCCTATCAGGTTTTTGGATTGTTGGAAATAATAGCAATTTAGCGATGCACAAATTAATTCCGACAATGAGAAAAAGACCAACAGCATGTAAATCATGTTTGAGATCTAACACTAGCACTACGATCTGAGACAAATTCACGACATCTAGTGCTAGCAACAGAAAGGATGCGAGAATGAATAACAGAGAGAGAGCGGACATCCTTACAGTGGGGTTGTCGGCGCTAACAGCGCAAAAGAAGACGAAGCAGACCGTCGATGGAGATCAGCGAACACCAGGCGTAGAGGGAAGAAGACGTCCAGCGAGTAGTCGCGACGGCGTTTCCCAAAAACCTGATGCGCTCCCTACCCCATGCAGGGACACGAGAGGACGTCGGCTTCGGGGCCTGCTCTCCCGGCGTCGATGGCACGTCGACGGCGGGATGGGGAAGACGGCGGCAGCACAGCAAAGTGGAACAGGGAGAGAAGAATTCTCGGTGTATTGAGGACGACGTCTCGCCCTTTATTTATACACGCGCACGCGTCGCAGCAAATAGGAAACCAATTAGCCACTCAATCACAGTCATTATGATAATTAACCTGCCGTTTGTGTAATTACCATAATACGAGAATAATTGCTTACCAAATAGGCCAGTGCAATTTTCTCCATGCATGCAAAAATTTCGAGTGGCAAAAGGAAGCCGCGCACCCGCAAGGGTTGGAGCGGGAAATCGCCGGACCATTCACGCGCATGTCGTGCGCGCGCGCCCCGCCCCGCCCCGCCCCGCCCGGCCCGGCCCGGCGAGACGAGGCGAGCGAGCGCGCGCGCGTGTTTTTTCCTTTTTCCTCTCTCACATAGCTTCAACTAGATGGGGATAGCCCACACTTTTAAGTTGGCTTCACTCCATTTAGACTAGCAAGGTGGGACTAAAGTCCCCTACCATGTCACATATGCATGCATGTGTGAGTGGGCCTTTGGGATTTCTATGGAGATATTTGGGCCATAGCCCAAATCTTCTAACAGTAAGATCATGGCGCTTGCTCTCTTACCGCGTCAGGAATTGGGCACTTTGAAGAACTGCTTCAATAGTGGCAGACCAACTAGTTCTTGGCTATGCCAAGGGGACAGATGCTCTCACTCACGGAGGCCAGCCAACCCACACCAGGGTTGTGGATCTCGAAAGCAAGTGCGGTTGACTAATCCAACAAAGTGATATGAAATGTTAATTTTTTTAGAACATGCTATTGGAACTTGTAAAGTCTTAACTGTCTGCGGATGTTTAAGTGTCAGCAAACATTTTAACAAAGGTGGCTCATGTTATAGTCGTGGTAGAAGCAGTCGGTGAAAGTTTCACCGACATTTTTTGTATAGCTGACATTTTTTGTATAGCTGAATGACATACCACGACTATAACATGAGCCACCTTTGTCGATACTTTTAAAAATCGACAAATGTACCCTTTGCCAATAGATAGACTCCCACCATAATATGACCCACCTTTGTTGATACTTTTAAAAATCGACAAATGTACCCTTTGCCGTTAGATAGACTCCCACTAAATGTTTTGCTGACAGTTTAGAAAAGTCGTGGTAGAAGCAGTCGACGCATATGAGTACGTGATTAAAATGTATAATTGCCGATAGATAGACTCCCACCAAATGTTTTTCTTTTTTGCACATTTTTAAAGAAACACGCATGCATAATTGCTTGTACATATTGAGTCTCCTTGTAACTTTCTGTAACATGAGACATTGTTGGCGAAGGGTCGCTGACGGGTGGACTGAGATCTCCGCTCAAAGGCTGAGGACTCACAGCCGACGCAGCACAATGAGTGAACATTAATCCCATCCCAGTTAATCCTTTGTTCGGCCATTACAGCACTATTTATAGCCGACTGTACATGCCCAGAGGCTATTACACTTAAGTCCATGTAAAGCAAGTCGTACATTCCGGGAATATCCTCACCTTACTCTATAGCGCCCGAGGGTACAACCGTCTTTCCTCCTGGCTCCCAACTACCCTGTCCGTTGTCGCATAGTTGTTGCCTCCCTGTTGACGATGAGAGGAAGAAGAGCATCCGTGGGTGAGGTCTTATTGCCGTGTCACGGATCAGCACCTTGGCAAAAGCTCCTCTCCATGCCAGTTATTCTGCTTTGGTGCCCCATCTTCATAGGGTCTTCGCGCGAGGGACCGCCGGACAGCGAAGACTCCTTTGCCGACCTTCAGTCATGCGTGGGTCTCCACTCCAATCTTTACAATTTCGCCATGCGCGCATCCCGGACACAGAAGGTTCCTTCTGCTACAGGTAAAAAGTCACGCCTCTGATATTATTCCGACAATGGGGCCGTGGGAGCCTTCGTGATCCTTCCGCCCGGCCATGCCACAACAAACATTTAAAGGACTTTATCATAATTGGATTGCATATACGGAACATGGCCATCCAACGCGGGGCCAGGGCACTATGCCTGCACGCTGAGTGTTGGTGGACTGCACTCGGTTTGCAGCTGAGCGGGATGTGGCATGGTTGCAATGTGTTAGGAAGGCCATGGCCGTGTGACTTACTGGCACTGAACGTCTCTCTCTTTTGTATGCATGGTTTCCCATCTAAGAAAAGATTTCCATTTCTTATATTCTCTTACTTGATTAAATAGGTTTTGTCCAGCCAATTTCTCTTTACCCATATCCACTTCTAGTTTCAGTATTTAATATAAAAGAGCGTTTGCAATTGGATCACAAAGATATTCAACTAAAATGAGCCTTGAATTTATTTGTAGTGTGCACTAGTACAGAAAAGCTCTATACAGGCGGTTGCAAAGATATTTTTACAGGCGTTTTTTCAAACCGTCAGTGGGAAAGACCAGTACAAATCACAGGCGCTGGTTTAGAAAACCGCCAGTACAAATCGATTTGTACTGGCGGTTATCTTAACCAAACCGCCAGTACAAATAGGTTTGTACTGGCGGTTTTCTGAGCAAACCCCCAGTACAAATATTTTTCGGAAAAATAGAAATCGGGCTAAAAAAACAGAGAATTTTTTTTTTAAATAAGGGGAGGCAGCCGGCGGGATTCGAACCTGCAACCTCGACTTCGCGTGTACCCCCTCTAACCACTCTACCCATAGCTCACTTGTGTCTAAATAGTATTAGATTCGCCACATATTGTTACGTAACCGACAGAAAACTGATTATTTAGGGTCCTAAACGAAGTCAAATGAAAAAGTTGTCAACCACAAAGTTGCATAACTTTTCGAGATCTACAACTTTCATGTAGACAGTTTTTTCATCCGAGGCTTTTTTTCAAAAAGTCAAAATTTAAATTTTAAACTTTGACCGTATTTTACGTCAATAAGATGATTTCAAATAAAAAAAATTCCAACTACAAAGTTTTATAACTTTTCGGGATCTACAACTTTTATGTAGAAAGTTTTTTCATTTAAAGTCATTTGAAAAATCAAAATTTTAAAATTGGCACCGATTTGTATAGGCAGTTCACTTAAAAAACCGCCTGTAGAAATCGAATTTTTACAGGCAGTTTTCTTAAGGAACCGTCTGTAGAAATGCCCCCATTTCTACAGGTGGTTTTCTTAAGATAACCACCTGTATAAATCGGTTTTCTACAGGTGCCTGTAGAAATGGTGCATTTCTACAGGCGGTTTTAGATTTGGGCTCATCATTTGATTTCCAGTGACGTCCGATAATCAAAACCGCCTGTAGAAATAAAAGCGTGGCGCCTGCGTAGAGCTTTTGTGTACTAGTGGTGAATTACAAATAAACGAGCCTTTAATATCTAGTGTGGAAAATAGTTAATTGTTGCTAAACGTTAGTTTGTATTTAATGGCCAAGCTTTCATGTGTCGTACTATCTTGACCACCATTTTTGTAAAATGAACAACCTAAACATGTCATGCTCGGATCAAATTACTTTTATATGTTCAAAGTGACATTTGTGGTGTTTACTTTTTACCTAAACACTTAAAATTTATAGTACAACAAAAAACAGAGGCGGCAATTTTTTTTTTAAATCACTAAATCCATAGATCTGGAGTACAATAAAAACAACTTTAGAGGTGTTGTGTTTTTTTAAAGTGACTGAAGAAATTTAAGCTGCCCCTTGAAATGATTGGATATAAACTGCAGGAACATCTGAAAAATGGACTTAAGTTTCAGGGTAATCTTCATATAAATATTCACAGGGAAGGTCGATGCTGCTAACCACACCAGAAAATTGATTTACAGATTGAAGTCAGGAAAAAAAATTGACTGAGTTGTATTGTGCCCAACCACCATGGGGCTCATGTGCTAGGCATTTATTTTCTTGGTCAGTGCTTCTTTTATATATTTTGATTCAGCAGAAAACAGAGTCGAGTCTATATATAATGCCTCTCTCATACCATTCCACACCAAAGAGTAGCCATACAAATAAGCATACATAATGATGGAATGCACCTAATAAAATTTTTCGTTCATCGCAACGACTCTTCTGTCTAAAAAGTGGTTATTTCTCAATCAAGGCACACCCAACACTATAAGCTAATTAAGTCACATATACTAACAAGGAGAAACATGAGTTGGAAAGGCAATAGGTGAGATGTTTGTGACATCAGTATTGCATTGGGGGAAGAGGAGGCACATGGGAAGCAGATTTGTCCGGCTTACAGCATCAGTTTTGCCACTTCGCGGGAATGTGAAGGCGCAAAGGGGCGAAGCAAGCAGCTTCCCATTTCACTGGACAGAAGGCGGAAGTGGTTGATACTGTCCATGCAGTCAACCACCAAAAAGAAGACGGGCTATATTTTTCAGTGAAGTATTGTGAGGCATTGGATGACCTCAACAACGCTGAGCTGCACGCTTCAAATTGACGGGGAATGCCTTCTCTGCAAGAAGTCAAGTCTTCAGTGGCGATGCATCAAGCCGTGAATGTGCTGCATCACCAGGCATCCAACAGCCCCGGTGCTTGTTGATGTGTCACTGACTCCGCTTCTGTTTCCAGCGTCGCGAACCTTGGTAGGTTGATACGACGGTTGGTGATCTGTCCCCGACATGGTCTCGGCTACTGTTTCCACGGTCACGAGCCTGAGCAAGGTGATATGACGAAAGCCTTACTTTTTTTTAGGGGTAGAGAAATAGTGAAGATAGAAAGAGGCAAAGGATGAGATGGATCTAATGTATCCCCTTTCAATGACGTTGAATACTCATTGCTAAGAAACTAATGTGCTCCCTGTATTCCAAATTGTTGTTTATTTTAGCATTCTTGTAAGCTAAACTTCTTAAATTTTAACCACTTAAACTTCAGAAAGGAATACAAACTTTTAGAACACGATATTTGATTTTATTCATTATGCCATACTTTTTAATACAGAAATTATTTGGACTCGTAGAAATCAATTATAAAAAATGGTCATAGTTAAATATACAAATGTCTAGTTACAGTGAACGACTCTCCTCGTTACACACATGCCGGAGGAAGATCGCTTCACAGGTGGTGCTGTCCTACCCCCCCCCCCCCCCCCCCCCCCCCCGTCGTTATCTCGCTTTACCTATTATTTGGCACGAAGTATATATATATTATATGTTCGAAGTAATCGCAAATTATCACTATATGCACCTACTGAAACTCTCTTCCTTTAATTCCAGGACCCTCACATTCTATATAAAGCATATTATTTCGTTTGGGGCACACCAGACAATCCTTAAAGCGAGGTTGGCATCTAGAGGCTAGAGCTGAGAGTATATTATCTACTGGGAACAGGAGGCACACGGAAAGTATATATGTGCAGGAATAGAATAAGGGTTATTCCGAGATATCTAGAATTTGGCTATATCGTGGACTGTTCCACTAGGAATCTGTGAATCTGTTTGCATGGCCGGGCAGTCCAAACAGCATTGATGACCTCTCTGGTGGCAAATGGCAGGTTGTTATCGCCATAGCTTCTAAAATCTTTACTTGATCAGGTGGTCGGATTAAAGGATGCATGGATGCACTATGCTGTATGCTGATCATGTGTTCTCTGTTCACAATTGATTTGAACAACACCAGATCATCCGGCTTGCTCTCTGATCAGGTATTGAACACTTCGAAGAACTGCTTGAATATATAAAGGCGTACTAACTAGTCCATGTCTAAGCAGAGGGGACCTATGCTCTCACTCACTGAAGCCAGCAACCCGCGATGGTTTGTGGATCTCTAAAGCAAGTGCGGCTGAAATCATAGGGCTCCCAGCTCAACCTGAAGAAGTCTAGTTGTTGGGGTGGACAACAAGCATTCATATGCGCAAGCGTGTATAGACGATTATGGATTCCTTTCTTATTCAATTTGCTGTTATATATCGGACCCTGCTTCTGAAAAATATAAAGGTGTGAAATTGTGATATCAAATTCAAGGCATGCTTCTAGCTGGGGATCCTGAATATGCTTCTCCTTGTGCGTCCTGAATATGATTTGTTTTGTCCCGACATTCATCCATCTATGTCATTTGGTTTTCTATCTGTCTGGTGTATTCATTCACTTTATTTTCTAACCCACGACTATGTAGACCCCTGTTAGTAGACACGGTGACGTTTAGACTAAGAATAATACTGAATAGGGAAGAAAGCATACTGGTGAAAACACCAACATAGGCGGAGAAAGGAAAATTTATTAGTGCAAGCCACGGCCTGATCCAGGATGAAATATCTGAATAAACAGTACTGCACAAATAAATACCTTTTCTAGGGCCTTATGAGGTTCTTCGACTTGGCTGGTATAAGAAACGGTCACTATAAATTTCCCTCTAGACCATTGCTTCCATCCACCCATAGACATCAATTTTCCAGCAGTTGGCACAAAACAACAGCTCAAATAAATCATATTTCAATACTGGCGGCTGGCTAGCTGGTGCTCACCACACTTCAAAACCAACCAACTGGCGGCCGCGGTTGTCGGCTTTCTATAAGCACAAACTCTGTATGCATGACCTAGTTTCAACTTATTTTTAGACATGGAACAGTATTTTCATATCAGAACAATTCAGTCATAAAAATCAGACGCAGCCAAATTGAGTCCAGTCCAACAGTAACACCCTTATTAGGGTGTGCACAATAATAGTAGGATGTGTTAACTATAAATGATATTAAATAAAAAATATGTTAGCTATAAACTTATAGTTCTCGATGAGTAATTCAACTTTCATATTCACTTGAGTTCCATTAAACATTGTTAATCATTTGAAATTTGATTTGAGAACTTATGTTGCATGTTTGGACTTCTAAACCGTCTCAAATCAAAACATTGTCGACTGTACTATAACCGACAATGATGGTCAGACATTGATTTCGTGTTTTGGCGTAGTGTAGCACGTCAAGATACATTAATTTATTTTATTTTATTTTCTCTCATATAGATTTGAGCCCCTGATTTGTAGTGGCCGCTAGAGACGACCTTCCTGCAAATTACTGACAATAGGTATCATGGAAAACCATCGCTCACGGTTCTATGGCCCTCTCTTCTCCACTACTTCCATGGATGTAAAATTTTACTAGCTAGTGAGTAGGGACTAGGGACCTGAAAATAGATGTCTAATATAAAGGCAATCCATTTTTTGCTGGAATACCATTGCCGCTAGAGATATCTTTCTTTTGTCAAATATATGTTGGGGCAATCAAAATCAGCATAGAAGCACGACACTTATGTGCAAAGAAACACATAAATATGTATTCACACACTACAATTATCATGACCATTCGTAGTACCTCCATTGACAATAATAGAGCTGTTATTTTTTTTAGAATAAAATCTATGAAAACATAATGCAAGTATCCATTGTGACGGTTGGTTAGGTTTCAATATAAGGAAACTACACAACTACGCTCCGATGGGATCACGAAATAACACTTCGATTCCAACACATAGTGCCCATCATGTAACCCGACACAATAAATGAGATAATATACATATATCAGGTCCTCTATCCACACATCCTAGTTCCATGGTGGTAAAAGGGCCATTGTACTGTTAATGATGTCTTGACCATGGGTTGAAGTCGCAATCATCTTTATCAGAAACAAGTTCTGTGTAGGCAGAAAACGTGAAGAAATATAATGACACCTATCATAGAAAATTGTAACTAAGTAAACTTTACAGGTACCAAATTTTTGTTACCATGCACCACACAAAGTGCAACCTCTTATTTCCATACCACACTGAACTATATTACAATTAGAGCATAGTGTTTCTAGGGAAACTATTGTGGTGATAGGCAATAGGAGGCAACGGGGATTCACTGCGTAGCTATATGGTGCATTATTCTTGTGGTGGATCATTTGACTTGAACCACAAATGTTGTGGCAAGCTGGCTGATGATCCAGGTTCAGCATACACAGAATCCAATGACGGTAGATTGAAGTACATAGCTGGCTCTCAGAAAACTTGAGACTTGTTGGGATCACACACTTCTTAGATTCCTGGTCTCTCAGCCTTGCCTAACAACTGGGATGGTGGTACTGTGACAGCAAAAATTAAAGAAAGAAAGAGGCTTCTTGGGCCAGACAGGCCATGCACACATGCCCAACGCGTATCCAGAAGCTTCTAAGCTTCTACTAGCAGATATCCTCCTCAACATCCTCCCAGACCGATACCCTTCCTCTCTCGTTCTCTTCCTCAAGTGCTCTCCCATGGAAACAATGCGCTAATCCCTCTCCCATGAAAATTGCTATTGTAGGACGCAAAACAATAGGCTACATTATTATAGGACTTCACTCAATTACTTCGCTAAAATGATGTTTGAAGCGTTGGCACATTCTTGATATTTGGTCCTTTATATCACTTTTGTCATCTAATGTGCATGCATTTTGCCATGGGATGATATTTTTTTTCCTTGTGTGTTTGGAAGGCGGGTGCCGAACGTGCGATCCTCTGCGCGCCCCCTCCAGCCAAAAAACGTAGCGCACAGGGATCGTCGGTGTGCCCCCTCAGGCTCACACGGCGTTTGCACCAATGCTGCAGCTCCCCACGACCTTCGCTCTGCTTTACGTCTCCCGAGTGGAACAAGGCTAGCCTTGTCACCGCCCTTCATTAGCTGAACCTCCACTAGTACAGAAAAGCTCAATACAGGCGTTTTTTACATTTGTACATGCGTTTTTTGCAAACCGCCAGCGCTATGAGCCTGTACAAATCAGACATTTGTGCAGGCGGTTTCTTATGAACTGCCAGTAGAAATAATATTTGTACTGGCGGTTCACATAAGGAACCGCCTGCACAAATGTTTTCTCGAAAACCATGTTTTAAAAATAGCAAAACAAAAAAATTAAATCCGGGAAGGGACCCACCAGAATATGGCACCATCTTTTCAAAAATTAGAATATGGCACCTTCTTTTAAAAAATTAGAATATGGCACCTTCTTTTCTACTCGACTAGAATTTGCATAGCTCTCTCGTCTGACTATAAAAGAAGGGACGAGGGCAGCCCTAACAACAACTTTTATAAAATCGTCAATACAACGCAAAGGGAAAAGCCGATTGGACGTAGGGTTTGTACTCAATAACGAGGGCTTGACCCATTGTAAATCGATCGTCTTCGCATTCACCATCGAGTTCTAGAGTTCATCGAAGCCCGAACAACTGTCCTAAGTACCAAGCAGCAGGCTATCGGTCATAAAACACAGACAATGTGTGCAACAATGCATTGGATTTCAAGTAATTCTAACATGCAACCTATCGCAGTTCAATTGCATAAAAGGAAAACGCTAGCAATTCACATTATTGCAAGCCTAATAGGATTCTATGAGGTTGCCTGGGACGTCCCCTCAATGTTCCTTTAGTTGTCCTCCTTCGGTCCTGGTGTTGACTACGTCCCCTCCTCCAAGAAGGGAGCAATCCTTGACGCAAATACCTTGCGAGGGTGGCATAAAAATAAGAGAGCAAACAACACATCGAAGAGACAGCAAGACACCGAAAGAACCAGGACACCAAAAGAACACAAAGAAGAAACAACTTAGCCCTCTAATGAAATCATGGGTGGTGGTCCGCTAAGCACGAGCTTGCATAATTATGTCCTAGCCAGTACTTCTTGGGTCGATTGTGTCATCAATCCGCACGCCACTATAATTGATGACAACAATAAGAGAAAGGAATGGGGGAGAGAAGAGAAGGGGTTGCGGTCTACTTCTTCCAATTTCCTCGCCAATGATAATGGTGGGGCACCGGAAGGGCAACACAACAATGCCCCATTTCTTAAGTGAACTGCCTGTTTCTACAGGCAGTTCTCTTAAGGAACCTGTAGAAATCAGATTTTTAGTGGCGGTTTTCTTAAGGAACCGCCTGTAAAAATAGCGCCGATTTCTAGTGGCGGCCGTCAACCGAAACCGCCTGTAAAAAAAATACTAGGCGTCAAGATAGAGCTTTATTATACTAGTGCTCCAGGCACAACATTCCTGGGTGATCGACTCTAAAGCTTTATCCATCTGAGCTCCACGGATGGTACACTCCTTTCTCGCCACCCCTCCTCTCACTCCTTCACAACTAATGGCAACGCTCACACCCTTCCAATCAGATGTCATGGCGAGGCCATCCTTTCTACACCACAACACCAAATTTCTGTCAACAATAATGTTCTAGTTATTCCATCTCTAGTACACAATTTATTTTCTATTCTTTAATTTACCAGGGACAACAATCGCGCCATCGAATTTGATGCTCAAGGATATCCTGACCCAGCGCGTCATGCACCGCCACAATAGTGCCGGTGAGCTCTTCACCAACTCTGCTAGCTGCACCACAAACTCCATACACCAGCCTTGCTGTCTCCACTGACATTTGGCATCACCATCTTGGTAATCCCAGCTCCACCACCATACACAACCTCGCCCTAATGTGTGCATCTCTTGTAATAAAATAGAACACACTTTATAGCACTCCTATCAGCTAGGCAAACATGAATCGCCTACCGTTTCCAAATTCCAGTTCATTTCACAATGCCTTTTGAACTTGTTCATTGTGATGTGTGGACATCTCCTGTTGCTAGTCTCTTGGGATATAAATATTATCTTGTACCAAAGAATATTAAGTTATTTAAATTCTACAGTTATTCTTGTATACATTCTGGAGTAATACAAATAAATTACTTCACTGGCGGCTTGGCATTCATTCTGGCAAAGATATCATAATCATGATCTCTAGTTTAATGTTTGATGCTGTGGTGACGCAGTGAATACCGCTGCCGGGTCCGATGTATGACCCAATGGTGATGATGGAGACATCAACATTGGTTCTGCAAACAATCAAGGAGTGATGATGGAGACATCAACGTCAGTCTATCAAATGATCTAGCAGTGTTAATGGAGACAACGATGGTCCTGGCATAACAATTCGATAGTGATATAGTTACCTTCACTCATCATTCGATCCGGCAGTGTGGTGATATGGTGAACGCAATATATCTTTCCCGCAATGAAAACACAATCAGTAGTTGTTGTGCAATGTGATTTACTGCAGCTGGTCGAAGTGTTATTATGACCTGTCTCGAAAAAATTAATGATTTGTACTTCTCCCACAACTACATATCAGGATTATGAGTACAAGCTGTATTTTTTTTGTACCTTTAGCTTTGTTGTAATTAGTACAAACTATAGGGTTGACTTTAACTTTGTTGTAGTTCTTCTTCCAGGAAAACAGTATGTCGCTTACATGTTTGAAGCTAGACCGCAAACAAAACAATAATGTAGTGGACATGTGCAAGCGTGTCATTAGGTACTTTCTTGAGTGCAGTCTTATGAATAACGTAAAGCAACAGTGATTGGGTCAATATTGATCACATCAGTGGCCTCGTGAGAGCTTAGGCATTGGTAACGGTCATGCCGAGCTCGAGAGACAGCCATAAATGTTGTCTAATGCGAGCTCGTTTGCGAGATCCCATGTCCATGTGTTTAAACCAGCCAGCCATTTCCATCCTACACGGAGGCAAGAAAGAACGTCAAAGCTAGTGTGTAGCAAGTAGCATTGTGCTTGCTTATGGTTTTTGTGGAAGGCACTCAATCATGAGGTCTCAATGCTGATAGAATTCCTATAAGCTCCCATCCAAATCCATTTTGCTAGATCCATCCGCAGTCCTATCTCTCAGCTTTGCTTTTGATATTTGCATTTTGTGTTCGTGTGCTTGTGTGGGTTTCTAGACTGTTGTTCCACCATACTACTCAGTGAGACAGGAGAAGCTGTGGCAGATAGCCCTCCCTCTCCCGTCTACCATTGCTAGTTTTCTTCTAGCAATGACATTCCAGTTCCTAGTATGGATTCAAACTGAACTAATGATTTCCTCGTTCATTCAAATTAATATGTAGCATGTCACACATACATAATCCACAGCATGATGCATACTAGCTGTGTGACTGAACAGGGGGCACGATGTGGAGCTCCCTTGGAGGATACAATGCAAACAACAAGCAAGTATGAATAATAGAGGTTTTTTAATTGGTTGAAATCCTAATAAGAGGCAGCTAGTGTAAAGTAGTCTAGACATGCTTGAATATATATATGACATGACTTGCAGCATGCATATGATCACCTTAAAACTGCGAACAGTACTGTTACTTATAAATTCCTAATGTCTCCTATTTCCATGAGGTGTGCAGTATGCTAGATTCAATGTTTATTTGCATTGGGTAGACTATACAAGAAGCCAGGCACTTATAAGGAGCTGGTGCCATTAGTTAAAATAAAGGCCACAACTATTTGCTACATAGTGTTGTAATGTTCACCTACTATATATAACACTTGTTTTGTACTACCGTGGGGGAAAAGATGTCCTAGACCTGTAATGAAATTTGCCTCTGCTAGGCCTGTTCATGGGTTTGACAAAACCACCACCTGCGACGATACTGGAGTTCTAGGCCGGTTGGTCCGGTTCACCTCTGAATTTTGGCTTAGTGGTGTTTAACTTTGTCGTCTGAGAACTTGTCACTGGAGATTACAACAGCCGCGTTTCAGTTTTCAGTGCCTCCCATATTCAAAATTATCAACAACTAAAATTCAAATGTTTGAATGACATGTGATCGATGGAAAATATGCAGTGGATGCAACTAATACTGGGTCCAGCTGGGCTGCCCATGGGACACAACAGCGTTATTAGCACCTAGTGAGGTCCTAAGCCCATCCCGTGAGGTGCTATGTAGCATGTGTGTTGGTGACGACAAGTTCACCGTTCTCATGGAGGAAGCTATGTTTTGCTTTGGACTTCATAGAGATTTGAGTATAAGATTAATGTTACTGAAATTTGTGCATAGAGCTCTATGTGTCAGTGAGCCAAGCATTTGGTCACAAGTGGTGTGGATGACTTTTTGTCATAGGATGTAGAGGTAGAAATATTGATGTCATGCAAACTTCATGTTTGTGAGCTTCTAATGTACTATTTTGTACTTATGATATTATATCTGACCGGCCTTACATTTTGCTAGCTCGTATATGAATGAATCATTGTCAATGTCCGTGTTCACACTAGTACAGGATCGGTTTGTACTACCGGTTGGGAAGGGGCTTTGCTCCCGGTTTCCCAGCCGGGAGTACGTTTCCGGGAGTAAAGGGGGGGGTCTTTACTCCCGGAGCAGGAACCGGGAGTAAAGGGGGAGGGGGGGGGTCTTTACTCCAGGTTCGTAACACGGACCGGGAGTAAAGGTCCCTCCAGCCTAGCCACGGTGGCAGGAACCTTTACTCCTGGTTCGTGATACAAACCGGGAGTAAAGGTATTTTTCTTTTTTGACTAATTTTTGCTTATTAATTCATATACATTTAGGGTTTAGGGTTTATATGGGTATTTGAATACGCATTCTACGCTAATGTTATATATGCCTACACATATCAAGCATATGTAAGTAATTACTTAACTCAAGTATATAGTAGAAAACTATATATATCACATGTATGATTGAATATACAATATTGTATATATTGTGTCCTTAACCTACAATTACAATTCAAGAGATTCATTTCCCGCCGCAGTAGTGGGCTCCATCAGGATTCAAGACTTTGTCATTGAGAAAGCCTGCTATTGTCTCTTGGATGGCTTTGATATTCTGTTGTTGTAGGGTCTTCTACATTAGCCAATCAGTCTTCAATTTGAGTTAATAAAAGAGCAAAAATATTAGTATGCATAGATATATGTATATAATCAATCATGTATACCATCAAATATATTTTTCAACTTACTTTGAGTCTCTCCAAAGGAGTTCTATTAGAGTGGACCTTGATGAACTCGCACACGTAGTAGCCACATAAGTTGTTCCCCGGTGATTGCTTCAGACACCACTATACGAGAAAAAGAATCCTCTCGTAATCCATTGATTTGAACTATAGCAAATGAAGATGTGACACTACAAATAGCAAAATGTTACTTACTATGGGTGTGACTATTTGGAGCAGCGCTTTGCACTCGGGACGATGTTGTGAAATGAATTCTGCCCAAACACTGCCCAATTTCCAAAAAGAAACATTTCAGAGAGTGTGTGTGTGTGTGTAAACATATAGTGAGTTGTAGAATAGTGAAATTAGCTTACTGCTGGATCATGTCTATCATTACTTGGTATATTTGTAGGTCCTTTCTCATCGAGTCAAAGATGAATAACTGACTGGTGGACAGATCGATGACCATCAAGATCCAGTGATTGCTGCATAGGAATCATAACTCGGTAATGAACTATATGTGCCACGTATAAAAAATAGACATTATAATTTATAACACTCACTTGCAGGCGTAAGGGAAGAGAATCGTTGACTTCTTTCCTTGTTTGTTTATGAGGGCCTTGAGATTTGTCTCCACTTGAACTTCCCAATTGGGAGTAACTGGATCTTCAAATACGATATACGGATCTATGAAACCAATGGTATCGTCCCTTCTTTCTTTGATGATCGCCATCTCATATCTAGAAATATATTTTGAAGAACATATATGTAGTGTGAGGTACGATGATATATAATTATGTAAACAATAATAGGCCAGATGCTATAATGACTTACAGACAATAGCAACTCAAGAGAGCCTTGTCGAGTGAGTCCTGGTGGCATAGCAGGTGTAATTCCACGAAGTCAATATACATGATATCATCGCCACGGCAGAAGTCCTCGTCGTGAATTTTGACCATTATGTAATTCTCTTTCCTGGCACATACCTCTAGGTACCATTTGTTCAGCAAGTACATCTGCGTGCCCAGTTCTAAGTATTTCGCAGGGTTGTAGAGTGCCTTGCCATATTCATATTTCCTCTAGGTATCAACAACTGACGCACTCTGGATCTGTTTGTTTCCGAAGATTTGCTGAAAGTCTATACCGGCAGCTAGGATGAAGTCACCAAGTTGTTCCATATTGACATTTGAAGGTACGGTCTCCATGTATGATTCCTTTGAACCATATTGATCACTTACAACTAGGGGTTCAATCTGCTTCGATTGTTGCCTGGGTTGTGGAACATCTTTTCCTGCTGTCTTCTTCTTCGACTTCTCAATAGTTTTGATGAGAGTTCAGTCATAATCTGATGGTGGCGTGGGCTTACGAGCTTCACGCAACAATCTAGTTTTTTCATCCACCTTTTGCCTGAATGCATTTGGATGCATATAAAAGTATGGCTGGGGGGGATTTGCCCTTCTTTCTGCTTGTTCTTTTTCCAGTTTCTCAAAGAAATCATGAACTTCCTTTTTTTACGCCGCAGTTCTTTCCTCATCAGTCTTCTCAGGACGTATTGTCTTGGGGATAGTGCTAGAAGCTTTTGCCTTCTTCTTAGGTGGGGACGATGACTGTTGGCGTTTCTTAGCGTCATCACTAGAAGTAGACTTATCGCCTAAACCTAGCAATGATACTAGAAACGTATATTGACCATCCTAATTATCACAATTACTTCAGAACAGTAATCCTTGGCCCTTACAGGCGCCAGCCTAGGTAGTGCAGTCTGGTAATCATAATTAGAAGTGCCGGATTGGCCTTTCTAACAATCATTACTTACGATATGCAAAACTGTAGCATGGCACCGTGGGGTGCAACAAGAATTACAATCCTTAAGTAACGGTTCTTAGGTACGCCAATCGATAGTTCAGTTATGGATAAAAGAAAATCTGCAAGCGCACAGAACTATCATTGTAGCATTTCAACCCGTGAGTATTCAAGGGTGTCGTATTTATAATTTCCCGTAGGAAGGCATTATGATTTCATCTAGCTTTTGGTATAAACAAGATCACTTATTGGATGCATTGGGTAGTCATAGCATAAACAGGGGTTAAATCATGTTTAATAGATAGTGGACACACACATCGGAGCAACCTCAAGGATAAAAGGGAAAATAAAGAATAAGGGAATAACTACGTGAGCAAGTATTGGTCATATACAGCTTATGCAAAGAATAGTAGGTACATCAAGTTAATATAATTAAAATCAGGACTAAGTTTGGGACGATAGGGAGATCCCCACAGCTGGTCTGCCAGCCAATAGAGACTTTAAAGTACTCCTACTCAATACCCGAACGTGGGGGAATGCAATGGATGGACACGGCTGTCACCACCTGCCCACCTACCCCTCTGCCCGTGGGGCTACCAACATATCCGCTGATTCCCGCATACCCGAGCACCACGCTCGGTGTAATTGGAAACACTCCTAACCTCCCGGGACCCCAACCCTTCGGATTGACAGGCTCGGCTAGGAGTAACCATGATAGCACAACGGACTATTATCCCATCCTTAGTTCTTCTTCTATTCATACTAATTTGATGAACGATGAAGAACGCTGATGAACATATCAAGAAGATAACACATAGACTATGAACTAGTCTACATGTTATAGGCATAATATGAACAAGGTCATACTCTAATTCTATTGCATTGCTATATAAACAAGATAAGAACTCGCTCATGGAGGAAAATCGTATTGTATTCATACCAAGATGAGGCCTTGATTCCTCCAAGGAGACAAGCTCTCCTTGATAGCTTTACTATGCTCACAACAACTAAACTAGAAGAACAAGTGTAGAAATGTGAGGTGTAGTGCTCCAAATGATGGTGTGTGTAGAGGGGGTGAAGAGCACATGTATATATAGGTGTACAAGGGTGGTTTTGGGTGATCTAAGTTTGGAAGGAGGTGAAACCGCCTATGCCAAACCGCCATGAGTGTGTCCCTGCAAGGTGGGCCCGAGATGCGCCAGGGTGGAGGCGACCACACCCATGGGCGGTCGTTCCCCGCGAGGCGCCATCTGGCCACCGCCTTCGGGTGGTCGGTTCAGGTTTGGGCCTGGGCCTCCCCCGTGGTTACGGATGGAACTGGTACTCGTGTATTATTGGGCTTTCTCATTTCTTTGGTTTGCGCCTTCTCTGAGTATGTTTTCTGAATATGCGCTTTCTTGTGAATTTCGTGTATTTCCACTTGTCATACCTGCATGATGTTTGAACAACAAAACTCGTGGAAAGGTGAGATAAAAGCCCTATTCACTATTTGTTTTATTATTAAAATGATATTATATGTTGTGTTTAAGGACCGCCAACAACTCCCCCACACTTGGTCCTTTACTCGTCCTCGAGTGAAGTGCATAGGACCAAATGGGTTCATCTTCCTCGTTAGAATACTTTGTATACAGAATATTCCAAGCTTCACCTGTATTTATGAACTTCAAAGTGTCTACCAAATCTTTCTTTAGAAATTGATAAATGGAATAGCTAGGAATCAAATCTTCTTACTTCATTCTTGCATAGAGACTTGGGTTTTTCTAGGATTTTAAAAATATAAAATGCGCATATGTTCCTTGAATGATTCTCTCAAGTCGCTCATTTATGTGGATGGTTCCTCACCAAGGCATAAGATGTGATACCTTCACTTTGATCATCCTACTCTTATAAAGGTTTATCTGGAGTTTTAGGTAGGGATGATAAGTAATGGTGTGCACTTACCTTGCATATGTTGTTAAGTCAAATTTTAGACCATATCGGAGGAAATGTGCCATACTCTTAGATCAAAATATGCATGTGTGTGAAAAAGGTGGAATCCTATTTCTTAATATTTTTGGTACTCCTTGCATCATGATTCTCCTTAAATTTAGGAAGATTTGGGCTATACTATTTTATTGTCATCATCATCATTTCATTTTTTTATAGCCCTTATATCTTTTTATAAAAACTTAAAGGACATATCAAGATGGTTGTCTTGGAGTAGGAATGCGCGGTCCTTTTTTAGAAAAGGAACCGGCAATTTAATTGGTGGCTAAATGAATGAAGTGCATGTCTTGCGCAATTCTCAAAAGTGAGAATTGGCTTTTATTTAGTGGGTGTACGTGAATTCTGATCTTGAGAGTATGAGACATCTCTCAACAGCGGTCACAGAATTTGACAAAACTCAACACAAGATGAGTGGCATAAGTGGAAGGTTTCATTTGTGAAATTATGTGGCCTTGGTAGGTATTTGTAAAATCATTCATGGAACATGCTATTTGAATTTTTGTTTAAAATAAATCCCAAGTATTTTGCAAGAATGAGTAAGCATCATGTCATCCTACTATATCTCATTTATCAATTACTTAAATAGAAATGGGTTCCCTAAACAGTGTTCATAAATTTGCAGGAATTTTAGCGAGGAATAAAAAGTATGCAAAACATTTCAAGTGTTGGAAGACATGTTTAGTGGAGAATGTTGGTATCTTAAATTTTATCTTTTGAAATCTTTTTAAGATAGGGGGAAAGGTTGCACAAACCGAACTGTTGATTTGATTTTCATTATGCAATTGTCTTGAAGGATCTTCCCCCACACTTGTTTCCTGTCTTGGTTAGTTGCAATATATATACGAGAAACAAGTGTATAGCAACATAACTTTATTCATAGGCACATTTACAATGATAACAAAATTATTGGAAAAGATCATGAAGGTGAAAATATGAGTGCCTATTTATTCGTGCCGGAGGTGTGGATTTAAAGGAGCTCGAGATGTTGCTCCACACCTAGGGCTTTAGCGACCTTCCTAAGCTTGGAGTTAAACTTGAAACGGAAGCTATTGATATCGTCACTAAGGTCCCTAATTTCTCCGTTCTTAGCATCTAAATCTTTGCCTAATGCCCTTTGAAGAGTACGCAAGCTAGCATGTTTAGCTTTAAGATCATCAAGGACTTTGGAGTCATCTTCTTCTTCGCTGCTTTCATACTGTCCCGCACGACATTTGATGGGGGGACGAGGTAGATGCCTCTTGATTCTTGGCAATGTGCTCGTGGTTGCTGTTTCTGTGGTCGAAGGAGTGGCTATGCTAGCTGAATTTTCTTTGGCACGCTTGCTAGGTCTACTACCACTAGTAGCTTTTCTTTTGAGGCTCAAGGGGCTAGCAGCATGGGAGTGCGCGGGTAAGATTGCTAGTGGCTTCTCTCTCACAACATGAGTAGCTTCTTTTGCTAAAGAGCTCTCTTGAACAGGTGCTATGTCTAGGTTAGCTATGGCCTTAGGAGCATTGATCAAAGAGAGAGCATAGCTTGACATGATTGGCACTAGGGAATGGGAGAGCTTAGCAAGCTTTTGCAAAAGGGAGAAGTGAGAGGTTGTTGTGAAGAAGAGAGAGAGCTAGGAGGTTTAAATAGGTGCTACCGCGGTCCCCAGCTAGGAAACAACCTGATCGTAACTTGGGACGTGATGCTGAGGTGATCACAGTGATGCACAAAAAAGATTGGCTTGGATTGGCCAGGTCAGGGAGGCGGCCGCACCCGGGGGCGGTCGGTCCCCTGGGCCCGCCTACCAGCCTCTGTTTTCTGGCTACGTGATGTGCAACATATGTGGATTGCTATCCTGGTTACGATCAGACTTGATGCCGTGCAGATTAGTGTGATCAAAGATGATTCAAAAAGGGATTTGATTGAAATTTGATTGAATTTATTTTATGATCACACTATCATGCATTTATGAAGGAATATTCTATGATCTCAAGGATTTGAATTTAAACATAGGGTCATTTTAGTCAAAACATAAATGCAACACTAACATCAAGTATGCATAGAAATTATTACACCTCTTTTTATATTTTATCATCCTATTATTAAATTTTATATTCTATTATTTTATCTGTTTTTTTTATTGGGGGAATTAATTGATCATGTTATTGAAAAGAAATTTCTAACTATTTATTATTGTAAAAACAAAAAGGGTAACTTACCGGTTTACCTTCGGCAAGGGCTCAGCTTTTGAGTCTGTTGAGCAAGACTTTTTCTCCCTCCATTGTTTTCTTGAAGGTTGTGCACTCGTCTTGGGAGAAGGAGACGGTTGCACTTGCTTGGGCCTCCATACTTTCTTCGTGTTATTAGGCGGTGTGGTAGTTTTTCTGACTTCTATTTTGGGTTTCCACACCGTCTTTTTCAATGAAGACTTGGGGATTTCATCCCTCTTTTTAGGAGCAGTTTTATTTTTCTGCTCCTTTACATCTCTTTTGGGAGCCATTTTAATCTTTTGCTCCTTGTTTTTATTTTGTTTAGGAGCTGCCTTTTCTTTTTGCTCTGGCTTTTTCTTTAGTTCTTTTGAAATTTTTGGTATACTTTTCGCAAGCTGAGGTTGGATTTCTACCTCCTTGATACCTTGGGGATTCGGCCCATATCGGATGCGTATCATGTTGCATTCTTCCCGACGGCATGGCCTGAAGTCAAACTTCTCTTCTTGCCCATTGATATTGAAGCGGATTTCTCCAGCTCCAACATCAATTTGTGCTCCAGCCGTACTCAAGAATGGCCTTCCGAGGATGAGTGATGTTTCTTTTGTAAACTCCATGTTGAGCACCACAAAGCCCACGGGGACATAATATCCTCTGATTTTTACAGGGATGTCTTGTGCTATCCCTGCCGGGTACCGAACTGACGAGTTGGCCAACTGAAGTGTCATATTTGTTGGCTCCAAGTTGGTGAAGTTCAGTCTATCAAAGACTGACTTCGGCATGACGCTTACACTCACCCCAAGATCACATAAGGCGTGTTCGAATTGCTAGGTGCCTATAGAGCATGTGATTGTGGGGCACCCAGGGTCTTGCTTCTTTTCAGGTAAGTTGTTGAGTATAGCTGCGCTACACTCTTCCGTCAGCTTGATGATTTCTGAGGACGGTAATGATCGCTTGTTGTTGATGATATGTTTAATGAATTTGGCATACGATGGTATGTGCAAGACATCCATCAGCGGAACGCTAACGTGTGTCTTCTCGACCATTTCCACGAATCGGAGGAATTGTTCATCTCCGGCCTTCTTCTTCCTTCTCAAGCGTGTGGGGAAAGGCAACATTGTGGTGTCCCCATAGCCCTCCGGCGTTGGCTCTTCTTCTTCTGATTCTTCTTGCGGATGAGCTGATTCGGCCGATCGTTCCTCCTGCTGCCTTGGCGCTTTCCCTGTCTTTTGGTTAGGATGAGGGGGATCACGAGTGGTCTTACCCCCTCTCGTGGTCACCGAATTTATATTCTCAAAAGGCTTTAAGGCAGACTTAGCAGCAGAGGAAAGTTGGGCAATTTGATTTTCTATTCTTTTATTAAAATTTGCTTGATTTTTAACAGATGAGGACAGGCTATCAAGCTTAGTATTTATTGTTGCAAACATTTTATCATTGAGAGAAAGCTTATTTGTAAGATTTTCATTTATTTTAGCCTGTCCTAGCATGAGATCTTTTAATGAAGGTTGGGGGAAATTGAAATTTGAGGAATTACCTTGGTTATTCCACCCATTACCTGGATGCTGGCGAAACCCGTTGTTGATGAGCGATGCTTCTTCTTGGGTTTTGGGACAGTTGTTCCCCGAATGGCCAACATCCCTACAGACCTCGCATGTCATATGCGAGTCCATGGCTTGGACTGTGCCGGTGATAGGTTCGGTGGCACGTCCTTCGAGCTTCTTCATTAATAATTCTATTTTTACGGCAAGCATATCCGTCTCCTTCACGGAATGCATGCCTTGTGTTTTGCGATCCTCTCCCCAACTTTGATTAGCCATCATCTTTCAATTAACGTTGTTGCGTTCTCGATGGTGAGGGAGAGGAAGGCACCTCCAGCGACGGCATCTATGTGCCCTTTGGACATGGCTATGAGTCCTTCATAAAAGTTTTGTAGCACAAGCCAATTCTCCATTCCGTGGTGGGGACAGGCTTGGATGTACTCCTGAAGCCTCTCCCAGTCCTCGGGAATGGACTCAAGTGGAGTCTGCTGGAAGCTTGATATTTTTCCCCGCAGAGCATTTATTTTGCTCATGGGGAAGAATTTAGCAAGGAGCGCCGCGGAACATTTGTCCCACGTGTTGACCTCTTCCTTGGATTGGTAGAACCATTGTTTCGTCTTTCCCGAGAGGGAGAAGGGAAACAAGCGGAGCTTTATGGTGTCTTGTGCGACATCCTTGATGGTGATGGTCTCGCACAGCTCAAGGAAGTTTTGCAGATGTGCATTTGTCCTCACTTGGCAAACCTTTGAATTGGTTCGCCTGCACCATTGTGATAAGGCCAGTGCAGAGTTCAAAGTTTCCGTTCCTAGTGTTAGCGACGGGCCTAACGGGCACGTTGGCAACTGCGGGGGTGGAAAACTCACGGAGTGACTTGGCCATAGCGGTAGTAACAGATGGTGCGGAAGTGATTGGTTTGTTTGCCGGCGGATTAGCAGAAGAAGGGAAGGTACAAGCCTTTCTCTCCCCTAGGAGTGCCTCCGGTTGAGGTGGTGAAGTTTTCCGACAAGTAGAACCGCTCAAACAATATCCTGTTTTCATTCCAATAAAAAAGAGGAAAGAAAACAGTAAAGTTAGCCTGCTTAAATTATGACTACTTGATGCTTATTTTGTAATCAGAGTTTATGCCAAAGCTAGATGTTTATATTTTCTTTTGCCTTCCCCGGCAACGGCGCCAGAAATGCTTGTTGGCGTTTCTTAGCGTCATCACTAGAAGTAGACTTATCGCCTAAACCTAGCACTGATACTAGAAACGTATATTGAATATCCTAATTTCAATTACTCAGAACAGTAATCCTTGGCCCTTACAGGCGCCGGCCTAAGTAGTGCAGTTTGGTAATCATAATTAGAAGTGCCAGATTGGCCGTCCTAACCATCATTACTTACGATATGCAAAACTGTAGCACGGCACCGTGGGGTGCAACAAGAATTACAATCCTTAAGTAACGGTTCTTAGGTACGCCAATCGATAGTTCAGTTATGGATAAAAGTAAATCTGCGAGCGCACAGAACTATCATTGTAGCATTTCAACCCGTGAGTATTCAGGGGTGTCATATTTATAATTTCCTGTAGGAAAGCATTATGATTTCATCTAGCTTTTGGTATAAATAAGATCACTTATTGGATGCATTGGGTAGTCATAGCATAAACAGGGGTTAAATCATGTTTAATAGATAGTGGACACACACATCGGAGCAACCTCAAGGATAAAAGGGAAAATAAAGAATAAAGGAATAACTATGTGAGCAAGTATTGGTCATATACAGCTTATGCAAAGAATAATAGGTACATCAAGTTAATATAATTAGAATCAAGACTAAGTTTGGGATGATAGGGAGATCCCCGCAGCTGGTCTGCCAGCCGATAGAGACTTTAAAGTACTCCTACTCAATACCCAAACATGGGGGCATGCAAGGGATGGACAGGGCTGTCACCACCTGCCCACCTACCCCTCTGCCCGTAGGGCTACCGACATATCCGCTGATTCCTGCATACCCGAGCACCACGCTCGGTGTAATTGGAAACACTCCTAAGCTCCCGGGACCCCAACCCTTCGGATTGACAGGCTCGGCTAGGAGTAACCATGACAGCACAACGGATTATTATCCCATCCTTAGTTCTTCTTCTATTCATACTAATTTGATGAACGATGAAGAACTCTGATGAACATATCAAGAACATTACACATAGACTATGAACTAGTCTACATGTTATAGGCATAATATGAACAATATCATACTCTAATTCTATTGCATTGCTATATAAACAAGATAAGAACTCGCTCATGGAGGAAAACCATATTGTATTCTTACCAAGATGAGGCCTTGATTCCTCCAAGGAGACAAGCTCTCCTTGATAGCTTTACTATGCTCACAACAACTAAACTAGAAGAACAAGTGTAGAAATGTGAGGTGTAGTGCTCCAAATGATGGTGTGTGTAGAGGGGGTGAAGAGCACATGTATATATAGGTGTACAAGGGCGGTTTTGGGTGATCTAAGTTTGGAAGGAGGTGAAACCACCTATGCCAAACCGCCATGAGTGTGTCGCTGCAAGGTGGGCCCGAGATGCGCCAGGGCGGGGGCGACCGCACCCGGGGGCAGTCGTTCCCCGGGAGGCGCCATCTGGCGACCGCCTTTGGGTGGTCGGTTCAGGTTTGGGCCTGGGCCTCCCCCATGGTTACGGATGGACATGGTACTCGTGTATTATTGGGCTTTCTCATTTCTTTGGTTTGCGCCTTCTCTGAGTATGTTTTCTGAATATGCGCTTTCTTGTGAATTTCGTGTATTTCCACTTGTCATACCTGCATGATGTTTGAACAACAAAACTCGTGGAAAGGTGAGATAAAAGCCCTATTCACTATTTGTTTTATTATTAAAATGATATTATATGTTGGGGTTTAAGGACCGCCAACAATGAGTTGTTTTGCATCCTCTTAGTGGATACCATTTTGGATTTTTGAGGTGGCGGAGTAGGCGGAGGCGTCGGAGACCTCCTTGGGGGTGGCGGAGCAGGCGGAGGCGTCGGAGACCTCCTTGGGGGTGGCGGAGCCGGCGGAGGCGTCGGAGACCTCCTTGGGGGTGGCAGAGCAGGCGTAGGCGTTGGAGACCTTTGTGGAGGGGGCTGAGGCGTTGGAGACCGAGCACTGTGCTTGTCTGGAGAACGAACAATTGGACTTAGCTCCCTCTCCAACCTGGGTGATCAGTATAGAAAATAAATGAGTGTGAAATTTAATTGTTACTTATGGCAAAAGAAAAGAAACTTAGTGTGTTATTATTTCTCATGTACGTACCTCTGGTGAGGGAGCGGAGAAGGCGACACCCCAGGAATGACGACGTACCGCTTGCGCCAAAGAATAAATCCATGCTCTGCCTCTCCTAGAGTGTTCTCCCCATCACCCCCGGGAATGTCAAGAGCCACATCGCTAAATCCAGCACATACCCTATCCACCGACACCTTAGCATATCCAGGTTGGATTGGTTGCCCATGGATTACCTGCTCTGTAACACCCAGGTGTTAGTCACGAGTTAACTAGTGAGTGTGGACTTAATCGAGATATGCTAAGTAATGATCTTTATCTCTATATCATATCCATTTCCATTTTTCCTTGACTATTGGAGAAGTTTTAAGAAGTTGGGAATCAACAAGTTATATGAGACGATAAATTATGCCATGTTTAAATTGCTTTGGTAAGTGAATGTAAATATGTGAGTTCAACCAAGTCTTGTAACCTTGTCCAAACAACTCTAGTTGAACTCTACAACAAAAGTTGTGAAGGGTTCATGTTAAACAAATGTCAAGAAAATACTTAAAATTGGTCAAAAACTTTAATTCCAAAGTTTATCATGTTGCTGCTTTGACCAAAGTAATGTTTTGACTTCTGTACCAGATATGGGGTTTGACCTTTAGTAAGTATTGAAGTTTGGTTTACGAGGAACAAACTTTGTTTAAGGGTCAAGATCTAGTTCGGATTCTAGCTTAGTCAAACAGAGGTCACAAGTTTGAATCTGCTGCTGATTTCAGACTTGGAAATATTCAAGTCTGGGAATTATTAGTGGTCTTAATGATTGGCATGCCATGTTCTCCAAAATTTGCTATACAACTTGAGTTGGACCAAAAATAGAAGTTTCAAGTAATTGTTTGAAGAAGAGCATACCAAAATTTGGGATCAAACCGAATCCATTTGACAAGGTTTGGGCATGGTTTGCTAATCGCAATTAAGCTGTTGACAGCATCAAGTTAGGACTTGATTATCTCCTAATCCTTTCATCAAATGGCCTGATATTCTTAACAAAGTTTGTAGATCTTTCAGAGATGAAGATATTTTGTATAGGTTCCTAGGTCTGGTTCAATCGGTAATGTGCCTAAAATATCCTCTTAACGTGTCTACTCTGGTGCTCGCTACCTATTCGACGAAATGTCCCGAAGGACAGACGTGGACGCCGAGCTCTGGAGCGCTCTCCTCCATTACCGCTCCTGCTGCCACCTCGCCTGCACTCGTGTCGATGAAGGACGACTCCAGAGGCGCTTCTAGCTCCATCTCGGCCTCTCTCGCTCTATCTCCCTCATTTTCTCCCTCTCTCTCTCTCTCTGCGCTGCTCTGCAGATTGCCGCCGCCATGGCTGTTGGAGCTGAGCTCCATGGCCGCCGTCGTTCCCTTGTCTCCGCCCATCCTCCGCCAAAATCAACCACACCATCACCTTCCTCGCCCCATACCGCCCCTCCTGAGCCCTTTCTCCGGCTGTTTCCGCCGCCGTAGCGACATGGCCGCTGGGGCCATCGCCGTCGCGCCGCTCGTCGCCGTGGCCAGGCCGTTTGGACCTGCCTCGGGTCGAGCTGGAGCTAGGCGTGGATGCGGCTGGGCGCTTTCACGCTCGCGTGAGCCTCGCTCCGGCCGCCGGGCCGCTGGTCGCCGGTGAGCTCAGGCCGAGCCGGCCACCGCCCCTGCGTGCCCTCTGTTCTGCTCTCCGTCTCCACGAAGAAGAAGCCAACTCTGTCTCCCTCTATGACATGTGGGGCCCGTGGGAGTAATACTACCTCAAATCTACAGATTTCTTTGGAATCTTGTAATTTCCATATCTCAAGCTAGGGATGTCCAAAAATAGTGAAACTAGTTTTGTTATCTCTCTTGTGAAATGCTTTACCTGATATATCCATAAGATGTGATGTTGCATTTAGATTTGTGAGCTGTATTCATTAATCTCTAAAAGTGGTTTGCAAAGTGTTATTAACTTGCTTTTAGCCATATTTTGAGAACTAGGAGCCCAAAATTAGTGATTCTTGTCTTGTTAATCTTATGATGACATGAACTAACTAATAAAAATATAAAACATGTAGTTTGCTTACTGTGTTCATGCAGTTTTAGTTTAATCTTGATAAATAGGTGATTTATGCTTGCTTTGTTTGTTATTTTCATACCTGCAGATATACTCATCAAATAAATGTGAAAGTTTTATGACATGTTCATTAGGTTATTATTAATGGTTTATAAAAATACCAGGAATTTAGGATGTATTGTTTAGGAGTTATAAAAATAACAAATGTCCTGTAATGTTTGGCTTCTATTCTGCATAGGCTCTGTACTTTGGATTGTTTGGTCTAACTAAGTTTTGAATCATGATTTGATGATCATATAAGAGTTGTAGGAAATTTAATAATCTAACTTGTATTAATTTTCATGATTTTAGGATTAATGGTTTGAGAGTTTCAGAATTTATAATCTTGCTGTCAGCCTTTTCATGTGCTCTGTACAGATTTGGATGAATGGCTTGTTTGGCTCATTTAAGTGTAGAATCATACTTTGGTGATAATAGAATAGCTGTAGTACTTTTCAGATTCTTTCTAAAATGTCTTGGATCACTATTTTTGGTGGTCTAGAATCCTAACTATAGTTGTTTTAAGTTCAGGGTCAAAATCTGTCCAAGTCTGCACTGAGCTGCATAATTGTGTCTGTTCGACCTTATTAACATTTGAATCACCCGTTGATGATAAAAATACAATTGTTGGCAATTTATTATAGTTTCTAAAAAGTCTAGGATCACCTTTGGTAAAAATCTAGAACTCAGTATGACTGAATCTTGTCACAGCTATGCTGCTGTCCTGAAACTGCATGGGCAGAGTTGTTTGCCTTAGCTTACTCTTGCTTGGTTAACATGTTGGGTTAATTCTTGATTTATAAATATTTGCAATAGCTTGGATGTAATTCCTTGTGCACCATGTTTGATTTACTTGCTATGTCCTAGGTCATGTTTGAGTGAACTAAGTGAGATAACCCTTAGGTGGCTATGTATTGGATAACTTAGGACTTGTCTTGATTAATTTTATGTGATGCATCTCTTATTGTCATTTCTTATATTCATACATGCATCTTGCATCTCATTTAGGTTCGCTAGATTTAGCGTATGAAGAGTATGATGATAGGTCCGATCCACAAGATAGTGTATCGGTGAACTTATCCCGAAGATGGAAGGACTAAGCAAGTGCCAAGCGAGTATCCACTGACAAACACTAACCTAGTGTTGAATTCCAGGCAAGCCCCGGTGCATTATTAATTCCTACGTTTTCGAAATGAAATGACTTGAGTATAGTGTTTGTTGCATTAAGTGTAGGAATTGCTTGAAAATGTAGTTGCATTATTTTGGACAACTATATATCCTTCACCTAAATAGGTTCAGGATCGTCTTTTCTGCTTAGACCTGCTTAGAACCGGTAGATATGGTGATTCCGGTCACCAAAATAAGAAAGTGAGAAGCACGGTTGGCTATATTTGCTATCGTGATATAACCATGTGAGCTGAGGAAGGAAATGAGTTTGGGCGGAATGATGACTTGGATACAACAAGACATGAAGGTCTTGGTTGTGTGCCAATCACCACCATGTGAATTATGGATGTAACCCTGTTGGAGTTCAGTCGAGATTGAAAGACGCCGTCACTTAGCTGGCCGGATAAGTCGTTCCGACCGCGAAGCCGAGTAGCTCTATTTGGGCCGGGAACTGGTCAGCTCAGTGTATATGCTGGACCGCGTAGGGTTTTGGGAGCTAGATCAGACCATGGGCAGGTGGATTCCTGAGCTTCCTGGCCACTAGTCAGTCCCCCAGCATATCGCTCCCCCAGACCCGCGGAGGAACCCAAATAGTACCAAGGGTGACCTAAGGGACCCTGATCAGGTCTGCCTGGGTTTGTGATTGGCATTTGACACCAGCTGGTTTGCAATCGATTCGAATCGCCATCTCTCCTGGATAGTGAGAAACTTGACTGATCTTCCCTCATGGTAGAAATGGTTAAGTTTGAACATGAACATGGTTATCAATGTAAATGCCAAATTGCTATGGTTCTATTATATTGTTTGCCTAGAATTAATCAAGTGTTTGAAATAGATAAGGTTTACAATGACGAGCAAGAAGTTATGATTACTAAAAGCTTGCTAGTAATAGCATATGATATCTTCACTAAATTAGCTTTTACGCAAATGAGTCAGCCAACTCCACTGAAAAGCCTTGCATGTTCCTTGAGAGTCTTTTATTTGGTAAGACGGGTAAGTCTTACAGAGTACAATTGAGTACTCAGGGTTTATCCCAAATTGTTGCAGGTGGCGTGTCTCCTGTGGCTAAGGCAAGAGTTGCCTCTATCTAATTATTGATATGATATGAAGCTTGGGCAGCTAATATCTGTACTCTACTCATCTTGCTTAAGAATGATCCACTTTAGGCACTGTATTGTAACAGTAGGTGTGAGTAAATGTAATTGCAAAACTATTTGGCTTCCGCAAATATGAGTTTAAATTCTGTGTGTAAGAACTCTTATGCGAACTCCGTATTTGTGAATCTATGTAATATGAATGGATGCTGTTGAACTAAGTACGATCTTGGTTGTGCTACCATTTGGTTTGAAATCCTTCGAGATTTCACAGACTACCGGGTTTATATGGGCTCAAGTGTGGCTGATTTTGCTGTTGCGACGGCTATCGCCGTACTTGTGCTCTTATAAACTAGGCGGTTCTGTCACATGCTCAGTGGCAACGGGGGAAACAACAGCTGTAGCCACCATCACTGTGGCCTTGTCCTTTGGAATATGCAACTCACATGCTGTCATATGTTCTGTGACGTCATCAACGGGAAAGAGAAGCCCTGCATCTCCTTGAACTAGCATCTCCGTGGATGCACAACTACTTTTCATCTGATCAGGGGGGCTAATGTTGACCACAGGTCCCATCACTAATGTAGACTGTCTTTGGGAGCTCAACTGTTGTTTGATCTCCTGCATTTCTTGTTCGAGTTTCTTTTCCCGTTCTCGCGACTGTAACACGTACTCCTCCAGGCGGCGGAGTCTCTCGTTCTCCTCGTCCTTCTTTCTCTAGCGGCTTCTGTATGTTCCTCTGTCCTCAGGAAAAGCATGTGACCATGCGATATCACCTTTGCCTCTTGTTCGCCCACCGTGCTCAGCACTTTCTAGGGCATACGTCAATTCATCTTTTTCTTTGTTGGGCTTGAACTCACCACTGGCGAAAGCGTCTATCGCAAGAAGTAATCTTTGTGCTGCCCTATCGATTCTTTCGCCATACACTACTTGCCCAGTTTGCATATCCAGCTTGCCACCTTGCGCGAAAAACCAATTCTTTGCACGTTCGGGCCAATAGAGTGAACCCGGCACGAGCCCCTTGGCAAGTAAATCTGCTTCCATCTTCTCCTACTTGGGGACGGCACTCTTGTAGCCACCAAAACCCATGTGATGGTGGTATGTTTTCTGCCGGGCATTCTGTTGGTTTCTCCGCACCCGGTCTGCACCTTCTTCTGAGGTCTTGAACTGTATAAACTCATCCCAAAATGGCCTCAACTTTGAAACTGGGCCCGGAGCGTTGAAATCCGGCGTCAAGTTCTTCTTCACATACTCATGATATAACTTTTTCTTCCAAGTCTGGAATTGTGTTGCCATCTTCTTCATAGCCCAACTCCTTACTAGCTCTTTCAGATCATCATCGGCTCCTTCAAGTGTGAAATGTGCCAGGATATCATTCCAAATCAAATTCTTGTCAAGATCGGAGACATAACTGGTAAGAGGATCGTCTTTCTTCTTTTTCCACTCTCGAGCATTGATGGGGAGCCTGTCCCTTACAAGGTACCCACATTGATAAACAAAATTCTTGGCATTTGGCCCAAGTGGTTCTCCTGTCTCTCTGTTGAACTCAGAGATTACGAAGCGGCCCTCCAACGGCTTTGCCGGACCTCGCACATTTCGACTCTTCGTCGTCGTTGTCGATCCAGAAGGATATGGATTTAGAAAAAAATAGTGCAATAAGTATACATCTCATCACCGATAATTACATATGTTTATATACATGCATGTATACACATATATTTTTGATTTATTTATACCTCTCCCACTATCTCTTGCTCATCGTGAAGGTTCAAGTATTATGACCTATCATCTACCGTTTGCTGGTTATCATCTGCTTCGTACTGGCCTCCAGCGATCATCTCCATCATGGCCTCTTCCATGTGTCAATTAGGATCGGCCATCGGGGCTATATATGAAATTGAGATAGATATACGATTAAATTATGTACATATATTCAGGAAATTACACGAAATTGATATATATATATATACACATGAAACCCTAACCGTGAAACCTATATAATATATATATATATATATATGCATCTATAATATATATATATATATATATATATATATATATATATATATATACACAAATATATGTGTGTGTTTTTCTTAAATGTGTATATATATTAACCCTAATCTTATATAAATAAAATGTACATACAAAATTTCTATACAAAAATCATATTATGTCTAACCGTGAAACCCTAACTCTAAACCCTAACTGTGAAACCTTATCCCTAAACCCATCCTAAAACCCTAACTAAACTTATATATAAATAGAATGTATATAAATACATTTAAAACACACACACACACACACACACACACACACACACACACACATATATATATATATAATATATATATATATTATATACATTTTTTATATAGATATATAGAAATATATATGTGTGTTTTTCTTAAATGTATATATATATATATATATAGACACATTAACACTAATCTTATATTTCACATATGCATATCAATTTCACATTAATTATTTCACATTATATATTAATTTCACATTATTTCACATAAAATATTTCACATTATTTCACATTTGACATGTTTATGAAATTCACCAAATTAATCTTTCACATTTTTTTCTCTCTTGGCCGCCCACGCGCCTCACCTCGGTGGTGCGTGGCCGCGCGGGGTCGAAGGCAGGGGCGCGCGGTGGCATTGGGCGGGGCCGGGAAGGAGCGCGGTCGTCGGTGCCAGCCGGGCTGCCAGGAAGGAGCGCACGCGGTCGTCGGGGAGGAGCGCGGTCGGCGGCGGTGTGTAGCCGCGCGCGGGGTCGAAGGCGGGGGCGCGCGGTGGCGCCGGGGAGGGGCCGTGGAGGAGCACAGTCGTCAGGGCCGGCCGGGCTGCCGGGGAGGAGCGCGGTTGGCGGCGGTGCGTGGCCGCGCGCGGGGGTTCGAAGGAGGGGGCGCGCGGTGGCGCCGGGGTGGGGCCGGGGAGGAGCGCGGTCGTCGGGGCCGGCCGAGCTGCTGGGGAGGAGCGCGGTCGTCGGGGAGGAGCGCGGTCGGCGGTGCGTGGCGGCGACGGCGATCGAACTCGGTGAAGTGTGGAAACTGACGAATAGGAGAAGGGGGAGGGCACTGTGCCTTTTATAGGCCGGCAACCTTTATTCCCGGTTGGTGTTACCAGCCGGAAGTAAAACACATTTACTCCCGGTTGGTAACAAGAACCGGGAACCTTTACTCCTGGTTGGTACCAACCGGGAGTAAAGGTCCCTTCCCGCCAGTGGAAAATCACCTTTACTTCCGATTTTTGTTTCCAACCGGGAGTAAAGGTCAATTTTTCCCCTGTTCCCGCCAGTTGCCATTTTAGCCTCTACCCTGTTTTATAATTTGTTATAAATGAGAACTAATGTTATAATTGCATAATAAATTAATTACTTAGAGTATTTTTTTCATAAAAATCATCTTTATTTTTCTTTTGCATTACTATAGCTATGATAAATATTAAATGTAAAAAGTATTTTATTTTGTCTTATAGACATCCTTTTTTATTAGAAAATATTCACTATTTCATTAATGCAAAAATGTTTTTCACCTTTAAATATTTTGAAAGTATTGGATTTTGAAAGGATATTTCTTTTCGCATCGTTTGAACGTTCTTAATTTGGTTTTTGAGTGCTTTTTGTCCAAACTAGCCACACATCGTATCAAAAATATATAAAATCAAATTTCAACATATATAGATCGAAAATGTTGCATTCATAGTTTTAATTATTACATAATATATATTACACATTATTGCACATCACTACATCAAGACACAACAGCAGTGAAGACTTTCTTGAGATATGTTTCTTGATCATGATCGCGTTATAACCATGGAGTGTCTTCATTATTTAGCGCGATGCTTGGGTCCTTATTCACTGAGAATGGCGGAATTCGATCATCCTTTTCATAATCCTCTGATAGGTCTGACTGATCCTCGATTCCCACCATGTTTCTTTTTCCTAAAAGAACAATGTGGCGCTTTGTCTCGTTGATTGAGTTGTCGTTTTTCCCTCTCTTAGGCTTCGTAGACATATCCTTGACATAGAACACCTGAGTGACATCCTTGGCAAGGACAAATGGTTCGTCCTTGTATCCAATATTGTTGAGATCCACAGACGTCATTCCATACTCATTGTCGACTATTACCCCGCCGCTGGTCCCTTTCACCCATTGACACTGAAACAAAGGTACCTTAAAATTAGGTCCATATTCCAGTTCTTATATGTCCTCTATGCGGCCATAATATGTTTGCTTATTCCCGTTTGGATCTGTGGCATCTATGCGGACACCACTGTTTTGGTTTGTGCTCCTTTTATCTTGGGCCACTGTGTAAAATGTATTTCCATTTATCTCATACCCTTTGTAAGTGAGAATATGCCATGATGGTTCCCTGGCCAACAAGTACAGTTGCTCATCAAGATTCTCATCACCTTGACATTTTTTCCGCAGCCAATCACTGAAAGTTTTCAGGTGGTGACGTGTAATCCAAGCTTCAGTTTTCCCTGCAAACTCGTTTCTGAGGAGTTCCATATACGTCTCGATATACGGATCCACCAAGGGAGAGTGTTGTAGAACCGTGTAGTGTGCTTGATTGAAACAATCATCCTCCGTACCGATATATGTTTTCTTCCCTAATGTTCCCTTACCACTTAGTCTGCCCTCGTATCGCGATTCAGGCACACCAATCGGGTCAAGTCCGGGAATGAAGTCAACACAAAACTCAATGACCTCCTCTGTTTCGTATCCCTTTGCTATGCTTCCTTCTGGTCGAGCACGATTGTGTACATATTTCTTCAGGACTCCCATGAACCTTTCAAAGGGGAACATATTGTGTAGGAACACAGGACCGAGAATACTTATCTCCTTGACCAGGTGAACTAGGAGGTGATTCATGATATTAAAGAATGATGGGGGGAACACCAACTTGAAGCTGACAAGGCACTGTTCCACATCATTCTGTAACTTTGCTAGATCTAGTGGATTGATTGCCTTCTGAGAAATTGCATTGAGGAATGCACATAGCTTTACGGTGGCTAAACGTACATTTGGAGGTAGAATTCATCTCAAAGCAACTGGAAGCAATTGTGTCATAATCATGTGGCAGTCATGGGACTTCAAGTTTAGAAATTTCTTCTCTGCCACGTTGATTATACCCTTTACATTCGAGGAGAATCTAGATGGGACCTTGATGCTATCTAGACATTCGAACATGCTTTCCTTCTCTTCTTTGCTAAGAGTATAGCTAGCGGGTCTTAAGTAACGGCGTCCATCTTTTGTCTTCTCTGGATGAAGGCTATCTCATTCTTTCAAACACTGCAGGTCTTGTCGTGCTTCAATTGTGTCTTTCAACTTCCCGTACATGCCCATGAAGCCGAATAGGTTCACACAAAGATTCTTCGTGAGGTGCATGACGTCGATCGAACTGCGGACCTCAAGGAGTTGCCAATATGGAAGCTCCCAAAATATGGACTTCTTCTTCCACATGGGTGCGCGCCTAGAAGCATCCTTCGGAACAGGTTCGCTGCCAGGTCCCTTTCCGAAGACTACTTTCACATTCTTGACCATATTGAGTACATCCTCTCCAGTTCGGTTGCGAGGCTTGGTCCGAGCCTCTGCCTTACCTTTAAAATGCTTGCCTTTCTTTCTTAGCGGGTGTGTCGCAGGAAGGAACCGGCGATGGCCAAGGTATACTACCTTTCGGCATTTTTTCAAATATATGCTGTCGATATCCTCAAAACAGTGTGTGCAAGCATTGTATCCCTTGTTTGTCTATCCTGAAAGATTACTTAGAGCAGGCCAATCATTAATTGTTACAAACAACAATGCTCGCAGGTCAAAGTGTTCCTGCTTGTGCTCGTCCCACACACATACACCAAGTTTACTCCACATAGTTAGAAGTTCATCAACCAGAGGCCTCAGATAGACATCAATGTCATTGCCGGGTTGCTTTGGACCTTGGATGAGCACAGGCATCATCATGAACTTTCGTTTCATGCACAACCATGGAGGAAGATTGTAGATACATAGCGTAACAGGCCAAGTGTTATGACTGCTGCTCTGCTCCCCAAAAGGGTTCATGCCATCTGTACTTAAAGCAAACCTTAAGTTTCTTGTGTCAGCTGCGAAATCAGGGAATTCTCTGTCAATTGCTCTCCACTGAGACCTATCCGCAGGGTGTCTTAACATATTGTCTACCTTACAGTCTTCTTTGTGCCATCGCAGTAACTTTGCATGGTCTCTGTTTCTGAACAAACGTTTCAAGCGTGGTATTATAGGAGCATACCACATAACCTTCGCAATGATTTTCTTCCTGAGACGTTCTCCGTCGCCCTCGGCATCACCAGGGTCATCTGTTCGGATCTTGTAGCGTGATGCATGGCATACAGGGCATACTTCTATATTCTCATAGTCCGCGCCACGATACAGGATGCAGTCATTAGGACATGCATGTATCTTCTGGATTTCTAACCCCAAAGGACATATCTGCTTTGCTTCATATGTAGTGGAGGGCAATTCCTTATCCTTCGGAAGCATCCTCTTTTGAATCTGCAGTAACTGCCAAAATCCCTTATCGGATAAACCATTCTTTGCCTTCCATTGCAACAACTCTAGTATGGTACCTAACTTTTTCTAGCCCGCATCGCAGGTTAGGTAAAGCAATTTCTTGTGATCCTCTAGCATGCGATCGAACTTGATCTTCTCTTTCTCACTGTCGCATTCTCTCTGTGCATCACAGATGGCCTGACCAAGATCATTAGCGGGCTCATCTTCTTTATCTACGTCTTCTTTGTCTTCCCCCATTGCAAAGTCATGTAAGGGACTGTATTGGGCAAATATATCGTCATCCTCATCTCCTTCATCTTCGCACTCTTCCATTACAACCCCATTTTCTCCATGCTTGGTCCAACATATATAGTTTGACAGGAAACCAAACTTAAACAAGTGCGAATGGATAGTCCTTGAGTAAGCATACTCCTTTAAATTCTTACATACAGCACATAGACAGCACATGAAACCATCACGCTTGTTTTGCTCGGCCACACTCAAGAAATAATGCACGCCCGTAATGAATTCTCCGAAGCGGCGATCAACGTTGTACATCCATTGTCGGCTCATCTGCATTACATG